>JAVRXN010000008.1:12217867-13417867 GCA_033556935.1 Timema podura
GGGCTGTCCAGTATTCTCATATGGCTTTAATAAAATCTTGATTAATTTATATATCTTCCTGGACATAAAATAAGTTTGGTTTTATTTAAATGGCTATAAAATAATGATGAACCATGTTTTTGTTGTAAATAACAAATAATTAATGATTTAAAAAATGTCTTTGATGCCACCGTTGTAAACATTTATTTTGAGTACTCTAGACTATTTAAGAATTGAATTTTAAAATGCATTTAAATCCGATACTGGGACTATTTTTTTAATACAGCTAGCAGGCTCTAGACGTTTGATTTTCCTCCTGGTGGAGAGGGACAAACCTATTTTCAAGGGATTGTGTATTTTGACTTCACCTGGAATATAGCCTAGGACGCTGAAGTGAGAGTATAGACAATTTTATCTGATAAAAGGTTTTTATTATAGATGTATTCTAGATGTTTGTAAGTCGACCGGGGGTAGAGGGAGGAATCTGTTTTGTGACTAGTTCTCATATATGAATGAACGCAAGAGTGACCAAGTGTTAGGGTTTTATATAACTAAACGCTTTAACAATTATATCTGTATGACCCTGGTCAAAGGGTGAACATGAATAAAGCTTCATTCTCACATTCATCGAAATCAGAGAGCATAAATAGTTTGAGTGGCGTATTAATCTACACACTAACAGAAATATGTTTTGACCCATATGGCATCTGTTTATCAAAACATTTTGTTTTTGAGTGGATAGACTGGTAAAGCAACATTATGTCACCAAGACCTAACCCAACACAGATCGTCACATTCTTGTTACATTTTATTAAGGTGTTATTTAAAATCACTTCAACAAAATCAACGCTCCTGTTAACCTGTTTTTTTTTAGTAAAAATGCGCAAGCGTACTGAATTTAGTCGGTTGTTGGTGAGTGATTATTGGTTTCCACAAGCAGATTATTTGGTGCGAAGTGGACAGTGCGGAAACTATTTTGACTCGCCTGAGTAAGCCAATCGGATGGTGCTGAAATCTTGTGATTGACATATCTAATCAAGTAGCCTCGTTTTTGTTTTTCTGTTTTTTTCTGCGAACTCAAGAATTCTCAGACAAGCATCGAAAAACCCTTTGTGTGCTAAGAAAAAACTCTCGTGTACATGCTAATTGTCCAAGTTTCATTTAATCCACAATTCATATGTACGTGATAAATATGTCTTAGGTAAATATATTAACACAGGGTGAGTTCCAGTTCCTATCTTTAATTGGGACTCGCCTGGTGTTGTTAAATTGGCGTAGGAACATCGTAAACTGTCGTAAAAACAGTTAAAACGTCATTTTTGATTATCCTCTTAATATAGTTGTTTAGTGAAATTACCAAAAGATTTTAAATAGGGAACATATGCACTGGAAACTTAAGTATAAAAACATTTTATGGAAATAACCCTGCGTTTATATAAGTTAAAACTACAATAAAGTGAATCCTCTTAAAATGAATATTATTCATTTATTCAATGTGACCCGCACCGTTGAAAACACAAAGGCTTAAGTATATCGCCTCATTACGTTGACTGCTCTCGGGAAGGATGGGGTTCTAATCACGTCCTGGTATGCTGAGGTGTTTTTTTTTTCTGAATTGTGTTGAATCTCCCTCCACACAAATACGGGTACATGTTCTCTAAGTTCCATATTATCTATTAGTGTATATAATATGCTAATAGCTCGGGTGGGTGGGGAGACTCTGAGCACGGGAAAAATCAAAACAGATAAACAAATATTAATACTATGTGTCAAAACCTAAAGTACTGTTTATCTTACATCTCTATTAGCACCCAATAATGATTAGAGCTCTTTTGTGGCACTAAAACTGGTTATAAATGTTTCTTCTCTAATGTGGCACGAGTAAAAAAAAAACTATAAATAGATTTATACGTCCTTTACTTTTTTTTAATCTTACAAAACAATGAGAGAAGCTCAAGCGAACCTAAAATAAAATGGCAATATCCTCAGTTATACAGACCCTGCCCAAAGAACACGGGTCCCAAAGCTTTTAAAACAATGCCGGTCGGTTTGTATTTTAAGCTCTTTATCAGCACTGAGGGAGTTAAGGAAAAGCTACACAAAACAAGAAGGTTAAAATCTCGCTTTTGCATACTCCTTCCTTCCCACCTCCCCTCTTTTTTTTTTTTGATCTCCAATCCCTTTACCCCTCCCCCTATTTTCATAAATTATGAAGATGATCCTTTGTACGAAGTTTGTAACGCCCAAGAGCCATCGCGCTCGAGGTCTTGAATCTTTGATAAGATATGTGCAGACGACAAGCTCCACAGGAGGGGGAGGGGGTGGAAGGGAAGTTGCGTTCAAGGTTCAAACTAGGAGCAAATATGGATAATCACGACATTTAGTTGGCAAAAGCTGAGAGGTAACGTTTAAGTATCGTTGGGAGCCGTGCTCGTTAAAAAAATGTTCACTCTTTTGGAGAATTTTTTTTTTTTACTTTTATTGTTCGTTTTCAGAATACAACCAATACGTTTTAAACAGATATCTCTCACATGTCACCTAACTTAACACTAAATATACCTAAACTTGGCATTTTATTTTAACGACTTAAATATAAAAAAGCCATTAATAATATTATATTGTACAAAAGTTTCAAAATGTTTGAACTGTTAAACAATTGTTTTTAAATATCACTGTGTATTAATAATTAATTTTATTCATCGTCAACCTATAATAACTACATATAATGTACAGTTGGGGAGACAAAACATTGTCGATTACATTTATTACTTAAAAATTTATCTATAGGGTCTTACATAGTTTTTTTCACCGCGTGGCGAAAAAAAATCCTATTTATTATTGTAGAGAGAAGTGGTATAAAAATGTATTTAGTTTATCAAAATACAATATACATTTTAAGTAGTCTAGTAACAGAAATATATTCTTCTTTTTTTTTAGCCCCGCGTCATTAACCTTTCGGGCTATACACTTATGTAGTAGAAGTAGTAATAGTAGTAGTATTATATGATAAAATGTATTTTATACTAACTCTACCACTATATACATTCTGTTGACGCCTGATTTGTGATGAAACTATTTGCACAACAGTTCTGTAGTGCAAAATGCCAGTTAGATCCATCTCACGGCGTTTAAATTAATGTTCACACATATTATACATCAAAGCCCCCTACTATAAGAAAAATACTATTCAAACGACAGTTTTGTAGGGTAGTTTGCTAGTAACGTTAAACTAAATGTCAATAAGACCTAAACTTTCTTGCCCAGCTATTTAAGGGATAATAATTTTATAACGGTGTATTAACGACATAGAAAGGATGCCCGATTTTTTAGCTTAAATTCGGTGAGTTTTCTAACTGTAACGATGAAACAGAAAACATAATTTATAAATAGTTCAAGAATGTGTAATTTTATATCACGAATATGAATTTATATATTGGAATGCTACTATGTAAACTATCCACAACTCAAGATTTGTGAGACATTCATGAAAATATCTAAGCCAAAATCTGAAAATTATCATATTAATATGTGTATCCAAACAAAGAAATAATAAAAGGATATCATAAATATTTTAATAGTTGCTGGCTGGACAGGATCAAACAGTAAGAGACAGCCTTCTTTGTATGCTGATTATGAAGAGGGAGATTATCAGGGGAACGTTAACAAGCAGCCTATCAGGGTGAACTACCCCTGGCTGAACCATTATAGTGAGGGAAGGGAGTGTTCACGTCCAAGTAGTAAGGGGAGGAAATTTAATATCTGGAGATAAAGGCCTCCCCAGTCAATGTCAGTAAGATTAGCCACTTCAGAAACCCTACTGGGAGGTATTTAACCAAGCTATTAATCAAAATAGGAAGAGGAAAGTTGGCCATGAGTCATTTTAACCGCTCTTATTATTCAGCTTTTAATCATCCTTAGCCTGACCTAAATTTGTATCCGTATGACGAATTAAATTTATACAAACAAAGACTATAGCTTCTTTTTTTTTGCTCCATGATAAAGTAACTTAATATGTTGGACGAAAATAAAAAGGTAAATATACATATATATGTAAATGTATAGCTTATATATAACATAACTAAAATAATGGCCCAAAAAATAATTAATTTCTTTCCTCAACACTTAAAACACCCCAAATCCAGCCACCTATTTAATAATAATTTTTAATACCTTATAACATTTCCTACTAAATAAAATTGTCTGTTAGTTTCTAAAATCTTAATTACTCTACCTTTTTCCTATCTTAGCTTAAATGTATACAAATCAAGAATTGTCATCAGTAATAATTATTTTTACTTTTACCATGTCTTTATACCGTCCAAGCAAACCATGTGTGTACACTAATGCGATAAGTATTAGTAAGATTGAAATTTAGAGAGAATGTGTCCGTACTTTTGGAAAGAGAGAGAGCGACACTCTCAATGCAATAATCCATAAAGTGACGAGCAGGGGCACACAGAGAAATTCTTCTTATGGGGGTGGGGGGTTCAAAGTAAATAAGTTACAAGTCAACAGACAAGCCAATACATTGCTCGTATAAGATTCATACTTTGAACAAATCACCAATTACTTTATGAGGCTATACATACAGACTATACAGTATAACCTAAAGCGTTCTCGTAATGATAAATAGCAATTTCTATAGATTATATACATATTCATAACATGAAGATAACTAAATCATTGATTTGTATTATAATTGTATTTATCTCTCATGTTCACCTGGGGGGGGTCTGGACCCAGTGACCCCCCCCCCCCCCGTGAGTGCACCCCGGAATCCGAGTGCCCACTCGTACAAGGTTAATCAATAATACATAATTCCTAAATTGGGAAACGTATTTTCAAATAATCTGAAATTGGGAACCCTGATATGTTATGTTCAACTATTATGTTTATAATATATTAAAATTAATCCTCACTCCCTACAAACATTTTTTTTACTGATTTCATAATATTAATTTAATTCATTATATTATTAATTTGATACTTTAACTAAGCCTTGTACATTTATCATTACAATAGTGTCTACTTAGTTATTACGAAAAATAATACCATACAAATTGTATGAATTATTTATTTAAATATTTAGATTTTTTTAAGGAAACTGAATGAGTTTTTGTTTTTAGCTTTTAACTAATACACAAATTAAATATGTTTTTATAGAATTAAAAATGGGTAACTTAAATGTACCCTTCTAAATGTGCCGTATATATTCAATATATATTATTAGAAACTTGCAAGAGAAAAATCTATCTTAAATGAAATCTTTCCTATCTTTTAGGACTTTTTTTTAATATAAAATTTCAAATCAAATTTTATGCACAAGTGTTGTTTAGTAATAAGTAAGACGATATAAAAAATATTATATTCTTCAAACAATCGAAGAATTGAATTATCAAAAGCTCTATTGAACCTTAATTTGCAGACAGGTTTTTTTTCCGTACAGCTGCTTCCAGTACTGCAACAGCCTGTGATACAGTTTTCAAAAACGAATGGTTTAATTTGTCGTTAGAAATAAAGCTGCAACGCTTCTAATGTGTTACACATCTATACATTCATATCATGAGATTTTACTTGATACTTGCAATTTAAAAAGCTGTCTGTTCCATCTAGTAGTGGTCACAGGATCTAAGGCTTCGGGCTCACAAAATACTGGATTACCTGTGACAGGGAGGTTGGGGTTTGAATCTCGGCTGGGTGCACTGAGGGTGGTTTACCAATGCAGCTTATAAAGTGGTTTCAATGTTCTCTCTCCCTTTAGTATTGATGCATTTAATCCATGCTGCCCTATCCCCACCCACAACTTAGATTGAGTAAGTTGGTGCTAAAAAGACATATAAAAAATTTACCTCCCCCATTAAAATGACATATCGATATTCTTAAAAATTGCTAATTAATAATTGTTTCTGTATTTTCCCATCTTAGGGCTATCTGCATTTAATTACACTAATTAGGGTGGGGATGAGAAAGGTATAATTTAAGTAAAATATATCCCATTTGCATGTAAAAAGTGGTAAACCCATTTAGGGAAGTACACCCATCAGAAATTATTAGATTTTGTACCTCTTCAAAGTTAGGTAAGTATGAATAAGCTAGAATTTAAATTAAATATATCCACATTTTTGTGAAAAAGAGTGGTAAAAATCACCCTTAGTACATCTGGTTGTGATTTTAATTTTGAACGTCCCATCACTATTAAGCCGGACGATTTATATTTAGTCCGAGTGCTCACTGAACCTTACACTTAAAATACATTACTAAATTTTAGGCTCTTAAATCCAAAAACATTGGTAGCTATACTTTTCCTAAATATTCTGAAGAATGCTGTGATCCTACGTCTCCAGTTGGGCACACCTTTTTTACAATAAATATAGTTTACTCACACAGGGTAAATCATTGTGAGATGCTTCTAAAATTCTCCGGTAGCTTATTATATTTTGATGAGTGTTATAGTTCTCAACAGATTTACCTGCACATTGGTATTTACATAAGCAGTTGACAACCATTGAATCCGATGACTATTTTAATACCAAACAATTGTTAAGTTTTACTGGACAAACAGATCTTTTTAAGCTACTTAGAATAATTTTAGTATTTTGTTGTTTTTTTAATTTAAATATGATAAAAATGCCTTAATATGTAATACATACTTCACCTACTCGCCACTGCATTATGATTTAATACAGAACATGACAAATCTAATGTTATAATATTAACATGTCTTTAATATCCCATCAAATTATACAAAACACGTTATATTATTTAAAAAATCTAATATAGTTTTATTAAAGATAATGATAGGTTACTCACTAATAAATAACTCTTTAAATTAAGATTAAATAATCGAAACATTATAATAACAAGATATTAATTTTAAAAAATGCTAGTTAGTTATTATGTTAAAATAATTCCTGTTCGTGTGGTTACACCAGTCGTGAAATTTCTCTAAATTTGAAAGTGAACTTTATTTGGACTCGAGGCTTATCATCTTAGGATGAAATGTTGCCATTTATCTTTGGATTTAAGGTTTATGTTTCTATTTGGACTTTGGTTGAAATGTATCCTTGGAATTTTTTGATTGAAACTTCTCCTTGGATTAGAGGTTAAACATTTTCTTTGCAATCAAGGCTAAAATTTCTCTTTAGGTTTGAAGTTAACTTTTTTTTAAACCAAAGTTTTAATTTCTCTTTTGATTCAAAGGTGAAATTTATCTTTTGGCTAGAGTTTTAAATCCTTTTTATAGTTATTAATATCCAATACATCAAACAAAACACTTTTAGAGTGAACAACATTGTATTCCTTCTAAGAAGAACAAACTAGTGTACCCGCCTCGGTGGCGTAGTTGGCTAACGCGCCAGTCGTGTTGAGTCAGACCATCGAGGACGGGGAGATCGAGGTTCGAATCTCGGTCGGGTGAACTGGGTGGTTTTTCCTAAATGGTTTTCCACTCTCCCTCCACGCAAATGCGGGTTCACTTCCTCTAAATTTAACCCTCCCATTTCCTAATCCATTAGTGTCATTAGTACTTAAGCGTATAATCCGAACGGGTAGTAAGACGCGGTGCTAAAATAAAAATTAAAATAATCATATAATAACAAACTAGTGTTCACATTTTATAAAGTGCCAATCTCTCAAAATATATCAACGTACCTACAGTAGCCCCATGGCTTCTTTGGTGCTGACTGACAGCTCACAGCTGACGGCTTTGAAAAGCTACAGGACCAACTTATGTATCCCTACGCCGAACCATATTATATGCAAAAAACATGTGTTTAGCAGCTGTAACTTCTGACAGTCAAAATTTAGGTATATACCTAAATGTTGACTGTCAGAAGTCAGCTGTGAACTGACAGTCAGCACCAAAGAAGCCATGAGGCTACTGTAGCTCAAAAGTACACACCCTCATGTTTGTTCAATAATATTTACATTTAAGATTTTTCGATTTATTACTTCAGAACAAAGATAAATACAGAATTGGTTTTATTTTTATTTATGGTGAATGTTTTATATATTTATATATTGCACTTAAATATCCTAACTGTGTAGGAGCTTGGTCTAGTGAAATTAAAAACTGCCATCTCTTACCTTTTAAAAAAAACTGGTATTTCTCTTTATTTTCCACTAATGTAAGATAACATCTTTATTGCCAGAACTCTGACCAGAATCTCTCATATGTGGAATATTGTCTGAAACTCAGCGCGCTTCAAACCTTCAATCCACGTATGAAGTCATCATTATTTTGTTGCTACAAGTGAATGGCAGGACGTCCTCAAGAAGATGTTATATATACCCACTGAGGTAGACGGGGCTGCGCACATCATTAAGACCCGCTCACCATCGCCAGCGTCTCAGTACAAAGGGTTGACGGGAATCCTCTTGAAGATCAATCAATGGGAGCAAACCCCACCACCGAGCTGTCAACGTCTAAAATGAAGATTGACTCGGACGTTTGGATGAAAGGACCTTCCCCGTCAAAGGTTGTTTGTTAAGAAGATTGTCAGCTTATAAGGATCCTATATTGGTACAATTTGAGGCAACCGTGCTTGCCATTTGTGAGTTAAATGATTTAATGTCTGTGTCCGTTATAGGATAGTTTATATTTACACTAATTAGGTAAGGAGGAGGAAGGTAACATTCTCTATTAACTACAACCTTATTTGCGTGGAAGAAGGGTGGAAACAGTTTATAAAAATTCTCAGTACATCCGGTTGTAATTTGATCCCCGGCCTTCACGTTACGGGCAAACTTGACTAATATAATCCTGGATGGGTGGACATAAGCTGGTTTTTCATAAATGCAAGCAATTGCAGGTACATTTTCTTTGGTTTCTTCTTTACTAAGTCTTACTCCATTAGCGCAATTAAATTCAGATAGCCCAATTGTAGTAAATCGAATTTATTAAGATCACAAGCTATCACTTCAACTCCTTCAACTCGGTAATTGTACAAATGGCAGCAATAAGCCAACTACCGAGTTGAAGGTGGCTGCGTTATCTGATAGCTCGTGATATTAATATAATCACATACTTGTAGCCGTCAACCTCCACACGTCCATCATAGACTCTGCCTTAAAATACGAGTGAAGAATGACCCTGGGCACGGGAAGATTCGTGGATAGCTCAGTGGTTAAAGCATTGGCGTACTAAGCCAAAAGTCCCGGGTTTGATTCCCGTGTCTAGGTAGCATTTTTCAATTTTCAAAATATGATGTAGATGCAAGTAAATCCCCACTAAGACAAATATAATAGCTTCGGCTATTTTATTCTTAAATACTTAAGGGTAGTTTACTAAAAACCTATCTTTGAAAGTTTTATTCAAAGCCGTACTACACAATCTGATAAAAGTTTGTGCGACTGTGTCGTACCATTTATTTTTTTAAATTATCTTAGTCCTTCTTGGTATTGTTAAAAGTGTGTCGAGGTCTCCCAGCTTATATCTTACGACTTTAACGAGGTGTTGACTAGATTGTGCAGTATCAGGACGGGGTTGTTTTTATGAAAGAGAAACTTCTTGACTAGAGGTGGGAGAGGGTGAGGAGAACAGGGGGATGAAGGCGAACCTTTTCTTTATCAGATTCCCTTACCCTCATTCTCACACCCTCCGCTTTACTTAAGAACAAGGGTGTCCAAACGACCCTCTGGCCAGATTATGGTATAAATGTTATTTTTTTTATTTATTTATCTAAAGAGGTGGACTGACAAACCACCAGGATTAAAAATTATCCCAAGTGCAGTCAATGTGACTTGAACTCAAGCCTAAGCAAATAATAATAATAATAATATTTATCACCGCGTCTTACTACCCGTTCGGGTTATACGCTTAAGTACTAATTACTCTAATAGATTAGGAATTGTGAGGGTTGAATTTAGAGGAAGTGAACCCGCATTTGCGTGGAGGGAGAGTGGAAAACCATTTAGTAAAAACTACCCCCAATTCACCCGACCGAGATTTTAACCTTGATCTGCCCGTCCTCGGCAGTCTAGCTCAACACGACTAGCGCGTTAGTCAACTACGCCACCGAGGCGGGTCCTAAGCAAATACAAATCAAACAAATCATAAAAAATTAGTTTAGTCTCCGGAGTCATCCAATCTGACAGCATAAAAGATTATTATTATTATTATTATTATTATTATTATTATTATTATTATTAGCACCGCGTCTTACTACCCGTTTGGGCTATACGCAGCATAAAATATATGTTGTTTAGGTTAAATGGGAAATTGGCTGACCTCTATTCTTTATCACATACACGGGACTCTTAGACATCCAACCAACTCTTCTGGTAGATATTTAAAGTGATCACATCTGTAATTATTAACACTTCGTTTGATTATGATTAAAAGAATATCGTCTACTGCCATATTAGCTTACTTTATAAAATTTTATAAAAATAAATACATTTTGTCCTAAGCTTACTTGAAAAAGTTCTGTAGGCAGCTAATATTTGTTATACAAGTAATATAATTCATAAGATTAGATAGAAATGTTTGTCACCGTTTATTTAAAAAATAAAATGTCAATCGTCTCACCAGCTTCAGTGGCCATATGGTCTGAGGTGTCACGCACTCGCAATAGACCAGACTGCTGAAGATGGGGAGGTCAGGGTTAGTTCCCGTCGTATTTACTGAAATTAGTGTCTTCTAAATGGTTTTCCACTCTCGCTCTACACAAATACGGGTACACTCCCTTTAAAGTTATATTTTACTTACAGTAGTGGTAGAGTAAGCTAGATTGGTGGTAACGGGGAGGTTGGGGTTCGTATCTTACCAGGCGTACTGAGGTTTTTTAGAAATGATTTTTCACTCTCTCTTCACGAATTTGTGGGTATATTTCCTTTAAATTCTACTTTCCTCTTCCCTAGATGAATACTGAAATTAATGGGTAGTAGGACGTTGTGCACAAAAGAAACTTACCATCTCACACGTCCGCACAGATTCTACCTTAAGCTGAGGAGTGATGTATTACACCTTAAGACAGAAATAGTTTGGATAGCCCATCGGTAGACCATAGGAGCAAAAAAAGCCGCTAACCCATAAGATCCGGGCTCGATTCTTGTGCCTAGGTGTCATTTTAAATATATTTTGAAAGTAGTTTATTTTTTCCTGAATATGTTAATGGATCCTTAAAATAATTTTATTCCAGAACGTTTTATCCACTTATTATTAATCGGATAATTTGAAAGCCATAACAATTTTCTCCGCACAAATTTTAATTTCTAAATACAATTAATAATGAACTATTTTAGAGTAATTTTAAAACAACCCATACAATTGGTTAAGTGATATGAACATCTGGCTTCAGATATAGGTATCACTCGGTTGATTCCAGTCGATAGTTTACTTCCTAGGAAGATAATTTTATTTAGATGTAAAATTAGATTTGTATCATTAGTAATTGTTATTTTCATAGATTAAGTTATCCAATATGTAGTGCACTGGTATAATTCTGGAACCAAAATTTTACATAAAATAGCTAATTCGAGTAAATACTAATCCATTTTTTTCTTTCAAATCATTACACAGTAATAATACCATAAAAATATATTTTAGTTTGTACATTCAACAAAAAGAATAAAAACTAATTGGTAAAAGTAATAAGAGTATTTAATAGTAAGTTAATCCATATTAGCTTGGAAAAAGAAGAGAAACACTCCCAATCTCACCGGCCAGGATTCGAACCTTGATATTATTCTCATTGGCAACTAAGGTCAATACAACGGTAGCTACTTACTAATCGACCACTCCTGTGGGTATATGTGTGCTACCATTCTTGACTCCAACAACAAGAGGCCCGTGTTCGACACTTGTAAGGCTACATTGTGGGAATACTTTTGTCCCCAAATTAATGTTTTCAATACACTTATTCAAGATGTTTCGTGTGCATTTACTTTAAAATCACCCTTATTTAAATTTAAAATTATATTATTTAAGTCGCTAACAAAATGTTACGGGTCTATAAATTATAAATAATAATAATAATAATAATAATAATAATAATAATAATAATAATAAATATAAAAAATCCTAATATTTGGACATCCCAAATGACAAACCTTCAAAAAGTATATTTTTTCCCTCCTCCCCCTCAACGTGAAGGCATCTGTCAATGTCACTGAAAAGCCTCTTTCAAAGCAGCGGTTTTGAAATTAGATTGCCCCCCCTCCACCATAGAACCCCACTATCCTCTTCCCCATCCCAAACAACCCCCCCTTCCCTTTCCTTCGCTCTCTTATTCAAGGCAGTCGGCATCGTCACCGGGAACGCGCGGTTCAGGTCGACAAAAGTACCCCCACCCACTTTCTCTTCCCCTGGCCTAACCTACCATTTTCTTACCGTAATCGAGATCAAGGAAAAATGGCAAGATGATTTATCCCGCGCCATATGGGATCGGATCACGAATACTAACAATCCGTCAATTGAACACGGGACTAGAAATATACATTTAGAATTACAGAGAATCCTGGAAGCAGTATTATATGGTAGCAATTTGGCTTCTAAACTATGTATTTAAAAAAATAGATAACAGATAAATGATATTTCCTCACCCACCTCGGTGGCGTAGTTGGCTAACGCGCTAGTCGTGTTGAGCCCGACTGCCAAGGACGGGGAGATCGAGGTTCGAATCTCGGTCGGGTGAACTGGGGGGGGGGGGTTTTCTCTAAATGGTTTTCCACTCTCCCTCCACGCAAATGCGGGTTCACTTTCTCTAAATTTAACCTTCCTAATCCATTAGCGTAATTAGTACCTAAGCGTATAGCCCGAACGGGTAGTAAGACGCGGTGCTAAATATTAATAATAATAATAATATGTCCTTTACTCATTGTACTTTAAGAACATATTGTGCTAATTAGCATAATTAGACGTGAATCTTACTAACGATTTACCCACACCAGGAGTCACTTGAACAAAGGTGTCTGTTTAGGTTATCCTATGATGAGGAGGTCAGTGTTTGAATCCCAGTCAAGTGTACTAAGATTGGCTTTTATTTTCCAAAATGTCTTCGCAAGTTTTCCACGCAAATTTGGGTACATCTATTCTGAAATTCTACCTTTCTCAGCCTTTACCTAGTAGTGAAAAAATTACTTTGCAGTCCAGATAGATATTAGTACGCGGTATCAATTACCACACACACGCGCGGCGGCATGCTATTAGATTTAATGAGTATAATCTGAACGGGTAATAAGACGCGGTGCTAAAAATATATATCTATTATATTTTACAATTTAAAGCGAATACGATGGTGCTTCCTAAATATGTTTAATTTAGCACTCAGCCATACAATTACCAATGTGTTATAAAAGCTTTGACTTGCAGTTCTGCAGTTATTGGGTGGGGATGTGGGCACCTCGATAAAAGGCCAGTATTTTGCAGTTTTTATATCAAAAGTTTTTTTGGCCAAAATAAATAAAATATTGCTTCAATACAAACATATAGTTTAATTTTCATCACATGGTGAATATCAACAAAATGTTGAATATCTGTCATGAGCTTAGAGGCATTAGATGACAAACTTTTGAAATTAACAGAAAAAGTTGTTATTAAGATCCAGGACATCCTTGACTGACATTCAAGAACTGTTGATATCCCAATGTGAAGAAAATTAAACTATGTTTATACTGAAGCAATAATTTGAGGCTTTTTACAAAATTATATTAGGCCATATTTATTATTTATTATTATTATTATTTATTATTATTTATTATTATTATTATTATTTATTATTATTATTATTATTATTGATTTATACCATTTAAATTAATTTTGTTGGGAAATAAATTATATTTAATAATATAAAAGTTATAAATATTAAATATAATTCCTATAATATATCAGACTTTTATTATTACAGGTTAAAAAAATCTGGGTGCTTTCTCTTAAGAAAAAATGTTCTTAGATTATAATTTTAATTTAGCTTTATAGGATTTTATCTAGAGAATTTTATATTTATCATTTGCCTGATGTTTGCCAATTTTTAAATAAAATAAAGTATTTTAGTGCATAGAAGTTTGGTAATATTGTTGTAGTCTTGAAATTCTGGAGACTTCACCCTAAGGTAGTATTTTGATAATTTTTGAGGACAAATTAAAGAAAAATTGTTAAAATTGTAATGAATGATAACATTTTTAAGCTTTGATAAAATTAAAAACCTTACTTTTAAGTGAGTTGTCTGAAAAGAGAAATTAAAGCTTACAGAAACTTAACGTAATCATCAAAACAAATTATTAATAGGCTATACTTTTAAATGAATATTTGAAAATTTGAAGCTTAAAGTTCCCAAACCTTACAAAATAACTAAGCACACTTACAGATAATAAATATATATATATAAATAATATATGGTGTGTGTGTGTGTTGTAGTGTGTGTGTGTATGGAATTTCACATTCAGTTTCATTAAAAATCAAAATAAGTAATTTTTCGAATGTGTCTAGCTATCTTAGTTACTCAAATTAGGTAGGACTGAGTAAGATAGAACTTAAAGTAGATGTACCTGAATTTGAATTGAGCACAAAAACACCCTTATTACACCCAGCTGAGATTTGAACCACAACCTCTCGTTACCAGCAATCCAGACTTTATAATCTTCATATATACTCCACGTGTTTACCAGTGCGTTAAGTCCACAGAGATATAAATAATATTAGCACGCATCTTACTACCCTTCGGGTTGTACGCACTTACGCTAATGTGCATGGTAGGTGATTGTGAGATGAAATGGAGGACCTTACAGTTTAACGTGGAATCCGAACCACGGTGGAAGGCCTGGCATTCCTCACATTCACAAGTTGTGATTAATACACGTCTTGTCAGAGGTGAAGGAAGGGTTTGGCAATCAGATAAATCTGTGCCGGGACACAGAGATATAAAGACGTGGATGGAAAAAAATGTATTAAATAACAAGTTTAAAACAATTCACACTCCCACGTCAATGGTGGAAATTGAGTTAAAATAAATTGATAAAGACATCCGAGTTTATAATAATTCTCATTTCCACCATCCGTTCTGTTGACGAGAGCCTTTATTCTTTCACCTCATTAATGTCAGTCTACCTGACCGACTCGACCCATCTAACTGGTTCGCGCTTCAGGTGAGAGGTTGAAAGGGACTGATGGGAGAGTAACGACGACGCAGGAAGAACGTGTCTCACTAAAAAGACGCCGTTCGTAGCGCCTCACATACGTTCACACCCGAGTTGTCACCTAATGCCGCGCGATGATGCGCCGAGCAGCGCCACCTGGAGATACAGGGGAAGGGAGTTTGGAGGGGTACCAGGGGGGGAGGGGTTTCAATCTCGCGTAGTGAACTCCCACCCGATGTTTAACAAAGTTACGTAGTAACTCTGGCGAGAACTGCTATAGAGTTTGTGTGATGCAATAACAACTTATCTACATTTAAATTTAACGGCGATGTGAGCTAGGATTAAAAACAACTACTACTCCAAAAACTTGAACTATATTTGCTAACATTTCACGAGGGTGGGGTTAAAATTTGTATTGTTTTCGCTATTTTTTTTATTTTAATCAACTAAAAAAAATGGAAGAGGTAATATTTCACTAGTTTTATATATTAAAAAAAGATAAAATATACAACAAATTCAGTCGTGTTTCTTGAATATTAATTCCAAAAACATTTGGTACTAGAATTGATATTTATGCTAAAAATAGTTGGAATTGACTTCATGGATAGTGTGTTTGACTCCTAACTGGGGCCCTGATGCTCAATATTAACCGACTAAGCTGAGTATATTTTGATAACATGAAGGTGTTGCGTTTCCATTTTCTTTTCAGAAAAATGCTGCTTTTTTTAAATTTTCACCAGCTCCCTCATAGTTTATATCAATACAAAGTCATAGAATGGCAGATTTGGTCTTCTTAGACTCTGAAACAGCAATTCCAGTTTCGAATCTCTTTTTATTTCATGATGCAACCATGTGACCATTATATTCCCAGCGAGTGCTGGTGCATTTCATTTCAAATTAAAATACTCGTGCCTTATAGCAAATAAACCCGGACCATTGAACGTACGGTATGGATGTTAATCTCTTTAAATGACGCGATTAGTCTGCTCATTCACCATTTAAGATAAATCTGGGTTTCAAACTCTGTCTGTACTGAGGGTAAATTTCCACTCACCCTTCAAGAAAATGCGGAGTTCTTAATCTAGATTCTACCTTCCTCATTTATACCACATTATTGTAATTATATATGCAAATATCCCAAACAGTTAGTAGGATGTGGAGAAATGAAAAACATGATTTAATATATTCTTCGTACCCGGTGAAAAATAGCCTGAATTAACTTTCTGGTCAAAATCACAGCGACAGTTCATGTGTGTATGTTTTTTTTTATTACGTGTAAGTAGCCACCGTGTTAGTTTATTATTATTATTATTATTAGCACCGCGTCTTACTACCCGTTCGGGTTATACGCACTTACGCTAATGTGTAATGGTAGGGTGATTGTGAGATGAAATGGAGGACCTACAGTTTAACGTGGAATCCGAACCACGGTAGAGGCCTGGCATTCCTCACATTCACAAGTTGTGATTAATACACGTCTTGTCAGAGGTGAAGGAAGGGTTTGGCACTCAGATAAATCTGTGCCGGGACCGAGGTTTGAACCCCGGACCCCCAGCACAGAAGTCTGGCACCTTACCCCTAGACCACCAGGTCACCCCGTGTTAGTTGCCACCCGTGCAAGTAGCCACCCTGTGGTGGCTAGGAAGAGAATGTGTACTATTTATATTTTATTTAAATTTCGCTATATAGTTTAGCAGGTAGCTAACCTAACCTAACCTAACATAACCTAACCTTTTCAACTGGCAGATACGCCAGAGCTGCACACCATCTACATACGTTGTAAATAATACACATTCTCTTCCTAGCCACACGAAAACATGTAAATAGTAAACATTCTCTTCCTAGCCACCACAGGGTGGCTACTAACACGTTTTTCTGCAGGGTGGCAACTAACACGGCACGGTTTTTTTTTAATCTACAGATCAAAAGTTTTTCTAGAGATCTCAACCACTTTTTATAACGCCGGCAACTATTCATACATTCACTGATTAACGTAAATTATAAATCACTCTAGTAATGCAAGAAGTAGTATTTTTTTTTTACTAAATATTTAGGAAATGGGGGAGTGCGGGGGTTGTTTGCACCTTTTAAAATAAGCTTGACCGTATGCCACTGTTCTCATGATTCCATCTTTAGACCTATTCGTCTCGACACCATTCGTTATGTCACAGCTGCTAAAACCTGAAATGATAACAAAGCCACCCGAGGAGAAAGACTCTCATTGTAATGTGTTGACATTGACAGAAATATCGAGGTCCTAAAGGCAGGTTTACACGCTACGTTAAATGCTAACAATTTATCGTGACGATCGAATTGTTACGATTTATCGTTGCGTGTAAACAGGACATTGTAGCAATTTATTAGAATTGGATTGGATGGTTGATGCCGCCCCGGCATCAATTTCTGCGAATCGTAACGACAAGTTGGAACGTTTAAACAAGTAGCAGCCATTCATCGCTACGATTTGACTCAGTTTGCACTAGTTCGTGGTTTCGTTGACAATTGTTTTTATTCAAGTGATCGTGGCAGTTTTTAAACAAAGTCCTCGAGAGTTCTTGAGTGAATTTATTTAACCATATCGAAGTTTCACCTGCTTGTGGTTCATTAAGAGCAAAGAATACTCCGACATGAATAAAAAAAGACCTTGCTTATACAGAGCTCGTTAAAAAATACAATGAGTTTGATCCGTCGGCTAACTGAGTGTACCGGTCGACAATGAATATTGTACAAGAAATCGTTGCATGTAAACAGTACTCACTCTTTCGATTTATTTTGAACGATAAATTGTCAATAACATCGTTACGATTTATCGTAGCGTGTGAACCTGCCTTAATCCCGGCTGGATGTATTGAGAAGAAAGAAGGCTATATAGGAAGGTATTCACGTGTGAACCCAATGGTTTTGTCGATCTATTTCCACTTTAATCAATTTTTATTTCCTCTTGGCTTTCCTTTCTATCCCTACCCTTTAAAACAAGTATTTAATAACTCTTGTAATTAACGAAAAAAAATGAAACAATAATTTAAAATATTCCAAAATAAATGTAGATGTAACTCCCTCTAAGGAACTCACTCCATTCAACAGGAGAATATATAATTACGAGTCATATATGTGTAAGGGAGCTAGGGAAAGGGGTGAAACATGGTTGGTTGTATGGGTAATCAAGTGTTTTATTTAATTACCCCTATTGGGGTCGGTGAGGTTTATTCAGTCTTGTTTCATCGCACGAAGGACTCTAGTCTGCCAGTTAATTACAAATTCTCAAATTTTTTTTTTTAATCAACAACCTGTTTACCACCGTTTTATCCTTGCTTCGTTAAGTCACCATTCACTTTATGTGCGTATTTTTCGTCACAATCAATCAAATAAAACAAGTTTATTAATAGGGGAAACAATAATTGTCTACGTTGTTTCCGCTTCTGTTTAGCTCAGATTAAATTTGTAATTTTGCATTAATTTATTCATAATGTAACACTTAGGTTAATTGGTTTTCAAATAGCAGTTGCATTAATGGATTAGTTTTGATAAAATTTAGTGAGTACACATGCATACTCAATCACACTTCTTTGATCTATATTTTTGTATCTCAATTATATTCTTGCCCTCGTTACTAATTTAGGAATGTTAAAAGTATTTTTTGTATACAACTATTTTGGCAATTGGTTTTCAATAGTTAAAATCCACTTTATGGAATAATACTCTATACAAAGTTATAGATTATTCAGCCTGGTCTTGACCAAATTAAAATGTCCAAAAATGCTAAATCTGATTCCGATCAAATTTGATACTGTCAAACATCATTTTAATATTCTTATTTCGTTTCTTATTTTCACTGTACCGTATTTGTACGTTAATATATTTAAAACCAATTATATTTTGTGCTCAAAATATCATATAAGTACACTACTCCAATTAAAATATAATAATTAAGAATTAAAAATATTATTATTGAATGCTTTCTGCTGTCCTTGAATCTTAAAAGGGGCTATATTTGTTTCCGTACCATAACCAACGGTAATAACACTTTTTTTTAAGGTATGTTTTTAATTTTAATTTATTTAATAATAAAATTTTACTAAATTATAAGTTTAAAAAAATGGCACCAGGACACGATAATTAAACCACGAAACCTTTAGGAAAATGCTCTACCTATTCAGCTTCATCTCGTTTCAAGGGTTATTAATTTTTTTTAAACTATTTTTAGTAAGTTTTAATTTCAATATAATGTATAAAAAAGAAGCCTTTGCTAAAATAACTTGAACATACCACTCTCTCAAAATATTATTGACATTATTTATGAAAAACTCATCTGAAACATGTGGTAATTTAGATATATTGAATTAAATAAAATGGGGAAATTATTTCTGGACAAGGGAAGTGAACGCGCGACCTTGGGATTAATAAGTCAATATTCTACCCCAGAGCAATCCAAAACTGTCCCGTATCTAGGGTCGTTCTACATTCATAGTTTTAAGGCAGAGTCTAAGATGGATGTTTGGATTAATCGGCCATTTGTTGATATTATTGCCGGTAGCTGTGGTCCAATGAAAACTAGCCTACATGGGATTATTTCTGAATAGCTCAATGGTATATCATTGGTACACTATTTCAAAGCCCAGCTTTCTAGTGTCCAGGTGTTATTTTTCAACTTTATTTAATTAAATTTAAGTACGTTCTCCAGTGCATGGCTTTATCACCATCAAAGTTTATATCAACCTTTTTAATTTATTGAGTCGTTTGTAAAGTATAAATAAGCATATAATTTAAACTTACGTGTATGCAGAACTAAACATGTCTAGCACACTTTGTTCAAAACGTTTTGTTTTGTAAGCTTTTGGTTTTCTTTACCACCGGTCCTACTAACTGTCTGGATTACACGCATTTTATAAATACGTTATTGGGTTAGGACGAGGAAGGTAGAGCTAAAGGAAATGTTTCAACATTTTCGTGAGGGTAGAAACGATTAACGAAAACCGCATCTAGTAAATCCAGCCGAGACATGACATCACAAACAATTCCCGTAAAACTATACCATACGAACTGACGTTAGTGTCCACGTGACCATCAGTGTGATTTTCCATTAAGTATGTACAGTACATATAAATTCTACATGTTGTGCAAGTATTAAGTAGAACATACATTTTTGTTTAAGCCTGTGCGAATTCATAATTTTCAATTTCGAATCGAATCTGAACCTTGGATAACTGACTCAAATCAAATCTGAATTAAATCTCGTGCCTAGTAAAATTCGAATTAAATTCAGATTGAACCTCGAGCTAAGTTTATTTTAGATAATCGAATCCTAGTCTAATTCCATACTTAAAAAGATGAAACAAATAAGTTATTTTAAAAATAGTTTCAGATCCTAAATGAATAATTTAATTTAAGCTTACTATGAATATGTTACAAATTGAATCTGAGTTGAAAATGTTAATATGATAGCTTTTTGAATCTAGTCCAATTATAAGATAATTTTTTTTAAATATTATTTTAGATTTATTAAAAATGAAATGTTATCAATAGCACTAATCTCAAAGGCTGAAAAAAACAAATAAAGATCACATATTTTCAATAATAGTGCAAAGGCTAATTAATATTCACAATAAGATTGACCTAACTACTTTATTTTTTTAATACAAGATATTCACTGTCACAAACATCTGTCATCCACGTCACGTTTCTTTATGACATGGAACTCAATTTATCTATTCATTTTATTACGAAACTGGTTTCTGGGCTGATTTTATTGATTTGTTAATCAAGTATGAATTATAGATTCTAATTTTGAGCTAATTAATTGAAACCGAATTAGGATCTATTTAAACTCAAAATTTTAAATCAAATGTGAATATTTCCAATTTTATTATTATAAATTTCACACAAACTTAATGTTGTTTTAACCTTCAAGGGATAATAAAGGTGGGAAATAATCTGCCTCTGTCTATTGACCTCGTATTATCCATCTCTCTTTCTAGAAACATATATATATATATAAGAGAGAGAGAGAGAATGTATATGTATGTATAGAGTATATATAGAGAGAGACTAGGAGGAGGAGGTTGATGTGACATAGGCAGATTATTTACCACTTTTTTTGTTTTTATAAAACCACACGACAGTATTTAATTCAATAAAGTCTCCATACGGAGTCACGTGATAGCGTGTGAGGAGTGTGCACTGTGCAATATAATTGTCAATCTCCCCCCCCTGGAGAGACGACCACACCCTGTCAACAAACAGGCTGATTCAGTGAGGCTAAAAATAGATAACAGCACTGAACATTATATTAAACAGCACACTATCATCACGGCACGTCAATGGTCACGTGGACAAGACGTCGGTCACGTCTGGCCTATTTACTACTGCTTATGGAAAGTTTGAGCTAGAATTGGTTTCCCCTTTATATCCACACACACGCGGTACATTTCCTACTAACTCTAACTTCATCTCTCTACCCCACTAGTGTAGCTAAGGATATTCTAACATATACAAAATTTTCGTATTTTTTTTATCAATCACAGTCCGGATAGTTAGTAAGATAGGATGCAATCATTTTTATATATATAATATAGATTTGGATGTATATATTATTGCACGCCATTTATTATAATATAATATACATACTACTGCTACAATAATATTATATATTAATACACTTAATTAGACCATATATTATATATAATAAATATAAAATATATAGTATATATAGTTATATACATAGTATATAAATATTACACTCTATATAGAATTATGGATATAGTTATATATAATAAATGTTATAGAATGCATTATTTTATATAATATATAATTATTATATATGGTTCAAATCCATTTTTTTTTCTCAAATTTCAAATTTTTTTCCGATACGTTGGGTTGAATCACTAGAATTCAAATATTTTTCGGGCCCCATATATTATATAATTATACACAGGATGATGCAAAAGCAGTTTCCCCTTGCATAATAATTAATAGAAAGGTTAACTGACTGTTACACCACTTTGTATGTATATATAGATAAATAATAGATAGATAGATGGATAATAAACAATAGATAGATAGATTGATATAAGTGTATAAAAAGAGAGATTCAGATTTTGATAAATATATTGATTTGTAAGCTGACACGGTGTATACTCGTTTGTTGAATGCATCCTTCCCCAATTTGATCTTTGTCAAAATGACCGCTGACATATTGGCATATTTTGTAAAGGAAGTAAAGGATGTGATGAACTCATTTGTCAAAACTTACCATGACAGAGTGGTGGTGATTTATGAAGCGTAGTCGAGTCAATTACTAGCCCGACACAGAGGGGCACGTGATACGCGAAATATGACGTCACAGGACGATGATGGTGACTATGCATATCTTGAGTCCCACTCGGTATCTCTAGCCCCGTTTAAAAGGAACAAATGGGGGGGGGGGGGGGGGGTCAACTGTATTTTCCTTTTCTCGTGACTGAGTATTTTGTGGAGAGAAGGGGTGGAAGTAATAATTGAAACTTTTTGTGGTTCGATTTCTAACTCATATACTGTAATGATACTATTCTGGACCCCTCTCATACACTCCAAAAGTCATGGATGAAGTGTATTTTTCTTTAAGAACTGTATTTAAATTTTCATTTTCAATCAATAATAATAATACAAAATTAATTATTTAGCACCGCGTCTTACTACCCGTTCGGGTTATACGCTTAAGTACTAATTACGCTAATGGATTAGGAATTGGGAAGGTTGAATTTAGAGGAAGTGAACCCGCATTTGCGTGGAGGGAGAGTGGAAAACCATTTAGGAAAAAACCACCCCCAGTTCACCCGACCGAGATTCGAACCTCGATCTCCCCGTCCTCGGCGATCGAGCTCAACACGACTGGCGCGTTAGCCAACTACGCCACCGAGGCGGGTCTTTTGAAACTTACTTTCTTTATTTAAAAAACTCCCTTCGTTCGATTTGAAAATCAGGTGATGTGCTGGCTGCCTTTACCCAATAGCAAGCTAGTCTTCACAACATCAGGCTGCCAGGAGTTCTCCTATTAGTTAGTTTTAACACTGTCGACAAGGGATCCAAGAAGCAAGGGGTAGGTCATAAGCAGCTTGTGCGTATAGTAATCCAGAGAAAAATCTCAGTTTGTAACAAGTACTAGCTTTGGATCTCCTCGTCAGTTCGTTAAACAAATAACAACTGTATCATTTTAATGTCAATTTTATAATAGTGAAAGTGTAATCAACTAAATAAATCGTATATAACATTAATTTTCTACTAATTTCAACAAACAACCAATAAGTAATCCCACAGTAAGAAATACATACAATCAGATCGTCATAGCCGGCATGCACGCTTCGTCATTAACATATAAAAAACGGTATTGTTATAATACCCTAGTATTAAGCTTACTAGGTGTATTTAAAAGTTTTATTATCAACAGTTTTTATGGTGCTTGCAAAGATGACTTAAAGGCACTAACCGTCTTCCAAATGATCTGGATTTCCTTGGGTTGGGATTCAAACAACGCAGATGGGAGAATATATAATTATGTTCAGGGTACTGACTGACAAACCCAATGGGAAGAGACCATTGGACCATTGGGAAGACCTAGAGGCAGATGGATTGGGGATGGGGGCAGCATTAGAGTGGACCTCAAAGAGATAGGGTGTAATAAGGTAGATTAGATAGCTCAAAATGGGGGAAGGTGGCGTACTTTTGTAAGTGTGTTAGTGAACTTTCGAGTTCCTAATGCCAAATAGTAATTAAGTAAGGTAGGTCAAGGCTTAAATCTAGGCTGAGTGATCTAAGAGTGGTTTTACACGTGCAATTTATCAGTTTGGTTTTTCCACTTTCCCTACACTCTAGCACGAGGGTACTTCCTACTAACCACCTTCCTCATCCCTTACCCTTTGACCACAAAGTTAAAGGCTCAATTACACAGGTCAAGATTACTACAGTAGCCCCATGGCTTCTTTGGTGCTGACTGACAGCTCACAGCTGACTTCTGACAGTCAACATTTAGGTATATAGCTAAATTTTGACTGTCAGAAGTGACAGCTGCTAAACACATGTTTTTTGCAGATCATATGGTTCGGCGTAGGGATACATAATTTGGTCTGGTAGCTTTTCAAAGCCGTCAGCCGTCAGCCGTGCTGTGAGCTGTCACTCAGCACCAAAGAAGCCTTTGGGCTACTGTAGCTACTCGCTGGCTTGTAAGCTCGTGCGCGAGTGACTTGCTCAACAAGCTAGCGAGTGAGCTTGCTCCAACAAGCTCAGCGAGTGAGCTTGCTCCAACAAGCTCAGCGAGTGTCGATTACACTGAGCTATCAAACTCGCCCACTCGCTCAGTAGAGTTGTTTCTGGCAATTTGTTCTCGTTGTTAATCAAAATGTCTGGAATGAAGTGGAACAGCAACAATATTGTAGATCTTTTGCGAATTTATTAACCCTGTGCTGTGGAATATCAAACATCGTGACTATATCAATGTGAATCTTAAGGATGTGGTTTTTAAAAACCTGTGTGAAGATCTTGAAAAATAAGGTTTGCTCAAGGGGTGAACAAAAAGCATTCTAAAGCAAAAATTAAAATTTTGAAAGACGTCTACCAAGAAGAAATAGTCAAAATTAGAAAGACGCAGAAAAAGTATTATAAGGGCAACAACAACAATTCCCACACGAACCATTTCTCATGGACATTTCGGATACTACTAGTTTACTTTCTCCACTTATTACACACGGCATTTTACCATCCAGAGGGCAACTAGCTAGCGAGTAGAGTGTAAAGTCACCGGTTTCAACTTTACTCACTGGGGGGAGCGAGCGGCTAGTTACCTAGCCGCGCGATTACATTCGGCGAGTTTAGTAGCAAAGAGTAAATTCGCTGGCCAGTAGCTAGTAATCTCGCCCTGTGTAATTGACCCTTTACAAACGTGGTTCTAAGATTAAAAATTTGAGTTCATTTAACT
Organism: Timema podura; assembly: GCA_033556935.1. Classification (NCBI taxonomy): domain Eukaryota; kingdom Metazoa; phylum Arthropoda; class Insecta; order Phasmatodea; family Timematidae; genus Timema; species Timema podura. Next base: position 12,242,868 of record JAVRXN010000008.1, read on the forward strand.
TACTCAAGGAAATTAACGTGCACTTTCTGAACCGGCTGATTATATCGGCACACCTATATAGACTAACTTAAATCAAGAACAGACACAACATCCATCCCCGGCCGTTAATTCCTCACTGTGTAAGGGGAAACCCGTATTTCACTAATGATACATTTTTAGGCTATGCCGGAAATCGAACCCAAGACTCTTAGCTCAGTATAAAGACACCTACCGACTGAGCTAAGGTTATGTACTTTGAAACTGAAGGGAAAAAAGAATACATTCATTTTGCAAATAAAACGTGATTTTAAAGTAATTGATACAAATATTAGATTGATTATATAATTATATCAATAAAATCAACACACGCATAATCGTACCTTACTCACGCGGAAGTGCATCTGTCTACCTAGAGAAAAGATCTCAGCTTATAATCCTGATAAAACCCTAAAATTTATAAATTGATGAAATCAGGGCCTATTCTTTAAAAGTGACAAATTGCTGGCCGTAGGATTGGGTGCTGCTGTATCTGTTCAAAGTCTATTGTAGACGTCATTTGCTGATATAGTAACTGAGCTCAGGAGGTATACGCTAGAACTCCCCAAAACATATTACCTTATTGTAATTTATTGAATTAATTTATCTAAAGACTCAATTTTGTGTAAAATAATTATTTTTAATTCAACTACCCAAATGTTGGCTTGATGTGATTTCTATCCAGCCTGAGCTGTATTGCACACACCATCTGGTAGAAATTACATGTACTAGGGGAGTTCAGGAAGTTCAGTGGCTCCCAATTGCATTTCACACTGAATTCGCATGAGTGAGCGTGACAGGACCTTCCAATTTTGCGGGAAAGGTATTTTTACAAAGCTTCCAGGGTTTTTTAACATGCTATAATCGACATGGGACCGATGGCTTTACTTCCCCTCCGAAGGAAGTTTTGCTACGGAGTTTTATCGCTCAAGAAGAATCCGTCCACCTCATTTTGAGTTTGATTCAACGAACATCGGGCACCCCAATACCATAAAGGTTACTGTGAATATACTAGCCGTAATTATAGTTGGTTTAGTTATCTTGTACACTCACCTGCCCGTTCACACGACTTTAACTGAGGTAAATATTGACTTAGTCTCTATATCTACAAAGAAGAGGTCATAGCTTATCAATGTCAAGTGTCAGTTTCACGGAAGAGATAACAACACACTATGCTGATATTACCGAGACCATGATCACTGACCTAGAGGTGTTATACTCACCAATGACTGAATTTTTAGTGTCTGTGTTGTTGAGTTTAGAGGTAATGAGAAGTTTTTTTTTAGTTAATATTTTTTAGCCAAGCTCACTCTACACGCAAATGCGAGTACATTTGATTATGAACTATATATTCCTCATCCTTAGCCCATATTAATTAAATGTAGAAATTTTGGAAGGGTAGTAAGACACGTTGGTTTATGATTATTTAAAAAGCATGATCTAAAATATTTACGAAAAGGTGATTTTTTTTTAACTTTAATTTTACTCTTGAAACAAGCATAAATTAACTATTTATGAAGTTATAAGATGAATGTGTTAAAAAATTGTTTACACAATACAAAGATTATAGGCATTGTAAAGACCTAATTTAGAAGATACATATAATAAGGGTAGTATTGTATAAAATGCACCCGTATTTTCGAAGCCAGAGGATAGGTAAAACTACCCTCAATTTACCTGGACATGATTCAAGGTCTAAATTTTATTTTATTGTTGACCAAACAAAATTCGGAGAAATGATATTTCTGTGTTAATATTTATTTTGAAAAAATATATGTTATAATTAAAATAATAAAATGAGTGTAATAGAAGACACATTGAGAAATAATATATAGAATTTTTAATTTTGTCTATCTATATTACTTTTTAATACAACTTTGTATGGTCTTAAAAAAAAATTTCATCCCTCAGAACTTTACATATTTTTACAGAACCAAATAAAACATATTCAAAGATCAAAATAAGCTGTAGTATGACATTAAAACATCTAATAAAAGATGATTTTATATTAATATCTGATCAAATAATGTTAACACAGGCGCTTGGAAAAAAAAACGTAGATATAACCACTTGAAGAGGGGCCATGAATATATTATATTAGAACGTAACGATTATAAAAACAGGATAACCTTCATTGATTTTTGGACCCATCCTTTGACTTGGTGTGGGAAATTACGTCTTGCAGTTTATCATGGGAATGTTATAATTGTTTAAATTACAAGATCGATGATTGAAGAGACTTGAACAACGTTATGACTTACGAGTGACATCTCCATAAAAAAATATTATACAAGATGGCACAAAAGTCAGTTTTCCCTTCAATCATTCATCATTATGTGGAGGAAACCGACTTTTGCGTGACCCCAGTACCTACCTCAATTTTATTATCTGCACTACTTCTTTATACCTGTCCTGGATACCTTAATTTAATCACACGTATAAAGATGGCAGAATTAAGAGAAAAGTCCCATTTGCCTGAAGACAGAGTGGAAAATCATCAAGTTAAAACCGCACTAGTACATCTGACCGGGATTTGAACCTCTACATTCACATCCGTGGCAGTCAAATATTTTGTGAGAGGAACGTCTTAAACCGTGCCACCAGCGATGCAGAAAGTGTATTTTTAATATAATAATTATTGTACCTCAAAAACTTTGTAAAGAGGACAGTAAAACTGCTATTGACAACATTGTTCTGCATCAATTACCTAACGAGGTCTTCAATAGTGTTTTAATTGCATTACTCACATCAAAACATCTGTTAGTGAAATAGTCACTTAGAACGTTATTGGTTTCACGTTTTAATTACTGCCAACACCTGAGTATGTTTAGGGGTTCTAATATTCTCTAATAATAATTGTGTTGATTAATTTTAATGTAAGACTCGTTAGTGGCTTTCCAAAAAAATGTTTCCCTAACCATACAGTTAATTGAGTATCAATTGATGTTTTCATTACTACCTATTGAATGGAGTGGCTATGAAATATATCCTACTAATTAAACCTATATTAACTTTCAAAACAATACGTTGCAAAGTTAAACATCAACGTTTGATAGCTTTAATCAAATTGTTTAGAACGGTTAAACTACTGTCAAAAGTGATGTCTTTGTTGTATATCCCTGAAAAATAGAAACGTATAATATTTAATAATACATTTTTTCATTGAAAAATAAGTGTGGAATAGTTATTGTTGATAAATAAATTCTAAAATCATTTAGTATGGTTTACCAAAGACTGGAATGTTTGGGTTCGAATCCCAGCTAGGGATACCTAGTTTATTTTCTCTAAAATACTTCTCACTCTCCCCCCGACGTGAATACGGGTAGATGACCTCTGACTTATACCTCCCTCAAACACAATTGTTATTTAACTGCTTCAGTGGTCACATGGTGTAAGGCGTCACTCTCACAAGAGACTGCTGTTGACAGGCAGACCTGGGTTTGAATCCAGATCATGTGTGTTTAGGGTCCTAAATTGTTTACTACTTTCCTTCCACGCAAATGTAAGTACACTTCCTCTAAATTCAACCATCCTCATCCATCACACATTAGAGTAATTAGTACATAAGCGTATAAGCTGAACGAGCTCAAAGAAGTGGTGATAAAACAAGAATTCATTTTTTTCTCCATTGTCTTACTATCCAACCGGGTTATCCGATACGCATTTAATCACCCTATTGGGGTAAAGATTACAAAAGTAGATCGAATAGGAAATGTATTTACATGTGCGTGGAGGTAGTTTGGTAAACAATTTAGGATAAAGCACCATCGGTATACTCAGCAGGGATTCAAACTCAGATCACTCATCACCGGCAATGTAGCTACGAGCTACGCCTTAGACACGTAACCACCGAGATAGGTCAATATTTTATTGAATGCGGATAGTCCGGGCGGGTAGTAAGAAACAACAAGAGGTAAAAAAAAACCTAAAATAATAATTTCGCATAATTTTCAACCTCTGAACCATCATCAACCTGCCAAATTTAGAAAGAGAAAATTTCTTAGCTAAAAAAAACTGAGTGAATATGAAAGTCATTGCATTGATTGCTTGGAAGAAATTCATGACGGATATTTTTTTGACGTAAGAGGGGAAGGAGAAGGAGGCCAGGAGTGGAGGAGGACTAGAGGTTATCTTATAGTTTGATCATGGCAGCCCCCCTTCCCCTCATTTCCCTCCACTCAGTCATCCATATATTCATCAGAAAATGTTTCCAGCAGACGCTAACACAGTGTTGGGATGGTGATGTATTTATAGACTTAAAAGGGGTGGAGGTGGTCAAATGGGGTAGGAGAAGGTTTGATAGCTTCCACTAAGCCCAGGAGTCCTTCTATTGCACTTTGACAACCAAATAGGGATGGGATTAAGGGTCTGTGGGTTCGTAGACCTATAAAACGACATATAAGTAGATTACATTATTTAATCAATTTATATTTTCACGTAATAGTCTATCTCACTTACCGTTCCAGCTAAATGCACGCGTATATATATATATAGATATATATATATTAAATATATTTATAAACATAAATATATATTTTATAACCACCTTTTACTACTCATTCGGGTAATACATCTGAGTACTAACTAGATTAATGTGTTAGGGATTAGGAAAAATTAATTTAGAGGAAGTGCACCCGAATTTGCGTGGAGAGAGAGTGGGGGAAAACCTTCTATGAACCAGACAGAGATCGAACCCAATCTCTCCGTTTACGGCAATCTAGTCTAACACGAGAGTAGTGCGTTAGACCATGCGGCCACCAAAGTGGTTCGCTCGTAAAGCACGGAAAGTAGAATTTAGAAAAAATTTAATCGCATTCGCATGGTGGGGAAAAACTCACTCAGAACGCCCAGATGGGATTCAAACTCTGACCTCTCCACAACCAGCGAACCTTAATAAATGAGCTTGAAATTTTGACCTCAAGGTCTGAAACATTATTAATGCACTCTATTATATCTAAATGTTTTAATAATTTAATCCTAGTAAACCTAATTCTATTTTATCTTATATGTTGCAAATACCACCGATAATTACAACAAAAAAGTGTTCGTCTCCTTTTGTTTAGTTTTTCTGCTGGCGGGAAGGTAGGGGTTCTAGATATGAAGGTATTTTTTCTTCCTAAATATATTTATACTTTCCCCTCAATGAAAATGCAGGTACATTTCCACTAAAATCAACTTCTATTATCCCATTAGTATGAAATGTGGATATCTGGAGGGGTTTTCGTATGCGAAACATGTAATCTGTCTCATCAAACCATTTATTATAATTTTAAAGTAGCTTGAAATTACTTTTCTGTTCAAAGTCTTTGGTATCTAATATTTTTCTAAGGCTTTGTGAATTTTGTGAACAAATAATATTGACATAATTATAAAAAATTAACAATAATGAGAACTTTTATTTAACACCGTGTCTTACCACCCTTTTGGGTTATACGCCTCTGTATTAATTACGCTAATGGGTTATGGATGGTGAAGGTTGAATTTAAGGGAATTGTACACTCATTTGCGTGTAAGAGCGAGATAATGTGAAACCATTTATGAAAAACCATTCAGTACACCCAACCAGGATCGAACAACGATCTTCCCTTCATTGGCAGTCTAGCTTATTGGGTAGTGACGCATTGGACCATGGTTCCAATATGATGGATAATTAATATTTTATATATTTGTAAAATTGTCTGTTTATTATTCTGAAAGTCTAAATAAATTTGTGAGTGAATTTTGAAAAAACATTGTGGTTATGTAAATAGAAATTGTATGGTCAAAAATATATTTTATATAAAGTCTCACGTGTTGATATTAAAGGAGACTGCCATATGTCATTTGAGCCCTAATTTAATTCCCGGGAGATGTAAAGGATATTTTCTGGTTTGTTTATGTGTTTGTCTTTCTATATAATCAAATAAACATTTAGACCTGCTACGGTGATCGAATGTTTTAAGGCATCACTCTCGCAATATACCGTACTGCCAATTACGGAAATAGTGGGGCTTAAATCCCAGTCGAGTATAGTCAAGGTAGATTTTATTAGATGATTTTCCCTCTCTTGACATTTCCTTTGAATTCACCCTTCCAATCGCAAACCTACTAGCGTAATTAGTTCATAGGCGTACAATCCAGATGAGTAGTAGTACTAAGATTTATTATTATTATTATTAGCACCGCGTCTTACTACCCGTTCGGGTTATACGCACTTACGCTAATGTGCAATGGTAGGGTGATTGTGAGACGAAATGAAGGACCTACAGTTTAACGTGGAATCCGAACCACGGTGGAGGCCTGGCATTACTCACATTCACAAGTTGTGATTAATACAATCTTGTCTGAGGTGAAGGAAGGGTTTGGCATTCAGATAAATCTATGCCGGGACCGAGGATTGAACCCCGGACCCTCAGCACAGAAGTCATGACCCTTACCCCTAGACCACCAGGTCACCAGTAGTACTAAGTGCTGAGTAAATTTCGTGCTATCCTAGAGTGTTAAATTTTAAGTTTTGTAATGAACGTTTCTGCTTATACTTAAAATAATAAATTTAGACATTATAAACAATATTTTTGCTAACTTTTGACTGTAATCAAAAGTTAGTAAAAAGTTCTGTCTCTATCACTTCTCAATATCCATTCAGGCTATCTGAATACCGACAATAATGGAGTAGGAATCTTTAAGGTATAATTTGGAGGAAGTGTTCCCGCATTTGTAGGCAAAGGGTAGCTAGAGAGTACTCTTGTCCCTGGTCAGAACTTTGACCTCCCTGTCACCATCAAACTAGACCAGACGAGGTTGACTACTTAGTTCACGTTCCCGTCAAGACTAGTTAGTCCTATTTAGAACATTACATGACCTACTTCAACGAGTACGGGACCAGTTCATCAGTGATGGGTGGGTTGGTGTTTGAATCCCAGATGGATCTGAGGATGAATTTTCCTCAACGGTTCTTCAGTTCATTTCACGAAACTGACGATACATTTCTTCTGAATTCTGCCTTCCTCATCCCTAAACTAATATTGTAAATATGTGTATATCCAGTATGGCTCAAATTATATATATATATCGCCGAAGGATGTTATCAAGGGTCTAGTGACAAAGGGCTATCTAACTCCTGATATTACAAACTCGTGCACATTTCAGTCAAAGGACCCGGTCCATTTGACGTCGATATTTTAAGTCTTATAGTGTTTGATGAAAGTATAAAATAAATTGTGTGCCTGGGCCGCATCAATCTGTAGCTCAGTTGGCAGAAATATTAGCCATTAATAATGTACACTTGCACAGGTGACGGCCGTATGTATATCTCCATTCACGGAAGGAATTACTCTCCGAAAGGTCTTTTTTCCTACCAAAATTCTACTATATAGTAGATTTCTGGTAGGGAAAAAGGCCTTTCAGAAAACAATTCCTACGCTGAACAGACTTTACTAATAGATATATCTTCCAATGGGGGCTATTTCCATGTCCCGATGAGGTTAGGGATGATGATAGTGAATATGAAGGGCTGAAGCCAATGGAGAGCTTAAACCTAAATTAAGCCTAACCAACTAAACCCTGTTGGCTATGGAATTCGAGGAAAATCTCTCACTACCAGCAAGGAATTGAATCCGGGACTTCTATTTCAGCAGCCAAGGAATCTTACCACTATAATAAGAGGCCAGTTAATATATGTATGAACACGTAGAGTTATATCATCTTCAACGACATTTCACGTGAAATTTCGCAGGTCTGAAATTAAATTAAATGATGAGAAAAACAAGATCTATATTTCCTTAAAATAACTAAAAATAAGTTATAACCTAAAAATAAATAAATAGATTTTAAACAGGCTTATAATATCAAATTTTAAGTTAGTTAAGTGTTGTTAAAAAGAGGTTTGTAATCCACTTTAAAGGTCTAAATCCCATAATAAAGTGTGATATTTCCGTTCAATTAGATGGCATCCTTGATAAAAAAAAATCTCATATTGTATTAAATCTACCCGCTTTGATGGTTGAATGGTCTGAGAAGTCAATCTCACAATAGAATGGATTTCTAATTACAGGGATCGAGTCATTCGAGTACTAGCCGTATGTATTAAAGATATTTTTTACTGAATGGTTTTCCTCTCAGATGTGGGTACATATTCTCCAAATTCTAGCTTACTCATCCATATCCCATTAGTTTAAGTATGCGGATAGCCAAAAATAGTAGTAATAGGTGTTGTAACTTTTATAAGTGAAATGAGTGTACATCATCTGTCGAATTGACCAGGCGTATGGATAGAAAACTCATGCCTTATAATTAGTTTTTCAACTGTTAAAAAATGGCAAAGCTCCAACGTAAATTGACCCTACCATTATTATACTCAACCAGCGAGCGTTCAAGCTGGATGTACACTCCGTTTCCAGTGAAATCCTAGTCCTACCCTAGTGAGATCCCGCATGGCCCTATAATATAAACGTCACCATAGTTGATAAAGCAAGGTTAGCTTGCAATATTTAAAGGTGAGGATTTAGGGGACGCGAGAAAAAGTCAGCGTTTTTTACAGTTTTTATATAAAAAACAATTTTTTGGTCAAGATAAATCAAATATTGCTTGAATTGATTATGTCAACAATACTTTAATATCTGTCAAAGGGTGTCCTGGAATGTAATTACAACTTTTTTCTTCACTATGCTCATGGCAGATATTTGACAACTGTTGTGAAGAAAATCAAACTCTATGTTTCTACTGAGGTAATTTTTTTATTTATTTGATATAAAACCTGCAAAAACACTTCTATGTTCTTGCCTGCACTACATCTTCACCTCAATGGTAAACAAACTCTACTGCCCTATCTCAAGCTATTCTGTAAGTGACCGTATATATCAACATAACCTGTGTTTTAAAAATGCACGCTCAAATTATTGGTTTCTAATAAATTAAATCTACATCAGTGGACACTTGGAGTAAACAACAATCTCATCTTGCCTGGTTTTCCTGGTGACAGGGAGGTCATCGTTTGAATCCTGGGTGAGTGTTTTGAGAATAGTGTCACCCCTCCGTCCCCCCTTTAGTGGGCCTAATCTATCAAGATGTGTTGCAGACGAGGGTAAGGGTGGGGACTGGATATATGACTGTGTGGGTTCCCATTGGTGTACGGCTTTGGTTTTTGGGGTTTTATTGTACTACTTTGCACTAATACAAGATGTGATGTTGTTAATAATTTACTAAAAATATATAAAAGTATTTGGCAAACTGACTCAGGTTCTAGTGACAGAAAGAAGTATAGTAAGGAATGCTAAATAAATGGCCTGACTGACATTCTAGGTCAGTGATCTTCAACCTTTTTTTGAATCAAGGGCCAAGGGTTGAAGACCACTGCTCTAGGTGGTCCTACATGGTTATAAACCCCGGTAACCTCGGCACGGTGGTAGCCCCTCAGCCCACGTACTGGACGATCCAGCGTCCTAACCCACGTAGTCCCCAAAACGGTCAGAGTGACCCCCCTAGAATTGATGTTGATTTGTCAGCCATGTTAATTCAAAAACTAGTACTATTTATACCACATCTTAGCCTGATTGCCAAAAGGAATGCTGACAAGATATTCTGGCTGTCAGCATTAATGCCTCATCAAAACACGTTGCTATTATCGTTCTCTTAATTGCAATTCACAACATTACAGTGTTAAAATAAACAAACACCCCCATTTAGGGAATGTCAATTACACTAGTGTAATTTAAATGGTTCCCCACACTTCCTCCATGCAAATGCCTGTACATATCATTTTAAACTCTCACAAACTCTTTCCTATCATATAAGCTTAATTAAAATGCTTAAACCTATAGATCTTGGATGTGTGGTAGGAACCAGGGATTTTTTTTTAATTAGAAAATAAACGAAGATTTTATCGGAAAAACATTTTACCCATCCAACCCCATTCCATCCATCCCTCTTTCATCGACCACTATTGAAAAGTATTCAATCCACGCCGAATGAAAGTGCTGCCGAGGCAATTAAACCCCCAAGTGTTTCCGAGACGTTAAACCGGCCGAGCGATCGATCTATCGATCTCTACTGGTCGACATGACTTTTCGATTAGACATTCGTTACAATAGGAAGAAGAGTAGTTCTAGAGAAAGGGGTAAGGGTGATCGTGTGTGTGTGTGTGTGTGGTGTGAGTGAGGGAGAGAGAGAGAGAGAGAGGGGGAGAAGGGGGTAGTTTAGATAGGAACATGGGTTGATGAAAAGGGGGGGGTGAGATATAGTGTTCACTTGTCACTTGTACGGCCTTGCAAAATGTCTACAGGCCATCATCAATCAAATTGGTTGAAATTACACGTTTGACCTTGAGTAGGAAACATGGTGTAAAGTGGCTATACTATTTTGTATTGTACAGTCATATTAAAATGTATTTACCTATATATTTTTAGTTTTAAACCATTGGTTGTCATTGGTATAAAGCGTCACCCTTGCAGCAAATGGGATTACCGCTGTTCATGAGGCCGTGGTAAGAATATTAGCTGGGTAGACTGAGGGTGGTTTTTCTTAAATGGTTTTCCTCTCTACCTCCACGCAAATATTGGTGCTGTTTCTACATTATTCATCCCTACCCGATTATTACAAAATATACATGTAGCCCAGATTTTTAACCAAGACGTAAGTGAACATGATGAATAAATATTTTAATTAAAATTAGTCTGACTATATTATTTATTACTTGTCGATTGTTATGTCTTGGGGGAAGTCCCTTATTCAATAAAATATTGCATACGCACCATAGGATACGTGGACTAAGCCATCAGTCTTGTATAGTCGGCTTTGACGTTGATTAAAGGTTAGTTCTTGAATTCAAGCTGAGTTTATCGAGGTATTTTTCTCTAAATATTTCTCATCTCTCTTTATGAAAATATAGATACTTCCTCTAAAATTCTACCATCCATCATCCCGCCATGTAAATACGTAAATACTGGATAGTTGGGATGGTTAGTATATCATGGTGTTCCCTCCTCTGCCCCTCAAAGAATAATCTCTCAACAATAAATGTTAATAATAGTGTATATAGGTTTGTCCTGATATGCAGCTATTCAAATAGCTACACTAATGTTGGTTTCTGATATCTTAGCACTACCCTTTTTTCGTGCCCGTCGGCATAAACAGCCATGTCAAACTCGTTTGATTATCGCCGCATCGAAAATTGAAAATGCCGAGTGGGCTGCATTTAATAGAATTTAATATTGTCCCCATTTATGTAAGAAAAAATGATATTTCAAACGTCACTATTATAATAACAACAACCACGAGATTAAGATTTTAATACTTTAAAACTTACCCTCATGATTTCCCCCATAAATATGAAATTTTTATTTGCTTAAATGGTGTTTAAAGCTTTAAATCTTATGATTAAGTCACTTTCAATATTCATGACAAATTCATGTCCGTAATGTTGTGATCTTTTGAGTGTGTGTTTCCTTCATTGAGAGAAAACAACTATTTTACACACATTGCTGTCAAAGTTACACATATTTGTGTGCCAATTTACGATCTTTGTGGCCCAATTTAACAATATTTGGGGGCCATTTAACAATATGGTGCAAATTTATAATTTTTTGGGAACTGATCTTTTGTGAGTAAAGCCTCGTTTATATTGTAACACAACATGTTGGCCAACACGATCCCAAAAAGTTGGGTTATAATATGAACGCATTCCCAACTTGTTGTGGATGTTGGCCAACATGTTGGTGTTGGATTATTTGTTGGAGAAAATAAACGACCAACACAACATTTTGGCTGAGTTGGAAGGTTCTGTGCATGCGCTATCTAGTCGAATCAGTGTCTAGCCTTAGCGACACACGTGTTTTTTTAGATTAGTTTAACTTTTAACATCTGGGTTTGTATAGTTGTGTGATCATGGAATCGAACGAGGCTAATACAGTTAAACTAAATGAGAAAATAAATTAACAATTAATGTAGTGTTGATAAATTAATAAGAATTAAGTTACATATATGTTTTGGAATCATAATTAAGATGTTCAATCTTTCTATTAATTTTCTAAATGTAAATCACTAAAATATTAAAGATAGAAATAAATATAATCACATCATATATGAAACAATTACACATAATTCCCATATGATATATCTTATTTTGAAACAAATTTTCAAAAATCCATCACCAGTAAAATATTCTAAAACAACTTTATCTCCCAAAATCAACTATTCACGTCATCTATGCTGTAAAATACTCCCTAAATATCCATTTTAAACAAAACTACTAGAGCCACTTTGGAAAACTTATCATTTCAAAATATATCAGTAACCTTAATTTTATAGCTAGAACTAAAATAACGGTTTACCTCTTAGGTATGAGCATATAACATTAAATATTATTGTGTTTAAACAAAATACATTTTAACCATTTTGAATATAGCCCCAAGTAGACCTACATTATGAAATACATTATATACAGACAAAAAGAGAAAAATATAATTAAAAGCCCAATACCTTAAGTTAAGTAACTCATCATAATCAACTATGTTCACATTTACAAAACATTCTCTATATGATAAAGTAAAAAAAAAATTAATTACAATCTGTGAGAATGCCAGGCCTCACCGTGTTCGGATTCCACGTTAAACTGAGTCCTCATTTCATCTCACAATCACCCTACATTGCACATTAGCGTAGTGCGTATAACCGAACGGTAGTAAGACGCGGTGCTAAAATAATAATATAAATTACAATCTTGAGCGTTGCAAACATATATCAAAACTAAGAGTCAATCACTTGGTATACTAGTATAGCAAAACACGATTGCGCTTGACCATTAATCACATCGATGTGTAATTTTCTGTATTCTTCACTTGACAAAAATTAATTATTTTCACAGAAAAAATCTTTTATAAGTATTTTTAAATTTTGTTCTAATTTTTTTAAATGGTAAATTGTTTCAACTGGACTCAATTTAATTGCAAAAGAATCCAAAACCTGTTTATACTCGTACTGTATTACCTACATAAGCTACACACAAAAAGGTGCTTATTTAAAAACGTTTTGCTTAGCGTACGAAAACCTTAAGATGTATTCAGTCACTACTTACCCACTTCGGTGACCACGTAGCACAAGGCATCATTCTCTCAATAGACTAGACTCCGATTAGAGGGAGATTGGGGTTCGAATCCCGGTCGGGTGAATTGGGGGTAGTTTTTCCTAAATGGTCTTCTACTCTTCCTCCACGCAAATGTGGATACACTTACTTCAAATTCAATCTTCCTCATCCCTAACAGATTTGCGTATCTGGTACACATGATTACAACCCACATAGGTAGTGGTGCTAAAAAAATTAGCTTTTGATCTGTCTTTCTAGACGAAGCTTTCAAAATTCCCTATTTAATATTCTAACAGTAGCCTCAATTCAACTAAGTGTCACAAAAGCAGTATTAATAGAAGTATTAACAATTTATATCAACCCAAGACAAGAAATTTAACACTGAACTCTGGTAAAAATTAATTATAACAGTTTAAATTGGTTTGGAAAAGATTCTGGCTACTCCTGCTAACAATTATTTTTGAGCTGAAATTTAATATTGATTATCTCTAAGTGATTACTGATTGCTTCGCCCCCGCGTTTTATTACCCTTATAGCAGAGCTCGGTAACATTTTTGTTACCCTACCGTCTTGTTAACTTATCAAAGTTCCTGTGATCACCCATCGTTTATACACTCTACTTCCCCCCTCCTTTTTTTTTTGTCTATACGTATTATATTCCTTAAATTCAATCTTAACTCAAATAGTCTATATCTCTACCTATATAGAAACAATTTATAATAAACAAAATATATATTTTAATATTAGATTATTTAAATTTCTTATAAAGCATCACTGATTATGTCCAATAAAGGTAATTTTGGTCACTTATAAATTAATATTATTTGAAAGTACTTGCTATATCCGAGAGTTTAAAAGACTCAAAAGATCTACTTTTAAAGGTGATATAGCTTTCTTACAGGATTAACTGAAAATTTCCGCGAGACCAACCGGCCGATCACGATCGACTATTTGCCGACCTCTGGCTTACATATAGATATATATAGAGAGATATATAGCACCATGTCTTACTACCCGTTCGGGTTATACGCTTAAGTACTAATTATACTAATGGATTAGAAATTGGGAAGGTTGAATTTAGAGGAAGTGAGCCCGTATTTGCGTGGAGGTAGAGTGGAAAACCATTTAGGAAAAACCACCCTCAGTTCACCCGATCGAGATTCAAACCTCGATCTCCCCGTCTTCGGTGGTCTAGCTCAACACGACTGGCGCGTTAGCAACTACGCCACCAAGGTGGGTCTCTGGCTTACAAACTATCCACATTTTGATTTACTTTTTTCTCTCTCTCTACATATATACAAATATATATAATATGATTATTTAGTAAATTAAATATACCAATACTTGCATTGGTGGGCACGAGGACTAAATGTCAGATACAAAAGTCATTGCTCTAACTTACCGGTGATGGTGAGTTTGGAGATTGAATTCCACCTGGGTGTACCTAGTAATAAATTGGCGTGAAGAGAAAGTGTAAATAATTCAGACATTTAAAAAAAAGTTATTAAACTCACCCAGGGTTCGAACTCCACATTTACCATCACCTATCCACCAAACAAGACGAGACTTATGTCTTTGTATAAGTACATACTGGTGCGGGTTTACTGCGCACTATAAAAGGTAAGAGAAGTAGATCCTATATGAGTTAATCGGAAACTCGCTAGACTTTGATGGAAAATACTGTTTTCTGTTCTGGGAGGCAAATGTTATTTTAGGTTAGGTTTAGAAGAGATGTATTAATGCCGGTTGGATTACCACGGCCCTAGTCGAGTATTTACATCTTCTCGGGGCAGTTGAGAGGACTTGGTGAATTTACATGAAAAAGCATTTTTTATTTGCAAAGGATCTGGGAAATTGAACTTCTTTATCATTGCAATTTACATACGAAGATTCTTGAGCGAGTTTTTTTTTCTCTGACAACAGTTTGAGGAACCGGCACATATGGTCACGTGGTATAACGAGTCAATATTTCAATAGACTAGGTTGCTGGTAAACAAGAGGTTGGGTTTTTAATCTCTACTGGGTGCACTGAAGGACGCTCTCAACAGCTATTTTCAATTTTCCTGTATGTTGGATTAATTTTCTTAATATTTACCTTAGCCGTTAAATACTCCATGTGTTAAGTTATATATACTAAAAAAAACTTATGTTAGTTTAGCGAGGTCAGTTGAAATCTTTTGCATTCAGTCGGTGAATATGATAGTTTTGCATTTAATTGATAGATTTTTTACTATGTGTGTGTATAAACTTATTCTTCTTGTTTCATTTGGTATTTTAAGCTCATTTAAAAAAATTGTTTTAATTCCCATAAATTAATTTAAATTTTAGGCCAGGTGGATATAACTAGCTCAAGATAGGGATAGGTGGTGTATTTGTATAAGTGCGGCAATTAACTTTCGAGTTCCTAATGCCATAAAATAATTAAATTAAAACATAGTAAGAAAATTAAATTACTCTCACAAATTGAACACTAAAAATATGACGTGAAACACTAAACGAAACATAAAGACAGTGATCATCCATATCAAACATTAATGTTAATATATTGTGTGTACTGTACATATCACGCATTATATGTACACATATCATTTGTAGATTTGTTGATTATTTTATATGTTTTACTTACTATGTTATTCAACTAAAATTCTCATAATTTTCTTATAATGATAAAACATCCATCAATGATTACGCAAACTTAATGTCAGGCTCATCTAAAGTGGTTCTCCATTAAAGTAAGGTCAAGAATTGTATCCCAACAGATTGTATTGAGGGTAGTTTTTCATAAATATATTCCCATCCTCCTTCACGCAAATAAAGGTATATTTCCTTTCAATAAATATCCAAGAATCAGGTAATATTTTAACGATAACGTACTATCATTTATGTGGAAAATGGACCTTTGCTATGCCTGGCTGGAATTCGATCCTCAAACTCTTAGTTACCAATAAAATAGAATCTAGGCTCGTGATATTTAGTCTACTTGCCCACTGGTCTAGGCCAGTGTGTTAATGACTACTATACTTACTACTCTTATTTAAATTATAATAATAGTAAATATTTAGGCGCGAAGACTGGGTGCTTAGTTAAAATGAATCTTACGTTGCGCTAATTTTTAAGTCCTAATTTGTTTATATTGGTGTACAAGTAGCCTATACCTCATACCGGTGAGAAAAGTATTACAATTAAAAATATGAAATTTTTTTTAGAAAAGGAAAAAAAAAGTTGTTTGTAAATGGCGAACAGTTATTTAATATTCGAGAAATATCTTATGGGAATAATGTGTATTATACTTTAATAAAATACTAGCAGAAGTACCTGCGTTACCCGTGGTAGCGACGCAATTAACTGTGTGGCTATCCCGGAAACGCTTTAATTTGCTTCGATCAGACACAATAATATTACTTCATTGTAGTTCTTTCGACCCAGTTTTTAGAATTAAAAAAAAAAGTTTCAATATGCACATGTTTGTGCACAGGGGATACTAATTTTAAAATTGCAGCCCACTGATTGCGACAAATATCGCTTCATGTTCATGAAAGACAAATACACTCGTAATTTTATTAATATATTTAATATTTATGCTTCTATCATGTTTGTCATCATGGTGACGTCTCAATATTTATAAAGTAAACATTTTGTTGAATCACTTTTTTTTCTCTGCCTAATGTATTGTTTCTTATTTGTTTCTTTTCTAATAATAGTTATGTTACGTTTCATGCTCATTTTAGTTCGTTTTTTCTAATTCTCCACTCTTTTAAATTTAATTATGTGGTTTTTCTTTTCCAAAAAAACAAGAGAATTCAATGTCTCCAGCTTTGAAGTGGTAGTGTTCATGGTGAAATTAATTCCAAATAGGACCAAGAGTAAAATTACACACCTACCCTCTGGCGGTCAGATGTGTCATTTTACTGGAGATGGATTGCATCTCCATTTTGTCTTAACTCAAATCACCGATCTTTGAGTTGTGTCACTCTTATCACTGGTGTGTGTAAAATGCTCTTGAACTTTTATTTACTATAAATAACTGTATAAATAGGTCCTATTAATTTGGTTTGCTTTTAAAGTTCAGCACCGATGGCAACTTTTTTTAAAAGAAAAAAATAACGTTCCTTACTAAAAATGTGCCTGTGTGATAGGCGTACTAATTAATTTTTGCAACAGGGTGTACGTAAGCGGATAAGACCGGTATTACGTGGTGGATAGCTCTCTTGGGACAGCCTATAGGGAGGGGAAAGGGGGCATAAAAATACCAGGAGTAGCTAGACTTTTGACAAGCCTGGAAATAAGAGGAAAGGGAGATGGGGGGGGGGGGGAGAGGTAGATAAAAATGGTGATGGAGACTTAAACCAGGATAAAGAATGTGTTGTTTTTTTAAAGGAAGAAGGGTATCTAGTTAGCCTAGGATTTAAATTTATAATGCTTCGCAATTAATCCTCACGTTCAGTCTACCATAATTAAAACTGGATGTCCCCCCCCCCTCTCGTCCTCTTATTTGTAAAATATAAGAGTACAAAAGGAAAATTAATTAAGGGTTTGACCTTTATATTTTACAAGAATTAATATATATTTGTATTAAACATTTAAACAGGTAGGCAAATACTTCTAATTTTAATACGGACAAGAAAAAATCTCATGTAAATATAATTTTTTGTATTATATATTTTGTTTTATCTTGGCATAAGTTTAAAAGTTTACAAAAGTTATATGATTTACATCTAACATATTTAGTCTTAAATGCCTGATATATTAACACTGAGCGTTTATAATTATAATTTTCAAAAATACCCTTTTTAGGCGCCCGTGAACTTTAGATATTATAACATCAAAAAGCGAATAAAATCGTATTGTTTAGTATTTTTTGAACTTTTCACATAACATTTTCAAATTTATGTTAATGTATAACACTTGTAAAAGTATATTATGTTAGGATAGTTTTTTATTTTTATTTTCTGTATTTCATTTGTTCTCTGTGGGAAAAGATTTACTTCAAAGAGATCCGTTGAAATTTCACCTCAAATTAATTTTCGATTGGAAGAATATGAATATAAATAATAATGCTGTAGAGCAGAGGGGGGGACACTATACCAAATTTGTAGTTTATTTTAAAGAGGGTTTGGTCAAAATATATTTCTTAGAACGTATTTTTTAAACATAGGGCCTACATGTTTCCTGCTACATTACTACGGTTATTAAAGCCAGATTAGGTAAAAAAATAAAAAGAGATTAAAGATAAAAATTAAATAAGCTACGAAAGCAAAAACTTTGCCTTCGTGGCTCTTCATTTTTGTTGAAATCGAAATTAAATTTTAAACAATCGCATCTGTAGGCACTAATGTTAAAGCATCAAATTCGAATGGTCTAGTTTTCTGGTGCCAATGAGATCGGTTTCATATACTCACTACTCCTAAATGCGGGTACATTTATTCAAAATCATCCGCTTCACATATCCACCTCAAATGAAGATAGACCGTATTGGTAGTAAAACGTGATATAGGCCCTATATATATATTCACCCACACACATATACACAAATATTTTAATATTCAATGCTCTTCTTTAAAATACAGATGAGAATACCCCTTACCCTAACCTACCCTATTTCAACCCCCTATCGCGGGAATGAGCCATATATCTCTTCAAATACCATTGCTTGCAACATATTGTTGAAAGCTCACCCCAATCTAATTCTTTAGGGGAAAATAGGGGCATTATTCTCATCCCTTTAACAACACAATGAATAAAAAGGGAAGAATAAGGGAAGTAAAGTCATATAAAGTTCAAAATTGAGAGAGGATACTAATATGAGTACTAGAATACTAAAAAGTTTTTTTGGGTCAAACATTGAGATATTCATTGTCAGAAGTGACCACTCTCACGGGTTAAACTTTGGAATGCAAATTTCACCCCCCAACTCTACTTGCCAACCTCATTTACATCCCAGAGTTTGGGTTTGCTTAGTTTGAGCAGGGTGAGGGTGTAGGGGGAGAGGGTGCCCAGTATTTTAAAGGGTGAGAAGAGAGGGGTCAAACTGCCGGAGTAATTTACTGCACAATGTGGGCCCTTTGGCACCGAAAATGGCAAGACAGGAGAGATGGGTAAATTAGATTTGTAGTGTCTGTTTGTTGCTATAGTTCCCTCCCCCCTCTCTCCCACATCAATTCCCTTTGTCGGCAGGGATATCACCCTGTGTTTGTCAAGCACAACAAAACTCATCGGCCTTATATACAGCAATAAAACCACTTTCTAGTGGTGTTTTTATCAAATGAAAATGTTGTGACATTCAGTTGTTCAATAAACATTTGATGAGAATCAATAGAAAAATTATAAATACTAATTTTTCAATCTTATGTCAGTTGGAGACAATCAAGAAACTATCCCCATTGTATCCATAAGAGATTCGAACCTAAGGTAGCTTGTCATCAGCGATTTACCATTTAGGGAGACGTTGAAATACTCGGAACAAAACCAAAAAAATGAAGCGTTGACGCCTTAATTTAGAATAATACTATAGTTGATACGATTGTGTTTGACAGGTTGCGTTGAAATTCATCTAACGGCGTTTTGGTGACGAGTCTATTTATTCAAAATGTGTAGTCGAATAAAAGGTATTAATTATTATTGTTATGAATGTTAAAGATGTTTACATGGGATTACATTTAGATAGTTAAATATTTTTTAGCTCGAACCTTTTTAATATAAGGTTAATTTTATGGATAAATAAATAAAATGTAACTGTAACTTTTTTTTATAAATACTTAATAAAATAACGTTTTCAAGGAAGCATGTTTCCGCCGGTGAGCTTGATTTTCACACATAATTATTGTATTTAAAAATATCTGAACCAGAACATGAGATATGATTTAATACATAATTTTGGAGGTCCAGAATTGAAAATGTCTTGTTAATATGGGTTCAAAAAACTTTATTATGATTTATTGAAGTCTTTGAATACATAATTTTTATTAAAATAATCAAAGAACCAATTATTATTAGACTTGTAATTTTGGTATTATGTTAATTGGAAGAAATTGCTAACCAAATTTATAAAAATATAAATCGTGGATTATTTTAACCCTCAACTTTAAAAAAAAAAAAAGTAGCCCAAAATGGTGTCCACGTAAACAAAGGCATTATCTCGTCTTGTCTGGCTTGCAGCCAATGAGAGGCTGTGGTTAGAGTCCCGGGATGGATGTATTGAAGGGTTTTCTCAAATGGTTTTTACACTCCTTCTCTATGAAAGTGCGGGTACACTACTGGCAATTCTATTTTATTCCTTTAGTGCCCCTAATATATGGATATGTATATAGCCTGGACGAGTAGTATGATGTATGGCAGAATGAAAAAATAAAAAATAAACTAGTTTAAGTGTTGCAAATAATACTTGACAATATAAATATAAAATTAAATACAAGTTGTAAGCATTACATTTCTTCAGGAAAGTAATTTTCTTTTGAAACATTTTGGCTGGCTAAATTATTTGTTCGAAATTTTTTTACCTCTAATTTTCTTTACGAACACATGGATATTTATGAGTAAGGGTTTTAAAATGTTAATTTTTTCCTTGACCAAGAAAGTTTACTAGAAATATATTTTACATTGTATAGCCAAAACCCTTTCTTATTAAAAAAAAAAAGAAAGAAAAGCATTCTCATTAGTGGCAAATTTAATGGTTCAACACGAGTTTTTTTTTCTTCCCTTGCTTCTTGAATAAGTGGAAATGCTTGAAAAATAGGTAGGCCGTTGATCAAGTGATAGATTTCGCACATTTTTCCTAATTGGAGGAAAGGGGTATCACTAATTGGACCGGGGATATGGTTTTGGCCCTACTGATTATGCCACTAGTCCGTATTTTCTTGGTCAAGTGGCACCCAGCTTGGAATTTGTTTATTTTTTTTAAGCTGGCTGAAATCCTTAGAACTTTCTTGTATAGATGTTCACGGTCTCACTTCTTAACCTACTTATTAAATACTTACATCCTGTCTTGGTTTTGTAATTTGGTCGTTGCTAGGCTAGGATTATTTAATTCACGCAGTAGTACTAGGGCTTCTGATCGTTTTTATAGGGATAGTATTCTCTAAAATTCTAAACAAACATAACATATTGGCACGAGGATCACTAAACTACTTATCCTAACCTCATTATCACTGTAAATTCCTTCTATCGCTAGTCTGACTCCTTGGAATTAGTGTGTCGAAATTATATATTTAAAAAAAAAGAAGACATTAAAATCTCCAATATATACATATATATGTGTATATATATAAAGGTTAAATTAGCTTATTTTCAAAAACGATATATATAATTTGAGGTATTAAACGTGCACCCTCTGAGCTGACATTATATCAGCACACGAGAATATCTATGAACGAGACCTTAGCAATTTAGCCTGAAAGATATTTTCACAAACCTGCCAGGGCTATCTCACATTCCACAATTGACATGGGACCGATGGATTTACTTCTCATCCGAAGGAAGTTGTGCTACGGATTTTTATCGCTCAAGAAATTACCGTTCACCTGGTTGAATTAGAGGCCACGAACATCGGGTCCTAAGGTGAGTACTTTTCCCCAAGACCACAAGTCGACCATATATATATATATATACATTAACACACTAAAATGTAATAATTTTACCCCTATAATGTGACATATTGCTACCTTCATCTCCATTTAGGCGTGTGTCATATTTTGAAATAACAAACTATTTCTTTCTAGACCTTCTAAAAGCGTCTCAGTGTTTTAGTAATCGGCCTCCTTGGCAAAAGACGCCTCTATTGGTTTGATAAAATTCTCAAATAATTAACTAATTACGGACTTGGATTCAGTGAAAAATATGAACAATTTTCACTATAAATATATGCAGTAATTGCTATAATGTGGCAGATCTTTACCTACTAATACATCAGTATGAACCATAAATGAAATCAGTTTAAACAGTTTAAACATCTCTTGTTCAACTGGGATGTACCCACATCGGTACTGACGTGGAAAATCGGCCAGGTATACTGAGGTTTTTCTTTTCTCATAAAGGATTCTTCACTTTTTATAAACACAAATACGAATATACTTCAAATCAAATTCTACTTTACTTATGCCCGCCTCATATAGTGTAAATATGCGGATAGCTCGGAAGGGTGTTAAAATACTTTGCACAAAAATCAGTGGTCCGGATACTGGATATAAGAACGTTCGCTATAAAGGGGGACACCGTTTATTATACTAATGTATTACAATAGAAGACTATTCACTGTGAGAATATATTGTCTATCTAGCCTGCGTGACTACTGGTGCGTGTTTGAAAGCATCAATCCATCTGTAAAAACACAAAATACTTTGTCTACACCCGCTATGCAGCCACTAAAGAGCTCTGCATGTACTAACCTTTTTATGCTCTCTCTTTTACTTTGAGGTTTTATAGTTTTCTGTGCTTTAAATTGTTTCGTCGTACTTTTAAGAAATAAAAATGTCGCTATAAAACATTTCATTTCAAAAGAGGAATGAATAAAAAAAAAAAGCTTACATTAAATATACATGAACTCCCCTGCTTCAAAATAACAACATTTCCAGACAGTCGTAATGAAATAATTAATTTGACTAGAAAATGGTGAACATTTCCTATTTTCACGTACTTCAGACCCACATGGGTAGTCGCATGACCTCGCAATAAACTGGCCTTCCATTTCCGATGTTGTGAGGCTGGAGGTGGAATTGTGAGGCTTGGTACACTTGTGTAAACTTGCAGTCAGCCCTGATGGATAGTAAAACTACATAAATGGAACAACACCGCTTAAAACATGTGTATTGACTTCAGGTGGTGTGTGATTGGGAACCGTTATCTAGTTCAATAGTTAGTACGAGTAAAGAACATAGTCCCCACATGAATAAATTTCCTTAAAACATAAAAAATATATTTAAAATAAAATCATTCTCATTAGTATGTATATTTAGGGTATTTTCTTAATCTAAATCGCACAGGCAGGGACTGGCTTTTATCAAATGACTATATCCTCTTCAGCCGAGTGCTTATATGAATATCCAAAAATATTCATATTGAAGTGGGATCTTGATAATGTGGTTCGGAGGATTTTGAAAAGTTTCCTTGAGTGGGGGGCTGGTTGCCGAAGGTATTCGCGAGGAAGAAAAGCTTTTTTTTTTTTATGAAGTTGAAGTGAGGCGATTACCAACAAGTTAGCAGCTCTCTTGATTATATAAGAGATGGTGATTGACCTTGTTTGTTGATATTCATGGTGCATTGTCTACACTCTACAGGCTTGTTTGAGAATGAGATGGATGATTTGTGCGACCGGTTGATAAAGCAAATCTGGCTGGTTTAGTTGGGTTCAGGTAGTAGTCAAATTTGACCTCAGAAAGATTAAAGTCGTATGTGGGTTCCTGGTTAAACTGGTTGTAAATTGTGAGTAGCAGGTTGAAGGGCAAGTTAGGTTTATTTGATGGTCTAGTACGTCTGTGAAGTCCTTGAAGTTTGGAGTATTTTCTGCTCCCTGTATTAATATATATATACTCCTTAAATAGTTAGAAGTGCATAAACAGTAAACAAAAATTGAATGTGCTATATAATATATGTGGTTTGATCACTTTATACGCACCTGTATAAATGCTTAGTAAGTAGCAGGTTCATATAGTCTCTCGTTTGCTGGTGATGATGAGGTCATGATTACAATCTTATTGGGTGTACTACAGGTGAGTTTTTTCTAGCTATTTTTCCTTCACAAAAATCGTTGTTAATTTTCTTTAAATTCTATCTTCCTTGTTCATATGATATTAACCTAATTCAAAATTTGTATAGCTCAGATGGGCAGTAAGACGTGATGATAAATAAAAGAAATCGCACTATATTTCAAAATACATCCCATTTAACTTGGTGGAGTGTATAAACCAGTCCTGCCTTCATCTTGTTGACTTGACTTGTCAGTGAAAATGTCAGTAGCACTTGCATACTTTATTCGGTAGCGTAATACTTAACCATACTCTCGATTCCCCCTGGGACGCCCTCCCATCGAGATCAAAGGTAAGAGTTTTGCCGCCTTTATTTGCAAAGAGGCCGCTGCTATAGATGGAGCCTAGCGAAGAATATAAGCGCAAGCCTTGCAAGGTAAGGTAAGCCGATTACCTAGTCTGTATAGAAGTCGACAATACAGAGTCAAAGATTCGTAGAAAGAAATATTGTGTGTGTTTGTGAATCTAGAAAGGTCAACCTATTTCACTCCCAGCTCCTTTTTTTATTTTTTATTATGTGTTACTACTTTTTTCGTCAACACGAATTGTAGAGAAAGTTTTGTACCCAATGAAAATAAAGTTTATCTCCAAATGTTAAAGAGGATGTTCTCTTTTATGCACCACTGTGTCCGAATTTTCCTTTAGCTTATGGTAGAGAGTTATTCTTTAAGCACGCTTTCCCCACTCTTCTAAGATACTGCGTGTATGCTGAGTGAACTTCCGTTTTATTTACTAGCTTTACTTTGTATTTGGCTAGACAAACAGGCCTAGCCAAACAAATACAAAACTCAGCCAAGGCATCACTTGTTTACTTACTTATTCTATGGTGTTAGGAACTCGAAATTTCATTGCTGGACCTACAAAAGTAAGCAAACTATCCCTATCTTGATCTAGTTCTATTCATTCCATCTTATTTACCCTATCTCTTTCAGGTCCATTCGAATGTTATCCTCCCATCTGCGTCTAAGTCTTCCCAATGGTATTTTCACATTGGTTTGCCAGTTCAAATCCTAGTTAGTATCTTTCCTAGCTTTAGTATCCCATGACTCCCCGGAGTATTCCCCGCCAGGAGATACGATTGGGAGACTATTTTATCTCTGGAAATTATTTTACCCCAGGAAAAATCATGGCAAATATATGTATGTTTTTTGATGGGATTTTAAGAAATTAACATTTTTAATAATAAGCACAACACAAGGGTGAATATAAAACAATTTTAATTGGTAGGTATTTATAGGGAAACTTATTTAAGAAAAACACCTGCATTAGTATGGAGATCATATGGAAGTCACAAAGTGATAAATCACATTTGTAAAACCAACCACCCAGTTAATCCAATCAAGATATGAACACCAACATCCTTGTCACCAAAAAATACCTTTAATTTATAACTTAACGCCTTGGACTGTGTGACCATACGTGTGGATCACCAGAAATTTAAATGACAATCGTTTTACTAAAATCCCTTTACCAGTAGCATCTCGAGACAAATTCTTAGGGAAGTTAGGAAAGGAAGTTGGGGAGGTCTGGCCCCCCAAGTTTAAAAGGTGGGTCCAGGCTTTTTCCCCCGGAATATTTTTTTAAATATTGTGTGCTTTAAGAATCTATGTGGAGGTGTATTTTCTTATGATAACTGTGGGTTTTGGCGTCTTTTTATTCCGTGATTTACATAAGGCACACTAGAATCTTTATTGCGCATATCGAAGTGAATGTGGGTGTAAGGGGGAGAAGTATCAACCCTCTTTCCTTTACAAGGGGGAGTAATTCCCCCTGTATCTCCCACTCCAGTTCCGCCCCCTCCTAAATCTGACAATTTTAAAACTAAACATACATGAAAATATGAAAATATTTATATTTAAATGTAAATTAACTATATTGTGTGTTAACTACTTACTTTAGATATACATACAAATAATATAAAATAATATATTTTTTAAATTTCAAAATATATTGCAACCTGCAGCATATATTTGGAGTAATTGATTATTTTCAGATATTAAATGCGAGCTGTTCTCTGAACTGCATCCAGTTAACCAAAAATGCTTTGAATAAACGGCTATATAAAAATGCCTAGAAAATCCTTCTTTTTTTTTTCTTGATGTAGCTATATTTAACTCACTATTTCGAAGCTTTCATAAAAAATCTCTTCCAGCAAAAGAGGTCTACTACAAGTAACGCACTGCCGTTCATTATTTTAGCCGCTCACTCCATTCAATCCACTCATTATTGTGCTAGAATACAGGCCTACATATAAAATATAAACTTTCGTTTGTTAGCTTTTCCTGATACACACATGAAAACAAAAGCACTTGTTGCAACAAACTCTACAAAAAATAGGTTGGCATTGGGTCAGTAACTTCTAACTTTTCTATATTCACCCTTCACGCCAAGCCTCCCTTAGTCATATTCCCACCCCCTTAAACTTTTAATATTAACATTTTGTGTTTTTAAAACAAGTTATATTTCAATGACTTCACTTCTAGTCGTCACCCTTTGGTCATATAGTTTTGGTTGTTGATAAGTCGTATCTTTGTTGCTCTCATTCCTACCTGAGCCCCACAGCAATTCCCCATCTCACTCCTCTTAAATCTATGACGTCACAATAACTACACTTACTGGAGATAGAGGACTAAAACCGGAAAAAGTATATGCTTTGAACTATCATACGATGGACTAGTGCCTGTCTTGCATGCATGTTACTGTCACTGTCATGTGCGGGGAAAATGTTTCAAACACACTGAGGGTTGAATTAAATTTAAATGATTACAAGGAGAATATTTTTGCAAACATTAAATTAATTCAAATAGTTATATATCTTCAAATCAAGGCAAGTAGTGCTTTTCTTGCTTTCCTGACATGATGCCCCTGCTCTTTGGCAGGATCGCAATAGGAATACACTTTCATATTATTTTAAAAAATGTTAGGAAACTTAATTTTAAACAAAGGGTTAAGCCTTTCTCCAACAGGCTTAGTTTTGGATTTTATATAAAACGGTAGCACAATTTGTACCTATGGATATACCAAATTATCGGGATGTATGAAAAAAACGCCCCATAGGACATACAACTCGAGAAATTTAAGTTGACGCCAATATTTTGCTACGCGATTCTTCTCTCAGCCCAACTATACCAAGTAGTTTGTGTTATTATAACCAAATTTCCAATACAATTCATAACCATCCATAAATTCCTAACTCAGTCAGACTCAGACATATATAAACTATAATTATAAAATCCCTGAACAATGGTTATCGACACCGCAATAAAAAAGAATGAATCATTAGCGTCACTCGGTTTAGGCCTATATAGATGACTACGGCCTAAGAACGATCATAATATAATTAAAAAAGAGTAAAATACATTTTTAATATATATAATGCCAATAACAGCATCACAGTTCACCAAAAGGCATAAATAAAATGTTAACTCTTTTACACAAACATGTTAAGAAATGAACACAATGTTTTGCCAAAAAACTTAATCATTAGAAGGTAATTGTTTTATTGTTATGTCGTTGCTAAGTACACACTAGTTTTTGCCTTGGTTATCATCAAAATGCTAATAAGTCTCCTTAAAGATAATTTTTGTATTTTGTATTAATTTAGTTTAGGTTTTTTCCTTCTGATGTTATTGGTGGCTGGGGATTTTTAAGGTAAGAAAATATGGTTAATGTTAAAAATATTATCGCAAAGTATTGAAAATTTAACTTTATGCTGCACAGAGGACCTCTTTTCTTCTGTAAGTTAAGGAAATTCGGAGCCCTCTACTTCAGCAAAATTGGATTTAATTTATACGTTTTGTCCATTATAATAATGGATTTTTCAAGTTTCAAATTTTTCTTGTAAAGATATTCATCTCCCTAAAACTCACTTTCTACCTTTTGTCCGCCATATTTTATTTGCAATCTTGGATTATTTTATTTTAAGCTTGGACAGTTTTTGAAAATATGGCATTCTACATAGTGACCATACCAAATTTGGGATTTAAATTAATAACTACAACTATAGTAATATATTACTATTAATATTAATTCATATCAATTCTATCCCTTACTCGTATGATACACGAAAATTATGAAAAATAATATACGCATTAAATTAAATAGATTTTTAAATTTAATCATTTAGTTATTTGAGAGGGAAAGAAAGTTATTATATTGAACCAGTCCAATATAAGGGAAGCCATCCATTTCAATTTAGGAGACACGGCCATTTTGGCTTATTCTCTTTCTAAGAGGCGGGACAAAGCACAATGGAATCAGAGTCAGCACTCATATTTATCACATAAAAGTACTCTGAAAGTTAATACAGACTAAAACAAGTATCTACTTACATGTCAACTGACAGAAGAAGCTTAGCAATAAGCGCTGAAAGTTAGATTAAAAGAGCACCAAAAACTTTTTTTTTGCTTTAAACACAAACTACGGCTCCAATCACAGAACAAAGACTAACAAGAACTCCTCGTGTCACTGCTGAAAGAATTTTCTGAAATATGGCAGCACCCAACAGCCAGATCGCCCAAATATTAAGGTGGTTCGATTTAATAAACGGTTCATTATAGGGACCTTTTCCCTACCACAATTTGGGGAACACAAATATAGAATAGTGATAGCAATAACATATTTTAAATTATCTATTTTGGGAAGAATTGAACATGGACTGCTTGGATGTAAATCAAAATAACGAGCCATGCGGTTAATAACGATGGCCTAAGCTCGGTTTGTCATAGTAAGAACTTCTAGAAACCATACAAATATAAACATAAAACGTCAAACAGTAATAAAATATCATTATATTAATATTAAAAAAGAAAAATATTAGAGCTGTAAAAAATATATTGAAGTAAATCTAATATATTGTAAAGCTTTCCTCAAAGGTATTCCTACAACACTATGGCTATAAAAAATTAAGAAAAGTAATAAAAGTTAATTATTCACATTTTATATTTTAACTAATCTGAGAGATAATTTTTTTCAACAGAAACTTCTTAATCCATCCTACCCCTCCCCCATAAAATGATGCCCTTGGATTTAATTTTACCCCCTTAGTCTACAAATATAAATATATAAAGTAAAGAGGAAAAAACGTACCTTCACTTTAAGTGGGACTAGATTCACTCCCGTTTCCCAACCTTTTGTAATTAAGTTTTAGAGCCAATGAAATAGTTAACGCAGTTTTTTGATAGAATGAAAAAATTTAATTAAGTTATGAGTCTTGCTGACGCATTAACTTATGTATCAATATAATTGAGTTTTCGATGCTCTATGTTGTGAGAGGGTAGAGTTTGAAAATGGGGGTAGGAGGGTTATTTCTTGGTATGAATATTCACTAGATTTGTGAGGATAAGCTTGCCCGTGTTAATTAAATTTGTATCTACAGCATTCGTGCGTCACAAGAAATGCTAAGCTAGATTTGAACGTGCAGACAAAACTGTTTATAGTGCGTTTAGACACTTTTTAGCAAAGTTTTACCACCGTGTTTTACCTTAACTATTTTTGAAATGCATATTTTTTTATTACCTTTTCCTTCGCTTCTTACTACCCGTCCAGTATATTCTCATTTAATTTCACTAATGAAGATAGGAAAATAGAAGTATAATCTAGAGAAAATGTAGCCGTATTTGCATGGAGGAAGGCTGGTAAACGTGTTTAGGGGAAAACCAACTTTAGTACACCTAACTCGGATTCTAACCTTGGCCTCTTTGTTACCGACAAACTAACTAAGTAAGCTTAACGTTTAGACTGCGTGAGAGCTGATACGTGTATTTAAATGTTATTTCCCATTTAATGGATTTATATATATGATAATTAGTTGGAGGTGGCAAATATAAATGGGTGGTGAAATCACATTGAAAATAATTAAATATTTTTAATAGTTTATGTGTTGCGACAAACATTGTTTTATTTTAGTTCTATTTATCTCCACCCTTGATGGTTTAAAATTAATCATTTTTAAATAAAATTTGAATGTTACTTAATATATATTACTCGTATATTTAAATATGAAATGGAATACTTTATATAAAAAAGTATTTAACGTGCACTTTCTGAGCCGAATGTTTATATTAGCACACAAGAATGTCTATGAACGAGAGTGAAAGAGTCTACCAATTTTTCCGTGAAAGTAATTTCCACATGCCTTACAGCGTTCTTCTTTATGCCACAATCAACCGGAGATGAAGGCTTACCTTCCCCTCCGAAGGAAGTTATGCTACGGATTTTTATCGTGCAAGAAAAATCCATCAACCCCTGTTGGATTCGAACCAAAGAACGTTGGGTCCTGAGGCAAGCACTTTGCCCTAAGATCACCGAGGTTGACGATTACTTTTAAAATTTAGTAGGAAGAATTTTTTACAAATATGCATATCTGCCAGGTTAATCTTTTCTGATATGCTAGTGAAGGATAAGTCAGGGTTTGAATCCCGGCTGGATGTAGTGAATGGCGCTTTCCACATCTAATTTTATCGCTTTGTTTTCCACGTCATCTTTCTATAGTAATAAGGGTGAATTCAATAAAAGGCACCATCCTCATCCCTTCCGCCTAGATTAACCAATTAATATCCACGTTGTTAAACGAACTAATAAAATAATATACATCGAGACCGGTTACTTTAAATAATCATGGCTGGGTGTATATACAATATTACACAATTATATGATTTCGAGATAAAGCATATACATAGCTGTATGGCTAGTTCCGCCTTAAAACTGTGTAGAGCTTCTTTTGTTCATGCTTATAAGCCGCGGAACGGGGAATTACGGAAGGGATGAAAAGGGGGTGGGTTCGCTGTAATATAAGTTGGTGCAAAATGCCCGAGGCGTATAAACGATTTAACTGGGGCGAGTTGTCTAGTTAGGAACTTGGAGGAGAAACTTAAGTCTTTTGCTATGTCCATGTCTTGCTAGTAGCAATTTAAGGGTACGGTAAACCTTCTTTCTCTTGTGAGCTAAGAGAAATTAACAGAATTATTCCTCAAAACTGCAAAGTCTCCGGAAACTAATTTCATTATTATTAATGTGATTATCTTGCAGCTCATCTAACAAACAGTTCAGGATACAAGCATTTAATTAATCTTATGGGTTAAGTTTGGCGAAAGTATAAATAAAGAGACTGTACCCACATTTTTTGGAGGGAGAATGGTAAATCATGTTGGAAAAACTATCTTTATCTCACCAGGATTTGAATAACAGCATACCAGTAACCTGCAATTCAGATTAGATGGGAGTGACATTAGGTACACGCACCCTTCAATACGAGCAGCCTGCTTTAATTATTTTTAAGGATATTTTTTATAGGAATTATATATTCAATCAAAACTTCTATCAACTATACTTATGTACTCTTTGGTGTTAGGAATTCCAAAGTTCACTGCCACACTTACAAAAGTACGCCACATATCTTGAGTTAGTTATATTCAGTCCACCTCATTACACCCTATCTCCATTCTAATTTTATCCTCCCATCTGCATCTAGGTATTTCCAATTGTCTCTCTCCATTTGGTTTGGCAGTTAATAATCTGAGCATTGTTCTAGATCTATCCATTTGCGCTGCATGTCCTGCCCACCCTAATCTAAGAGACTTGACTATGTCTTGTTTTGAGTACAGGGTATGTAACTCATTATTATGTAACCTCATCCACTAACCGGTATCCTCATACTTTTTTGGATCAAATATCTTCCTAAACGCCTTGTTTTTTTCCACGCTAAATTGATTTTCGTCATGTAAGTTAAGAGACCATGTTTCACAACCATAAAGAGCAACCGGTAAAATAATGGTTTTGTATATTCTAAGTCTTACATTCTTCGAAACCAGGCGAGTTGTCAACAACTTACTATCCGAATGTATATCAAAGATAATTGAATTGAGAATATTGTTCGATGTGTCCCATATAGTCATTTTATTAAGTGACTAATTAATATATCAAGTTTATAAGAACCTTCAGCTGTGGGTAAGTGAACTAGGCCTTCAGTCCCATTTGTTCTGGTTTACCTGTGAGGGGAATGTTGGGGTCTGGATTCTGGATGGCTGTAATGAGCTGTGTGGTTTTTCTTAAATAGTTGTTCACTAACCTGCTTCAGTAGCTGAATGGTCTAAGGCATCACTTTCATAATGGACTGGCCTGCTAGTTGTGGAGAGCTCGAGGCTCGAATCCCAGTAGGTTCTACTAAGGGTGATTTTTCCTAAATGGTTTTTCACTCTCCCTCCACGCAAATAAGGGTATGCTACCTCTAAAATCCTTCCTTCCTTCTGTATATCCCACTAGAATAAATATTTTGACTCCCGGACGGGTAGTAAGACACGTTTCACCTGTAAATTACCCCTGTAAAAACCAAATCTGTTGTAAAAGCTATAACAGTGGACAAATTATTAATGTGTTGGCGCGAAGCTACTCCTTTCTTGAAGATTAATTACGCCACTGTTTCACAGTTTTCTTCGCTTCAGTTGTCTCATTACCCATTCTTCCGATTCGACGGTGACCTCCATTGCTCGACCTCGGATATTTCATCGCTATCTCAGCTGCGCACACTCGCCTTGCCAAATGTGACGTCACTCGGCTGAACCTCAACGATAAACTTAAACCAAGGAGGATATTGTTCGGAGAGGTAATGCGATCCTCTTTTCAGATGAATACCTTAATAGAGAAACATTAACAATAACATTCTAAATAAATAAATATACACATATACAGTAGCCCCATGACTTCTTTGGTGCTGACTGACAGCTGACAGCTGACAGTCAACATTTAGGTATATACCTAAATTTTGACTGTCAAAAGTGACAACTGCTAAACACATGTTTTTTGCAGATCATATGGTTCGGCGTAAGGATACATAATTTGGTCTGGTAGTTTTACAAAGCCGTCAGTCAGCACCAAAAAAGCCATGGGGCTACTGTAGGTGTATATTTAAATTAATTAAGTAAACAACCCAAAGTTTGGTTCAGTGGGATTTCTATCAATCCGGAGCTCAGTATGCGCTCAGCCCTTCAGTTGGTTAGTGCTACCTACACCATCTGGTAAAAATACCATGTACCAAGGGAAGTGTGGTGGTTCTCTGTTGTCTTCCACACTAAATTTCTATGAGCGATCACGAAAGTTCCTACCAATCATGGTGGAAAGGTATTTTCACATACCTTCCATTATTTTAATGTCACAGTCGACATGGAACCGACGGATTTACTTCGTATCAGAAGGGAGCTGTGCTACGGATATTTATCGTTCCAGAAGAATCCGTCAACCTTGGTTGGGTTTGAACCCACGAACATCCGACCCTGAAGCGAACACTTTACCCCAAGACCATCGAGGTCGACGTATTTAATTTAGTGTCTTGAAAAGATTATCAGCTACGTTTGCATAAGGTATCTCTTTTGTTTAAGTATTTATATATAAAAATTTATAAATATAAAAATAAATGTAAATAAAATATAATACATATATAAAAACATATAAATATATACATTAATCTTTGGCTTGAAGCTAAAAAGGCGATTGCCAATCGTTTATTTTAGGAGAGCTTTTTTTTTTTTTTTTTATTTAGCACCGCGTCTTACTACCCGTTCGGGTTATACGCTTGAGAGCTTATTAAACATATTAAAAGCCCCATCAATCAATGCATTCTAATTTCCTTAAACGTTGCTGCAACAAAGATCGGACTTGACATTGGCCTTCATACACCTAAATATAGTAATTTTTCAATAATAAATTTCATATTTGGTCGTTTCATCATTTCATAAACAATATAAATTAAAAAGCACACAATTTCAAATAACTGTCAAGAATGAAGTTTAAAACCTTGACCCTTCTATCACATCAAATTATATAATTTTTAAAGTGTAATGAGAAAATAAAGCAAAAGTATATACGCATAGTTAAAGAAGGATAGTTTGTGAATAAGTATAGGGGTACTTTTTTAAGAGCTATTTCTTTAATCAGATCTCCAGGTAAAAAACCATACAGGTAGCAAGGGGTAATAAGACGAGTCACTCGATGAACTTGGGTCGGTGACGCCAAATGGCAGCACTACCAGAAATAATTGGTGCTGTATGGACCTGAGGGTTAGGCAACACATGCAGCACGCCGTCCTAACCAACACAGGCATTCCCAACACTCCCTCCCTGATACTCACGATGGACGGTACCTTATGTCGAGCAATTGTCGAGCAATTATATGCCTGTTAGGCCAGGTCTTATGACTACGGGCTAAATACTGCTATCGGGAGGTTAAAGTTATCTACCAGTTAAAGGTTATCAGCCACTTTAATATTTTACGCGTATTATGAACTGAATTTATCTGCCGGATAGCTATCTGTAGGATAAATATATTTTTTATGTATAAAATGCAAGGTTGGTACTGTTTTTATTGGTGCGCGCATACGTATAAGCTCTTATGCTACCACTACAATCTAGCGAGTGGCATGATCGCTCAACATTTGTTAAATAATGGCGGCTAAACGAGTGCGAGGAAACATATAGCTTGATGTGGGCGCAGAAGCTAAGTTGTCTTGCGAGTACTAATTTCGGTGTCTGCCAAAATGTGGACAATAATTACAAAATTTGATTTATTTAACTCACATTTAAATAATTTGTTCTTATACAACTATAACTCCACAAATAGCTTGTCATTTTTTGTAAAAGTGTGAATTAAATGTTCTAAATTTATATATAGCTAGAACCTGGACCTGTGCTTACTTAACACCCGAACCAAGATTTTTTTTCTACAACGTTCAATATTTGTTCAATAATGGCGGTAACAGATGTGTCACGTAAGCGCAGAAGTTAAGATGTCGTGCAAGTACTAGTTTCTATGTTTGCCGAAATGTGGTCAATAGTTGGGTACAACGTTTACAAAATTTCATTTATAGTACTCAGATTTTGATAATTTGTTCTTATATAAATATAACTACAAATAGCTTGTCAGTTTATATAAAAGTGTGAATTAAATGTTCTAACTTTATTTAGTTATAG
This sequence comes from Timema podura, assembly GCA_033556935.1. Classification (NCBI taxonomy): domain Eukaryota; kingdom Metazoa; phylum Arthropoda; class Insecta; order Phasmatodea; family Timematidae; genus Timema; species Timema podura. Next base: position 12,277,637 of record JAVRXN010000008.1, read on the forward strand.
ATCGGGCCTGTGCTTACTAAACACGTGAACCAAGATTTTAACCTAAAAACAGATTCTGATAGACGAAACCTCATTAAAAACAACGCGTCACTATGGCAACAACCATTTTAACTTTCAGATAAAAGTTATCAGGTACTTAAACCTCCTGATAAAAATGTGATGGATAAATACATTTTATCTGGCAGATAAATGCTATCTTGCAGTTAAAGACGCACTTTTAACTTATTCACCAAATAGAAATATTTATCTACCAGATTACTATTTATCCAGGAGTCATAATACCGGCCCTTACTATTAATAATTTACACCACACTCCACTTGTTATTTGTTGAAGATTGATAAGTTGCCTACCCTCCAGGTGCATACAGCGCTAACTTTGACGTCTCGTAGCGCCGCCATTTGGCATCGTCGAACCCAAGTTGATCAAGTAGAAATACTTGTCTTGTCAGGACAGGTCCCTGTGGAGGGTGACGAGGAGCTTGATGTGAGTCCCCGCACCAAGGCCACCTATTGTGGGTCGTAATGGGGTGGACAACTCCAGCCAGGAGACGGCCGATGCTCTCGCTGAGCATTTAGAGGCGCAATTTGTACCGACTGACGACCCGTCAGACCCGATGCACATTGCACACGTGGTCCAGGTCATCGGTGCCGTCGCGTATAGACCCTTGGATAAACCTGAACCCACGGAGGTGACAGAAATGTCGTGGGCGTTAGGCGCTCTAAGAGTAAACAAGGCCCCCGGACGCGACGGTATCAATCACGCGGTCCTTAGAAAGCTGCCCTTGGAGGTGATTAACTTCCTCGTGGAGTTATTCAACGCCGTCCTGCTCCTGAATCACTTCCCCGACTCTGGAAGCACGCCAACGTCCTCTATTTCCATAAACCGGGTAAGAACCCGGCCCTAGCTTCGTCTTACCGACCGATCAGCTTGATCGACTGTTTGGGCAAGTTGTTCGGGAGACCTATACTTACGATATTGGCCCAACATGTTCGTGAGGTGACCATCTTGGTGGACGATCAGTTTGGCTTTCGGGTTGGACATGCTACGTCTCATCAACTCGTCCGGCTCGTAGAGAAGGTCACGGGGAACTTCAACATCAACAGGCTGACTGGTGCTCTCTTTCTCGACGTGACAAAGGCCTTCGACCGTGTTTGGCACGAAGGTCTCTTTTCAAACTCCTCTCCCTGAACCTGCCCTTCTACCTAGTTAAGGTTATACAACCTTATCTATCCCACCACACCTTCTCCAATACCTTAGGGAACGCCACTTCCCAGTCAGAAGCATCCGGGCTGGAGTGCTGCAGGGTTCCCTTGTGGGCCCAGTGCTCTTCAGTCTGTATGTGAACGACATGCCTAAATCCACAGACACCAAGTTGGCACTGTATGCGGACGACAAGGCTCTAGTAGCAGAGTCGTGGCGAGGTCAGCTGATGGAGAGGCGACTCCAGACGCACCTGACGCAATTGGAGGGGTGGCTGACCACCTGGAGGACAAGTATTAGCATTGAGAAGAGCACAGCAGCGCTCTTCACATAGAAAAGTAAGTTATACAGGCCGGCCCCACTCCGGCTGTTCGGAGAGCAGATCAGATGGGTGAACATTGTTAAGTACCTGAGACTTACGCTGGACACCATACTGACCTGGCGACTACACTGCACCGAGAGACTGAACAAGGCGAGGCAAAGGCTGGGAGTCCTAGGCCCACTGCTTAACAGGCGTAGCAACCTGTCTACCAGGAACGGTCTGACACTGTACAAGCAGTTGCTCAGACCGATCCTCGACTATGCGTGTCCCGCTTGGGGCCACCTGGTGGACACGTATATGAGGAGGATGCAGGCGTTCCAGAGCGGGTGTCTGAGGGTCGTTGTGGACGCACCTTGGTATGTTCGGAATGAGACTCTGCATGGCGATCTGGATATGCCTACCATCAAGGACCACTTCTGGAAGCTGGCGCTGTCCTTCTACGACAGACTTCCCAATGCCACCAATCCTCTTATCCAGGGGCTTGGGAATTACGTAATCGACCCTGGAGGGTGCCATCGACGTCCCAAAGCCCTGCTTGGATAAGCGAGATGTGTCAAACGGTGGTTTGGGAGGCTCTCACCCAACCCCCCATAGAGTAGTGTCTCTGCAATAACTCTAAAATCCCTTATTCTGTTTCCCAACATACTTTCTGTTTTCCCCCACCAATATTAATAATAGTTTTTACTTATTTCATAAACTTCGCGAAATGCGACAACCCATCTGTTAGATTCCGAAACCACACGGTGTGACCAATTGGTCGGTACGTGTTGGATCTGGCTCTCGTGCTCCCCTTCAGTGTGAATCAGATCATGCTAACGTGATGTGATGTGATGTGATGTGATGTGATGTGATGTGATGTGATGTTATGTGATGTGATGTGATGTGATGTGATGTGATGTGGTGATGTGATGTGATGTGATGTGATGAAGGGGCCACCTACCGGAGCGCTGAGACACGTTGCAAACAAAATCAAAAGTCTCATTTTATTTAAGAATTGGTTTGTTATTTCAAAATAATGTCCAGGCCAACATGGAAGGGAAAAGAATAAACCTGTTCCTACAAGAGCTTATATTTTATGTTTTCCAATTTTAAAAATTCTACATGAAATAGTGAAATCATCTCATTTTTAACAAAGTTTCACGCGATATCAAAGTAAATGGTTAGTAACACTCGTTTATCTTTAGTCAAAAATTAAAGTTATTTTTAACAGATTCACAACAGAACAGAGGATGGTTTTAGTACTTTATAATACACATAGCTGCCACTATATCATAAATAAAGCTGTTTCTCTTAAAGTAGGTAGTGCTCTTCACCCTTACACAGTTTAATTTTTCACCCTCTACGATTATGTGACTTTTTAAACTCCTAATTACATTTTAAATATCTACATACTTGATAACGCTGTTAAATTTCCTCTCTCCTATTTTTTACTTGCCAAGAAAATAATATATCTCTAAGTTAGACAAACATGTGACATTCTACGTGATTTGCGTCTTACTACTTGTCCTGGATATTCAAAGATCCATGCTAATGGAAAGTTTTGAATTTATAGGAAGTGTAACCTCATTAGCGTGGAAAGATAATGAAACACTATTTAATAAATACACCACCAGTAAACCCGGCTGAGATTTCAACCCCAGCCCATTACATATGTCACTAGCAAACTATAAAAAAACTATAATGATACTATTGTCCATATTCCCACTCGTGGGTGGTTTAAATACTTAAAATATAATATACAAAAAATTTGAATGTTATTTCAATTTTTGCAGAAAATTTTGATAATATATACTCTAATTTTTTAATACAAATATATTAGAGATATATTTTGTGAAGTTATTCAAATTTTTATTCACGTGGTTAATTTGAATTAAAAAGTATGTATTATAAATAATGCTAAGAATCTTAAATTTAATTAGTTTCCTGTAAATAAATGTGAAATAAAATAATATTTAATGGTAAGATTAAAAAAAAGGGGGTTTAAACTTTACTATCAACTATTAACGTCTAAAAGTTGCACGATGTTTTAAAAGCCACAATCATGTGGCGTGAAATAAATAATCTAGAGCCATGTTCAAAGTATTGACTGGAAAACCCAATGAGAAGATAGAACTGGCAAGATCTAGAAGCAGATGGGAAAATAACATTAAACTATACCTTAAAAAGAGATAGAGTGTAATGAATTGGACTGGAGAGCTCAATATAGGAATAGGTGGCATAGTTCTGTAAGTGCGTCAATTAACTTCGTGCTTCTAATGCCATAGAATAAGTATTATCAACAAAAGTATGAATGGTAATTCAAACTTGACATTTTGAGATTTCACATCTATTCATTTTAAATTGATACTCTAAATCAGGGGTCGGCTATTTTCCAAAATTTGTTTATCTCAGAGTGCGCCAAGAAAAATGTCGGTTTCTATATTTGAATGTTCACCTTTTATTTATGTATTTATTAGTGACAAGTTGAGAATATATATATATTTTAAATATAATAAACAAAACATAAATTATAATATTCCTCATATTTAAATATTTGAGCCTCAAATTTTGAGATATGTTACAAAGTGGGCTTATTTTTAAAGACTTATTTATGAAGATATAACAAAGAAGTTCAATTTCAAATAATACTCGACAACCATCCTGTAATTAATCAAATAAAACTATTGAAAAAAATGTACAAAATTACAAAATATAAGGAGGACGCCTAAAATTTGTCAAAAGGGCACCACGGCACCCGCGGGAACTGCGTTGCTGACCCCTGCTCTAAATGGTCAAGATATAAAACAAATTACCTTATGACGCCCATTTAATAACATTATGTAAAATGTGAAAGCTTAATACTTTTAAATCAGAAAGTCAGAAAGCTATAAAAGTATATTTTAAAAATGCATCTATATAGAGATTTGAACTCTTAAATTAAATTTCTAACAGAAACCAAAGTTTCCTAGCGTTTTAACCTATTTTGGATATATTTTTCATAAATGTTATATCAGAGAACTAATCTTACAATCGTTTTAAACCATCCACGTTTTAACGCTCAAGACGAAACCTTTTATAGGAAGATAAAAACTAAACAATAATGTATTTAAACTTTTTAATCAATTGATTGCTTGCAATTCACACGATGTTTTCCCAACCCTGGAACAGCCACAATCATAAACTGATTCGAGAGAGACTAAAACTTTTTGAAGGAAAGTTAGTTGTAACTAAAAACCCCTCCTTAAAGCAAAATGCAATTTGAATACGCCGAGGTTTTTAATTGGCCAGGCCACAGCCACAGTGGGGGGACGAGGAGGTGGTGGGATGTAATCGGGTTTCACCCCTTGAGGTTGGTACCCCTTCCTTTCTCTCACCCCTCTCCACCCCCCTACCTACCATTCCTTGTTGAGGTGTTTGGCTAGGGTTGCGAGAAGAGAAGAGATTAGGACAGTCTGTTTCAACTGGCAATGTTAAGGTGGCCGTGTAAGTAACACAAGTCAAAAGATCAGTATGTTTTTAGTTTTTATATCAAAACTTTTATTTTGCTGTAAGAAATCAAATAACTCTTTAGTATAAAAAATAGTTTAATTTTTTTTTTTCCACGTGCTAACCTCAACCATTCAGTATATCTGTAAAAGGATGTCTTAAAATTTAACAAAATATTTTATCTTCATTTAAATAGTTTCCCATCTAATGGCGTTATGCTCATGACAGATATTCATTTCAAAAACTGATGATATGACCGTGTGAAGAAAATTAAAATCTGTGTTCATACTGGAGCAATGTTTTATATATTTTAGCTAAACAAATGTTTTGATATAAAAATCTGCGTTCCTTGCACTCCCGCCTTAATATGATATCTGGAGCCCAATTGTTCATAGAGCATATTAGATGCGTGAACAGCTCTAAGTTCCTAGGGTTCATACTGAGCACGAGTCTAACCTGGTGACTACACTTGGCCAGAAGATGGTAAGAAAGAGGGTGGGTATCCTAAGCCCACCATTGAACAGACCGGAGATTGAGAATCATTATGGACGCACGCACACTTGTAAGTCTTCAATAGGACTCTGCACCAAGGTTTATAAATACAGTGTACCATGGACTACTTCCAGCAGCTTGATCAGTCCTTCTACAACAAGCTTCTGGGTTCCATCAATCCTCTTATCTAGTGGCCTTGAGAACTACAGTCTTGCCAACGTAGGAGTGTAGATAACTGACATCTAGTAAAGGTTACCAGAGCTACTCTCGTGTATCCATTTGCCAAACCGTATTAGGATTCACAAGACCATATGTTGAGCTACCATCACATTTGGCAGTAAAAACTTACACATCAAATATTTTTGACGTGAATACGTCTTTAAATTTGCTACCATACGGGGGCAATCCAAAAAACCTAATGATAACAAAATCGGGGGATACAGTTTGATGTTGTAGTTTCGAATCTTTCCTCTACATCCAAAATTAAATTATACCACTGGATAGCTAAAGGATCAAAGAATTAATTACGATAAGCGAGAACAGTGACGCATCGCGCGCGGTGGAGGGGGAAGCGCCGCCATTTTGAGGTTATTTTGCTGCGTATCGAGATTTGCAATTAGTATAACTTTTGACTCGGAGAAGCTACGATGTTCGTTTAAGTTTAAACGTATTCACGTACAACACACGGCCGTGTCCATGACACAGCCACACCCCTTTTTTTTATTATTTAATTGTGCTAGTGAAATATGAGTTTAAGGAAATAACCAATATAATGTGTTTCTTTTTTTGTGGAAGCGGCTTCTGTAGCTCACTTTAAAATTCTTTACAAATGAGAGTATTTAGAAGGCTGCCTTATCTATAACTATAAAGATAGTGAAGAGGACGAAATAAGGGCAGTCATGACGTCATACAAACCATGTTCGGTTGTGTTCATGCGTATATGTTTAAAAAAATAAAAAGTTTTATTTCGAAACTAATATTTGGTATACCTCTTTCTCTCAGTTATAAAATAACATATTGTATTGGTTATTAGCTAAAAGAATATACAAGGGCGAATATAATAATTTTTTAAATGTATTATTTCATGCAGTATAATATATTTTGTTACCACAATGACGAAATAATGAACAAAACAATTTTATTATTATATTATTTTGTTTCTTTCAATTAATTACTAAAAAGCCAACTATACAGAAATCCTTAGGGAATTATTATTAGAAGCGTTTACTAACACTTTTGGTTGATAAGATAGTGTTACTAGGAAAATAATCACTATTTCCATATTAGTGACCTTCAAGCAATGTTTGAAATAAAAATCCTCTCCTAGCTGTCAGCTGCCAACACTCCTCCACTTTATTGTTAAGGTAGACCCAAAAGGGTCCCACATACGTCTCAATGTCCTTCCCGGATAATCGAGAAGTTAATTTCCAGTGGTTCATGGGAGGCTTTTGCCTCGTCCTCCTCAGAGTAATGTGATTTCCCAAATATCTAGGAACTCTTGTACAGTAGCCTCATGGCTTCTTTGGTGCTGACTGACAGTTCACAGCTGACTTCTGACAGTCAACAGTTAGGTATATACCTAAATTTTGACTGTCAGAAGTGACAGATGATAAACACATGATTTTTGCAGATCATATGGTTCGGCGTAGGGATACATAATTTGGTCTGGTAGCTTTTCAAAGCAGTCAGCTCTCAGTCAGCACCAAAGAAGCCATGGGGCTACTGTAGGTTTGACATAGGTTTATTTTCATTTGTGTTTACTATTCCTTTTATTTTCTTTCAAGTATATTAATTTGTGAAATGTGTCATCTCCTCACATTAGGGTATGGTTAAAAGTATTGTGTGATTTATTGTGTTGGTACATGATTTTTTTTTTGTACATCCTTTCTAAAAGCGTCAGAACATGCATTCAGGTATCGGCACTGTTAAGTAAGTAGTCAGCCAATCTTAATTCCAACCTTGGAGGAAGTGGATTCGAACCTTATTGGCTACACTCTGAGGAGTGGTTTCCCAAATTATCACTTTGTAGGGGGAAGTACCCCTTTGCATAGATATATAAAATGTATTTTTAAAAACATTCGTTGACATTTTTCCCTCCAGTATCGGTAATCACATGTCTAAGACATCACTCTCGTAATATACTGGCTTTCCTGTTACGTGGAAATTGATATTATAATCCTGGTTGGATGTACTGATATTTTCCATAAATTGGTTTCCTCTAAATTTCCACCTTTATTCTCTATTCCCCATTCATCTAAATAAATGGGAGGCCCAAACAGATATAAAGAGGCTTTGTCTAAAACAGTTTTTGTAAAGTCATGGATAATAACTGTGCAATCACCAATTTCTCATGCGTATGTGTAAAAATGTAATATATATAAATGTTTAATTACTATGAACGAGCCTTTTAAATCATAATATATTATCCAGACTATTTGTTCAAAGACTAATTTATTTGAAAGTTTATAGATCATTGTTGATATCTAGTCTAAGTTGTTAAGGCTATGTGGAAGTACATCCACGTGTATTTAACATTTTGTGTGAATAAAATAACTAGCTCTAAGACTTCCTATTTTATTTGATGTGCTTATCAACACTCAGATGTGAACAAAGGACTATCAATAGATAAAATGTCACATATCTTGAGTGCACATCGCAAGAACATATATCAAATCTATTCCATCTTGAGGTGTACATTCTGAGACATAAATAACTAATGATGATAGATAAATAGCAATTTTACACACGTAGAACTTTAATAAATGATAGAGCAGTTTGTATTTCTTATAGCAACGATTTTTCAACATTCATCCAACGTGGGTAAAAATATTTTAAAAGTTAGTATTAATTGGTCTGCGTCAAATATTTTTCATTAATTAGCTCTGCTTGAAAAAATATTTGAATGAAACTTGAAAATATTTTGGTTAACCATTTACTTTAAATAAAAGAAAGAGGTAAACGAATACAGTCTCTAGTTACTAATTGATTTCAATTAAGGATATAGCTGTGATTACAATGAAAAAAATATATGATTAAATTCATTTAACAGTGAACCAATTAGAAAAAATATTTAAATTTTCTCATTTTGTTTTCAAATAAATCTGTATTGAAATGAAACTTTAATATCTGGTTTCATTGGCTGTGATAAGCCCAAATAAGGCATTGTCCTTCAAGTGATGGTTATTCAACTTTGTCGAACTTTAGATTGGGTGAGGATGAACATTCATAATACACCTTTGATGTGAATTTTTAGTGGTAAAGGGTTTTATAGTTAGCCATTAGTGCTCTACGCAAAATTATTTTATTTTTAAGTCTAACACCATAGATCTTACATATTTAAACTAAAGGATAAGAATGATAAGAAAAGGATTTTTAGAATGAGTCTACGTGAATTTGAGTAGAGAAACGAAATGAGATATATAGTGACAGACTATGTAAAGAACACATCTTTTAGTTAACCCCACTTACATATTATAACCTCAACCTCCCTGTCAGCAGTGATCCAGACTATTGCGAGACTAATGCCTTAAACCACGTGGCCACAGATGTGTGTGTGCTAAAATTACCATTCATTTTGGATAATTACACTGAAAGTAATAATAATAACTGTTGGCACAGTGTTTTACTTCCCGTTTGTATTTAATTACACTAATGGGATAGAGATGAGGAAGGTATAATTAAGAAGAAATACACCCACATTAGTCTGAAGAGAGGTTAGAAAACACTTGAAGGAAAATCAATTTAGGTACACCCTGGCTAGGATTAAACCCATGACCTTTCTATTTACAGCCGACTAGACTAAACGAGATAGACGCTTAGTTCACTAACACTCACCGATGCAAGAGACTACAATAATAAACAGAACATGAATGCGGTGACATTTTTTGACATATGTTAGCGCTTTATCCCCTTAGGTAGTCACATCGTCTAAGGTGTCAATCTTGAATTGGACAGAATTGCCAGTGACATGGAGATTTTGGTTAGAACCCCAGTCGGGTATATTCATCGTGCTTTTTTCCTAAATAGTTTCACTCCCTCACATCACGGAACGGTGGGTACATTTCCTCTAGATTGTATCTTATACCTCAAGAGTGTAACATATGTGGATGTCCCAGGTGTCTAGTGAAATTGGGATTCGGGAACACATATATTTTCGGGGTCCGTGTGATCCGTAGCGGATTGTACATAAAACTCGAGACTTTATAGATTTCGTTTGGAGAGGCCGAGAACCACTCTGTTAGATTTGGTATATTTGCTTACCACTTCCAACAACAATCTGAATGTTTGTTAGTTTGGGAATGACAGGAGAAAGAGAGAGAGAGGGTGGGATAGAAAGGTACATGTTGATAGTTTGCGGCATTAGAGGGGAGAGGGAGACACTTGGGAAGGTGGATAAAGTATAGTAGCTATAGTATGTCCTGGCAATCGAAAAGTTTCTAAAAACACAGTTTAAAATAGTACGGATTCTGGTCGAAAGAACGGTTTATAAAATACACACAAAGTTGCTTTCTGTCAACGTTAATATCACTATACTATACTAGTATCTATTTATTAATTTCTTAGCACAGCGTTTTACTACCCGTTCGAGTTATACGCTTATGTACTAAATACGCTAACGGTTTTAGGGATTAGGGAGGTTATATGTATAGGAAATGTACCCGCATTTGTGTAGAGAGAAAGAGTATAAAATCATGTTTGCTAAAACAGCATCAGTACACCCGACCAAGATTTGAACCTCGATCCCTCGTCATTGGTACTATTTCCTACTTTGATATTAGCACGTTAGACCACCTGGTTGAATAGTATAGTTTAATAGGTTTTGATATAGTATATTGAAAGTGACGGTAACAGATTATAGTATGACTTGACCTATGAATATTTGAAAATAGTTTTAGTAGCTTTTGTTACTATTAAATAATCTTTTTTTTTTACTAGAATCTTAATTTATTAATTCACTAGACAAATATTTGTTGTCTTATTTAAACATTGGAGTGAGTTTCCATCATTTGTCAAAACAATATAACATATTCACCATTTGGAGCTTCTTTCTGTCGATGTATCCTCCACATACTTTTATTTTAGTAGGTGACTTTTACTCAGAGTAGTTATTTATTTGACTTAATACATATGCATGTAAATGTAAACTTAAATTAAATAAGCATGTTGAACGTAGGCTGTGTAATTTTTATTTGCCAAAGAAACAATTTTTATTTACTAATATGAATACGAAACGACCAAATAAACTATGAAAACGGGTCACCGTAATATAAACTTGAATTTATCTCTAGATTTGACATTGGAATTTCTATTTTAATTCCCATTTTACTTTTAGTAACAGATAATATTCATGTTTATTCCCATGCCAAAACACTCGCTGCCAAGGAGATTTATAATTCGTTTGTTGATCTTCTTTCCAAGCCCCTCGTTGTCAATTAAACTTACAAAGAAGATTTATGAATTAAAATATAATAATATATTTGTGTAGTGTAATTTACAATGAATGAAAACGAAAGAAGCCTCTGGAAGACCAGTGTTACGAACACGGACAAATGGACTGTATGGTGGAAAGGAAATGGATAGAGGCAACTCACCTTCACTTTATGTGGTCTGACTGGTAGTGTCTTGGCGCAGTCCTCTTCAATAACACACACGAATAAAAACTAGACCACTTCCGGGGAAGGTTCACGGAACCTTATCACTTCTGTCTCGATCGAGTCTCCGTGCACGGCACAATTAAATCAACAAAGCTAAAAACACCACGCCAGCGACACTTGGCGGGAAAACAATAGATATATAGTGGTCCAGGTATGGTCTTGTTGCCTCCAAGAGTGAGGAAGGTTAAGGTAATATATGACAAAACCAAACAAACAGAACTAAACCTCAACAATAACAATCAAAATCACAAAACAAAACAACAAACAATTCAATTTCGAGGCATAGAGAACCTAGATAAAAGGAGCACTATTCAAAGATATAACATAGAGGAATGAAAATTAAGTATAGGATTAATAATACTCGTCAAACAATAGAAAAATATACAAACAATTTGAATTGTTACAAATTTAAGACGCAAAATAACCACGATAACAGCCAGTTTTTTCGGTTCTGCTTCGCTATCTGATGAGAACATGATGGTAAATAGCTTACCTGTCCCCTGAAAAATAAGGAGTACTAAAGAAGAAGTTCCATCTCGATTCGATTTGTTCTTTTTGAGATTAATGGCAACAAACAAACATAAAATAAAATGTGGTGACAGATTTGGAATTTAATATATGTATATATGGTAATATAAGGGGCCTTATATTAAAAATATATTTTTATTAGTCTACTACACAAAAATCTAAATTACGTGGTACTTATTTGCCTACATTTTTACTTTGCCTTTATATTAAATAACATGCTCTATAGCGTCCATAAAAAATTTAAGCTCTTTAAGATTCAATTTGTATGTTTCACCCGTCTTTTTAGATTCACCATTTTATTTTATTTTTAATTTTGGATTTTCCCCATAAATACTGCATGCTGAACAATATCTAGACCAAATTTCAGCTTTCTAAGACTTAATTTGTACGTTTCATCTGCCATTTTGGATCTGACATATTGGATTTTTCAAGTTAAGGATGTTTTTCATAAATACGGCATACTACATAACGTCAATTGACCTTGGTGGCTTTGGGGTAAATTGCTAGCCTCAGGACCCAATGTTCGTGGGTTCAAAACCAGCCGAGATCCACAGAATGTTATTGAATTATAAAAATACGTAGCACAACTTCCTTCGGAGATTAATTAAAGCCATTGGTACCATGTCAATTGTGGCATTAAAATAACCCTGGAAGGTATGTGAAAACAACTTTTCGACAAAATTGGTAGGCCCTTTCACGCTCACTCGTAGAAACTCAGTGCGAAAGGTAATAGGGAACCACCACACTTTCTGAATTCCTCTTGGATTTATTATATCAGATGGTGCAGGCAACAATAACCAGCTGAAGGGCTGAGTTTATGCTTAGCTCTGGAGGGATATAAGTCACATCAAACAACCTTCGTGTTGTTGAATTAAGAAGAAAATATAACGTCCATACCAAATTTCAGTTATTTAGAACTTTATTTATACGTTTTGTTCACAATTTTGGATTAGCCAATTAGGTTTTTCAAGTTTATGATTCTTCTCATAAATATGTCATACTAAATTGCGTCCATGCCAAAATTCAACTCTCTAGAATATTGGTAAGTAGTAGCCCTGGAATAACAGACACCACATGGTTTTTTTTATGTAGATAGAGTATGGAGGAAGTTATATAAAAGAGAGTAATTTGTTCCTATACCTATTTACAGCCTTATCCCATATTTCCATATTTATTTACTAACACAAGGCAGAGCTTGGTGTTAGTACGGCTATGTACGGCTATGTATGGACTAAGCCAAAGTTTCCTAGCTCAATTACAATCTCCAGGAGTTATTTTAAAACTAATTTAAATTATCTTATCCCATATATTACAGCATCTATTTAACACATATTTGTGAACAACATGATTTCCGTACCAAATATTTATTTGTATTATTATTAATCAACATAATTTGGGGTTGTTGAAATGTCCTTTCTGAATTGATTCATTATAAAATAACATAACTTAAAAAAATATCAGACACTACACCTAGTACTCCGGTGGTCAATTTATCACCATTAAAGAGGGAACCCTAATTTTCCATTTGTTATTATCATTTGGTTGAAAATCAAACCCGGGACCCAAATGTCAGTAGTTAAACGTATTACTGACTGAGCCAAGACGTTGGATGGTTATTAAATTTAATAGCTATAGTTTATAGCACTTTTTATGGCAACAAATGATTTTCTTAGTCTGAAGATGTTGACCTCAAGAGTTCTACCCTTTTTTGCATAGTTATTTCGTGTAGGAGAAGCACGATCACGTAACCAGATATTCAGCGAGATTTTAAAACTGCCCATAAACAGAGATGTTAAGCACAGCTTTAGGGGGTGGAAGCGGGTTTAGACCTCATGGGAGGCAATAAACTTGCTCTCACAATTTATGAAGCCGTCAAGGCTGTAGACAGCGTACTTCATATGTTCTACGGGCAGCGTTTATCTCTTGTTTCTTATTTCGCTCTCTTTCTACCTCTCCCTCTCTCTCTCTCTCTCTTTCTTGTTATATATTTTCGTTATTACTTTCTTATTTCTCTTAATTTATCTCTCTTTTCCCTTACGCTCTACCTATGCCTAATTTTTTTCTCTATTTTCCCATCTATTGCGTAATTTGTATCTGTATATTTTTATTTCTCTCCATTTCATTTGTTGGTATTTATCCTTCCATTCATTGCGAGTTTACTTTATTTACCTATATCCCTAATTCACGATTTTATCATCTCTTTTATTTATTTTTCTTAATATATTTTCGCTGAAATAAATGAATACAGTCAGCCTTTTTATGATCATCTCTTTTATATATCTCTATTTTGCATACATATCACTGTTTCTTATGTAGCTATAATTGTAATTTTTATTTATTTTTTTAATATATTTCTGACGTTCTCAAATCTATTCTTCTTTCTAATATATTCCTTCAGGTATTTAACTTTATATTAATTGTTTGTATATCTTTTTTATATTTATCTCTCAATTATATGTGTTTCTCTTTCATGACGAATGTGCGTCTCTCTTTATTAAATATGCGTGTCCCTTATATGCATCAATCCTACACATATTATATTAATGCCTATTTTCAAATGCGTTTCTAATTTGTATGCATATATTTTCTCTCCCTGCTTTAACTATTTTTCACCTATGCAAATTATTTATATTTTCCTTATATCTCTTTCAACCTACTTTTTCGTTATATCTCTTTAAACCTACCTTTTATTCTAACATAATATTTTATTATTGTTTATTATTGTGTGTATACATTCTTTTTTAACCCCTCTCCCCCCCATAACACTCACATACTTAAATTATTATTATTATTATTATTATTATTATTAATTATTATTATTATTATTATTAATAACACCCCGTCTTACTACCCGTTCGGGTTATAAACACTTAAGCTAATGTTTGATGGTAGGGTGATTGTGAGATGAAATGGAGGACCTACAGTTTAACGTGGGATCCGAACCACGGTGGAGGCCTGGAATTCCTCACATTCACAAGTTGTGATTAATACACGTCTTGTCAGAGGTGAAGGGGAAGGGTTTGGCAATCAGATAAATCTGTGCCGGGATCGAGGATTGAACCCCGGACACCCAGCACAGAATTCTGAAACTCACCCCTAGACCACCTGGTCACCCACACACAAAATTAAAGTCGTGGATGATGTCACTGATAACTTTAATATATATATATACACACACACAACAACGTACAGTACATAAGACAAGCCAAGCATCATGATATTGACAACTGTAACATATAAACATACACGTGCATATATTAAATCCATGGCTCATTACATTGACAACAGTTGTTAGGGTATTTATATTACAGTTACTGTAATATATTTATCTTATCTATAACAGGAGACGTTTTAGGTGACAGCTAAAAGGAGGTTATTTATTGCTAACATTGGCGGAAAGTATGTTAGGTCAACCTAATCGGAAATCATTATTGTTAACTCAGTATTACTATGAAAATAATTATTATTTCTGAATAGGTTGAAATTAAATACTTTAAGCCAAAGTTTGCAATAAATAACATTCTGTTAGCTGTCGCTTACCACCTCTCTTACATAAGATGGGGTATACAAACATGACATTTACAACTGTAATATATACACTTACACACATAATGTAAGTCACGGATCATCTTTGTAAAGCCGGCTCCAGTGCTATATGGTGTCAACATGGAAATTGTACTAGACACAACCTCTTCACCCTTAGCCAGGCTATATTTGTTTCTACCTCTATTGTGAGTAATATTAAACTTATATCCATCCAATAACAATGGATTTTAACGCATTAATCTTTGCTCTGTGGTAGAATACTAATCTAGTTTCATCCCCATGGATTAAATAAAAACCTTATGAAAGTTTGCCATGAAGGATATGAAAGAAATTTCGTGGGGATTACCCGCTGTCAGCCTTCAACGAATATGAACTGATATTAAGGGAAGCATCTCATTCTATACAGTAGGTATCGTTAAATTTATACCCGTTGTGGTAACTGAGCGGTCGATGGGGTGATTTTCTGTATGAGGTTGTATTTTTGGCTCAATACTCCTACTCAGTAGGTAGTTCCTCTATCTACTGAGCTTAGCGTGCTGAATTTGAATCCTGGTATGACCAAAAAATAAATCATTGGTAAAAATTGGGTTTCCCCTTTCACAATTTTGAACAGGTGACCTTCGGATTTGGTGTAAACATTCTAGAGTGAATATTATTTTTTATTTTAAGCACCGCTTCTTACTACCCATTCGGGTTATACCCCAAGGTACCAATTACTTTAATGTGTTATGGCTTAGGAAGGTTGAATTAGAAATAAATGTAACCACATTTGCGTGGAGGTTGAATAGGAAACCATTTAGGTAAAGCTACCCTCAGTACAACCGATTGGAATTGAACCCCGATCTCCCCGTCATTGGTGGTCTAGCCTATTTTGAGAGTGACGCCCTAGACTATGCAGCTTCTGAATTAGGTTTAGAGTGATTAGTTTGCAAGTAATATGCTGATAATGTAAGAAATGTCTTCAGAAATAATATGATTAATACTGCAAATATATAATGGAATTGGTTATTGCTTTTTATGATAAATCCATGGTGATGTGAGTGCATTTATATCAAGATAGCCTACTCCCTTAGGCTAAGTAGTTAATAAACCTAATGTTGATTGTACAAGTTTTAAATATCCTTACAGCTATCTTTGCAGACTATTTTATAGAGAAATGCTATAATTTTGAATAATACATCCTGTTTTATTAAATAATTGTAATCTGTATGTGCTTCACCAAATGATACAATCAACTGGTCAGACGTGTCTAAATTGCCATTTTACCCACTGAGCCCCAACAGTACTCTAAATCACTGTTAAATGGATGTGAATAATCGACCTGATGTTTTGTCTCTATTTGTGATTAATCGGTGAATATATGAACGTTATTATGACAAAGATACCGATGATATAAAAAAGGTTGTGAAGCATCTAAAAAGGTATTGAACTATATATTTGCATAGAAATCACTAAAATTCTTAATGTTCATTGGACTTTACAACAAATCCTATGATTTTAACAAGCGAGAAAGTTGATTTAAATATCCTGTGGAAACTTTTTATTCACTTATTTTACTCAGGGTTAACTGTAATATCTATTTTGTACACGTGTTGAATCTTATACCGTAGTATTAATGTTAGAGTGTGTTAAGATATTCATTGTATAAGGTATCTTTTTTTCATATGCTTTTAGGTTAAGTTTGTTTTTGTATTCCATAATATTGTGAGATTAGAAAATTGACACTTCATGACCAAATCAAACTATGGCTATTTTGATAACAGCTGCAGCTTTTGTTTGAATTATACTTCCGTGCTTAAACTTACGAACTATAATACAGGTATTATAACGTAAAATTATTGCAATTCTATTATTATGACGACACCTTAGCTAAGTAGTTAGCGTTTCTATCTAGGGTTCCTGAGTTCGATTCCTGGCATGGCCGAAAAATTTATAATTGGTGAAAAACATAGTTTCCCCTTTTATAGTGATGAATTAACGGCTGGGGGCTGGATATTGTGTCTGTTGTAGATTTAAGATAGTTTATAAGTCATGTGCTGATATATTCAGGCGGTTCAAAATTCCAGGTTACTCGCCTCGGTGGCGTAGTTAGCTAACGCTCTAGTTTCATGTTGAGTTGGACTGCCGAGGATGGGGAGATCAAGGTTCGAATCTCGGTCACGTGAACTGGGGTGGTTTTTCCTAAATGGTTTTCCACTCTTCCTCCACGCAAATGCGGGTTTACTTCCTTTATATTCTACCTTCCCAATTCTTAGCCCATTAGCGTAATTATGGCCTAGATGGATAGTAAGATGTGGTGGAAAAAATAAATCAAATTCAGAGATGTATGAAAGACTACATTGAGTACGAAGGGGCTTTCCTGCTGACAATGGAATTGAACCGTGGCCTCTTGATTCAAGGACAACATCCGTACATCCCACCTGTTTGTCTCCCTCTCGTCCTGAAATTAAAACGCTCTGTCCCCTATAGGAATATGTTGAGGGAAAAAGGATTAGCGATAGGGGTGAAATATCTCATTACCTTGTTGCGGCCATAATTAACCTGGGGTGTTCCGCTAACAATTAGAGGGAACGGGGTGAGGTTTAGTGGAGAGGTAGGAGATTTGGGGGGGAGGTAGAGGATCGTAATCATGTATTTCAAATTACACTTTAACGAAGTTGTTTGGGCAGCGTTCATTACCTGGCCAAACTTAGCGTGCGGAATTATGAGAACCCGACCTTTTTATTTTATTGTGTGTATGCACTAGGACATAAATTAGTTTTCGTCCTGCGTTGACATTTCTAGACTGTAAATTATGATTTAATAAAATTTAAATTTGATGAGAAATAAATGTAAAATAAAGTGCTGTGAGATTGGATGGTTGTAATTTAACTATAATTAATTTATTTTAATTTCCCTAGCAGAGATAGCTGACCTTACTCAGTTATTGAGGATTTGTCAGTGGATTCCAGCCAAGCTAAAGAAGATTGGGTTATTTTCATAGCGTTAATTTATTATTTTTCCTCGAAGCAAATTCTAACCAGTAACTTAACACATTATAAAAGGGTAAAAGTACCACAGCATCAAGTGTCGAAAACTGACCAAATTAAGGATTTTGTTTTTGTTGTAAAAATACTTTTCAAAGATGTAAAATTATATTTTTGTGTGTACTAGTGACAGTAATTTATCTTCTTAGTAAGTGTTTTTAATTTAAAAGGTTTATATATTTGAGGCAGTTTTTATGTTTATTATTTTGTGTAACTTCAATGGAATAATAAAAATTTTAACAATTAAATGTATACAAAATGTAATTTAAATTAAAAGTTAAAATCATTAATAATAAATATATTCATCACTTTGTTCAGAGATCTCGGGAATAAGAGGTCTGGTTTGATCAAAATTCACATATAGGCTACTGACTTGATTACTTACTAAGCAATGGAGGCAGCTTAACTTTGTAAAAAATTTGCTAATAATTGTAATAAAACAATATTTTGGCAATCGTAATCAAAATCATTAGCTTACAAAACCTACGTTAACCGTCATTTGTTTGTTTCCGTGCATAATCAAATATATCACACCTATTTCGGTGGCCGCATGGTCTATGATGTCACTCTCGTGTGAGACTAGAATGCCAATGACAGGGATATAGGGGATAAAATCCCTTTTGGGCGTAATGAGGGTAACTATTCCAAAATAGTTTTCCACTCTCCCACCACGCAAATGTGGGTAAACTTTTTCTAAATTCAGCCTTCCTCATCCATAAGTCAATATCGTAATTAGTTAATATCCGTGTAACTTGAACATTTAATAAGACGTGGTGCCAGAATATATTGCGAGAATGACGGTTTAGACCATGCAGCCACCGTATTGGGTCATCTACATCTCTCAAATCAAAGTAGACAACCTCCCCCGGTTCATAACGCTGACATTGAATGACGATTCAAAACTTCCAATTTAATCCCGGCGGTACTTAATGTACTTTACTTGTATAAACCCGTAAAAAAAGGCGAACATTTACTCATACATGATGTTTCCCGAGGTGGGTGCCAACGTGAGGGTGAAAATTCGTGACACACCTCTTTTAGGATTGAGCACTGTGGGTTTGGCCAATGACCTGGTCAGAAAAATAAGACACAATGAGCTAACAGAGTGGCATCAGTTTCTCGCAGCGCTGCATGGATTAGAAAAACAATTATAAAAGTAATATGACGATTAACATTTTTCTTGTTAATTTTACTATCTATAATGAAGAGTCTGGCCAAGCTGCTGGGTTTTTTTCTATCTGTCTGGTGATGACAGGGATCGATGGTAGGCATGGGATCATCAGCCCCTAAATTGTTCGCTGCGCATATTTACGTGCGTGGCTACAATCGGAGTACACAGCCGTGATAGGTTGGAAGAGCCTTGAAAGAGGTATATATTCCCCAGCCACTGGCTGCCGGGCCATACACGGCAAGTGCATTCCCACTTTGAAAATTCTCTCACTTAAATAAGGTGGCTGCCTAGTGATGTAGCGGCTTTCTTAATATCCATAACGATGAATTGGATTATGTGAGACAGTGGTCAAGGCTCTCTACTGCGGGAATCCTGTAACGGACAATAATCAGCGTAGCACTTATATAACGCGATCATCGGTGATGTTGTCTAAGACGTCAGGCTTGCAATAGACTTGATTTCCATTGAAAAAGGAGTTTGAGATTCATATATAAACTTATAGATGTCAGGGGGGGCTCTAAACGGGATTTATCACTGTGGCTTTTCCATGATCTCTCTCAACGAATACTGGTTCTTCTCCTTTACGCTACCCTTCTCATACCTACCCCATAGATTAATCCACTAAATAACCCTTTTGTTAAGACTTTTTTTAAATACCTAAATATATATTATATCCCAAGACCTAATTGGGTCCTCTATAACGAATTCCTATCCCACTAAGCTACCTGAAACGGCTCCTTATTTTTTTTCCTTGCTCTTCTTATAAGTAAACAAAAAAAAACTTAACAAGAAATGTTACTTCAGAGTTGAGAACATTGATGAACGGAATGTCAACAGATGGCTCGTTACGAATAATTGTTTGTGTTATTTTGTTGTATTCTGTTTCTTGTTTCAAACGAATTTAATGAGGGGGGGGGGACAAAGAAACACGGTGCCTCTATTTTACCAACCAGGCGTCGCGACCCCGTTTGCAAGAAGAGAGAATAAAATGACCTTTAGAAAGTTTAAACGAAATGTGACCATTTAACAAGATGAAAGAAACGAAGCGCGGCACCAATTAAATTAGAAAGAGAAAATATACTGTTCTGTATTCCCTACTACATTTTGACACCTTTTAGCAAATAAAACGTTCTTTTGTTAAACTGTTAACTAAGGGAGTAATTCCAGTAAGAGGGTAATAGTAACAAAGATAACCTTTTTTGTACAAACTGCATACTAAAAAATAATTATTTTAAAGTTTGTAATTTACTATATTGATTTTTTTCTGTACACATGTTTTGTATGTGATTTTAATTAAGTTAATGTGGCAGGGATAAGAAAAGTGGAATTTAATGTAAACTTACCAAAATTTGAATGCGGATAGAGTGAGAAAACATTTAGGTAAAAACCGCCCTTAAGGCTAGTACACACTGGACGATAGTTGCCAGATACGAATTATTCAGCGACTCGGCAACATCACCCGCGCATACACCAACTTGTATCTGGACACAAATCTCCAGCGAGGTTTTGAGTCCACATCTCCTCAGTCCCCTCTCCGTGATGGATCCACACACCGCTGTTGGTGTTGCTGCGGTTTTTATGATAATTAAATGTCGCCAAGAAGCGTGAAAGCCATTGAAGGGGAAAGGAAACACTTGTTGACTAGGACGAGGAATAGAAATCAACTGAATTAAATTCAAAAGTTGTCTAACGATACCTGCGCTTTGATCCACACCGAGAGATGTTTCCCATTGGAGTTGGGAGACAAAGACACTTGACAATTTTATTTTATATTTTACCTCCGGATACTCGGGCGTTGTTCATGTGTATTAGGTGATCTGGTGGTCTAGGGGTAAGGTGTCAGACTTCTGTGCTGGAGGTCCGGGGTTCAATCCTCGGTCCCGGCACAGATTTATCTGATTGCCAAACCCTTCCTTCACCTCTGACAAGACGTGTATTAATCACAACTTGTGAATGTGAGGAATGCCAGGCCTCCACCGTGGTTCGGATCCCACGTTAAACTGTAGGTCCTCCATTTCATCTCACAATCACCTTACAATCACACATTAGCGTAAGTGCGTATAACCCGAACGGGTAGTAAGACGCGGTGCTAATAATAATAATAATTCATGTGTATTCAGACATACGGAAAACATCGGTGGGTAGATTGTATGTGTATTGTGTGCACTAGGCCTTTAGTACACCCGGTTGAGACTCGAACCCCGACCTCCTCGACACCGGTAAACTGGACTAGACGAGCTTCATACTTTGTCCAACGCGAGATTATTTGTTTTTGTTTTAACTGATAGGTGTTTTAATAAAACATAAATACTTTTAACTTAGATTTTAAAACTAATTTGTGTAAATAGTGGCATTAAGGATTATTATTATTATTATTATTATATTATTATTATTATTATTATTATTATTATTATTATTATTATTATTAGCACCGCGTCTTACTACCCGTTCGGGTTATATGCACTTACACTAATGTACAATGGAAGGGTGATTGTGAGATGAAATGGAGAACCTACAGTTTAACGTGGAATCCGAACCACGGTGGAGGTCTGGCATTCTACACATTCACAAGTTGTGATTAATACACGTCTTGTCAGAGGTGAATGAAGGGTTTGGCAATCAGATAAATATGTGCCGGGACCGAGGATTGAACCCCGGACCCTCAGCACAGAATTCTGACACCTTACCCCTAGACCACCAGGTCACCATTAAGGAGTAAATGCGCACACATTAGCCTGAAAATATGATAATATAAGTTTATATAAAAGGTCAAACAAATAACTACGTGAATAAGCAGATTTATTAATACACACGCTATAATGTTAGATTGGACACATCGTTGGACACGCAGACTAAACGTTAAGCTCGTATACTCTTGTATAAATATGACAAGGGTTCCAAATCCCGGTATAAGTTAATGAGGCTGTTATTTTCTACGCGGTTTCCCACCCTGCCTTCCCGCAGATGCGACTACGTTCAACTTGAGCGCAACCAGGTTACATCATGAGTATTTTCACATGGAGCAAATTATGGATTATCGGAAAGATGTGTGTTCAAGATGTATTAAGCTATGTTCAGGTGGAACCAGACTCATAGGATTGGCCCCTCCAAGGTATTATGGTTGTGAGTCTTAACCGGTCCAATATTTCCCCTAACGCCAATCTCCACTGCCATTCCTGCTGTATTTCAGTTTGATTACCTCTTATCGCATCCCAGCCTACTGTACTTTGACTTGTAGTACAGTGAAGTATCCAAAGTCTTTTAAACTATTTTTACTATTTAATCAGTGTTGTATCGTGTATTGTATTCAGGCTAACCAAAACGTGTTAAAACTATACCAACTGGGATATGTTCTCCCTGGTCAGTTCCCATGTGAATAGTCATATATATGTTCTTCTCTACATACCTCACATATAAAATGTATGTTAGTTAATCCATCACAATGAGTGTCCTACTGAGTGACGTAAACAATTCAGAGGTGCAATTTAAACAACCTCTACTTGCCCCGGCAAACATTTCGCACTACGTCATAGAAGTGTATACGTTTTGTTTTTTATAGGAATACAAGGGGAGGGGTGATTATAGAGTGCTAGATGAAGAAATAGAGGTACGGCTAGTTGATGTTTTCATGGGGTGTCAAAACTTGTAGAGCGGCTCTGGTTACCAACAAGGAAAGAACCTTTTTTGTGACTGGGTTCATTTAATCTCAACTCTACCTTCCTCATCCATATTCTATAAGCTTGACTGGAATGAGTTTAGTCCGGACGGGTAGTAAGACAAGGTAAACAAAAAATATTTTAGCTTTCTTGGTTTATTGATTTTATAGTTTTAGCACTAGTACTCAAATACACCTTTTAATTTATGTATACCCACGTTGGTGGCCGCATGGTCTAAGGTGTAACTCTTGCAATAAACTAGACTGCCGATAACGGACAGATTGGGGATCGATCCAAGACTGGTGTACTTAGGGTGGTTTTCCTAAACAGTTTTGCACTCTCCCTCTACGCAAATGCGAATACACTTACTCTAAGTTTGACCTTTCTAATCCCGAACACATCATATTAATTAGTACATAGGCGTATTACCTGAACGGGTAGTAAGACATGGTGCTAAAAATAAACATTATATGATTATAGTAATATATATCGCATTTAAATATCGTCGTATTCTTTTATTTAGATGAATTACAAAATAAATACTATCTTATTCTAAATAAAATTATCCTTTCTTCAGACCTTTTTTCTTTTGAAGTTTCGGTGATGGTAACCAGCAGGTAATAAAAAAAGGACAAAGCCATGACTTATGTTGAATTTGCGTGTCTACGACTGATCGATTCCAAGCCCTAAAACAGTTAAACTATTTTTCACGATTAAGTTTTCTCTATAAGCCGAATACTTTCTTCTATATTTTATCAAAAATGACATTGTTCTCTATCTGATGGAATATTAAAGAAATGTTATTTAACAAGTATTTAATCACTAATATTCTTTCACGAATATCCAAATATATTACGACAAATCTTCTCAGTTGGTAGTAAGTTTGCCTTTTTAGTTAACGGTCGTGGGTTTGATTCTTGGCGTAGCGGGAAAATTTGCACTTGGTTAATATGAAGTATCTCCCTTCGCAATGATAAATTAATGGGTGTTTTGTCTGTTCTAAAATTAAGTTAGTTTATATAATCAGGTGATTGAAAAATTGAATGTTAAATAGCCAAAATAATAATAAAAATATTAATAGCTGTAAATATATATTAATTGGAACTTGTATATAGAGATAAATAATTTTTATCTTAAAATTTTAATGTTTATTAGGTAAGCCTACTTCATAAGTAAAACCTGAATAGGTATTAGATCAATGATAAACACTTACGAGGGAATAAAACATCGTCAGCAAAACACCAATGATGTATAAAAAGGATAAAAAAATACTTTTTATTGTAAAATCATCGATAATTTTTCTTTTTCAAATCCATTATTAGCTGAGACTGATATGGATTTGTAATAAATTAATTTGAAACTTGTACATCAATTCAAACACATTGCATTCATAAACAAATATATTGTTTTTAGTATCGTGTCTTACTACCTGTTCATGTTCATGTTGTACACATATGTACAAATTACGTTAATGGGTTAGGGATGAGAAAGGTTGAATTCAAAGGATGTGCACCCTCATTTTTGTGAAGTGATAGTAGAAAAACATTTTTAAAGCCTTAATACAGCCGACCAGAATTCAAACCCTGATCTAGCTATCATCAGCAATCTAGTCTAAAACTAAATTGACGCCTTAAACAATGCGTCCACCGAAGCAGGTCAGATTTTAATCAAATGTTACGATGCACCGCACAGACTTTCTCACTCCTCATCTAAAAATTGAGATATAATACTCAAAACATAAAAAATTATGTGAAACTAAATAAAATACATTGTTTCGTCAATATTATGGAAAAAATAGCAGAACATTTCACCGAATAGCATAAATGAAATAATATACAATGTTACAGAAACATATTGATAAAATGGAATATCTCGGTCCACCAAAGAGTATAACAGTCAACTCCCTAATCCCCAGACATTTTTTTTTTAATTATCGTATACCGGAAATTATTGGTTTTATAAAAATATTTTTCAAGTAAGGTTTTTATATTTTTAATAGTCCTACAACGTTTCAATGATAAGCCATTTCATTCTCAAATATTGGCAGAGATATTATACAAATGACATATATCTGCCCTCTAAGTCATTTTCTTGGTAAAATAAGATGCACCATTTTTTTGTAAAATTAAACAGTGACTAGATTTAAATTTTAAACAAAATCGTTAAAGCCAATTTCGAGAAAATATATATTTCTCGAATCGCCCTTAGCTAAACTACCCTTAATTTTAGGGTTGGACATATGATTCCAAAAAATCCTTAGGGGAACTTTATGAAAACCCTAGATATCAAGTTCTAACCTGAGCGGTAAAATATTTTTGGCTCTAGTCCGAGATAAAGACAAAGAGACACAGACAGCCAGACAGACGGGATCGCGAAAACCCCTCTTTTATCTTCGGGGGGTCATGAAATGTCGACATCTATCAAAATCTCGAGCTAGATTTTTTTTTACGATCACAATACTTTTATAGCACCACGTCTTACTACCCGATCGGGTGATATGCCTATATATCATTATTACACTAATGAGCTAGGAATTAGAAAGGTTGAATTTTATATTAACTGTACCCACATTTGCGTGGAGGAAGAGTGGAAGCCGTATAGGTAATACCACCCTCAACATATCCGACCAGGATTGAACCCTGATCTCCGCATCTTCGGCAATCTAGTCTGTTGTGAGAGTAGCGCCTTAAACCATGCGGCCACCGAAGTGTGTATTCCAATACGTCCTCTCTCCATGGGGTCACGAGAAAATAAAAATAAATACTATTTATTAAATAATCATATACTGTAAATATATTGGTGTCTCAGATATCGGGAATAGTTAAAAATCATCGACCTTAAATAAATTCATAGTGAAAACATCGGATATTGAACTTTCAACAACTATTCACCCGCCTCGGTGGCGTAGTTGGCTAACGCACCAGTCGTGTTGAGCTAGACCACCGAGGACGGGGAGATCGAGGTTCAAATCTCGGTCGGGTGAACTGGGAGTGGTTTTTTCCTAAATGGTTTTCCACTCTCCCTCCATGCAAATGCGGGTTCACTTCCTCTAACTTCAACCTTCCCAATTCCTAATCCATTAGTGTAATTAGTACTTGGGGTATAACCCGAACGGGTAGTAATACGCGGTGCAAAAAAAAATCTATTCACTATTTCCAGGGCAATCGGATTTATTTAAACTGGACCAGTTGATTGTTTTATTCACTCATTAGAACATTCATTGTACAGGTATCCAAGAAAATACATCCTCATGTAAAGTATGTTGAGCAGAGCATAATATAATATGGTTTGTCAAATGAAGACATGGGAGGGTAGAATATATCACATGCAGAGTTTTAACAAGCTCTGCTTACTTTTGTAACCCAACACGACACGCCACGCCACTGGTAGTTCCTTGGAGTGGGAAAGCAACCTTTTGGACAGCGGCTGGTAAATGTGGCTTCGATTCCAAGTTACGCTAGAAAATAATTAATATTCCCTTATTGTTTTCTGCTGCTATGAAATTAATAAATATCTAGGAGTTAAGGTTTAGTGTGTAGTATATTATTTGATCCGTCCTGAGTTAAGTTAGTTTGTATGTCATGCCCTGATATAATTTGTATGTTTATAAAGTGAAATTTAAATAATTAAAATTAAGTTACATCTTTCAGCCACTCGATTTTACTATCCCTGGATGTTCGATATAAAGGTACAGTCCATCCAACGTAGGAATGGTGATAACTGACAAATATAATAGGATTTTTATTGCAAAAATTGGTTGAAGGTTACTAATAGTAACATGTGGAAATTTTTATTATTTTCTTAGTAATATTATATTATCAATAAAAAGTATTATCAAACTCTTCTGATAATACATCATTAAGGATTGCTGTATATTGGCTTTTTCATAACTAATTGAAAGAACAAACAAATATTAATAAGACCATTATTATTTTTCCTTCAATGCTCTGTAAACAAGAAAAATTATAATGGATGAAATAATAAATTAAAAAATATTATATTCACACTTATATCTTGTTATAACCAGCCACCAAGAGAAAGATTCATATAAAATACTAGTTTAAAGATGAAACATTTTTTATTCTGTACATACATACGCATGAACACAGCCGAATACGTTTTGTATAACGTCATAAGCCACCCTCTTTTCGTCTGGTTTGCCATCTTAATTTACAAAAAGAGGACGTGAACTTTTAGAAGCTTTCGTTTGTAAAGCATTTTTAACTGAGCCACAAACGCCGCTTCAACAAAAAAATAGGCATCCAAATTGTTATTTTCAAAAGTTTGTGTTTCAGTATTGTAAAAACGATAAACAGAAAAAAAAAAATAGTGAAAGTTTTGACTGCCAAAAGTAACAGAAACTCAACATATGGGCCTTGTAGATCATATTGCTTGGTGAATAGATACAAGATAGTATATCTTGTAGCCTTTATAATTGTCAGCTGCCACCACTCCTACGCTGAATAGACTACAATAAAACCTATCCATGTTGATTTCAATTCCAAGTGCAAGGTCACCTCTGAATGATGTATAATTAAACTAACGCTCTCAATTATTCGACTGTGATTTTTTTATAGAACGAAGGAGATATTATAATCATTATGGACTGCGATCTCTTTAAAATGAGATATGTGGTCGTAAAAGTATTATTTATTTATGTACTTATTAATGTTCATATTTTATGTCAAATTCTTAAACTAATTACAAAATGGCACCTCTCTTGTTGGATATTTTTAAATTTAGTTTTGATGATTTGATAACTAAATATTTGGGTACAAAATTATATCTCTTTTATTTATACTTTGCAATAAATTTATGATATTTATGCAAGACAACAGAAAAAATATATTTTCATAATATATGTGTTCAAATATATGTAAATATGTATGTATTTGTGTTTTGCATGACATTCACTAGTCTAAGCTGTGGAGGTAATTGTGTTAGAAGGATGTTGTAATTTATGAAAAATAATTGTATTGTAATAATGAATTAAAATTGTATTTATATAATAATAATAATTTTTTCCAAACAAAAACTCCTTCATCGATGGGCATGTGTACTAAACGCCAATGATGTCTAGTTTGGTTTGCTATTGATGGAGAGGTCGAATCTCAAATCCCAGCTTGGTTTATTCTTTCCCACCTTCACTCCATGCCAATGCAGGTACATTTCCTCTAAATTCTCTCTTCCTCGTCCCTACCACAGTATTATGAATATGTGAATAGTCTGGACAGGTAGTAAGACGGGTTCCAGCAATATACAAGTATAATCTAAAGTTTTTAAAAATTGCTTCAGATTCGCTTTGCTATTGACGATAATTCTAGGTTTTGAATCAAGGGCAGATGATAGAAAGGTGATTTTCCACCACCTCATTTTCAATGTGGATTTCTCATCATCAGTTCATGCTAATGTGAGCGAAATCTCTCTCTTATCGTCCTTACATCAACCCTTTATATTCAGTCCATAAACAGCCTTTGACCCACCTCTGTGGCCACGTAGACTAAGCGTGAGAGTTCGGCCAGACTGACAAGCGTGCGAGCGAGCGTGCGAGTGACTGGGTGCCCAAACTGGCGAGTGGGCGCTTGATTAGCAGATAGCTCTCGATAGTTGTTGGCGAGGAGGCAAAGGTTCGAATCTTGGCTCAGTGAACTGAAGGTGGTTTTTGACAAGTTATTTATTGTTGTGGGTTTCTCATCCTCTCTCCACGCTAATGGTGATTATTATTTGTAAAGGCCTACTTTGATTATAATAATGAAGTATTTTAACATATCATTTATATATATATATATATATAGGTATGGTTTATGATCCTACCAATTAAATTAGGCCGTTAGTAGCAAGTGTGCTAAACCTATCGATATTAATAAAAATGTCAAAATGAGAAGTTTTCCTGGCACTCAATGAGCCAACATACAATAATATTGTCTAGCGGCTGTAAACTAGACTGTACCGGGTCGAGCGCGCGCGATTGAAAAATAGAACCAGCAGTCTGGCCACCTCTCATTACAACCAATGTGTTCTATTTTATATTTTAGTCACTCGCTCGCCCAGTCTGGCCGTCCGCAAGGCTCGTCTAACCTGGCTTTACAACAACGAGGAGGTCGGAGATCAAATCCCGGTCGTGTGTACTGATGGTGTGTTGCTTTTTTTTTTTTTTTTTTTAATTGTTAACCACTCTCCCTACACACAAATGCAGGTACATTTAGATTAAATTAAACATTCATTAAACATAATTTATGAACGTAGTTGAAATAATTCGTGTAATCCGAGCGGGTAGTTGAACATGCGGGAAAATAATGTGTAAAAATAACCCTTTTCTTATACTTACGGTTTAGAATTTACATAATAAAAAAGTTTACATTTGTTCTACACAAAAAAAAAATTGACTAATTCTTACACCAAGAAGGTTGTCTTATAAAATTATTGTGTCGTTAAGTTAGTTGAGTTCTCATCAGATTGAGGTTTTGGAAACCACCATCCTTTACATAATACCCTTTCAAAGTACACTATTAACAAACGAAAATGTCGTCTTGTCTCTCCGTATTTGTCGGGGAATTCTGTAAAGGAAGACCGGAGGGAGGGGAACTTCTAGTTTGACCACATCCAAAAACAAACGAACAACATAGAGATGTTGAAGGGAAACACTACAAGTTTCTGTGAAATTGAACAGGAGATGTTTCCTGGAACGAGACACTTTGATGGCAATGGCAGATGCGCTGACCACGCAACCAAGTAAACAAATAAATAAGTTACTAACAAACAACACCATCCCTTCCCCAACCTTCTGTCACCATCCTTGGTATAAATTGAAAACTTGGTTGAGATTACTTTTATTCATTTTTAAATTGTGCTGACTCTTAATTAGATTTGATCATGACTAAAAATTGTATTATTAAAATCAACCCATGTGGTATTTTTTTAAACTAAAGATATTTGACTTACCCTTTACAAACACATTATCACAGCACACGATTCAAAAAATTAGCTTTGTTTAGGACAAATTACATTTGACACTAAATATCTTAACCTAAAGCAGGGAATGTTAGCTAGAAATAAGATTGTCAATGGGAAATTTAAAATGCATTTTCCAAACACACAATAAATTAGTATACTGTTTAGAAACTGACTTAGTTTATAACGGCACGCCTATTAGTATACTCTATTACATGTACTCTTTGGATATTAAGATGATCCCGTACATAAATAGTAAATATCTTGATCAGAACTAGCAGGAATAAATCCAGGTACTTCTAGACTTGTGGTTAACCTCTGTAACCACGGAATGAGTTCATAGAATTTGATTTTTTTTTGGAGTAGACACATTCGCAGATACCTATTAATTATTTTTGCCATTTTCTACCTATTTTTCAATATCACGTTATATCGTAAAGATGATAATTAGTAAAGAAACAGTTAAAACAATGTACTAGACTAGATCTCCTCTCCTGTATAAACACAGTGTGTTGACACAATCATCCGTTCGTATCGGGTATTTGAAGAGGATTACTAAATAAAACTACTTAGTTTTCACCATTCAAAAAGTTTTTTATATCTTTTAATTATCAAATGCTTTTATGCTTTAGGTGTCCTTTATTTGGTGTCAGGTGTTTTTGTTCTGACCATTAAAATTTGTAATATTTTAGAACATTAAGCCAATATAAGAGTATTAATTTCTATTAACAAAGATTTATTGAAAATATAAAATAGTATAATTTATATTTTGTATTTGAGAAAGGAAATATTTTACTATTTTAACTATATAAACTATTTTAAATTATAAATAATGTACATTATAATGTTTTGACAGAATAAAACGTAATTTATGTGCAACAGTAATTTAGCATAACCGAGTTCCTGGTGTATGTGACCTCCTGAATATTATATACCAATGATTAATCATTCTTACACTGACTGGTAAAGAGCTGTATATAATAGCTCTACGTTTAACAAAAGGGCTATAAATAATATACTATAAATAATAGGAATGAGGTGGGTGACTTTTTAGGAAATGCACCCGTATTAGTGTTAAAAAACTCTGGAAATCTAAGGGAAAAAATTGTGTGAGATTCTCCCTCCTTCCTTCACCGTCAACCAGAATTTGAACCTTGACCTCCTCCATCACTGGCAATCCAGTATATTGAGAAATTGTTGGCTTATGCCGTATGAAAACAGATATTTGGGTTGTGTGTTTATAAAATGCTCGTTAAATATCTCAGGTCTTAGGGCTCTCAACCATGAAAACTGTTATAGGATATATGCATGTAGTCCAACACCTTAGCTCAGACAGTAGCAAATCTATCTACTGATCTAAGGGTCTTGGGTTCGATTCTTGGCATGGTAGAAAAAAATTATTATTGGTGAAATGTGTGTTTCCACCTTACACAGTAACAGCCTGGGGTCTGGATGTTGTGTCTGTTCTTGATTTAAGTTATTTTATAATTCGTGTTCTGATATAATCAGTGGGTTCAGAAAGTGCACGTTAAATATCTCAAATGTATGAAAAATATATGCATGCAAATAATTCTATACTGTATAACCCACATCCTGAACTAAATGTCAAGCTCGATTTGTTTTGTTTTTTGGTGACGTAGAGGTCAAGGATCGAATCACGCCCTGCTTTATTGAGTGGGATTTCCCCTAAATGTTTTCTCACTTTACTTCCATGAATATGCGGGTACATTTATTCCATATTCATACCTTCCTCATTCGTATTAGGTTAGTGCCATTAAATGTATACATTCTGGACAGGACGTAAATGCGGTACATAAAATATAATTATGTTGTATATTTCAATTGTATCCATTTTGTAGAAGACCTCAATGATCTTTCTGTTCTTTCTCAGGTGTTTCTACGATGAAGATCACCATGAACTCGTATTGTCCTACAAAACTAGGATCAACAGGGAGATAATGTCTTTAAATCTTATCGAGACATGAAAAAGGTGCTGTGTGAACCATTTGACCTAATTTCGAGACCGAGACTTACGCGACCTTTAGCTCAGCGTATAATATGTGAAGAGAAGATGTATCGGCAATAACTCTCGTATAACACTATATCATGTAAGCTTACATGAAAAGCTAAGTGAATAGACACTAAGTAAAGTGATAGAAAGGTTTCATGATAATTGTTTTCTTTCGGGCCTATATAACTCGTATAAAATTGTTTAATGTGATAGCATTTTTAACATTCCAAAATATATTACGTGAAGCAAAAAATTGAGTTTTTACTGTATATAAAAATACGTTTCGTTATAAACCTGCTTACGATGGAAATACTTTATTTGGAATGTGTTTAAACTTGTGTTGAAAGAGCGTGATTCTACCCTTTTATCCAACACACTCGTTTGAACATCCATAGGACAGTCAACCAACCAATCTGATTCCGTTTAATGAAAATGTTGGCAGTCACTTTGATTATCTTATGCCATTTGTTTTTAAATATGCTCTTCATAGCAGTGAATAAATATTAAATAATCCCAACGGAAATTGTTAACCTCAACGATATATTTGTCAAAATTTAGCACGCATTTGAAAGCACACTAGTATTTCAAAATAGGTGTTTTGTGTGTGCTCACAAAGGGATCATTTTATTTTTTCATAAATAGCATTGTAAAAAGGTTTGGAACTACGTTGGGAATGATCGGTTTTGAAAATTAATATCTTTATTTCATAAAATATTTCTACAGCCATGTTAAGAAGATAGGAAAATTGTTACGAAGTGTTCAAACTGTTAAATGTATTTAATTTTGATTCCAGACACATCTAAATATATAATTGTATTTAAATCGGTCATAAATGTACAACAATAATAAATATTAAAATTGGTTATCCAATTTGAATCATATGACTCGCCAAAAAATATACAAACTTATGTTATTTCACTTTAAAGAAAAAAAAGTGCTAAATTAACTTTAAAATTGGAAAGTGTTAAATTAACTTTAAAATTGGAACCACAAGAACATATCTAGAATCATCGTATACGAGAATGTATATACAATTTCCATGTTTTGCCTTACAATTAATGTGATAATCAGCTCATTCAAGAATAAAAAGACAAACTTTTGTGTCTAGACTCTATTACAATCAGTGTTCATATCTATTTTGTTCAATCATAAGCAAACCTTTTGTCAGTCGAATTCCATAAGTGATACGCTGGTCATATCAACCAAAGATGAGTCTTTTGTAGACGCACTTCCTTGAATAAGAACCATATTCTTCTTTCCGAAAGAGTTTTTCAGGCATTTATCAAACAAAAGCAGATTCAGAATCGTAGGATTTGTGATTTAGCTCAGGATATTAAGAATTAAGTCTCAATTTAACTCTGAAAGGAAATCTGATTGAAGTCGTTGGATCTACGTGTCAATACTTGGACCGTGCGGTGGGTCCATCTTAGTTGATTTATTCAGTCGTAGAGACACCCAATCAGAAGTAGTGGCCCTTCTTCTCAGACTAGGTAGAATTTTAAATGGATTTAAACTTGGAGAAATGTGAGATAAAGAGGTTGAGAATATACTACTCATCTTTGTCGAGTTGTTTTTTAAAAGTCGGGTTAATTAACGTGGACTTTCTAAACACAAAGTAATACTATTACATCAATTACACAGTAAACGACTTATACAAAGAGCACTCTACTTAATATCTAGCACCAATATATATATAGTCCTTATCATTAACTTTTACCTTTTATAACATTGTGGTTGGTTTGTCCACCATAGGATCACCCCATCAGAAGTAGCTCAACCTCTTCTCAGGCTAGGTATAATTCTAAAAGTATAGCAGCTCGGAGTCGTTACATCTTCGAGTCTGTGTTATAAAGGTTGTGTGGCACATCGTGGTTGGTTTATCCATCGTAGGGTCGCGGAGGAGTGGTTTACCCTCAACTCCACACCACTTCCAGGGAGTTTACTTTGCTTCTTCGAATCGTCCGAGCTGTCTTCGGCAGCACTGGAAGGCGGACGCAGCAGTACGGCAACGATGGTGGCGCCCCCCTCGTGACTGTGGCATCCTAGGAAGCATCCTCTAGGTGGAGGTGCCATCCCCACCACGCAAGGACGGGGGGCGGGTGCGACGCGGCGGGAGGTCCACCATGGTGGGGGTGGAGAGGAGCAGCAGCAGCGAGGTCGTCGACCCCTAGCGCACGGAGGCGGCATGGTGAGCAGCCAGCAGCAGCAGCAACAACAACAACCACGACAGGAACCTCAAGAGGAACAGCAGGAAGAGCCCCAGGTCCACCTCCGACATCATCACTCGCGCCCTCTCTACCGGCGGGTGTTCAACTACTTCAAGCAGGCGTGGACTGGCGTCAAGTTCTCGCTAGGTACTAACCCATTAACACTTCAGGTGGCTGCTTACCTAGTATTTAATGTCAAATCACATAACAAAAAGAGGTATTTAACGTGCAACTTATGAACTGACTGATTAGAACAAGAATTAAAAATCACACTAATAGACACAACACCCAGCCAATAATTCATTAATCATTACTGTGATAAGGGAGGCTCCAATTTTACCAATGACAGGATTTTGTTGGGCTATGGTGAGAGTCAAACACAGGATGCTTAGTTCAGAAGGCATAAGCTCTAGTGATTGAGATAAATTGTCAGATTAATACAAAATTAACTTTCAGGCTAGGCTAAACAATCTTTGTGGTGGCGAAGTATCATTATCACCACGTCTTACTACCCGTTCGGGTTATACACACTTACGCTAACGTGCGATGGTAGGGTGATTGTGAGGTGAAATGGAGGACATACAGTTTAACGTGGAATCCGAACCACGGTGGAGGCCTGGCATTCCACACATTCACAAGCTGTGATTAATTCACGTCTTGTCAGAGGTGAAGGAAGGGTTTGGTAATCAGATAAATCTGTGCCAGGACCGAGGATTGAACCCCGGACCCCTAGCAGAGAAGTCTGACACCTTATTCCTAAACCACCAGGTCACCGTGGCGAAATAGTGTAAGACGTTAAACACGTATTCACTTGTTCGTGGTCGGGATTTGGAACTTTGGACGGACCCTAGTGGAGGTATTTTTTCGCTTTTGACTATAGTTTTCCCATCCTACCTCCACGATAAAATGATACAAGATACAGTAAGAACATGATAGGAAGAACATTTTTAGAAAATCCTAACGTACTATTATTATTTTGCGGTCGAAATTAAAAATATTTTACATAATTAATAATTAAATTTTTCTATAGTTATTGATCATATCTATCAAAGGTGACAACCAGTTCACATGACTGGACGTATGAATACATGAAGTAGTTTTATCACCTTACCTTCCTACTGTATTTTCACTCTAATTTCCTCATTTCTACTAAGTTACTCAGGTTAATTTGTTAGCAACCCTTATTTTAATGTGTCATTAAAAATTTATAAACTTTAAGCAACTAATATTATTATATTTGCTGTATTTTTTAATTAACAAGCTTGACACAAAAACAATCAAAGAATGTTTTCCTCATTTAATTAGGGTATTTAACGTGTACTTACCCACCTCGGCTGACGCGCTAGTTTCGTGTTGAGCCAGACTTCCGAGGAGTAAAAGATCGAGATTCGAATCTTTGTCGGGTGAACTGGGGGTGGTTTGTCCTAAACTTTTTCCATTCTCCCTCCATGCAAATATGGGTTCACTTCCTCTAAATCCAACCTTCCCGATTACTTATTCACTAGCGTAATTAGTACTTAAGCGTATAACCCAAACGAGTAGTAAGACGCAGTGCTAAATAAATAAATAAAAACGTGTACTTTCCGAACCGACTGATTATATCAGCACACGTGAATTAATTTACTATGAGCGAGATTGAAAGAGCCTAACCAATTTTGCTGGGGAAGTTATTTTCTCACCCTTTCCAGGGTTCTTTTAGTGCCAAAATTAATATAGAGCCAACGGCTTTACTTCCCCCCGAAAGAAGCTGTGCTACGGATTTTTATCGCTCAAGAAAAAATACGTCGACCCCGGCTGTGTCTGAACCCACG
This sequence comes from Timema podura, assembly GCA_033556935.1. Taxonomy (NCBI): domain Eukaryota; kingdom Metazoa; phylum Arthropoda; class Insecta; order Phasmatodea; family Timematidae; genus Timema; species Timema podura. Next base: position 12,313,678 of record JAVRXN010000008.1, read on the forward strand.
AACATCGGGTCCTGAGACCAGCACTTTTTTCCGAGACCACTAAGATTGACACACAAACACACTTAATGCAACCGACTGGGAATCTAGATTTTATCTCGCCTTTAGCGTTGGTTTTATGCAATACAGGTCAATACAGGTCTATTGCCTTAGATCATTCGGTCACTGGTGTGGGTGTTCCTTGGTTTGATTCTCTGTCACAGCATATAAATCTATCATCAATGAAACTGATATTTCTCTTTTATTAGTGATGACAATAATAGGACTGAGTTTTGTATCTATTCATGATTAAATAAGATTATAAGTTGTGTGATGAAATAATCAGTTAGTTTATTTAGCGCACATTAAATATTCTACATCTAGCAAAAAATGTATGATTACATTTTATAGTATTGAATTCTAGAGAAGAATAAGAGGAAGTTTGGAGGGTATAATTAACCCCACATTGATGGGGGGAAAAATTATTGTGCCCCCTCTTTTGAGATTCCAACCCAAGTCACACAGCTTCTTGCGTCATAGTTAGCCAAGCCAGTTGAAAACGTTGGCATTTCTGGTAAATACAAATATTTGAGAAAAATTTATAAGCGAGGGAAATTTAAATGTTTAGGGAGTTTTTTTTATATAGACAAGCAGCTACCTTGTTATATTAATACCAATAACTCCTTTACTAAAATAAACTAAACAGAACCGGGAATAGCGTGGACAAAGGCAACATTCTCATCTTGTCTTGTTAGCCGGATGACAAAGAAGTTTGGCATTATAAACCCATCTGAGAGTACTTATTTATTTTTATTTATATAATTTCATCTTACTACCTGTTCAGGCTGTATGCATATATTATAATTACTCTAATAAGGTAGGCACGAGAAAATAATCATTTTAGAGTTAATCTTTTCATGTTTGCATGGAAAGAGAGTGAAAAAACATTTAGGAAAACCATTCTCGGTAAATCCGACCAGGGTTCGAATGCCGATTTCCCCTTCATCAGCAGTCCAGTATAGCACAAGATTGATGCCTTAGATATTTCGGCCAATGAAGCGGATTGCTGGGAAAACTGATCTGTTTTTCCTATAGGGTTTTCCATTTTTACCCTCACGCGCAAATTCTTGTATACTTATCTAAATTCTACCTTACTCATCCCTACCTTTATTAGTGTAAATATGCAGATAGTACTGACTGGTAAGCAAGCCACGATGCACGAATGAAAACGATAGTAGGATTACAGTTACAGAAACCTTTAAAACATGTTTAATATAAACATACATCAATTCGTGTGATCTTCAGCTGTCATATTTGAAATAACAATTCAACACCTATAAAATAACAATAATATGTTGAAATGTTATGTATGTTGAATGCAAAATAATGTGTTTGTATTTTCTAAATGTCCTTCTTACCAGAATTCTATTATAGCCTACGTCAGATTAATGGGTCAATATTGGCAATATTTTGTATATTTTTTAGTTATATTATTTGTTTCTCTTTTTACTTTGTGTTGAATAACCTGTAGAGCCTTTGTGTTGGCTGGCCAACACGTGGTTAAGATACACGATTAGACTATAGCACAGAAATGCATAACATAATTTTGCAAGTGGGTAGAATTGATTACAGATCTTATCTCAATGTATCATATTCACCTAATAAAATACCTGGGAATATTTGTCTTTGTCATTTTGTTTGAAAAATGTGAACATAAATTAATATACAATCAAAGTTTAAAAAATTGTCTACTCTTTAAGCTTTAGTACATTAAATATTATTCAATTACTTCATATTTGCATTATAATATAATTATATTGAAGCCTAATGGTAGAAAAAATAGGATTATAACCAACCTCATCTATAGATTTGCAACATATTTCCAATTCCTCAGACATCTTACTGTGACTATTATTATTCTCTACTAACCATAAATATTTTGTGACTCTCTACTTAATTTTTGGAACCTCAACTTTGGATACTTATTAAGTAATCGTTTTGATTTGGTTTCAAAAGTTTTTTCCTATGATGATTCGAAAATAATTTGTAGTTTTTAGTAATATCCCTTCAATAATAATACTTAAAAATTTGGTTAGCTAAAAGGAGAGGGCAAATTATTTACGTATAAATAAAACACATAAGAACTCATTGTACAGAGCTGCTGGTATAATAGATACAGAATTACTTTTATTTATTTTTATATTTCTTAGCGTCTTGTCTTACTAGCCATTTAGGCTGTATGCTTATTTCTTTAGCTTTGTTCTATGTGTATCTCTACATAAGGATTAAGGAATCATCCAATCGCTTTGTATTAGAAAAGTATAAATCTCTTAAAACCGATTTTTTCTAATTTGAATAAACATTATAATATTATATTAATTCATACAATTTTAATTTCACTAAACATATTGTGAAATTTTCTAAAATATTGGCCTGGGAATTATCAAATACAAATAAGTCAAGACCTATTTCAATTAGAGAATTGGGCTGGGTCTTGAAGTTGCACATTTGGCTATCTCATGGAGAACTTGTGTTTGGAAATTTCTCAATGCATGCATGTTTGATTCCCAAAGGGGCAAACATGTTGGGCTTTCTCCTTTCTTTAAGTCCTGGAGTTTGGTAGTTGTTTTTTCTAAGTTAATTGGGATAAGTAAATTTTAACCAGCAACTTTTCATTAATACCTACTGATTATCAGGCCAAAACCAGTAGTGCTATCAACCAACCTATTCGTCCTGGAAGCTAAATATCTAAATATTGATAGGGGTCATCCACACGTCTATAGGACCCTGTTTTAATTCCGGATGGTATTAATGGAGATCTTTGCTCATTTTTTTGTACTAATCCCTCTATATAATTAAGAAACATCTGGGTGTTAGAGCAGGGTGTGTACTATAGTAAATTTAACTATTGTATAAGTCCTACTATTTAATTAATTTCTCCTCTCGCCCTTCGTGTGTCCCATAGACTCGGAGCTCGAGGACCTAGAAACCCCACCAAGGTACCGGCCGGATAGTCTGGAGTCCTTGTGCCGAGCGACCCGATTCACGGAGGCGGAACTCAAGAGGATCTACCGGGGGTTCAAGGCCGAGTGCCCCACGGGTGTCGTCAAGGAGGACACCTTCAAGGGAATCTACTCGCAGTTCTTCCCTAAAGGAGGTCAGTCTCACTCCACTGTACAATATGTGTAATTACTTCTATACCAGGGATCAGTAACTTGAGGGCACCGTCTCCTTAAAGGGAACACTGTGATCTTCCTCATGGGTATGACAGGTTTGGAGCTTCAAAACCACCAAAACGATTCTCAATCATCTTAAAATGTTCTGTTGTGACCATGTTAATAAATCACTTTATTTGTTTTAGAAGGTTAGATTTTATGTTTCTAAACATTTATTTTACTCTCGTAGCTGTGACACTTCGCGTGAAACGTCCTTGAAATTGAGCAAATTTCCCTTTTTTTGTGATTTGTTTTTAACATTTTAAAACTTAAATTGCATGGTTGTTGTTCCTATAAAAATACATTTTAACTCAAACCCTTTTTTAAAATTAAAATAAACATTTTTTAAATAACGTGGGATTATTGGGCGTCTACTGACAAATGATCAATTGGTTTCGAAAAATGCACGTTAAATATTCCTAGTAACCAAAATAGAACATAAGAATATTTTTTAACGCTATTTATATCATATATCCTCCCCAATTCACGCTTTCCACAAAATCACCCTCCCCGTCTACTATCCCATTATTTCAGTTTTCATCGTTTCTCTTGTATACCTGTCCATCAGCTTCCTGTGACTACCCGGTCATTGAACATTGTCGGATCAACTCTTACACCCAAATTCGAACCTTGAACCATCAAACACACACACCTGTGACGTAATTTGTGCAAGAGACTGGACATTTTTAATTTATCCTCTCCCAGATTCAAACACCCCTTTTTTTTTAACAAAAAAAAACCTAGTTATTCGTTTATTGTTACATAGTGACCCAAAAAAAAAAAGTCAAATTGTTGCGAAGGAAAGTAAAATGACAGCTGATACGCGGCATATCAATGTCATGTCATGTTTTCAATGTATATTTTTTAGAAACCCCACTCTATAGAAAGTATAGTCTTGACGTCATGACACAGGTTTTTTTAGTTAAAACTTTTTGGATGGATATACTATAGATAGCTGGATATATATATGTATATGGATGAATAGATTGATAAATGGATAAATATATGTATGTTTAGATAAATAGATGGATGGATAGATAGATAGATAGATAGATATAGATAGGTATATATATAGATAGATAGATAGGTAGACAGATAGATAGATAGATAGATAGATAGATAGATAGATAGATAGATAGATAGATAGATAGATAGAAAACATATCAAGCCCATATTAATAATTGAAGGTCTAGACTGATTTTGGTTCAAAGTGATTCTCTATTTCAAATACTCGTGTGTGTGTGTGTGTGTGTGTGTGTGTGTGTGTGTGTGTGTGTGTGTGTGTGTGTGTGTGTGTGTGTGTGTGTGTGTGTGTGTGTGTGTGTGTGTGTGTGTGTGTGTGTGTGTGTGTTGTGTGTGTGTGTGTGTGTGTGTGTGTGTGTGTGTGTGTGTGTGTGTGTGTGTGTGTGTGTGTGTGTGTGTGTTAATGGTATGTTTTCCGTGCTCTGCATATTAATAGCCCTCAGTATATCCATGTGTTTACAATTATGGACAAGGAATGAGGATGATAGGCAGTATATTCGTGTTTGCGTGGAGGAAGAATGGGAAACCATTTAATAGAAACCACCCTCAGTACCACAGGCTGGAATTAGATTAGAACCTTGACTTCCCTAACCAAATCTATCAAAGACAGTGCTTTAATAGTGCTTTAGAGCACTTCCCTCCTTCCCCTTATCCCATTTACGGGAAACAATCTGTTGACACGTGACTAAAATATGTTTAAATATAGAAAGATGTGTCTCAAATTTACTCAAGGATAAAAATGGAGTTAATGTTATTTCAACAAAGTGGTGGAGGGTGGGAAAAATGCTCTATATCTTGGCAATTCGACCTCATATTACCTGTGCTCTCCTGGCTTATGGAGGAACTCATTTCTGAGGGGAGGGGACACAATTAAGACGAATTCCGCTATCCCCAGACGGAGGAAGAAAACCCTCAACTCGCATGGTCTGGCACACTCGGCAACAAGTGAGGTGCTGAACTGGAGCATTTATTTTATTTATGTATTTACACTATTTATCCCGATTCCTAACATGTAGCTCGGGACCTAGATCTACATCTTGAATTAACATTACATCTTTTAGCTACGTTCTTTTTTTAAATACAATAATAAATTTAAAATATACACTTAAATCTAGAAGTCCTGTTTGTCCTTCTTTCCTGTACCTAACCTACTAGTTGGTCCACCCCGGGTATATTACGGCCCCGGTACCCTGCCCCCATGGGTGTCTCACCACGCTCTAGATCTAATAGTCCCCAGATCGGCGAGAGCCCCAGTGGGAGGGGGGATCCCCCTCCACGCTGAGCTGTGAATTGGAGCGGTGGGACTTCCGATCCGTCAAGGTTTCTTCACTGAATGTTATCAGTAGATGAAGAGACAAGGAAGAATATTAAGATGCTCTGCGGCCACTGAGTTGCAAGAAATGCATTAGGTTAAGTTAGTTTTAGTTTATATTTTCTTATGTTGTATAATGTTTAGTTTTAGGCCCAAGGTAGTGGTCTTAGCTGGAGGTAGGTAGAACGAAATTTCTGGTAGGGCGCCTCCCCAGGTGGTGGATAGGGAGATGCTCGCCCCCACTGGGGCTCGCACCGATCCGGGGACTGTTAGATCCAGAAGCGGTGGGACACCCAGTGGGGCAGGGTACCGGGGGCGTAAAATACCCGGGGCGGACTACCTAGTGGGATAAAATTAAAATATAGGAAAATAGGGATACTTAGATTGGGAGCTATAATCAACACCAAATTAAATAATATGATTGTAAATTGGATAAACTAGTAAATAGCGGAGGTATAGAAACAATGTAACATAGGTCCTGAGTTACAGCCTAGGCCTCAGGACAGAAAGTAAGGATAGATAAATAAATATCCCCAGATGATAGGGTGATGGTGGAAAGCAGAGGGGACCCACTGTTTAACGTGGGTCCCGAACCACGGTGGGGGCCTGGCATTCTACACGTTCACAAAGCTTGAAAGCACACACTTTGCCAGAGGTGAAGGAAGGGTTTGGTAATCAGACAAAGCTCTTCCAGGACCGGAATTTTAACCCCGGACTCCTAACACAAAGATAGGACACCTTACCCCTAGACCACCAGGTTCCTGCTATTTCAACAAAGTTATTTGTTAAAAAATGGTGCCATATGTCTGGGGACTATTTTTCTGTTCCCAGCATAGAGCTAGTAATATTTCCTTTTTCTATACTGATATAAGTACTGCCTGGTTCAGTTAGCTTCCCTTCGCTTTCTGTGTGAGATAATGTGCATTTACGCTTTTTGTATCCGCGCTATTAAATAAAATTATTCTTCCTTAATTAGATTGCATATCTCTTTTATACCATTTAATTCAATATTATATAATATAGCACCCGAGCGTAGTAAATTTCAAGTAATACTAACATTTTATTACTATACTCAGCCGTTCAAATGCGTTAAAAATTTTGACAAATATTTAGAGGTAAATATTTGAAAAAAATAATTTAGATTTATTATTCTTATAAAATGTGAGTAGATGGGGTGATGAGTTGGCACAATCTGACCTACTTTTCTCTGATAGGTCGCTATAAATAGATCTGGCCTCTGATTGGCTGCTATAATTAGACCTCCCCCCTCCCTCCCCCCTCCACCCCACCCCTCCGCTCTGATTACGAAATCTCCTGCGTTGATTACGAAATTTCCTCCCCTACACCCCCCCCTCCCCCCCTCCCCTACAACCCCCTCCCCTACACCCCCACCACACATTGAACATGTTGGTACTTGTGTGGGTCTTTTTTTTCTTAATTATTAATGATTGTTAATTAAATATTCATATAAGGGTTATGGGGAAGGACATTGGAGTATATTTTATTTGGATGGCGAGCATACGTCTCTGCACGAACCTCTCGCTACGACTGTCCTGCGTAGAATGGAGAGTATCTTTGCTGGTCGGCCGCTTACCGGGTAGTGACCACTGCGCATAACGGTTGCGCACTTTCCCCTCCCCCTCTCCTCTCGCCGCAATCACCCTGTGACGTCATCGAGACCCGTCGCTGGATCGACAAAACGTGTTGAGACAAGAATTGAGGTCATCTCTGCGAGTTTAAGGAAAGTACCGTTATCTAGCATTTATTTTTCAACAGCTGTCGCGTGAGGAAGTGCGCTAAGATTGATGAATGGTTACCCCCAGATACTCAATACATTTTAGCGTCCTAAATCCTTTGGCGAGATGCGTACCAGCATTTGCTCTGAGGTAGTATAGAAAATCCCCACCCGAGCGCGACCAAAAATAATTACGACAAGATTTGAACATCGAACCCCTGCGCTGTAAATAAAATCACCACACTTCACACGAGCGGGAGGGGGCCGCTATCCCCACCACAAAAGTCTACTAAAATTGATTGTTTGGTATCGACCGTCGACATGCGTGGATGTCTGTCACAGGTTGACCAGCTTTTTCTAGCCCAGGTAGAAAGTGTACCCGCATTTGTGTCTATCACTTTGTCAGCGGACGCCATAGACCATGCGATGCATTGTAACGGTAGATTGCTACCCATGGACCTAGTCTTTTTTGACAAAAACCACTTAAACAACAAATAAATTTAATGTCAGCTGAAATAATATATTCATAAGTAATAGCAAATACAATTTTAATGCTCGAACCGATAATACACACACTAACAAATTAGCCATTTAAACCGCAAGCCAAAATTATAGGAAGTGCACACACATTTTGTAAGGAGGGAGAATGGAAAACCTCCCTAAATACGTTCGAGGAATCTATAATATTTATTAGCGTTCTAAGGGAACTTTCTGCGGGATCAAACCCCGGCCTGTTTCTAAAATGATGTGATCCGTCGCCCCAGGCCAAATAACCTTGTTGTGTTTCAGCTCACGCCATGAAAAGAATAAGGGATTCGGACCAGGGACTTTTGGCGCAACAAAAATAATTATCACACACGATAGAGTTTTGTCTCCTCGAGATTTTCATGCCATCTTTTATCGGAAAAGTAACTGTGAGAGCTTTAAATGAGCTGACAGCTATTTAGGACAATCATAGTGTCTCTTAAAGCTTGTCATGCTATCTCTTAGGCGGGCTGGAACTACCTGCCAGTTTGTAATATGCAAGAGTGAAATAAGTGCTGATTTGCAGGACAACAGCAAACTATATAGCTACTGAAATGTTATTTTCGACCAATGAGAAGGCGACACCTTTCATGTGGCACACATCTAGACAATCCATCATCAGAAACTATTATTAACTCTCAGAAAAGACCGCTTTTAAATTGATTGTATTTTTTTATTCTACTCAAGACAGTCAATATTTTCTTTAAAGTTACCCACCTAATAAATATTGAGAATTATTTTAAACTACTCAAAACATTTTAAATTTTGATTTTTATGGCATAATAGTAGTAGAATCTAGCTTCTAATATTTCAATGCAGCACGTTTATTTAAATATATAAATGTACTTATATTCGCCCCATACGAGCTGAACCTACTAGCTACAGACTATACTACCAGGGTTTTAGACCCACAGGTAGGTTTAACAGTCAACTGTTTCCATCATTCTATTGTTTTATTTTCTCATTATCACCTTCCCCCACAGTATTTTTGAAAAGCACCACGTCCCACTTCTTATTCAGGCTATACAAATATTTACTAACTACGCTAGTGAGCGAAAGATGAGGATGGATGAATTTAGAGGAAGTGTACTAGCATTTACGTGGATAGAGAATGTAAATCAATTTTTTTATAAACTACCCTCAGCACACCTGACCAGGATTCGAACACCAAACTCCCTGTCATTGGCATAGGCACGAGAGCGATGTCTTAGACCATGCGACCACCAAAGTAGGTAAGTATTTATTACAAATTAATCAATGAATCTTCCTAATTAAATGTGTGTATTTGATCCCTTTTCCGTGTGTGCGTGGCTATATTTTTTCGCATTTCTTTTCAAGTTTATTAAACCTAATATATATATATATGATTTGTGTTCAGTACTTTCTGAGATTTTGTTTGGTTAAAATAGTCTTTCAATGCTTTTCTATGATAAATGTAAGCGTTTCATGTTGAAATCCAACTAATATGAAACATAGTGTTTCTCAATCCGGCCCGCAAGAGAGAAAACATATATATGCAAGAATAATCTCAATAGCGAGATTTATTCCCACTGCACCCCAACGAGATTCAAACCGAATCCTAGAGATGAACATGCCCGACGAGCACTGTCACCGAACTACAGACCCATTTTCTTAGGAACAGCCACTAGATCTCATTTCAAGTATTCATACGTCAAGTAGCCTGATGCGAGAGTAGAGCGTTAGACCATGCGGGCACCGAAGCAGTGATTACTACTTTGTTCTCTAGTATAGGCCTGTTTGCTATCTATTACTCTTTTTAGCACTGCGTCTTACTAACCGTTCGGGTACGCTTAAGTACTATTTACACTAAAGGATTAGGAATTGGGATCCTTGGACCCGCATTTGCGTGGAAATAAAGTGGAAAACACGCCTATTTTACCCGCCCGAGATTCGAGCCTCGAACTTCTTAAGTATTAATAACGCTAACGGATTGATAATTGGTAAGTTTGAATTTAAGGGAAGTGTGCCCGTATTTGCACAACAATATAGGATTTGTCAGCCTTGTAGGGATTGAACCCTCCTACCTCCTTACGTCACAGGGCGTGATGTGTACCCGCATTTGTGCGGATGGAAAAAATAAACACGCCCGCAGAGGCTCCATCGGTTAAAGAACGGCAAATTTACCATTTAGACGATATATCTCGTCTGACAGTGAACCCCCTCCCTAAGAAATAGATGAACCTGACATTTAGACGGCATGCCCATTCTAGCATTTACGTGGATGGAGAGTGTAAAACAATTTTTTATAAACTATCCTCAGCACACCTGACTAAGATTCGAACACCAAACTCCCTGTCATTCATCGGCATAGGCACGAGAGTGACGTCTTAGACCATGCGACCACTAAAGTAGGTAAGTATTTATTACAAATTAATCAATGAATCTTCCTAATTAAATGTGTGTATTTTATCCCTTTTCCATGTGTGCGTGGCTATATTTTTTCGCATTTCTTTTCAAGTTTATTAAAGCTAATATATATGATTTGTGTTCAATACTTTCTGAGATTTTGTTTGGTTAAAATAGTCTTCCCCCTTAGTGCGAGCCTGACGTCTTGTACCCCCGCGACCACCTGTGTATAAAATATTAGTGTAACTATGAGAGGGTGAAAAAAACTTATTTGCGTGGAAGGAAAGTGGTAACCCATTTAGGGAAAAACCACCCTCAGTTCACCTGACCGAGATTTGAACCTCGAACTCCCTCATCGAAGCGGGTATATATCACTATGCACTCTTTTTAGAGAGTTAACAATCTTTACGAGGCTGACTCTTCAACCAAACCAAATATTACAACAGATTGAAAGAAGAAGCAGAACCGGGAGTCCATCTGGATTCGGAATTGGGAAGGTTTAAGCCACATCTGTGTTTTGGGGGAGTAAGGAAATTTTCCAGCGTTTACGTGGAGAGAGAGCGGGAAAACATTTAGTGAGAACTACCAACAGTACACCTCAGCGGGTATTCGAATCCCTAACACAGATTCGAACCCCGATATCTTTTGCCGGTTGCTTCATGTTCTTTAGTTACCAAACACAAGAGAAGAATAAGGTGTTTCAACCGTTCTGACCCTAAAATACGTTGTAACAGAAAGGCGCCGGCAATATACACGTGTCAGCTTTGCCGGAATAAAATATTAAAGAGCGCAGAAGTGAGCCCGCATTTGTATAGAGGGAGAGTGAAAAACTACCCCCCAGGTCAAGACAGCACTCTCACAATATACTAAACTGCAGAGGGATTCGAATCCTAGTCCACTGGCTACCACACGCTAAAGGTTGATAATTGGGAGGTTTGAGCCCGCATTTGCATAGAGGGAGAGTTAAAAACACCCCACATGACACCTGACAATGGCTACAAGCGTGAGATAAAAGCTGATGTCGACCAGGTGAAATGTGTAACAGCATTTGCCATGCGTTTGTTGCCCTCTAAGGGACGTCACAGGGCGAGGTGTGTACCCACATTTGCGTGTCATTGACATTCGAACCCTACAACACCGCCCGTATGAGAGAGATAAAATAATAAAATTATTGATGTTCCGTAATTTTTTTCAGGGCTGAAATGTGAAAACAGTCAAAGTTATTATTTATGCTTTCTCCTGCTAGATATCACCGATGGCGTTCGAACCCGGGACTTGTGGCGTTTGTCGACCATGCAGGGAATTTAACTCAGGACCCTTCGCAAAGTGCGTGTAATAAAATAAACTTGAACCCTAGGACAGCTACAAATACAGTCCAGGGCAGTTAATGTATCACTATGAACGGTTAAACCTACATTTTCAAGCATACAGGGAATCGAAATCAGGACCCCCTCGCAAAGTGTGTGTAATAAAATAAACTTGAACCCTAGGACAGCTACAAATACAGTCTAGGGCAGTTAACGTATCACTATGAAAGGTTAAACCTACATTTTCAAGCTATACAGGGAATCGAAATCAGGCCCCTTCGCAAAGTGTGTGTAATAAAATAAACTTGAACCCTAGGACAGCTACAAATACAGTCTAGGACAGTTAATGTATCACTATGAAAGGTTAAACCCTCATTTTCACCCCATATCTGGAATCGAACTAGGGTCCTTGGCTAGGCAAACAAACAAATTATCATGCGCGAAGAAACCGGCCTCGGTACACACGCACGACAGACAAGTGTGAGGTGTAATAAAATAAACTTGAACCCTAGGACAGCTACAAATACAGTCCAGGGCAGTTAATGTATCACTATGTAAGGTTAAACCCTCATTTTCAAGCATACAGGGAATCGAAATCAGGACCCTTCGCAAAGTGTGTGTAATAAAATAAACTTGAACCCTAGGACAGCTACAAATACAGTCTAGGACAGTTAATGTATCACTATGAACGGTTAAACCCTCATTTTCACCCCATATCTGGAACCGAACTAGGGTCCTTGGCTAGGCAAACAAACAAATTATCATGCGCGAAGAAACAGGCCTCGGTACACACGCACGACAGACAAGCGTGAGAAAAGAGCTGATCTTGACTAGGTGAAATGTGTAACATGTTATGTCCAAAAGGTGAAAAATCAATTATTATTCTATAATAATATTTCTGTATGTCACCAATTAATAAGTACTATGATGTATTCATAAAAAATAAACACATAGTTTTGTTGATCACAATAACCAATCTGTAATTATAAACTTTAAACCAAATTGTTCTAATATGTTTAGCAAAATTTAAATTTTCAAAAATAAATTATTTGTTAATTACCCGAAATTATTTGGTATATGTGAAAAAAAAGTATGTTATTCTTATAGATCATGAAAAAACTAATCCCTGATTTTTATTTTGAATTCAATTTTCCCGGTTAGATTCTATAATATTGAGTACTATGGCGTGGATTTGTTTAGCTTACACTGAATATTTATTAAAACTTATACACAACCTCCCATCGTTCTACATGTCTAATACTTGTCACAAGAAATAAGTAAGGCTGAATAAATTAGATTTACTAAGGGAATACATCTCAATTTTCCAGAGTTGGAAGCGGAAAACGGTTTATGAAAATTTACCCCAAAAATAGCTTGCTGTGGGATCAAACCCCCGACTTCCCTATAACCTGTTTCTAAAATGGAAACTCAAGCGTAATTACTTAGTGATCTGACACACATACTATTTCTAGACCACACGAGCTCGATGATATAATAACTAATATTAACGCAAAACAAATTAGCCACTTAAGCCTCAAGCCAATATTAGAGGAAGTGTGCCCACATTTGCATAGATGGAGAGTGAAAAAACAGCCCCCGGGTCTAGGACAGCACTTTCGCAAAATACTAAGTTGCACGGAGTTCGAATCCTGGTCCACGGGCTGGCACACGCTAATGGATTGATAATTGGGAGGTTTGAGCCCGCATTTGCATAGAGGGAGAGTTAAAAACACCCCTTGTTTACCCGACCGAGATTTGAACCTCGAACTCCTTAAGTATTAATAACGCTAACGGTTTGATAATTGGTAAGTTTGAATTTAGAAGAAGTGTGCCCGTATTTGAACAATATAGGACTTGTCAAACTTGTAGGGATTGAACCCTCCTACCTCCTTACGTCACAGGGCGTGATGTGTAACCGCATTTGCGCGGCTGGAAAAATAAACACTCCCTCAGAGGCTCCATCGGTTAAAGAACGGCAAATTTAGCATTTAGACGATATATCTCGGCTGACAATGAACCCCTCCCTAAGAAATAGACGAGCCTGACATTTAGACGGCATGCCCATTTGCGCCGGAGTGAAGATTGGGAAAGTATAACAATATCTTCTGCAACTGCGAGATTCCTGTTTAGTACGTTCACCTTAAGTTTGACTGTGCGCTTAAAGTAGTTGAGAAACATTCTTACTCTGTACAAGTGGTAGAGATTAGATCTTAAAGGATGGTTCTCTCTATCTCTCTCTCTCTCTCTGAAGAGACGTTTGAGACTGGTATTTGTCTGTTAATAGAGTTTTGATTTAATCTCTGTCGAGTGTCTCACTTCATTGCTCAAGACGTCTAAGAAGACACTTGTGAAAGGTCACTTGATGTGAGGCGTTAGCATGTCTGTTCACTGAGCCAAGTGTCCAGGGTTCAATTTCCAGTATGGATGAAAATGGTGGTTTAACCTTTCATAGTGATAAATTAGGGGAGGATTGGTTTTTTTGTGTACAACTAGAGTAATTTTCAAAATAAAAGTAATTATGTTGTTACCAAACCTATGTCAAATATATTCATTTGAGCCGGAGACCCCTAACTGACAAAAGAAGGTGTGAGCTAGTGGACCAGGATTCGAACTCCGTGCAACTTAGTATTTTGCGAAAGTGCTGTCCTAGACCCGGGGGCTGTTTTTTCACTCTCCATCTATGCAAATGTGGGCACACTTCCTCTAATATTGGCTTGAGGCTTAAGTGGCTAATTTGTTTTGCGTTAATATTAGTTATTATATCATCGAGCTCGTGTGGTCTAGAAATAGTATGTGTGTCAGATCACTAAGTAATTACGCTTGAGTTTCCATTTTAGAAACAGGTTATAGGGAAGTCGGGGGTTTGATCCCACAGCAAGCTATTTTTGGGGTAAATTTTCATAAACCGTTTTCCGCTTCCAACTCTGGAAAATTGAGATGTATTCCCTTAGTAAATCTAATTTATTCAGCCTTACTTATTTCTTGTGACAAGTATTAGACATGTAGAACGATGGGAGGTTGTGTATAAGTTTTAATAAATATTCAGTGTAAGCTAAACAAATCCACGCCATAGTACTCAATATTATAGAATCTAACCGGGAAAATTGAATTCAAAATAAAAATCAGGGATTAGTTTTTTCATGATCTATAAGAATAACATACTTTTTTTTCACATATACCAAATAATTTCGGGTAATTAACAAATAATTTATTTTTGAAAATTTAAATTTTGCTAAACATATTAGAACAATTTGGTTTAAAGTTTATAATTACAGATTGGTTATTGTGATCAACAAAACTATGTGTTTATTTTTTATGAATACATCATAGTACTTATTAATTGGTGACATACAGAAATATTATTATAGAATAATAATTGATTTTTCACCTTTTGGACATAACATGTTACACATTTCACCTAGTCAAGATCAGCTCTTTTCTCACGCTTGTCTGTCGTGCGTGTGTACCGAGGCCTGTTTCTTCGCGCATGATAATTTGTTTGTTTGCCTAGCCAAGGACCCTAGTTCGGTTCCAGATATGGGGTGAAAATGAGGGTTTAACCGTTCATAGTGATACATTAACTGTCCTAGACTGTATTTGTAGCTGTCCTAGGGTTCAAGTTTATTTTATTACACACACTTTGCGAAGGGTCCTGATTTCGATTCCCTGTATGCTTGAAAATGAGGGTTTAACCTTACATAGTGATACATTAACTGCCCTGGACTGTATTTGTAGCTGTCCTAGGGTTCAAGTTTATTTTATTACACCTCACACTTGTCTGTCGTGCGTGTGTACCGAGGCCGGTTTCTTCGCGCATGATAATTTGTTTGTTTGCCTAGCCAAGGACCCTAGTTCGATTCCAGATATGGGGTGAAAATGAGGGTTTAACCTTTCATAGTGATACATTAACTGTCCTAGACTGTATTTGTAGCTGTCCTAGGGTTCAAGTTTATTTTATTACACACACTTTGCGAAGGGGCCTGATTTCGATTCCCTGTATAGCTTGAAAATGTAGGTTTAACCTTTCATAGTGATACGTTAACTGCCCTAGACTGTATTTGTAGCTGTCCTAGGGTTCAAGTTTATTTTATTACACACACTTTGCGAGGGGGTCCTGATTTCGATTCCCTGTATGCTTGAAAATGTAGGTTTAACCGTTCATAGTGATACATTAACTGCCCTGGACTGTATTTGTAGCTGTCCTAGGGTTCAAGTTTATTTTATTACACGCACTTTGCGAAGGGTCCTGAGTTAAATTCCCTGCATGGTCGACAAACGCCACAAGTCCCGGGTTCGAACGCCATCGGTGATATCTAGCAGGAGAAAGCATAAATAATAACTTTGACTGTTTTCACATTTCAGCCCTGAAAAAAATTACGGAACATCAATAATTTTATTATTTTATCTCTCTCATACGGGCGGTGTTGTAGGGTTCGAATGTCAATGACACGCAAATGTGGGTACACACCTCGCCCTGTGACGTCCCTTAGAGGGCAACAAACGCATGGCAAATGCTGTTACACATTTCACCTGGTCGACATCAGCTTTTATCTCACGCTTGTAGCCATTGTCAGGTGTCATGTGGGGTGTTTTTAACTCTCCCTCTATGCAAATGCGGGCTCAAACCTCCCAATTATCAACCTTTAGCGTGTGGTAGCCAGTGGACTAGGATTCGAATCCCTCTGCAGTTTAGTATATTGTGAGAGTGCTGTCTTGACCTGGGGGTAGTTTTTCACTCTCCCTCTATACAAATGCGGGCTCACTTCTGCGCTCTTTAATATTTTATTCCGGCAAAGCTGACACGTGTATATTGCCGGCGCCTTTCTGTTACAACGTATTTTAGGGTCAGAACGGTTGAAACACCTTATTCTTCTCTTGTGTTTGGTAACTAAAGAACATGAAGCAACCGGCAAAAGATATCGGGGTTCGAATCTGTGTTAGGGATTCGAATACCCGCTGAGGTGTACTGTTGGTAGTTCTCACTAAATGTTTTCCCGCTCTCTCTCCACGTAAACGCTGGAAAATTTCCTTACTCCCCCAAAACACAGATGTGGCTTAAACCTTCCCAATTCCGAATCCAGATGGACTCCCGGTTCTGCTTCTTCTTTCAATCTGTTGTAATATTTGGTTTGGTTGAAGAGTCAGCCTCGTAAAGATTGTTAACTCTCTAAAAAGAGTGCATAGTGATATATACCCGCTTCGATGAGGGAGTTCGAGGTTCAAATCTCGGTCAGGTGAACTGAGGGTGGTTTTTCCCTAAATGGGTTACCACTTTCCTTCCACGCAAATAAGTTTTTTTCACCCTCTCATAGTTACACTAATATTTTATACACAGGTGGTCGCGGGGGTACAAGACGTCAGGCTCGCACTAAGGGGGGAAGACTATTTTAACCAAACAAAATCTCAGAAAGTATTGAACACAAATCATATATATTAGCTTTAATAAACTTGAAAAGAAATGCGAAAAAATATAGCCACGCACACATGGAAAAGGGATAAAATACACACATTTAATTAGGAAGATTCATTGATTAATTTGTAATAAATACTTACCTACTTTAGTGGTCGCATGGTCTAAGACGTCACTCTCGTGCCTATGCCGATGAATGACAGGGAGTTTGGTGTTCGAATCTTAGTCAGGTGTGCTGAGGATAGTTTATAAAAAATTGTTTTACACTCTCCATCCACGTAAATGCTAGAATGGGCATGCCGTCTAAATGTCAGGTTCATCTATTTCTTAGGGAGGGGGTTCACTGTCAGACGAGATATATCGTCTAAATGGTAAATTTGCCGTTCTTTAACCGATGGAGCCTCTGCGGGCGTGTTTATTTTTTCCATCCGCACAAATGCGGGTACACATCACGCCCTGTGACGTAAGGAGGTAGGAGGGTTCAATCCCTACAAGGCTGACAAATCCTATATTGTTGTGCAAATACGGGCACACTTCCCTTAAATTCAAACTTACCAATTATCAATCCGTTAGCGTTATTAATACTTAAGAAGTTCGAGGCTCGAATCTCGGGCGGGTAAAATAGGCGTGTTTTCCACTTTATTTCCACGCAAATGCGGGTCCAAGGATCCCAATTCCTAATCCTTTAGTGTAAATAGTACTTAAGCGTACCCGAACGGTTAGTAAGACGCAGTGCTAAAAAGAGTAATAGATAGCAAACAGGCCTATACTAGAGAACAAAGTAGTAATCACTGCTTCGGTGCCCGCATGGTCTAACGCTCTACTCTCGCATCAGGCTACTTGACGTATGAATACTTGAAATGAGATCTAGTGGCTGTTCCTAAGAAAATGGGTCTGTAGTTCGGTGACAGTGCTCGTCGGGCATGTTCATCTCTAGGATTCGGTTTGAATCTCGTTGGGGTGCAGTGGGAATAAATCTCGCTATTGAGATTATTCTTGCATATATATGTTTTCTCTCTTGCGGGCCGGATTGAGAAACACTATGTTTCATATTAGTTGGATTTCAACATGAAACGCTTACATTTATCATAGAAAAGCATTGAAAGACTATTTTAACCAAACAAAATCTCAGAAAGTACTGAACACAAATCATATATATATATATTAGGTTTAATAAACTTGAAAAGAAATGCGAAAAAATATAGCCACGCACACACGGAAAAGGGATCAAATACACACATTTAATTAGGAAGATTCATTGATTAATTTGTAATAAATACTTACCTACTTTGGTGGTCGCATGGTCTAAGACATCGCTCTCGTGCCTATGCCAATGACAGGGAGTTTGGTGTTCGAATCCTGGTCAGGTGTGCTGAGGGTAGTTTATAAAAAAATTGATTTACATTCTCTATCCACGTAAATGCTAGTACACTTCCTCTAAATTCATCCATCCTCATCTTTCGCTCACTAGCGTAGTTAGTAAATATTTGTATAGCCTGAATAAGAAGTGGGACGTGGTGCTTTTCAAAAATACTGTGGGGGAAGGTGATAATGAGAAAATAAAACAATAGAATGATGGAAACAGTTGACTGTTAAACCTACCTGTGGGTCTAAAACCCTGGTAGTATAGTCTGTAGCTAGTAGGTTCAGCTCGTATGGGGCGAATATAAGTACATTTATATATTTAAATAAACGTGCTGCATTGAAATATTAGAAGCTAGATTCTACTACTATTATGCCATAAAAATCAAAATTTAAAATGTTTTGAGTAGTTTAAAATAATTCTCAATATTTATTAGGTGGGTAACTTTAAAGAAAATATTGACTGTCTTGAGTAGAATAAAAAAATACAATCAATTTAAAAGCGGTCTTTTCTGAGAGTTAATAATAGTTTCTGATGATGGATTGTCTAGATGTGTGCCACATGAAAGGTGTCGCCTTCTCATTGGTCGAAAATAACATTTCAGTAGCTATATAGTTTGCTGTTGTCCTGCAAATCAGCACTTATTTCACTCTTGCATATTACAAACTGGCAGGTAGTTCCAGCCCGCCTAAGAGATAGCATGACAAGCTTTAAGAGACACTATGATTGTCCTAAATAGCTGTCAGCTCATTTAAAGCTCTCACAGTTACTTTTCCGATAAAAGATGGCATGAAAATCTCGAGGAGACAAAACTCTATCGTGTGTGATAATTATTTTTGTTGCGCCAAAAGTCCCTGGTCCGAATCCCTTATTCTTTTCATGGCGTGAGCTGAAACACAACAAGGTTATTTGGCCTGGGGCGACGGATCACATCATTTTAGAAACAGGCCGGGGTTTGATCCCGCAGAAAGTTCCCTTAGAACGCTAATAAATATTATAGATTCCTCGAACGTATTTAGGGAGGTTTTCCATTCTCCCTCCTTACAAAATGTGTGTGCACTTCCTATAATTTTGGCTTGCGGTTTAAATGGCTAATTTGTTAGTGTGTGTATTATCGGTTCGAGCATTAAAATTGTATTTGCTATTACTTATGAATATATTATTTCAGCTGACATTAAATTTATTTGTTGTTTAAGTGGTTTTTGTCAAAAAAGACTAGGTCCATGGGTAGCAATCTACCGTTACAATGCATCGCATGGTCTATGGCGTCCGCTGACAAAGTGATAGACACAAATGCGGGTACACTTTCTACCTGGGCTAGAAAAAGCTGGTCAACCTGTGACAGACATCCACGCATGTCGACGGTCGATACCAAACAATCAATTTTAGTAGACTTTTGTGGTGGGGATAGCGGCCCCCTCCCGCTCGTGTGAAGTGTGGTGATTTTATTTACAGCGCAGGGGTTCGATGTTCAAATCTTGTCGTAATTATTTTTGGTCGCGCTCGGGTGGGGATTTTCTATACTACCTCAGAGCAAATGCTGGTACGCATCTCGCCAAAGGATTTAGGACGCTAAAATGTATTGAGTATCTGGGGGTAACCATTCATCAATCTTAGCGCACTTCCTCACGCGACAGCTGTTGAAAAATAAATGCTAGATAACGGTACTTTCCTTAAACTCGCAGAGATGACCTCAATTCTTGTCTCAACACGTTTTGTCGATCCAGCGACGGGTCTCGATGACGTCACAGGGTGATTGCGGCGAAAGGAGAGGGGGAGGGGAAAGTGCGCAACCGTTATGCGCAGTGGTCACTACCCGGTAAGCGGCCGACCAGCAAAGATACTCTCCATTCTACGCAGGACAGTCGTAGCGAGAGGTTCGTGCAGAGACGTATGCTCGCCATCCAAATAAAATATACTCCAATGTCCTTCCCCATAACCCTTATATGAATATTTAATTAACAATCATTAATAATTAAGAAAAAAAAGACCCACACAAGTACCAACATGTTCAATGTGTGGTGGGGGTGTAGGGGAGGGGGTTGTAGGGGAGGGGGGGAGGGGGGGGTGTAGGGGAGGAAATTTCGTAATCAACGCAGGAGATTTCGTAATCAGAGCGGAGGGGTGGGGTGGAGGGGGGAGGGAGGGGGGAGGTCTAATTATAGCAGCCAATCAGAGGCCAGATCTATTTATAGCGACCTATCAGAGAAAAGTAGGTCAGATTGTGCCAACTCATCACCCCATCTACTAATGTGTTCACCTTTAAAAGAAGTACAACACTATAAAAATGTATGCATGAAATTGAAAAATTATTTTTGGGTATTGGTTCCAATTCAAATAAACATTACAATTATTTTATCGAAGTAAATTTCTACACAGCTTGATATACATATTCTATAAGAGACAATTTATTGTTTAGATCATATTTCGTTTAGGAGCCAATATTGCTTTCTTCAAGATGATCAGAAACGTTCAAAATTACTAATTATATTTGGCACTTATATTGGATTTTTTTCACTTCATCTTACTTCCCATCTGGGAAATCCTTATATGTAAATTAACAGGATAAGGAAGGGTAAAATATCATTATTTTAGAGTAAATGTAGAAACATTTGCGTGGAGAGACGGGTTTGGAGGTAATATTTGAAAAAAAATCAGCTTCTCTACACCACTCCCGGACTCAAACCCAAACTTCCTGATTCCAAAAAATTATGCTGACACCTTATTCCACGTAAACGCCCCAGTGTCCCAAAAATTGTCAATTATCCATTTCACAGGTGACTTACCTCTATATGAAGCCCATTAGACGAAAAAAGCGAGGCAATACGTAGCTGAGCCATAATGTGTTGGTACATCAAAATGAGGCTGCGCGTACGTGTGCCTTCGTTTGGCCTCAACCTGCCTCAATTTTCCTCTAGTGCAGCCCTGGGTAAATTACGGCCCTTGGGACCCATGTAGCCCATCATGTATTTTTATGTAGCCCGCAAACTATAACTATCCATTTAAGACATAAAAAAATCTTGTGCTAAAAATACTAGGATTAAAATATACTTTTATGTAATTCCGTAGAATTTCTATTCAATACACGGATACAAACATTTACAAGCAGTTAAAAACAAATTAACTACTATTTTTACTCTTGAGATTAAAGAAATTATTAAAGATGTATGAAAAATTTGCATTCATCTCATTGAGCTCCATTTTATTTAAGAATCATTAATTTCTTTTATTTAGTCTTACTTTTTGTGTTGTTTATTACATTTTTAATTTCTTATAATTATACTAAATTGCGTCTACCGAAACATCGTATAGGACCCATGCACGCTGCCTCACTTTCGATGTAACGACACGAGATGGCTCGACTTCGTGTTTCCTCGGATATGTTCGTCGAATGGTCCGAGGCTACCTCGGATACTGTATACAGCTTCAGCCTTGACTTGCCTGCTTCAAATTTGCCTCTGATGCATAAGTACCTTAACTCGTTACTGTATTAGTGGTGGCAAAGAGTTCGTGATTCGAATCCTGGCTGGGTGTGATGAAAGTGAGTTTCATTAAATGTTTTCCCACTCTCCCTCTACGCAAATTTGTGTACATTTCCTCTGAATTATACTTTAATCATCCCTACCCTGTGATGAAAGTGAATAACCCAGACGAAGCAGGGAATTTCAGAATACAACAAGTACAAATTACATTAAAAGACCCGCCTCGGTGGCGTAGTTGGCTAACGTGCTATTTAGTGTTGAGCTCGACTGCCGAGGACGGGGAGATCGAGGTTCGAGTCTCAGTCGGAGGAACTGGGGGTGGTTTTTCCTAAATGGTTTTCCACTCTCCCTCCACACAAATGCGGATTCACTTCCTCTAAATTCAACCTTCCCAATTCCTTATCCATTAGCGTAATTAGTACTTAAGCGTATAACCCGAACGGGTAGTAAGACGCGGTGCTAAATAATAATAATAATAATAATACACTAAAAGTCCACCGTTAAAATTCGATGAAGAGTTCCTCTTTAAGTACCGCCCTCCTTTCTATTTCAACAGCAACTTAGAAACCCACTCTCACGTGCAGGCAGCCCCAACAATTGATTCCCCGGACCATTCTCGAAGACAAGTCTCGATTGCCTCTTCCCCGACCGGAAGAGAACGTGCTCGTTATCAAGAAGAGCGGGCGGTGGCAACAACAAAGAAGGGAACGTTCTTTTTCTTCCTCTCCACCCCAAAAAACACCGTCACTCCCACGACACTAGCGCAGCTCGTGTCAAACAAAGGAGTGACGTCGTTTTAGGTGCTCTAACCGACAGCTTGTGTGGGGTGGTCTGTCCTTGCTAATTGCATTTAGCGAGCATACTTAATAGGGGGTGGGAAACGACGGGTATTCTTGTTTAAGGACTTTTCCTTTACCTTTTTTTTAAAAAAATCATTTTTCCACTTATTTAAGATCCAAAGTTCCGCGGACATGTGGGACATGTGCGATTTCCACTATTTTTGTTTTATCTTTTATCTTGATCAGTAGGCGCGTGGAGCAAAAGTCAGGTTCTAGGGTTCAATTCCCGTGTCCGGGTGGCATTTTTCAATTTAAAGAATATGATATTTAGATACGGCTATAACTACATTTCATACAGTTATATTATTAGCAGCCTAAGGCTCTGCCGCTGCGTTATCTTATATTATTATTATTATTATTATTAGCACCGCGTCTTTAATACCCGTTCGGGCTATACGCACTTACGCTAATATGCAATGGTAGGGGTGATTGTGAGATGAAATGGAGGACCTACAGTTTAACGTGGAATCCGAACCACGGTGGAGGCCTGGCATTCCTCACATTCACAAGTTGTGATTAATACACTTCTTGTCAGATGTGAAGGAAGGAAGAGTTTGGCAATCAGATAAATCTGTGCCGGGACCTGGGATTGAACCCCGGACCCCTAGCACAGAAGTCCGACACCTTACCCCTAGACCACCAGGTCACCTACCGTTATCCTATAGTTTGTGATCTTAATATATCGCTCATATGTAGCAGATTATTTCCACACGTCCATCACAGACTCTGCCTTAAAATATGAATGAAGAATGGCCTTTAGCACGGGAGACTCTTGGATAGCTCAGCGGTTAAAGTATCAACACACTAAGTCAAAAGTCCTGGTTTTGATTCCCGTGTCAAGGTGTAATTTATAAATTTTAAAAAAAATATGATATTTATATGTTACTATAATCGTACTTAACAACTGTATTAGCTTGTATATTTAATCCATCATTTAGTTTGGTCTTCTGGTGATAGGATTCGAACCCCAGACGAGTTTTCTGTATGTATATGGGTTCCCACTTTTTCTCCCCGTAACTATTGGTACATTTTATCTAACTAATACCTCTATTGACCCTTTTGGTGGCCACGTGCTCTAAAATGGGTTTCCACTAGCCCACCACGCAAATGTGGGTACATTTCCTCTAAATAAAATCTTCTTAATCCCTAGAACCATTAGCTTAATTAGTACATAAACGTATAATTCAAACGGGTAGTAAGATGCGGTGCTAAAAAACTATATATATATATAAATAATATACCCTATATATCGTTTTCCTCTATTACATCAGCGTAATTCAACGCAAACATCCCAAGAGACTCTAAAGAAAGTTTTTTTCTCTATATAGTGCGTAAGCTTTGCTTTAGTAGTGGACTGTTGAACAGATTTGTTTGCCAAGAGTAAAGAAGTACTGTTCGCTGCAGGATGGACCATCAGACAAGCAGAGTCCACAGATTATTTGCTGGGCAGTGACGTGAAAGGTAGTAATAGTAGGTGTAGGGAAAGAAGGGGTTAAGACTCGGTATATGGGAATTAGATGCGTCTAATCACTTAGTTTTCTCTAGAATTCAAGTTAGATTCTACTAACTCAGCGTATAGCCACTTTGCTTTTTATTTAAAATCAGGGATGTTTATTGTGATGGACTTTGTGAACTTATATTAGCACACGACGAACAAATATTTGTACGAGTTCCACGTACTACTAGCCAACAGTGGTATACACAGACATACACTAGTCTGTTGAACATGAGGATGATTGAACTTCAAATAAAGTGTACCTGCATTTAATTAAGTGGGAGAGGAGGGAGATCCAGGAAAAACTACTCACTGTACACTTAGCTGTCACAACCAGTAAATTATAATGTATGAGCTTGACGTTTGGTTTGATTTCCGGCCAGTGCAATTTTTTTTTTTTTTTGTAAATATTCCTTCAACTTCACACGTATTTTTTTTTCTAGCACTGTGTCTTATCACCCATTCGGGTTATACGCTTATGTACTAATTACTTTGATGGTTTTTAGGCATTAGGAAGGCCATATTAATAGGAAGTATACCGACATTTGCATGGAGGGAGAGTGAGAAACAATTTTGGAAAAAACTCTCTCAGTATACCCGGCCGAGATTCAAACCTCAATCTCCCCGTCATCAGCAGTCTGGCCTATTGTAAGAGTAGCGCGTTAGACCACGTGGTCACCAAGACGGGGTTTTATATATATTAATATATGATTTCCTAATTATTATTCGTATGGTATGGTAAAAGTATTTAATAAAAGAGCATTGTCTCATGTCATGTCTCCAGCTTTGACGTAGCCCGCATCTATGGTCACGCGGAAAAAGATGCCAGACTTGTCTTGTTTGGTGTTCTGGGTGACTAGGATGTTAGTGCTCGAATCCCGGTTGGGTTTACTGAGTGTATATTTTCCTAAATATTATCCCAATTTCCTTTCACACAAATACAGACACACCTCTAAATTGTACCTATTTCATCCCTACCCAATAAGTGAATATATGCGGACGGGTAGTAAGACGAAAAGTATGGGGGGTAAGATCTTTGGCGTAAGCTGTTGAATATTTCGTTATCGATATGCGCAATTTATTTTTAGTTTCACGTTAACTTTCAAACAGAATATTGCCCACTTTAAAATGATGGCTTAGCGCCTCTGCACGCCTCCACACGTTATATTCTTTATAGACACTCAACCCGATGCGTGGTCCAAACAAAATGGTGGCAAGTATTTTGGCGGAGAGCATACATAACACGTGCGAAGGGGCGCAAAAAGCGGCGGAGAAACTTGCTCATGTGTGAGTGGAATTGTAACTGCGCTGCGCAACCAGCAGATCGGAAATATTCAGCCTGGTTCGTTCTTTGTCTTATCTGTCATCCTGTTCATACTTTGACCGATGTTGTGTTAGTTATTATTATTTATTATTATTATTATTATTAGCACCGCGTCTTACTACCCGTTCGGGTTATACGCACTTACGCTAATGTGCAATTGTAGGGTGATTGTGAAATGAAAAGGAGGACTGACAGTTAACGTGGAATCCGAACCACGGTGGAGGCCTGGCATTCCTCACATTTGTGTTAGTTAAATAATATTTAATATGTTCGATGAAGATAAACTATGACTACATCCGATCGGGTGGTGAGGCGCCGTGACAAAATAAAATAGAAAAGAAGAAATAATGTCTTTAATCATAGCTTATCTAGTCTATGATAATGAGATTAACGGCTGGGAGTTCATCGTGTTGACCACATGACACCTTCTACCTGCAGACGTTGGTACTATCATAGCCAACTGACGGTGTCCGCACGGCTGGTATATCTCGATTTCGATAGCTTATAGATCATTACAAGACATGACAGGGATGACAAATGTTATGAAGTATACTAGTGCGTGACAGATGCTGAGAATAATTAGCAAACATGATGAGCGAAAAGGATTACTCTCTGAATTATATTAACGCTTACAAAAGTGGTAAATCCACATAATATAACGTTTATTTTAATTACAGAAACTTATACATTTTTGAGGATATTTCTCTTGTTTTTCATATTCTTCACACAATAACTATACAATACCATTAGTTGTTTAACTACTCTTGGCTAAATTAACTAGGGTTGCACGAGTGCATGCAATGGGAGTGGTCTACGGGGCAGTGGCACGGATCCGGTGTGTGTATGTGTGTGTGTTGTTATGTTTATGTGTATGTGTATGTGTGTGTGTGTATGTGTGTATGTGTGTGTGTGTGAACTTTCTATTCTACATACACGCAATGTTTTATAGCCCATCTCTTGACTACTTAGATGGGGAACTAAATACAAAATTACTCTCAAACTAGAAATAGCATCGAATTGCAGTTGTCTGCATCCTTCACTCAACAAAAGCGAGATTGTGATCAGTTTTGTTTTTGTTTTTTTTCATGTTAAAATAATAATTTTTTTCATTTATTTTTTTAAATATGGGGAAACAATCTCACTAGTTCCTTCCTAAAGTAGAATACAAATACCGTACCACAAGTTGTGTTTCTTACCTAAGCCAGGTGTTATTTGTGAAGCTAGACGGGTTATTAAGCACGCATCACACTGCTAGCACCTCTATAACTTTGATTGGAATTTCAAAAGTACGTTTCTATATTTACTTATCGTGAGTAAAAACCACTTGAAAGCCAACTTTTATTACCAATAAACAAAATAACCAATAACACACTAGAGTAACACATGAATCCTTTCCCTGAGAGAAGGTGTAACGTCAAGGAATTAAAGTCAAATGGGGCTGGATAGTTGTGAAAGATCTATTTGACGAGCTAACCACTTGATTGGCCATAGTATATTTTGTATTACACGTGAAAGTATTCTCTCTTTCGGGGTTATCTTAAGAAGTTTACCTTTAATACTATCTGAGGGGGGTCCTATATCATTGAGCTCTAATAGGTATTTATAATACATTCACACACGGTGAAAATACATATACACACGTGAAAACTTATAAGCTTTTAATATTCCGTTTCAGTATCGAGTTTTAATGCGTCATACTTTAGCAAAGAAACTAGGAGAATAAACCATCTCTGTGGATTGGGGGAGGGGGTATGGTTTGTTCATGATAAATATTACTTAGTTTTTGGTATTATCAAAACGCATTTTATAGGATTGTGGTAGATAAACATGATTGTGCAAATCATGGACCCTAAATGAATATGGTTTAAAGTACACCTGAAATTCCTCTAAATGAAATTGTATGATGTAACAATATATTAAAAGTATCTGCCACATAAATACGGGTCCATTTCCTCTGAAAATACCTCCTCATCCATACCACTTAGCTCGCATCATGGTCACGTGGACTAAGTCTCAAACTCGTCGAAAATATGTTGGTCTTGACGGGAGGTTAAGGGATTGAACATGGCCAGGAGTACGGAGTGGGAATTTTTTCTAAATGGTTTCCCCTCCACCTCCATGTAAATGTTGGTAAATTTCTTCTAAATTTTATCTCCCTCGTGTCTGATAGAATTGAATACGCGATGGAAAAAAACTCCCTTAGATTAAGCCGCTAATATCACATATTTTAAATATATCCAAATTCAATATTAAGTTTTATGTGTATTTACACATATGGCTCCTCGTTGCGGCAATAAACTGGAGGGATGAGGGGAATATTTAATAGGAACTTTTATGGTAGACCATTTAAATGTTAATTTTGCCTTTTTTGTTTTAGCACTGAGCTTGACGCTATTAATAAAATAACGTTTATTTTATTAGCCACAACCTTTACATTCCGCTTCTCGCGTTTTAGTGGTAAATTAGACCAATTTTATTTAACGTCCGAAATGTGTTTTTTATTATTTATCTTCATCCTATTGTTGAATATCTTTCTACCTGCATTGGGGGGCACGCGTACTAAACATCAAGATAATTCAGTCTAGTTTTACCATAACTGGGAGGTAAGAGTTCAAATCACGGCTAGGTTTACTAAGGGTGATTTTTACAAGATATTTTCCTGGTCTCCCTCTATACAAATGCAAGCATATTTTTCTAAATTTCACCTCAATCGTACCTATATGAACAGTGTATATCACCCGCTTCGATGACTGAATGGTCTAAGGCGTCAATTTCTTGTTAGACTGGACTGCTGATGATGGGAAGATCAAGGTTCAAATCTCGGTAGGGTCCCATTCTCCTTCCATGCGAATGCGGGTACATTACCTCTAAAATGCTTCCTTATTCATCCCAACCTCGGTAGAGACATGCTTATTGGCTGAACAAGTAATAAGACATAGTGATAAAAAATGTATATCGTGACTAGACTGAATGTGTTGGTGAGAAGTGAGCAATGTTGCCTACTAGATTGTTGATAAATGGTTAGTTGGGGCTCGAATCCCAGTCAGGTGTACCAAGTTTTTTCCCCTAAATTATTTTACAATCAAATGAGGTATCCTAAACCCAATATTCAGCTCGTAGTGGTATTATACGAATCCCGTAGCGCTTTGGAGTCTATAAGTGGCTTGTCAAGCCCTCCATCACACCCATTTATAATTCAAATACTCGAAGAGTGCGCCTCTCTACGAGCTAGGGGCTACGAATTGTGGTACCAATGGATTCCTAGTCACGTGGGTATAATGGGTGACGAGAGATTAGATAGTTTGGCATCTAGTGTAAATTTAATTTCCATTGTACAGGAGATCCCGCTACCGTATAGCGATTTTATACCGAGGGTAAAACTCAGAAGTTAGGTTAAATGGAGTGAATGGTGGGAGACCACATGCCAGCAAAAAGCGAAATGGTACCACGAGGTATGTGGTAGAAAAATTAGTTACACCATGGTTTTCGGGAGTTAAGGGCACACATACGTTTATTTGTACAATAATCCGTCTTCGGCTCAGGCACGCCTACATGACAGACCGACTTTATTTGATGCGCAAGGTTCCGTCTTCACATTGTGTGGTTTGCCACGTTCCTGAAACATCGGAACATATATTTATGACTTGCCCTGTACATAAGTTGATACGGGTAGATTACATTATTAATTATATAACAGACTTTTCTTTAGTTAATGTATTACACTCAGACAACGTTAGTTTGTGTAAGCGGCTGTTTAGTTTCCTTCTAAATATAAATATGTCGGTGTAGGGACGAACAAAATATGGCTTCCCGGTTATCTCGTAGAAGCAATTGGTGTTGAGTTAGGGCTAGGTTATGTGAGTCAGATCTGGATTGAACGCATAGAAAAATCAAGAAAGTAGCATCGGGGGTGAATCTAATACAAGTTAGTGTTCCTGGCTTATTGAAGAAAATGTCTTCAGTGCCATTGAAGAAAGAGAAAAAGAAGAAAAAAAACAATAGTGTACATCGTGGATACCCAGAACAGGTATGCAGACGCAATACGACAAATATCCGACTCGTCTCCCGAGCTAAATGAGTTCATGATTGGAAACTTCCCGCTCAGCTGTTTAATTGTGTGAAGCCTCATCAAGGTAATTTGATTGTACGCTTAGCTGGGCTCGTGTTGACGTCAATATGCGCCTGGCAGCACCACCGCCCGCTATACATGTCTGTGCGCATGTCGGTCGCTAAGCGTTCGAGCGTATGTGCGCGCTTTGCGTCACACGATCTGTTGCCTGTTATTGTGTTGAGGAGTTTATTTTTTTTTTCTATTTTTTAAACAGATAAAACATTTTATTCATAAAAATATTTGAACTATGATGTATCTGGACGTTTAATGTTCTCCTGAACTAAAAAAATATTAGATCGTACATTATTCCGTCTATAGTCTGTCTATACGGGTGTTGGGGGAAGGAGGGGGTGGGTGGGGAGGGGTACAACTGAAATGATCTTAAAGATACATTAATATTATTTTGAGGAATCTGTAATGCTAATTTTATTTCTTAAATAATCTAAATGTATTTTATCTCCCTATCATTTTCTGAGGATCTTTATAGAGAAAAAACCAGTCCTTCGCCTGAGTAGTCCATGCACCTATTATTATTATTATTATTATTATTATTATTATTATTATTATTATTATTATTATTATTATTATTATTATATTACGTACTTTTATTTTCAAGTAGTTGCTAGAGAAGAGGTTTTTTTACAAAGATATCTAGACCTCCCTGCCGGTAATTCCACTACACAAAAGGTATTCTATCATCACCTGACATGTTTTGCTTTGCAATTCTAAGAGGATGACCTAAAGGTCAAGCATGGTCAGACCAGAGGTGGTCAGAGGAAGGGAGGGAGCAGGGGGGAAGGTGTGGTACTTGCGGGTACACGCCTACATGGTTTCCACACTACCACATCTGCGGTAGCTTGTACTTCCTTGCTAGGGTAGCTTGTACCTGGTGTCGTGTGCTAGTGTAGCTTGGTTACTCGGGCTGATTAAATAATATGGACAACTCCTAACCGATCTCAATCTTCCTTAAACCATACCGTTAATTAATAACTACCCTCTTCGGTGGATGCATGGTCTAAGGCGCTACTTTCATAATAGTTTATACTGCCGATGAAGAGGAGATAGGAGTTCAATACCGGCCGGGTGTACTGAAGGACCCGCCTCGGTGACGTAGTTGGTTAACGCGCCAGTCGTGTTGATCAGACCACCGAGGACGGGGAGATCGAGGTTCGAATCTCGGTCGGGTGAACTGGGGGTGGTTTTTCCTAAATGTTTTCCACTCTCCCTCCACGCAAATGCGGGTTCACTTTCTCTAAATTCAACCTTCCCAATTCCTAATCCATTAGTGTAATTAGTACTTAAGCGTATAATCCGAACGGGTAGTAAGACGCGGTGCTAAATAATAATAATAATAATAATAATGTACTGAAAGTGATTTTCCCTGAATGATTTCCACTCTTTCTTTCTCTCTCTCCACACAAATTCGGGAACACTTCCTCCAAATCCAACCTTCCTTTTACCTAACCCATCAGCGTAATAAGTATATAGCCGTATAACTCGAAGGGGTAGTAAGACGTGGTGTTAAAAACATGGAGTGTCTGAAACAGCTTAGTTGGTATTCCGTCTGCACGTTAAGATAAGGTTCCTGGTTCGATTCCTGGCATGGTAGAAAAATGTATCACTTGTTAAATTTGGGCCTTCCCGTTTCACAAATAATAATTAATAAGTACATACGTGTATAACTTAATAAGACGCGGTGCTAAAAAAAAAAATAAGAATCATGAACTGGTGACTGGGTGTTTTCTAGAATTAATATTGTATTTTTAACATCGTATCTTACAACCCATTTGGGCTATATTCATTTTTACTAGCCACGCTAATGTTTTTAGGATGAGGAAGGTTGAATGTATAGGAAGTGTATCCGCATTTACGTGAAGAAAGAGTGAAAAACAATTTAGGGAAACCACCCTTTGTACAGCCAACCAGGATTCTAACCCCAATCTCCCTATCATTGAGAGTCTAATGTATTACGAGAATGACACCTTAGACCATTCAACCACCTAAGAGAGTAGAAGCCATAGTTTTTTAAGTCGTGTGCTGATATAATCATTCAGTTTATAAAGGAAACGATAAATACCCCAAATTTTAAAACTAACACATGATTTTATAACTTCTTTTTAAGTGTTGGCATCACTTTCAAAATATTATGGACTACCAATTATGGAGAGACTAGTATTCGAATCAAGGCTAGGTGTTATGAGGATATTTAAAACCAAGCGCTTAAAAATTGAGTCAGACAACAATTGAGTATGATGTTATATCATGAAATTAATAAACTGTGAGTATTTCGAGAAATCTGTAGATACCTAATTATAAAATATTGTGTTTTCATATAGCATATAGCTACATTCAACAGTAATTTCGCATAAAACAAAAAAAAATTTTAATTGAAAATAAGTTACAGTAATGATGTTTAGTATAGTTTTATTTTTTAACAATTATTATAATATTATTATTAATATTATAACATATTTAACACCCTATTATATTAATGATTATAAGTGTTCTCCTAGACAACAGACTCTACTTCCACTATCATGTTGACCAAATAATATCCCAATCATTGAAATTACTTGCACTTATTAAATTTATTATTATCATTTAAGAAAGTTGACGGTTTTTATTGTCTGTACTATGCCCTGGTTAGATCCAAGCTAGAATATACTACTGTTACTTGGAATTCCATCACCTTAACTGACTCTCTTAAGTTGGAAAACGTTCAACAAAAATGTATAGCTGCTTGCTTTGATACATTCTTTACTAACCGGATCTATCATGGTTATGACACTTTGAAACCAATTAGGTTCCATATTTTCTCCTCGCGTAGCATTTATTGTGAAGTGCTATTTTTGTTTTTAATATTTTCAATAGCGAAATTTCGTGTAAATTTTCCCTTGCTCGTGTAGTATACAATAACATGTATGTCCTTCTCGGCCCCGCATAGCTCAAAATTATTTTCTCTTAACAACTCTACAAGCTGAAGCCTTTAGGCCGTTGTATCCATAGCGCTAATTCCAGAATTGTTGAATTGGAACTTAATCATAAAACAAAAGCCAAACTCTGAAAGGTATTAAGGAATACCCTTATCACTAATTTACCCTGTGAAGGTTCTGCCTCGAATATATTTAAATTTGCATTATTCTACTTTATTTGTTTGCTTATTTTTACTGCCTTTTAAAATACGTATGCTTTTACCATTTTCAAATCATTTATTTATTATTTTACTTATAATTATTTGTACTATTTTTTTTAACTATTCATCAGTACTTATAATTATTTAGATGTGATTGTTTTTATATTTTCTTATGTTATTTTACTTGCTTATAAGGTACTTGTGTACTTTCATTGCTGGCCTTTCATAAGTTTTACGACTGTAGGCCAGCACTATAATAAAGGAAATTTAAATGAATATTTTAGTATCAGTATCCATTATTATTGACATTTAGTCCACGTGACCACCGATGCGGCTTAGGGTTTTGATAAAAAAAACTATTTTAAACTCGCAGGCTTATCTAGTATGGTTTGCTGGTGACAGGTCAAGATTCGAATCCCGTACAAGTTTAAGTGGTTTTCCATCTTCTCTACTCCTAGGCACTGGAGTATTTCCTCTAATTTTAGCTATCTCATTCTAATTACATTGGTGGGACTAAAATGTGTATAGCTTTGACGGGTAGAAATATATTTTTTAATTTGAGGTGGGGGTACATTACCAATTTCCCCCCTAGCGCCCTCGATACGCCCCTTTGTTATATAGCAAGTCGCCATGGCTAAGTAGTCAGAGTAGTCGAAATGAATGGCCTAGCACTGTGATCGCGTTTATTGCCCTAGTGTTAAATTCAGACAAAGCTCTGACGCTTTTGAAAACAAGGTGACCCCCAGTTAACGGCACACCCTGTGACAAAGGGGTCCTCATAATGGCACGCGGAGAATGGACGTCCCCCGCTCCCCCCTCGACTCTTCATTAAGATTCCCGTGTTTCTCTCGGAGCACCAGTAATCGATAATATCCCCGGGAACCACTTTCAAGAATGCTTATTTTTTTCATTCAGCCCGAAATATTTTCAAATTTTATTAAAACTGAGCATCAGTTAAGTGTTTATATGCTACTTTTTCATACATACGAGATAGAGAGAACGTAATTTTTTAGTGAAACAATTGATCTTGAAATGTTTTTGGGAAAATTTTATTTTTATATGCCCTGAACTTAAATAGTTGTTTTGGCATGTATTAGGTGGGTGGGTAAATAGGTTTATAGGTAACTAGGTGGGTAAGTAATTGGGTGGGTAATTAACGATACGCCGTCACACTCTTAAACTGCACTACAGGTCTTATGGAGCGCGTAGTTTCCGGATATTATCCGCTTAAGATGGATTCACATTTTTTATTAGTAATTTATACAAAGATATGCAAAGTTTATTACACTTTATGGCAGAGTTCGGCAACCTTTTTGAGGCCCCGATCGACTTTTACATTTATCAAAGGTCCCGCGATCGCCCTTCAACTCTCCACTCTACTTTTAATTCTTAATTTTCTATACCTCTTTTATTTATTCCTTAAATTTAATATTTTCTCCTAATACTTACGTCCTTGCCTTAATATAAAATATATAAAATAAATAGAATGTACACTCCGCTTAGCCTGAAAGGTAGCAGCCTTACCTTGACTGATTACACTATGGCCCTATATTATAAGCTGTATCATAGAGGAACCAAGCAAGGTAGCAGTCTTACCTTGACTGATTACACTATGGCCCTATATTATAAGCTGTATCATAGAGGAACCAAGCAAGGTAGCAGTCTTACCTTGACTGATTACACTATGACCCTATCTTATAAGCTGCATCATAGTGTAACCAAGCAAGGTAGCAGTCTTACCTTGACGGATTACAGTATGGCACTAGCTTATGAGTTGTACCATAGTATAATAATGCAAGGTAAGCTTGCCTTTTCGTGACTATATAGTTTTCTTACGTGATCGACAGAAAATTGCTGCGAGATCAACCGATCGATCACGATAGACCTTTTTGCCTACCCCTGCTTTTTAGCAATGCATTTTAAGTTTGATCTGTGTCAATAACTGTATATAATTATGTTTATTATCAGGGCCATTACATTAAATCTGATTTAAAGAGATTCTGCACAAAGTCACCTGCAATTAGTAGATTGGAGTTTGAATGTTGACATGTTGAACTGTATATAGTTTCCCTAGTCAGTCTATATACATTCATTTCCCCTTCTCTAGCTGTTTTATCTTTCAGGAAATTATACTTATCTAAATCAAAATTATAATGGCGTAAGTATGAGGCAATTTGCTAAGAGTAAGTGAGGTCAGGGAAGGTGTAACCACCACTAAAATAACAAATAATTAGGCAGATGCCAATATTTTGTGCTTAATTTGTGCCATAAGTATTACCCATACAGTTCCAATATTTAGTGCTGAATCGATGCCCAACAATTTACTGATGATAAAACTTTGACCATACCTGGAACTAAACCCGGGACCACAATCTCAGATGACACATGCGCCACAGATTGTGCTGAGGTATTGGACTTATGCCAATAATATCTACCAGGATTTAAACCTTGACCTGGTTCTAACGGTGACAAATTGTAATGTATCACGCCTTATACCAATCGACCACCACTGTGGGTGGCTGGCTGGCTTACTCACCCGAAAGAATATTATGGTATAAACAATTGTTGTGGCACATAAAATATATTTTCAAATATTTAACATTTTCGGACAAATAAAACAAAAATATATCCTATTGAACTATATAGACGAAGAATTATATTTGTTTCCATGTGAATGTAAATTTGACTAAAGTTTGTACATAAGTCACCTAACTCTTCAGTTCTAAGTGTTACTGTCTAACAGTGCTGTACTATTCAAGACCGGCCAAAGTGTAAATCACCCACTTCAGTGACTGCATGGTCTAAGGCGCTAATTCATGCTAGTCTATATTGTTGATGACGGGGAGATCGAGATTTGAACCTCAGTCTGGTGTATTGAGGCTGTTTTTTACTAAATGGGTTTCCACTCTCCCTCCATGCAAATGCGGGTACACTTCATATAAATATAACCTACTTTATCTATAAAACCATTAGTGTAGTTAGTAAATAAGCGTATAGCCCGAACGGGTAGTAAGACGCGGTGATAAAAAAAAGCTGGCTCGCTTTCTCTTTCCTTCCTAGAGCATTGCTTCTCTTCTACTGGGGTGAAGGTCCACCCCTATTATAAAGACAACCAATCAATTAACGAGTAGCCACTGGTTCACACTTAAAACTCGCTGATCCGGGTGCTGAAATCATGTAAGCTATGTCCATCGGTCACATGATTCTCGCTCGTCAACAGGATACAATATAATATTCTCGTCAGGATTTAATACGCTCATATAGATGTTCATTTTTAAACTTAAACATGGCAGCTTCGTTGGATATAAAGAAGACAGTGCTTTTTTATTTAGCACCGCGTCTTACTACCCGTTCGGGTTATACGCTTAGGTACTAATTACACTAATGGATTGGGAATTGGGAAGGTTGAATTTAGATGAATTGAACCCGCATTTGCGTGGAGGGAGAGTGGAAAACCATTTTAGGAAAAACCACCCCCAGTTCACCCGACCGAGATTCGAACCTCTATCTCCCCGTCCTCGAAGGTCTGGCTTAACATGACTGGCGCGTTAGCCAACTACGCCACCGAGGCGGGTTAGGACAGTGCTAACGGGTAAACCATTGGGCTATAAAAAGATTGTAAGTGCTCATTAGAGCTTGCACTGTAAAATTTAAAATGGAATGCTCTATAAGTGGGTAACGGTGACCTGGTGGTCTAGGGGTAAGGTGTCAGACTTCTGTGCTGAGGGTCCGGTGTTCAATCCTCGGTCCAGGAACAGATTTATCTGAATACCAAACCCTTCCTTCACCTCTGACAAGATGTGTATTAATCACAACTTGTGAATGTGTGGAATGCCAGGCCTCCACCGTGGTTCGGATTCCACGTTAAACTGTAGGTCCTCCATTTCATCTCACAATCACCCTACCATTGCACATTAGCGTAAGTGTGTATAACCCGAACGGGTAGTAAGACGCGGTGCTAATAATAATATAATAATAATAATAATAATATAAGTGGGTAAATAAGTTGGAAGGTATATAACAAGGTGGGTATTCTGATTTCCAGTGATATCAGGGTTCGAATTTTGAGCGGGTACACTAAGGAAGTTATTCCTAAACATTTTAATTATTCTTCCTCAACGCACATTCGGATGAATATCTCATAAAACTTTTAGTTTCCTCATCCCAACCTCATAGGTGTAAATATGTGGAAAGACCACTTGGGTGGAAAATTGTGAAGACTCCCTTAAAGATCCGTTAATAATCTTAATAATGAGACGAAAACCGAAGTAAACCACCTTTTCTACCGACGTTGGAGCCGAATTTTCAGTTTCTTTACAAACTCAATATAATTGTAGCGTGTGCTAACGATACGCCGCGCGTCAGGAGTTGTTGAATACTTCCTTCCCATCCTCACAGTTACTCATCCAAGTCGAAAAGTTTGGGGGAACTTGTCATTCTTAAGCCCCAAGTTCTAAAAAATCCCTCCTTCCCTCGGGAGTGTACGTCTACAGTGTGAGAGAAATTAATGTTGTTACCAAAAATGGATACTAAAACTAAACTTGGTGGAAAAGTTTGGACGACGCCAAAGAGAACATCTTTATTCATAGCTACCATTAATCAATGCCTTACGTTTTACAATCCTACACTTTTGTATTGTTTCATAAACAAATAATGGTTTTAATTATTCAGTTCGCAAAAGTTTATTTATTACTGTTGTTTTAATTTAACAATTTGAAGGAAAGATACGCATTTCTTTAATTAGTATACTACCCATGTATAAAAATATGATCAAATTTAATAAAATATTGCGCACTGTTTTATTACTCGTCCGGGCTATAAGCATTTAATTAAAATGAATTAATTGATTGGTGATGAATAAATTAGGATTTTAGTATTATATATATATATATATGTATTATATATATATATATATAATATATATATGTATTATATATATATATATATACTTGAATTTACGTGAAGGGAAAGTGGGAAATAGTTTAGGTAGAGCTGTACACCTGGGCAGGATTCAAACCCTGACCTACCTGTCAACGGCACACCAAAGAATATATTAGTCAGACACTTAGTTTGCGTGTCCACCGGTGAGGGTAAGTACCTAGGATAGGATTTTGAATTGAATCATCAATTATTATTGATGAACAGTTTAACTTAGATACTCAAGCTTAGTGAGATTTTACAAAAAATACCGTTCTAAATGTATTTATAATAGCAGCCAATTTTGTGGTTGCATACATAGACTAAGTTGTAAACATCTCCTGGTCTTGTTCATCACTGATGGGGGGCTGGGGTTTGACTCTCTTCTGGGTTTACTGAGGATTTTCTTTCCTTGAATGATTTTCAACGCAAATGTGGGTACAGCTTCTCTGAAAATCTACCCTAACTTATATTAGGATATCCCGGACGGGTATTTAGGCGTGAAGTACTAGGTGAAATAAAAACACTCGCTAGACGATCAAGCTGGTAACTGTTTTGGATACTTGGAGTGCTTTATTTCGCGTCACCCTGTCTTAAGCCTGGAATGAAGCCTTGGGGCTAATTAATTTTCCGGTAACGTGAACACTAAAAATGGATTAACGCCATCATTTTTACATTCTCTATCAATTACTCTCTCTATCTACCTATTAGGCTATACTCTTCTCTTTCTCTCTTTTTCGTCCTTTCCGTCCCATCTCATTCTCTCTGTTCGTTTTTCTATACGAAGGTATTGTTGCGTAACGGTATCGTTAGTCTACCAAGGTGTATGTGATGGGTATTTTTTGCTAAGCCAGGGTGCTTTCGAAAATGAGAACAAGGGTAGTGATAAACCTCAAGGAAGAGAAATGTTATTAGCAGCTCTCACCCGTGGGATACAGTACACTCTATTCTGAGGCCCTCCCTCCTCCCGCAACAACTTCACCATCATACCTACAGTTCCTACACCCACCCTCACTCCACAAGGCCCACTCTCACTCTCTCTATAACCACTCGACCATCTCACCTACACACATCTTCTTAATATATATCATTCTTATGTACGTGTGTATGTCACTGAACTCCTACTAAACGGCTGAACCGATTTTGATGAAATTTTCTGTGTGTGTTTGAATGGGTCCGTGGAAGGTTTAGATTCACAATTGGACTCGGTAGGTAGCGCTGCAATTGGGTTCTAGGAATTTTTATTTATTTTTTAGGGATTTTTTTTGGGGAGGGGGAGATCAATAAAATAAAATTAGCTGTACCCGGCATACAAATTTGTAAGCAAGCTTCGCAATTTTTTTTCGATACGGCTGATATTTGTGAAGTTGTGGGTTAAATGCCAAAAATGAAAAGATGTTTTATTTTGTATGTTGTCTTGACAAACACTGAATTTGTAATTGTGATGATCACATAGTATTTGTTTTACTATCGAAATCAATTATGCCACCCAAACGAAAATCCAACGTTCGGGCAGGATAACGTCTGTCGGGTCCGCTAGTATTGAATATATTAGTTCACTAGGTGGACACGCAGTCTTAGTCATCAGGCTCGTGATAGACTGGATCTCATGTGAAGGGGAGGTTGAGATTCACTTCTTGTACGGATGCACTTGTTGAGGACGATAAAGGAGGTGGTAAAGGTGTTTCCACATGTGATTCATCACAGTGGATTTTTAATCCCCTCGGTGCTAATGTGGGCACATTTTTTATCTAAGTTACCTTCTACTCTCTTAAGACGTTTAAAATGTTGGTGAATATACAACCCAAAGGTTGGTCTTGATGTGTTCCCTATCGATCTTGAGTAACGGGCACACTTAGTCCATCGGATAAACCACCCACAACGTCTGGTAAAAAAAGCACGTGTACTTGGGAAGTTCTAAAAGTGAAGTAGTTCCCTGTTGCCTTACACACTGAATGTATGTGAGTTGGCGAGAAAGATCCCACATAATTTGCCGGGAAGGTATCTCATTTATATTCCAGGGATATTTTATATTCCACAATTGACATGGGACCGATGGTTTTAATTCCACTCTATCAGCCTCAGCCGGGTTCCAACTCACGGACATTGGGTCGTGGGACGAGCACTTTACCCCGTGATCATCGAGGCCGTATGCATAAGCTACCATTGATTTTCTTTAATCACGTTCATACCAAACTTTTGTTGTTGTTTTTTTTGTCCCTACCAGTCTTTTGGATTATCCGCATATTTATACTGTAGCAATATTAGTGACCGACTGATAGGAGTGCGGATTCGGCACGTTTGTCATTTGTCTGCCCGTGTTTAGCAGGTATACAGCCAGCATGACATCCAGGGGAATCAGAGGGGAGAGTGGGGAACGAAAATGAAAGAAAATTGACACGTTTAGAAGATACTGGGTTTGTTTCATTCGAAAACTTTAGAGTAGTCTAGAAATCGAGGATTAAAGATTCTTTAACTGTGAAATATGCACTGTCAGCGGTAGCCAGAGGTGCCCCAGTCCGAGTTTTTAATTATTTACACTAATTCCTAGCATGTAGCTCGGGACCTAGATCTACATCTTGAATTAACATTACATCTTTTAGCTATGTTCTTTTTCTTTTTTAAAAATACAATAATAAATTTAGAATAAACACTTAAATCTAAAAGTCCTGTTTGCCCTTCTTTCCTATATCTGACCTACTAGTAGGTCCACCCCGGGTATATTACGCCCCCGGTACCCTGCCCCGCTGGGTGTCCCACCACACTCTGGATCAAATAGACCCCAGATCGGTGAGAGCCCCAGCGGGGGTGGACATCTCCCTTCCCGCCACCTGGGGAGGCGCCCTACAAGAAATTTCGTTCCACTTACTATCAACAATATCACCACCTATGGACTTACAACTAACTTAACCTAAAGATTTATAAAAAATACTTAATACTAACAAGTACAAGTCCTTCTTATAATTGGCTGCAGGGTCTTTCAGTTGCTATCGCCGATCCATTTTCTGGACTGAGAGCAGCCATCCGATGGATCGGTGGACTGACCAGATGCCTGACAGCTCCAGCCCAGCATCACACATTTGTCGCCAAGTGGGCTGGACCCTATGAGTGAGGGGTTGATTCTCCCGTCTGAAGATGTTGTTCTCTTGTACTCC
Source organism: Timema podura (assembly GCA_033556935.1). Classification (NCBI taxonomy): domain Eukaryota; kingdom Metazoa; phylum Arthropoda; class Insecta; order Phasmatodea; family Timematidae; genus Timema; species Timema podura. Next base: position 12,354,367 of record JAVRXN010000008.1, read on the forward strand.
CTAGCTGGTATCAAGGCACCCTCCAGTTCATCAGCAGTCCCAGTCTGAGTTGTGGGTAGTGAAGTGAATGTACCGGCTCGGCCGGGAGTGGGCTAACGCGCCTGGGAGTCGTGGGCTAGCGTGTTTAGTGAGTGGGCCGGCGTGTTCAGCGGGTGGAATCAGTGAGGCTTGGGTTCGTGTAACGCGGGCTAGCTCAATGTGCTGTGTGAGGGGACCAGTGGCGACTTAAGTGAATTACACGGGTGATGTAGACATTGATTGTTATGGTGAACTGTGATATTAATAAACATTTTTGTGACTGCTTTAAATATTTGAATGATTACTATGTGTTTTTAGCTATTAATGTGTTTATTTAATTTAATTATATTTTCTGTTTTCTTATTAGCTTATCAATTTACAAACTTAATTATGACTATTATTTAAATTAGTGACTTGTGTTAATTGTTGCTTAATCAGTGTATGCGTTGATTTACTTTTAATAATCAAAACCTTGAATATTACGTTTGCGTTTTCAATCCTGTTTAATCAGCAGCACATCCCAATATCCTTAAAATAACACTCGGTTCACATGGTGACGTGTGAACGCCCCCCCCCCCCCCCCCGCCCTACCTCTCCCCCCAGTCACCCATTAGAATACTAATGGGATAGGAACGATAAAGGTAGAATTTAGAGGAAATGTACCCACATATATAGGAAATGAGAGGGAAAAACTCTTAATAAAAAACCACTCTTACTTCATCCAACGAGTTTTCGAACCCTAATATCCCCTTCATCAGCAATATAGTCTATTTCAATTATACCAAGGTTCGTGACTAAGATATCACACTGAATTCCAAAAGAGTTTTATTATAATGATAGATGAAGCTAATACAAATAAATGGTACGGCACACCGCACAGACTTTCTCTCTCTTTCTATAAACTCGTAAGATTTCTGAACGTAATAATGTACATTGTATCATCACCACTCCACATAAGAACACGCATAAAATAATATACAATGATATAGAATCAATGAGAAAAGAGGCGCATCTTTGTCCACCTAAGAACATTTCAAACAGTTTAATGTCTTCCACAAGGGTCTACACTTCGTATTAAAATTTCGATTTCTGGTTAAAATTTTAACATTTTAAAAGATGTTGCAGATCTTCAAGTCATCGCATTGATATTTAATTATTCATTTATACATTTTGACCAATAAAAAATGTAAATATTGACTATTGAGTCTAAAATGGAGATAGATCATTGCTATGCAAACATTTCTCCTAAGAGATTTAAGGAAAAATAACATACTTTTTACTTTCTCTCTATCTTACAGGTAGAGAAAGTATTGTGATCGTCAAAAAAATCGAACTCGAGATTTTGATGAATTTTGACGTTTCATGACTTCCTGAATCCGAAAAAGTGGTTTTTGAATTTCCGTCTGTCTGTCTGTCTGTCTGTCTGTCTGTCTGTCTGTCTATCTGTCTGTCTGTCTGTCTGTCTGTCTGTCTGTACCTCCAACTAGAGCCTAAACTATTTTACCGATTGAACTGAAACTTGATATCTAGGGTTTTCATAGGGTTGCCCCGAGGGGTTTTTGGAATTGGATATCTACCCCTAAAATTAAGGGTAGTTTACTGAAGGGCAAAAAGAGAAAAAGTCGATTTTCTCAAAATCGGCTCTAACGATTTTGATTAAATTTCATTTATGAACATAAATAAATATTCCAAACAAAATGGCTACTCTCAATATTTCGGCAAAATCGTTTTAAGGGCTCCGGTCTGAAGCGTAAATTAACATTTTTTATAATAGCTCCGAAACTATTTGAGATATGAAATTACTTAGCATTACAAATATGTATATATATTTATAATACAAATATTTTATTCGAAACATATTTTTATAAAATCAATAACTTTCAATATATACGCAATTATATATATATTTTTAACTTTTTGGGCATTAAAGCTTAAGTATTGCGACCGTAGGAAAAACTATCCTGAAATGTTGATGGATGTCGACGTCTCATGACCCCCCGAACCCTTAAAAATAGTCTTTGCAATGCCGTCTGTCTGTGTGTCTATTAAAACTTAAAATTAAGGGTAGTTTACTGAAGGGCAAAAAGAGAAAAAGTCGATTTTCTCAAAATCGGCTCTAACGATTTTGATTAAATTTCATTTATGAACATAAATAAATATTCCAAATAAAATGGCTACTCTCAATATTTCGGCAAAATCGTTTTAAGGGCTCCGGTCTGATGCGTAAATTAACATTTTTTATAATAGCTCCGAAACTATTTGAGATATGAAATTACTTAGCATTACAAATATGTATATATATTTATAATACAGATATTTTATTCGAAACATATTTTTATAAAATCAATAACTTTCAATATATACGCAATTATATATATATTTTTAACTTTTTGGGCATTAAAGCTTAAGTATTGCGACCGTAAAAAAAACTAACCTGAAATGTCGATGGATGTCGACGTCTCATGACCCCCCGAACCTTTAAAAATAGTCTTTGCAATGCCGTCTGTCTGTGTGTCTATTAAAACTTAAAATTAAGAATAGTTTACTGAATGGCAAAAAGAGAAAAAGTCGATTTTCTCAAAATCGGCTCAAACGATTTTGATTAAATTTCATTTATAAACATTAATAAATATTCCAAACAAAATGGCTACCCTCAATATTTCGGCAAAATGGCTTTAAGGGCTCCGGTCTGATGCGTAAATTAACATTTTTTTAAATAGCTCCGAAACTATTTGAGATATGAAATTACTTAGCATTACAAATATGTATATATATTTATAATACAGATATTTTATCCGAAACATATTTTTATAAAATCAATAACTTTCAATATATACGCAATTATATGAATTTTTTTAACTTTTTGGACATTAAAGTTTAAGTATTGCGACCGTAAAAAAAAAACTAACCTGAAATGTTGATGGATGTCGACGTCTCATGACCCCCCGAACCCTAAAAAATAGTCTTTGCAATGCCGTCTGTCTGTGTGTCTATAAAAACTTAAAATTAAGGGTAGTTTACTGAAGGACGAAAAGAGAAAAATTTGGTTTTCTCAAAATCTGCTTAAACGATTTTGATTAAAATTCGTATCTAGGCGTTGATTAAGATTATAAATAAACTGGCTATTTTCATTTTCCTATGAAAATGATTTTTAGGGTACATTACAGAAGCGTTAATTTCCGTATCTCCACAACTATTGGAGAAACTAAACAACTTATCATTGCAAAATTGTAGGACTATTAGAAATAAAAAACTTTTGTTTGACATATATTTTTATAAAAACAGCAGTTTCTGAGATATTTGCAAATATATTAATACAATTTTGTGAGCTTTAGTTGTAAACATATACTACTTAAGTCTTAACGCAATAATTCTCCAATGCCATAGAGTAATTAAATATAAGTATCTAAAAAAGTATGTTATTTTTCCTTAAATCTCTTAGGAGAAATGTTTGCATAGCAATGATCTATCTCCATTTTAGACACAATAGTCAATATTTACATTTTTTATTGGTCAAAATGTATAAATGAATAATTAAATATCAATGCGATGACTTGAAGATCTGCAACACCTTTTAAAATGTTAAAATTTTAACCAGAAATCGAAATTTTAATACGAAGTGTTGACCCTTATGGAAGACATTAAACTGTTTGAAATGCTCTTAGGTGGACAAAGATGCGCCTCTTTTCTCATTGATTCTATATCATTGTATATTATTTTATGCGTGTTCTTATGTGGAGTGGTGATGATACAATGTGCATTATTCCGTTCAAAAATCTTACGAGTTTATAGAAAGAGAGAGAAAGTCTGTGCGGTGTGCCGTACCATTTATTTTAGATACTTACTTATATTTAATTACTCTATGGCATTGGAGTATTATTGCGTTAAGACTTAAGTAGTATATGTTTACAACTAAAGCTCACAAAATTGTATTAATATATTTGCAAATATCTCAGAAACTGCTGTTTTTATAAAAATATATGTCAAATAAAAGTTTTTTATTTCTAATAGTCCTACAATTTTGCAATGATAAGTTGTTTAGTTTCTCCAATAGTTGTGAAGATACGGGAATTAACGCTTCTGTAATGTACCCTAAAAATCATTTTCATAGGAAAATGAAAATAGCCAGTTTATTTATAATCTTAATCAACGCCTAGATACGAATTTTAATCAAAATCGTTTAAGCAGATTTTGAGAAAACCAAATTTTTCTCTTTTCGCCCTTCAGTAAACTACCCTTAATTTTAAGTTTTTATAGACACACAGACAGACGGCATTGCAAAGACTATTTTTTAGGGTTCGGGGGGTCATGAGACGTCGACATCCATCAACATTTCAGGTTAGTTTTTTTTTTACGGTCGCAATACTTAAACTTTAATGTCCAAAAAGTTTAAAAAAATTCATATAATTGCGTATATATTGAAAGTTATTGATTTTATAAAAATATGTTTCGGATAAAATATATGTATTATAAATATATATACATATTTGTTAATGCTAAGTAGTTTCATATCTCAAATAGTTTCGGAGCTATTTAAAAAAATGTTAATTTACGCATCAGACCGGAGCCCTTAAAGCCATTTTGCCGAAAAATTGAGGGTAGCCATTTTGTTTGGAATATTTATTAATGTTTATAAATGAAATTTAATCAAAATCGTTTGAGCTGATTTTGAGAAAATCGACTTTTTCTCTTTTTGCCATTCAGTAAACTACCCTTAATTTTAAGTTTTAATAGACACACAGACAGACGGCATTGCAAAGACTATTTTTAAGGGTTCGGGGGGTCATGAGACGTCGACATCCATCAACATTTCAGGTTAGTTTTTCTTACGGTCGCAATACTTAAGCTTTAATGCCCAAAAAGTTAAAAATATATATATAATTGCGTATATATTGAAAGTTATTGATTTTATAAAAATATGTTTCGAATAAAATATTTGTATTATAAATATATATACATATTTGTAATGCTAAGTAATTTCATATCTCAAATAGTTTCGGAGCTATTTTAAAAAATGTTAATTTACGCATCAGACCGGAGCCCTTAAAACGATTTTGCCGAAATATTGAGAGTAGCCATTTTGTTTGGAATATTTATTTATGTTCATAAATGAAATTTAATCAAAATCGTTAGAGCCGATTTTGAGAAAATCGACTTTTTCTCTTTTTGCCCTTCAGTAAACTACCCTTAATTTTAAGTTTTAATAGACACACATACAGACGGCATTGCAAAGACTATTTTTAAGGGTTCGGGGGGTCATGAGACGTCGACATCCATCAACATTTCAGGTTAGTTTTTCTTACAGTCGCAATACTTAAGCTTTAATGCCCAAAAAGTTAAAAAATATATATATAATTGCGTATATATTGAAAGTTATTGATTTTATAAAAATATGTTTCGAATAAAATATTTGTATTATAAATATATATACATATTTGTAATGCTAAGTAATTTCATATCTCAAATAGTTTCGGAGCTATTATAAAAAATGTTAATTTACGCATCAGACCGGAGCCCTTAAAACGATTTTGCCGAAATATTGAGAGTAGCCATTTTGTTTGGAATATTTATTTATGTTCATAAATGAAATTTAATCAAAATCGTTAGAGCCGATTTTGAGAAAATCGACTTTTTCTCTTTTTGCCCTTCAGTAAACTACCCTTAATTTTAGGGGTAGATATCCAATTCCAAAAACCCCTCGGGGCAACCCTATGAAAACCCTAGATATCAAGTTTCAGCTCAATAGGTAAAATAGTTTAGGCTCTAGTTGGAGGTACAGACAGACAGACAGACAGACAGACAGACAGACTTTCTTTCTTTCTTTAATGATCTTTAGTTAATATAACAATACACTAAAAATCAATTTAAACTTAAAACATGATATACAATGCAATCAGTATTAAGTTTGAATACAAATTATTACATAATATATGAAATTACATTTCTCTAAAAATTAACAATCAAATTCCTTCCAACTATTTTGCACAAAATGTCTCTGTATGCCCAGAAAGAAATATATTCCGTCAACTTTCCTTTATTTTTATATTTAACAAATTCAGATTTCAGTCGGTATTTCAACCTTACACAGAAGAAATTATGGTAGTCAGGTATTTGCTGCTCCGTCTTTAAAAAGTAATTGTACGTCCTGTATATTGTTGATTTTGCCAATGTAGTGAGAAAGTTTACCAACTGTCCTGCTATATCAGATTCACTTGATATATCACCATGAATTAAAATGTCTTCATCTACAAAAGTTTTGTTCAGCAATCGTCTTACTAAACTCATCACAAACAACCAAACCGTCTCAGCACGAGTGCATTGTAAAACCATGTGCATAGCTGTACCAGGCACATTACACCACGGGCACAGGCTACTGTGGTATCTTTTCCATGTGAATAATCGAACAGGTGTAACCAGGCGGTCGTGAAGAAATCTCCAGGCAATGTCTGCATCACAACTATCTGTTGGGTACTGGTACAATATTCTCCATGGAAACACATTATCACTCCAATTAGACGTGCCGTCTGGAAGACCACCATCAATCAATTTGGCGGTACACTCGATATACATTTCCTTACGTGGTTGAGGAAATTCAACATATTTCCTTAGAAGACCACTCAAGTATGAGTACTTAGTATCATTTGTATTAACCTGGATTTGGTGCAAACAGGTAACTTTTCGAATACCAAACATTTGCCAGACACTGCGAACTGAGCTATAAAACCCCGACAGAGCACCAAGCGAAGTAGTATTTAACCCTTCAAGGTGAAGTTTGTAAGATGACAAATTCCGGTTTTGCCTCAGTCTTTTTTCTAGATATATGAGTCGTAGAGACATGACTCTACTAGGAAGATGGGTAACTCCAGCTCCCCCAAATCGTATATCAGCAAACACAAAATGTGATTTTAACCAATGATTACCATTCCAAAACATATTAACATACAACCTATTAATATCACTAATGAATTTCGCTGGTGGCTGGAGTACTGTAAGCAAATGTGTCAACTTAGATCCAGAGAGTTGATTTATTAATAATCTTCTGCCTCTATACGAGGTCATGTACAACCAACGAGTCCACTTCATCAAACCACGACGGACTTTACTTTCCGCTTCGACCCAGTTTTGGTTAACCCAATGTTCAGTGTTCCCAATATAGATACCAAGATATTTATGTCCCTCAGAAGACCACCGGTAATTGTTGGGTTCATCCGTTCTATTTCTCCAATTTCCAACCCAGAGAGCTTTAGTCTTGCCCACATTCAATTCTGCTCCAGACTTACAACTATATTTCATAAATGCTGTAGAAAGTACCTTAAACCCCTCATCATGAGTAATGAAAAGTGTCACATCATCTGCATACGCAGAGACAACTAGCGTTTCACTAAACGATGGTAATCTAAAACCATAATTTGACAAAGTCTGTCTGCACATATGTAAGAAAGGCTCTATACAAATAGTGAACAATGGGCCAGATAATGGGTCGCCTTGCCGTACTCCACGTAACATTGGAATTGGCGCCGTTAATACATCACCAATTCGTAGCAAACATTGTGACCTTAGATATAAGGTACGAACGTACGATATATATTTTGTTCCAAACCCGAATTTGGACAACGTGGAAAACATGTAGGTGTGTTCAATAGAGTCATACGCACTTTTCTGATCCAGGGAAAGTACAGCAAGAGGGGTATTTTTGGCATTGGCACTGTGAATAACATCTCGTAAAAGATGCAAATTATCATATATGGACCGTTGTTGGATGCAAAATGTCTGGGAATAATGAATCACATCAGGGAGAACAGCTTGCATCCTAGAAGCTATGGTGCGTGATAATATTTTATAGTCAACATTAAGTAAAGAAATTGGTCTCCAATTATGTATCAACGTCCTATCCCCATCCTTGGGAAGTAAAATAAGAACAGATTTATTCATTGATGATGATAGCTTACCAGATTCCAAAGCAACATGAACCATCTTTAAAAACATCGGTGCGATTTCCTTCCAAAAACATTGGTAGAACTCACATGGTAAACCATCATATCCTGGAGCTTTATTTTTATTGAGTGAACGAACTGCTTCCGTCAACTCCTCTAAAGAAATGTCAGCGTCACACACATCCTTCTGAGCTTCAGATAAGTTGGGAAGACCATTAAACAGTTCTGGCACTTCAACACTTGTTACTAAGCGCGAAGAAAAATGTTTCTTAAAATGTTCACAAGTATAATTACGAATTTCATTTGGGTGAGACGTGATTTGTCCGTTTATATTCAGAGATGCTAAAGAAAGGTGAGCAGGACGTTGTCTGAACGTTGTAAGAAACTCGGGGCCTGTGTATCCATATATCGAGAACGCTCAACAGATTGAATGTCAATGGCCATACGACTGTACTGCTTTCTAATATCTGCTTCACAAAGACGAAGAAGGTCATTTTCATCTGACGTCAAAATACCCTTTGATTGAATTTGTTGAGCCATAACTTCCAATTCACTAATTTCAGCGTAAACAACCTTAAACTTGTCCACAGAAAATCGCTTAGAAACTTCACGTACTTCTGCCTTAAACTCGTCCCACCACAACAATGGGTTTTTACTATAGTACATACGTTCTGCATAAAAACTGGCAATATTACTGATAATTAATTTGTAATGTTTATCCTCTAACAATTGTGTATTGAGCCTCCAGTATGCCTGTTTACTCCTTTTTGCATCTACTTGAAGCAAACAAATACATCCAGAATGGTCAGAAAAGGATGGGACTATTTTTGGCTGTATAGCAAAATAGTTTAAGCTAGGGTTTACATAAATGCGGTCTAACCGTGAGCGAGGCACATTTTTATGAACACCCGTGTATGTGTAACCTCTTTTATCAGGATGAGCGTTTTTCCATACATCAGACAATTTATTAAGTGAAACTAGGCGTTGAAGGGCCTGGCTAAGCGCTAGTCTAGTCTCAGTACAATTAATTCTGTCTTCTGGTAGAAGCGTTACGTTCCAATCACCAGCCAGAAACACATTCTCTAAAACTCCAAGTCGTTGTAAGTATCCTGTCAAAACCCCGACCACAAATATGGCATGAGCATTATCTTGAGGCATATATACATTAACAAAATGATAAATTTTACCAAACATTCTCAATACTACAACATGTGCATATCCTGGTTCCAATACAGTGTGTCTCATAACCTCATGGTCTATAGATGATCTGATTGCAAATAATACCCCAGAGCTAGCTTGAAATGACGGGGCGATAAAAAAGGTAAAATCTTTCAAGGTATATGACGTAGGTGGTGAGCTCAAGTTAGTTTCCTGAACACATAAAATATCCGCTCTTACCCGTTTTGCATACATAGAAAGCATGTACTGCTTGCCATCACTGTTTAGACCCCGTGCATTAAGCGTTAGAGCACAAATCATGAATAATAAAGAAAGGTAGAAACACACCATGCTTTTATATCAATAAATCATTAACTTTTGAAAAACTTAATAACCTGCTTCCTGCAGTGACTTAATCAAACGCAACAATCGCCGCCTTAAATTGTGACTTCGGACACAGGACAACGAATCCTGCAACATTTCTGCTAGGTCCTTATATTTTGTTGTAAACTCACACGCCACTGCAGCTGCGTTTTTAAACCCCCTAGATTTTTTCAAAAAACTTGAAAACGATTCTTTATTCAAAGGATATTGTTTGTCTTTAAAATTAAATCTCCGGATTAAATCATCAATACTCGAAGCATCTTTGACTTTTAATTTTTCTGCCTGTGAACTAGAAGAAAATTTTGACACAACTGACCAGTGATCATCAGAGTCATCATTATGTTCTAGCGCTTGACGTTTTACATCCTCCTCGCTGACATCCGATGACTCCTCAAGGACATTAATTGACCTTTTCCCACCAATAGAGCTAATAGCACTAGGTGGTATTAAAAACTCCTTAATACTATCCTCAATGTGAGATTCACTTAATTTATCGGGTGACTTTTGACCACACTGTAATACACTATCAGTTTCTACACTCTCCAAGACTACATCACTGTTTGTTACCTCACCTTTTTGTTGTTGTTGTTGTTGTTGTTGTTGTTCTTGTTGTATCTCTGAAAGCGACTGGGGACGATGCTTAGGAACAGTAAGTATACTAATAGTGGGTACATAATCAGCAGATGGTATATTATCTGATTTATCGGGGTCAGCGCTGCCCCTGACTTCAGTCACCCGCGTCATTTTGCTAGTGCCAGCAACAACATCACTAAAAGTTGTGTTTCGACGGGGCTCACTTGACCGCTCGGTGGCCGACATATCTTGTTTACAGTTTCTTGCCATGTGTCCGGGAAGCGAGCATCGAAAACACTTTGCATCATCGGTGGACAAATATACTCGCCATGGCATATTATCTATTGTTAAATTAATATACAATGGAAGAGAGTCTTCTCTGTTAGGGATAATATAAACAATGCGTCTAAACGAGTATGCATGAGAAAATTGTGGTAATCTAGAGCTTATTTTAATTTCCCTCATCTGACTCGTAATTTTCCCATATTTAGACAAGTTCGTTAACAACAGATCATTCGTAATATCTGGTGTGACATTGGAAAGCACTACTTTAGTGGACGACATAGCAAATCTTCGAATTGGAACAAAAATATTGTCTACGGACACCCCTCCATCTTCTAACATTTTATTCACACACTCTTCATCCGCCATAAACAAACAAACCCGTCCCCCGCTTATGTTGGACGCATAACGAACATTATGTGGTCCCACAACATTACCCACACTGACCAAATAATCATCTAGCACTTTACCAGGAACGATGGTGTCCAAAACAATCGCCAGTTTGCGGTCCGGCCTGTTCGACGACATCCCATGTCGTCCAGGATCCGAACCCGGCACACTTGAGTGCCCTCCACTCATGTGGAGGACAACAAAACACACCTCATCAAAACACTATTGAGAGAAAAACTCTAATTAATATCCCTGAGTATATATAAACACAAGTTCACAGCGTAGCACACAACTTTACGGAGCAACGTTCAACACACGTCCACTCGCCACGAGAGCAGCAGACAGACAGACAGACTGACAGACAGACGGAAATTCAAAAACCACTTTTTCGGATTCAGGAAGTCATGAAACGTCAAAATTCATCAAAATCTCGAGTTCGAATTTTTTGACGATCACAATACTTTCTCTACCTGTAAGATAGAGAGAAAGTAAAAATATTAATTTAAATTTGTTATGATCCTCGACCTTGAATTGAAATTTTATAAATATTTACCCTGTATATCTTGGCTTGTTCTTTTATCAAATATATATATTTTTTGTATTTGGGTTGTTAGATGTATATGATCAGGTGAGATCATTTTGTTGATACAAATTGATCAGAATAAACTGAGTTAGAATAAATCACGCCTAAAGGAACTCAGTGAAGCGTAGTGTTAGGGTCGTGCAACAACAATTTTGTTTGCAAAATAACCCTAGTGTACCCAAACAGGTTTTGAATCCTTGACATAAAAAATACATTTTAGTATGATATCACTCATTCGCTTTCCACAGCTCAATAATTTAAGCTGGTGATGTAGGAGGCACGATAAAAGGTCAATGTTTATGAACTTTTTATGTCAAAACATTTTTCTGTCAAAATAAATCAAATATTGCTTCAGTTTAAACACAGTTATTCATTTTCTTCACATGATGACCTCAAAAGTTCTTGAATATCTGTCAACGGTGTCCTGGAATTTAATGACAACTTTTTAACTTAAACTAAAAATATTCTGAAAATTGAAACCTGGACACGGGAATCGAACCCGGGACTTTTGGCTTAGTACGCCAATGCTCTAATCACTGAGCTATCCAGGAATAATCCCGTGTCCAGTGTCATTCTTCACTCATATTTTAAGGAAGAGTCTATTATGGACGTGAGTACTAAGCCAAAGGTCCCGGGTTCGATTCCCGTGTCCAGGTGTCATTTTTCAATTTTCAGAATATGATATCTAGATGGAGAATTTCTCAATAAAGAGCATAAATAATAGCTTGGAATTGAATTAAGGGTAATTTACTGAAGGGCAAAACGAGAAAAAGTCAAATTTCTCAAAATCGGCTATAATGATTTTGATTAAATTTCACTTCTAAGCATTGATAAATATCATAAACAAAATGGCTATTCTCATTTTTTCGACAAAATGAATTAAAGGGTTCCGGTCTGATGGGTAGATTCTCATTTTTTTTTATCACATCTCCGAAACTATTTGAGATATGAAAATTACTTTTTGTTACAAATATGTAGATATTTTTAAAATACAAATATTTTACTTGAAACATATTTTTATAAAACCAATAATTTCCAAGCTAGGTGCAAATATATATATATATATATATATATATATATATATATATATATAAACTTTTCGAACACTAAAGGCAAAGTATTGCGACCGTAAAAAAAAATCTAGCTCGAGATATTGATGGATGTCAACGTTTCATGACCCCCCCGTCTTCCCGAACGCTAAAAAGTGGTTTTTGCAATGCTGGCTGTCTGTGTGTCTGCTTAACCCTAAAATTAAGAGTAGTTCAATAAGGGGCGGAAAGAGAAAAAATCAATTTTCTCAAAATCGGCTCTAACGATTTTTATTAAAATTCGTATCTAATCGTTGATTAAGATTATAAACAAAATGGTAATTTTCATTATCCTATAAAAATTATTTTTAGGATACAGAAGCAAAAATTACCTTATCTCCGCAACTATTTATAAATAACTTACTATCACAAAATTGTAGTACTGTTAAAAATAAAAATCTTTCATCTGGAATATATCTTTATAAAACCAATAGATTCTATGATTTTGGCAAATATATTAATACAATTTTGTGAGCTTTAGTTGTACAGAGATATTACTTAAGCTTTAACGCGATAGTTCTCTAATTTCATAGAGTAATAATTAATAAATAAGTATCTCAAAAAGTTTATGCTATTTTTTCTTTAACCTCTTAGGGGAAATGTTTGTACAAATATGCTCTATCTCTATCTTTTTAGACTCAATAGTCAATAATTTACCTTTTTATTGATTTAAATTCATAAATGAGGAATTTAATAAAAATGGGATGACCATAAGATGTGTAACCCCTAATAAAATGTCAAAAACTGTAACCGGAAGTCGAAATTTAAATACAAAGTACTGACCCTTGTGGACCCAATATCGATCTTCCTTTTTTTTCTGTCCAAATATACTAGTGATGACTTTAATTCTTTAAAAATAAAATCATAAAATTTAAATACGAAAGACAGAACATTTTCAACGTAATTATAGAGCAATTTTTTTCTCGGGATTGCTAGTGTATATTATTTCGTTTCATATATACTACGATTTTTGAGTAAATAACTCAATTTTTAAACAATGGAGTGAGAAAGTCTATGCGGAGTTCTGTACTATTTATTTTTAATTACAAATTTTTCGAAAATGTCTTTAATGATTTTTATTAAACTGCATCTCTTGGATTTGTTTGATATGACAAATATCACTATATAATTGGTTTTTGGGCAAAAATTTGTTGGCTAATTTCTTAAACTTACAATATTTTCAAATGGATATACCGATTTCGTTCCAAATGGGTACCTTGGTAGTGATTTCACAAAAACTGAACATTTTTTACTTGTTTTTGGGGTAAAAACTCGTTCATGGGTGGTTTATTGATGATTGATTTTTCAAAAACAAGAAATATTTTACAAATGATTATAACGATTTGGTTACAAATGGGTACCATGGTACTGTTTGACATAACAATTAATAATGTGAACATTTTAGGGGGTTGTTTGTTTACTGATGACTTATTTTTCAAAAACTTGAGATATTTTACAAATGGCCTTAACAATTTGGTTTAAAATGGGTATCTAGGGAATGTTTGACATGAAAATTAACAGTGTATATTTGATTTAGGCAAAAACTCAATTATGGGCTGTTTGCCGATGGCTGACTTTTCAAAAACTTGAAATATTTTTAAAGCTGCCCTAACGATTTGGTTTCAAATGAATATATTGGGAGCGTTTGAGACAAATAGCCCTGTATATTTTGTTTTGGTTTACTGAGGAGGGATTTTTGAAAATTCGAATTATTTTGAAAATGGCTATAACGAATTTTCTTAAAAGTATATCTGGGTAGTGTTTGACATGAACATAACAAATAAAGATATACTCTATATACTAACTTTGGGGGTTAATTTGTTTATGGGTAGTTTACTAATGACTGATATTCTTTAATTTGAATATCTTAAAAAATGGTTTTAGTGATTTGGTTCAATATTGGTATCGAAAGACTATCTTACAAATCAATAATAATGTATCTTTGTATAAAATAAATTATTTAAGGCTAGTTTATTTAAAACAAAAAAATTTAATGTTTCTAAAATGGACCTTGAAGATTGAATTCATAATGTGAATATTTTATTAGTTTTTCATAATAAATATAAATAATTTTGTATTTTTACAAATAAATAATTTTAGGGTAGTTTTTAAATAATTTAATTTTGAAAATTTTAATTTCTTTAAATATATTTGAACAATTTTGTTTAAAATCTATATATAAAGATTGATTATCATGGTTAACATGATGATTTGTTTATTTTTATGAGTAAAACTTATATTAAGGGTAGCTTACTAAACACAAATTTTTCAAAATTGTCTTCAAAGATATAATACACAATATGAGAAAGTTTGTGCGATTGCGTCATACCATTTATTTTAATTAAAGATGAGAACAATTAAAATATTATTATTTATACACGTTTACGCTATTATGACAGGGTTTCTAATGTTTAAAAAAGGGGTTGAGATCTCTGAAAAAGCTCTTGAACTATATATCTGAAAAAAATATCACCACACGTCTGAACTGTCACTTGACTTTACTACGAACCTTATGATTGTCACAAATTATAAATTTGACTTTGGTGAGTTTTCACCTAGAAACTATGACAAGAACCAATCCTAATTTATGTTCGAAAAATTATAATCACTCCACACAGCAAAAAAATAATCTTATTTTTCTAATGACAAATTCTATACCGAGATGTCAAGTAAAAACTAAAAAAAGTATATAAATGATGGTTCCTTGAACTGGCGCCATCAAAACCTCTTTATCGCCCGAGCTGACTTGAAATATTTGCATAGTCACTTTTCTCTTAACTTACTTCATCATCACTCACTTTTTACGACCAATATCGACTTCCACCTTACCACTACCTGGTTTCCTTCTTACTTAGAAAATAAACTTGTTTGACAACTTAAAAATAAAACTTTTTTATATTTCACCTCAGATATAATTAAGAAAGTTTAAAGTATTAATTTAAAAAAATTATTTTAATTAAAACCTTGGCAAAGTTTTTGGGAGTTATTTTTTAATGTGAGCTGAATTTAATGTACTGTACTTGTTAAATTTAGCACCGCGTCTTACAACCCGTTCGTATTATACGCTTAAGTACTAATTACACTAATGGGTTAGGAACTAGGAAGGTTGAATTTAGGTGAAGTGAACCCGCATTTGCGTGGAGGGAGAGTGGAAAACCATTTATGAAATTAAAATAAACAGTTCACCCGACCGAGATTCGAACCTCGATCTCCCCGTCCTCGTTGGTCTAGCTCAATACGACTGGCGCGTTAGCCAACTACGCCACCAAGGAGGGTTACTGTACTTGTTAATTGTTGCGATTGCAGCCTATACGGGTTGAAGGAGGAGGTAATTCATACACGCATGACTTAACGGTGATCGAGCTAGATAATAATATACATTTTAATTGATCAACTGAAACTTACACCAAAGACTAAATGGTAAAGCTAATCAATAAATATTTACCCGTATCTTTGGGCCTACGAACTAAATGTCAGGCTTATTGACTGAGCAAAGCAAGGTTTTGTTTTAACTTCACCATTTGGCTTTGCCATTTGTATGCCCAGATGTTGGTTCCACGATAACTGTCAAATGAGTAGACCATCTTTAAAGAAATGTAGGAGATTCCTTGAGCCCAAGCCAAACAATGATTATAAACTTTTTTTCTATCGAGTTAACCATTTCAAGATGAAGGCCACTCTAAAATATGTATGTCTCTTTGTTTTATCGACGATAACTGCCAAATTTGCCTACCAATTTTTAGCGAACTTTGGCAGGGATATTCTTTAAAACCAGTCCAAATATTGTATATACCATTTGGCTTACCCTGTATGGTAGCAAGCGTACCTTGAATTATTCCACTATGGTATAGCTTATAATAAAGGGCCATGGTATAATCCGTCAAGGTAAGATTGCTACCTCTCAGGATAAACGGAGTGTACATAGTTTTTAAATTTGTTTATCCGTTTCACTATAGTGGACGTTAAAAAGTTTTTTCGTTTAGTAGTTCATCCCAAGTAATTTGAATTTATAAATTTAAGCAATCGAGAGAGTATTTAGGGCGTTTTTTTTTAATGTTGACATATTATATTATGAGACTGACGTCTTAAACTATGTGAATCGTGGTTATTCTACATGAATATAATTCACTATTGAATATAGTATTAATTTATGTTCTGTCTAACTTGATCACCAAGGAAAATAAATGGTACTGTGCACCGCATAGACTTTCTCTCTTTTTTTTATCGTATTACTAGCAGTTGGTCCCGTTATTCAGAAAGAAAAGCTGCAAAAAAAAAGTTCAAAACTATATCAAATTAGGACCTACACCATTCAGCTTCCAATTTAAAATATATATATATTACATAGCCCACAAACTGAATACAGAAACGAACACTGACCAATGAATTATTTGCCTAAGCACGATAAGATAAGTGAAACTAAGTAATATACATTGTTACAAAATAATGTTGTAAGAAAAGCATCAAATTTCACCAAAGAGAATAAATAAAATAACATACAATGCTATAGAAACATATTGAATAAATTAGCATCATGGTTTCTCAAGCTATTTCAACGAACTATGTCCCGAGAAGCTATTTATTTTAATTGTTATGTCGCTTTTCGATAGCTTATTCTTAGATTTATATATATATATTTATATATATATATATATTTATATATATATATTTATATATTTATATATATATAACTGGTTAAGTGGTCGGTCCTGTTTCCCCTATCTGCATCCATAAATTCAAACACAATTTCAAATTAGAAGAGTGCTTAAAATACAAAAAGGCTTGTATTATTGTTGGAGTGGCACTTTTGTACTCTATTCAGTTTTTAAAAAATCCAAACTTTTTCGTAGTTTCCTAAAGAATTTTTTAAAACAAGTGAGAGATTTTATTTCGAGTGCCTCTGTATCAATAGTAGATGTGGTAGTCTACAGATATGTTGATGTATCAATTAAATTTGTAGAAAATGAAATTTGGTCCAAGGAAAAATATTCAAGTAAAGTCATTATTTCGGGGTCCTCTACAAATTGTAACAACTTTTTCCCTAATAACGAAAATAAACAGTTTAATCCTTGTTAAATTTGTATGCAACTATTTAAATAAAAATATCCATATTGAAGATGATAAATAAGTGTATATTTGCGGTGGGCTTGACGACTCTACGGAATGTTATAAAATACAGAATTCTGTTTCCAACCAATTCTACTATTTAAAATAAAATAATCAAAAGGAGATTCTTGAATTGTATCTCATATATTTCATGGACCTCGATATCTGAATCAATCGTAAATAACTGTGAAAGACCAGATACTAATTTTTTGTACTCGTAATTAATTTTTGTAAAATGCTTTAAGAGGTTCACAGCCACAAAGGTGCATAGTTTTATTCAGGCTCCATCAAAAAAATTGTTTTTGGATTCCATATAATTGCACAATAGCTTGGAATAGAAATGAGTTTAAACTTGCCTCGCATTATTTTCCTGGCCGGTTGTGATAAAACTAGTGCATTTTGATGTTTTTTTTAATGTCTTGAAACTTGCTCGTTTGTCGTCTATCCAATCAGCACTTTCTTTACCAGTAAAAGGAAATGTAGCTATTCCAGAACAGTTTGATCATCTGGAAAAAGTATTTTTGTATGTTGTACCCTAACAAAGCATTTGAGAAAATGAGTTTCTGTACAGATCAAATGTATCAAGCGATTGGCTTTAACGTGAGCTTATCACAAGAAATCTGCACATCTGATGGATTATATTTGTATTTTCTGAGAGCTATTGCGCAAACATATATTCGTAAAAACGCATACTGGTACTTACCTTTAATTGATCCCACTTCCACTACACCCCCGTTGCCATCTGGACGTCCTAAACTTCGTTGTCACCAGAGGGATCAGACGTTGATTGGTTCTGAAGTCTTTACTAGGGATGGACTCGGATCACAATCCCGTTTTTTTTTTTTTTGAGCCATCTTCTACCCACCCGAAAAACCCAACATGAGGCTGAGACAGGTTCACAAATGTGTTGAGAGATGTCGGGACTCACCCTCACCTTTCAAACGGCAGCAGAAATAGATTACGGTGCTGAGTTCATAACTTTCACCACCAACTGAGTGCTCGAAGCTTTGACGCGGAGGCACCGTGCTAAGAAGGCATCACAGGCTTCTTTGTCTAATTCTATCCTCAGGCACGTCTGGGAGAAAAATCGGCTGGGGAGGCATGGTAATACTCAAGGGACTAATTAGACATGACCAACTGGAATCTCAAAGACAATACGGTTCGCGAGATGGACCAAGAATACCGTAACAGTGTCTGGGAGAGCAAGGATAAGATCCTGCGCGTACAAGACAGGACATTATGGCAGATGACGTGGTACTTGATGCTGATCCCCACACTAAGGCCGCCGATCGTTGGATAGAACGGCGTGGCCAACTCCTACCAGTAAAAGACCGATGCTCTTGTTGAACACTTAGAGGTGCAATTTTACCAACTGAACACCCGTTAGACCCAGTTTATGGAGGAGGTTATAGGTGGGGTCTCTTACAGACCCTTAGATGAATCAGAACCCACAAACGTGACAGAAATGTTGCTAGCACTAACTGCTCCAAGACTAAACAAAGCCCCCGGACCAGATGGCATCTGAAACGTGGTCCCCAGAAACCTGCCCTTGGAGGCGGTAAACTTCCTTGTGGAGTTATTCAACGCTGCCCTGCTCCTGAATCATTTACCTGAGATCTGGAAGCACGCCAACGTCCTCTGTTTCCACAAACCGGGTAAGGACCCGGCCCTAGTTTCGTATTACTGACTGATCACTTTGCTCAGCTTTTTGGGCAAGCTGTTCAAGAGACTATTACTGACGAGACTAGTAAGACATGTTTGTGAGGGAGACATACTGATGGATGATCAGTTCGGTTTCCGGGCCGGACGCTCAACATCTGCCTTGTCGAGATGGTCACGAGGAACTTCAACATTAACAGGCTGACCAGTACTGTTATCCTTGACGTGGCAAAAGCCTTCGACCGTGTCTGGCACAAGAGACTCATTTTCAAAATATTTTCTCTATGTCTTCTATTTTACCTAGTTAAGGTTGTAAATTCTTATTTTTCACAAAATACTTTATCTTCAACCTTTGGGAACGCCACAACCAAAGTCAGATGCATCCGGACTTGGAGGGCCTTAGGGCTCCCTCGTGGACCCTGTTCTCTTCAGTCTGGATGTGAATGATATTCCTAAATCCCCATACACTTGGTTTGAAATGTATGCGGATGACACGGCTCTAGTAGTGGAGCTGAGGAGGGGATTGCTGATGGAGATGAAACAGCAGTGCTCTTCACATGGTAGAGAAAGTACTATAGGCCAGCTATATGTCGTAATATAATCATTATTATATTGGGCTAGCTTGCACTTTTTCTTTTTGACGTGAATACGTCTTTAAATTTGCTACCATACGGGGGCAATCCCAAAGACCTAATGATAACAAAATCGGGGATACAGTTTGGTGTTGTAGTTTCGAATCTTTCCTCTACATCCAAAATTAAATTATACCACTGGATAGCTAAAGGATCAAAGAATTCATTACAATAAGCGAGAACAGTGACGTATCGCGCGCGGTGGAGGGGGAATAGCCGCCATTTTGAGGTTATTTTGCTGCGTATCGAGATTTGCAATTAGTATAACTTTTGACTCGGAGAAGCTACGATGTTCGTTTAGGTTTTAATCGTCAGCTGTCGTCAAAATCTATCGATTGTATATAAAACATTAGTTTAAAGTAGTGACAGTGAATATAATAAGGTGTTAGAATAAAAAAACATTATCAAAAATACAGTTTGGCGTTGTAGTTTAGAATATAAATTAGATTGTAACACAATAATTATTTGTTTCCTTGCTTTTATCCTAAATACACAAATAAAAATATTCTATTTAAAAAATATAACCCGTTACATAAACGTATTCACGTACAACACACGGCCTTGTCCATGACACAGCCACACCCCATTTTTTTAATACGTTTAAAATTAATTTTAATAAAACAAAAGGTGACACTTTTCTGCTGATGTGTGCCCTTGAGAAATAATAAAAACTGTAAGCCTGTACTATAGCAAACTCTTTTAACTCCCGATTACTGGCCAACCAAAAGAGACTTACGCCTTTGTCCGCGTGATAACCAGCACAGATAAAGGCTACTCATGAATATTTCTTTATTTTTAAGTGAGAGAGTGTACTTTAAACCATAATGACAGTTTTAATGGAAGCTCTCGGTTTTATTTTGTTTCAGCCAATACGAGCCAGTACGCCCACTACGTGTTTAACACGCTGGACCAGGATCACAGCGGGTTGCTCAGTTTTGAGGTAAGTGTTCTAACCACGACTCTATCTTACCCAACACCCTTGATGGAAGAAAGCAATGCTATACAATTGAGTATAAATGAAAGGCAACGATTGTAGGATGAATCATTAGTACTATGGGCATGAGCCGTATCTCGATTATAATCGAATAAATTGAAAAATGACACCTGAACACGAGGTTTGATACCCTTGTTCAGGTGTAATTCTTCAATTCATTCGATCAACACCTTTGTAACAACGTAAGCGTTAACTTTTTATTTTACCAATTATTTTTCCGAAGCGTCTTACCACCCGTTCGAATGATAAGCATATATAATAAATATAATAATCTGGTTGCGATAAGGAAGGCAGGATTTAGAATAAACGCTACCGCACTTTTTGGGGGAAGTATGGTGATCTATTTTTAGGTAAATATACCTTCATTAAAATCGGCCAGGATTCACACCCCGACGTCCCTGCCACCAGTTAAAAAAATCTTGATATTTAGACCACGTGGCCACCGCGTGGATACTAATTAATTGTTCCCATTATTTTCCTCTCACTTGCACTAGTTCTGTTATCTGCTCCTCCCATCTCTTTTGGCCTCCCTTGAGGTCCTTTTCCTAAGCAATTCATTTCCATAATTTTCTTTGGAACTCTCTATATCTCCATCCTCATGACATGCCCACTTCATCTCAGTCTGGTTTCCTCTACTATCTCATGTGCTCCCTGTACACCCACTCTTTCGTCAGATACTAATGTTATTAATATGTTATCAGAGCGAGTAATTACGGGTAACCTAACCTATAGAGGAAAATCCCATATTTTATGAACCTGACGCCCTAAACCTACTTGGTATAGGGAACTTTTTAACTATAATTTTTTACCTTAGTGATTTATCATCCTTCCTTTACAGCTACATTTCTTCTCAATCCTACCCTCCTCATCCTTATTCAATCATCGTAATTAAATGCATAGATCTCGGAAGATTAGTGAGATGCATTGGGGGGAAAGAGACACAATGTTGGTTTTATATTTTTTTGTGACGATATGTTTGGCACAATGGTTATTAACGATTTCATATTAAACAAAAGTATGAATCATAGAAAATACCCCAACACTCATATGAAAGAGGAAGAAGACAGAGACCATTAGAAATATATTTATTTTATGGCCAGTTGCCAATTCATCGAACATGGCACACACACACACATTTGAATAATAGTCAAAGGATGTATTAATCAATAGCTAACAACTTTAATTACATCATTTATTTACAAAACAACAGTGTGTACATGTTATCTGCCCAAGTATTACTAATTATTAATATTACTACTATTATTATTACTATTACTAGTATTTCTGTGAACAGTACCGCAGACCTCGCACTTTCCATTCAAAATATGCAACGTTCATCATCTCCAATAAAATAATTACCAGTTCCTTTATCAAGCCGAAAACATCCTTAGGAATCTGACATTTTTCAGGCAAATAGCTCCAAGCTCAAAAGAGAGCAGGAATACAAGGTGAGCAAAAATTCATATGAGGGGGGGGGCAAACTGGGGGGTTACTATAAATCCAAAGTCTAAAAAATCTCAATCCACAGAAGAGCAAGAAAGCTAAAATTTTTAAAGCAGGTAGTCCCTAATCAAAAAGTATGCAGTAAACGTTTGGTGGCCAAAAATTCCTATAGTTAAATCCAAAATGTTTTTTTAAACGTTGAAAAAATCTCAAAGGCCAGAATATCTAGGAAGCTGAAATTTTGAATGAAGGCCCATAGTGGAACAAGAATATTTGGTGTGAGAAAATTATCATGCTGCAAGTGAAATGGGAGGATAAAAAAAATCTCAAAGCTCAGAAGACCGAAGAAATTGAAATTCTCAGACAGGTAGCTCTTAGCCAAAAAGGGTGCAGGAATATTTCGTGACAGAAAACTCCCAAGTAGCTCCCCAAAATGGGGGTGGCGTTTTCCAGAAAAACAAAGTCGACATACTCTTGAAGATCATTAGACCAACAAATCTGGAATTTTTCTGGCAGGTAGGCTCTAACCCAAAAGGGTGCAGGAATACGGGGTGGCCAAAAATTCTCATGGGGCACTAAAATGCTTTTTTTGGAACAGGGGCATTTACTAAAAACGAAAGAGTGTATACAAAAAAATGTTGTGTAGCTGTGTTTAGTGAAGTCTTCAATTGAGGAACAGTTTTAAACTTTCATTTAATCTACTATTAAAAAAAACCTCCCTCGTGTGAACCCGCAAGCGAGCTTTACCGACCAAGCGACCACCACCGTTAGCGATGATAGTGCTAATATCTGAAGATAGAGGGTGTCATGTGGTCAGTACAACGATTTCTCCAGCCATTAATTTCAGTTTTCTAAACTGTAGCTGCTACTTCTTATTCAAGTAACTCTTCATTTGTCCTCAGGAGACTGAGTTTGGCCCCGTTCCAGACCCACTGTTTCACAGATAAATTTGGGAAGTGGAGGGTATCAAACCCGGGACCTCTGGATATATAGCCAGGAACTCTGAAATGCACCTCCCAGATTTTGAGGGTTCCTAGAAATAAATCCCATGGGCGATCATTGTTCAACAAATGCCATTGGGATGTATTAAACGACCAGAAATGAAGCCGTTGATTTCTAAACGAATACTTATTATGCTAGCGTTAATAATAATGTCATGTTATTATCTTTACTACTGTCTTAGGATTTTTCTTTGGATTTTAAGTTGAAATATCGCTAAGAATTTATTCTTGGATTTGAAGTTATCAAGCTAGATAGAAAACAAATTAATACTATAGTCAGAGAATAGCCCAATATCACATGGTTTAAGACGTCAATGTCACAATCTATGTCAATTTTGTTCTTAAATACTCGATAGATTGCTTAGAATAACTATAAATTCCAATCACTTGAGATGAGTCTTTTTTTTTTTTTTTTTTTAGCACTGCGTCTTACTAGCCATTTGGGTTTTACTCTATGAGCTATTAAATAAAAAATCTTTTGAGTGGCCATCATATTAAAACTGGTAAGAATGTTAAGAATATATGTACACACATCGTCTGACCTATGTTCAAAGAATATTTTCGGCAAATTTTGCTAAAATTTCTCCACACATTTGGCAGCTATCACGAAAAAACAAAGAGACAGGCTGATTTTTGAGGATCCACCATCTTGAAATGGATAAATATATTTAAAACCCTAGTACCCTTCATTTACTCTGTAAGGAAGAAAGCCTACTTTGCATTATTCCACCATGGTATAGCTTATAAGATAGGGTTATACATAGTGTAATCCATCAAGGTAAGAACTTCGCAGGGTATATGAAGTGTTAATACTTTATTCAGCCTAGAGTCAAATAGCATCCCTGCCAAATTTCCTCAAAATTTGTCCAAACATTTGACAGTTACTGTTGGATAACTGTTTGGACAGAAGGATGAAATGCCCAATAGTCAAGATGAAACGCAGCCTCACTACGCTCAGTCAACTTGAATCTTCTGGAACATTCAGAGGTGACATTTCAGATTAAATACTTTGAAGTAACTGGCACAACTGAACTTGTACTCCGTTTATTGTTTCTTGGTTGAACTCTGATTCATGCTACAGTCATTCATCCCTATCAAAAATGTGTATGTCTGCAGAACGGAAGGCATTGTCTCAACATAAGAATGCAACTATGTGCATACTAAATTTCGGGTACACTCTGTATATAATTTGGTCATTTTTTGATTCCTAACATTTACTTTGCTGTCTCCGAATTGGTTAAAATATTGTGCCTCAACACTCCCAAGTCTTGAAATGTATTATGTTACTTCGATCAAGGCACTGTCAGTCGAAACTGGCACTATTTACATTATTTTATTATTTTTCCCTCGTAGCTGACGCCTTACTGAGATACCAGCATATCTAAACTAATGTGGTAAAAAATGAGGAAAAATGAGATGTACCTGCATTTGCGTGTAAAGAGCGAGGAAAGTTTTCTATCATTAGAAAAACTCAGTACACTCATCTGGAATTTGAACCTAAACCCCCACGTCTACGGTAAACCAGACCTGATGAGAGTTACTCCTTTTTCCTCGTGTCCCACAATCCCTTGAACTTCCTCGTCTTACTATACATCAAGGCTACCCACATGTTTTTATGGCTATGGGGTAATGATGAGGAAGATAAAATATATGGGAAATGTAACATCATTTGCTAAAAAGGAGAGTGGTAAAATATTTAAGTAAAAATACTCTTACTGCACCCGTCTGAGATTCGAGACCCGATCTTCATCCCACCAGCAAACCAAACTATATGATCCTTATATTTAGATCATGTGCCCACCGATGAGTGTTTCCACTTCTTAGTCCTATATATTTATAATCTAATCAGTTAAAGTCACAGATCCCCAACTTAACAATTTATTTTCCTACCCTGGCGGTGAAACCAGGAACCAGCCCCACTCCCCCGCAAGGTTGTCTGTAAAGACACTATCGGGAGACCATCCATCACTGTTCAGCCGCCCACAGGCTGTCGTAGAGAAGCACTTACTCTCTCATACACTCTCACATAAAAGTGATGTATAAAAAAAATAGTCAATCTTCTAAAAACACTTTTTTTTATTTATGTAAAAAAGAAGAGGATTTAAAATGTTACCTTTTAAAAGAAAATTTATCTCCTCTCTCCTGCAATGTCATGAAATTTACACATTGTGTACCCTAAAAGTAAAAACGGCTAAGTCTCATGTTACAAGATCTTCATACTGTGTAACCCAGAAGTATAGGTGTTAAGGTTCAATGTTACAAGATCTTCACAGTGTGTAACCCAGAAGTAAAGGTGTTAAGGTTCAATGTTACAAGATCTTCACAGTGTGTAACCCAGAAGTATAGGTGTTAAGGTTCAATGTTACAAGATCTTCACACTGTGTAACCCAGAAGTAAAGGTGTTAAGGTTCAATGTTACAAGATCTTCACATTGTGTAACCCAGAAGTAAAGGTGTTAAGGTTCAATGTTACAAGATCTTCACAGTGTGTAACCCAGAAGTAAAGGTGTTAAGGTTCAATGTTACAAGATCTTCACACTGTGTAACCCAGAAATAAAGGTGTTAAGGTTCAATGTTACAAGATCTTCACAGTGTGTAACCCAGAAGTAAAGGTGGTAAGGTTCAATGTTACAAAATCTTCACATTGTGTAACCCAGAAGTAAAGGTGTTAAGGTTCAATGTTACAAGATCTTCACAGTGTGTAACCCAGAAATAAAGGTGGTGAGGTTCAATGTTACAAGATCTTCACAGTGTGTAACCCAGAAGTAAAGGTGTTAAGGTTCAATGTTACAAGATCTTCACAGTGTGTAACCCAGAAGTAAAGGTGTTAAGGTTCAATGTTACAAGATCTTCACACTGTGTAACCCAGAAGTAAAGGTGTTAAGGTTCAATGTTACAAGATCTTCACAGTGTGTAACCCAGAAGTAAAGGTGTTAAAGTTCAATGTTACAAGATCTTCACAGTGTGTAACCCACAAGTAAAGGTGTTAAGGTTCAATGTTACAAGATCTTCACAGTGTGTAACCCAGAAGTAAAGGTGGTAAGGTTCAATGTTACAAAATCTTCACATTGTGTAACCCAGAAGTAAAGGTGTTAAGGTTCAATGTTACAAGATCTTCACAGTGTGTAACCCAGAAATAAAGGTGTTAAAGTTCAATGTTACAAGATCTTCACAGTGTGTAACCCAGAAGTAAAGGTGTTAAGGTTCAATGTTACAAGATCTTCACAGTGTGTAACCCACAAGTAAAGGTGTTAAGGTTCAATGTTACAAAATCTTCACAGTGTGTAACCCAGAAGTAAAGGTGTTAAGGTTCAATGTTACAAGATCTTCACACTGTGTAACCCAGAAGTAAAGGTGGTGAGGTTCAATGTTACAAGATCTTCACATTGTGTAACCCAGAAGTAAAGGTGTTAAGGTTCAATGTTACAAGATCTTCACAGTGTGTAACCCAGAAGTAAAGGTGGTAAGGTTCAATGTTACAAGATCTTCACAGTGTGTAACCCAGAAGTAAAGGTGTTAAGGTTCAATGTTACAAGATCTTCACAGTGTGTAACCCAGAAGTAAAGGTGGTAAGGTTCAATGTTACAAGATCTTCACAGTGTGTAACCCAGAAGTAAAGGTGGTGAGGTTCAATGTTACAAGATCTTCACAGTGTGTAACCCAGAAGTAAAGGTGGTAAGGTTCAATGTTAAAAAATCTTCACATTTTGTATCCTAGAAGTAAACGGAGTTAAGTCCCATGTTAAGAATTCTTCACAATGTGTACTTCAGAATAAAACTTGTTTAAGTCCATTGTAAAAAAAATCCACATTGCCTACTTCAGAATAAATGCTGTTAAGTCCAATATATTTCATTTATCGCCACGTCTTAATACCTGTTCCAGTTATATACACATGTGATAATTATCCTGATGGGTAGGAATGAGGGAGGAAGCATTTTAGAGGTAATCTGACTGCATTTACGTATTAGGAGAGTTGGAAACCGTTTAGGAAAAACAACCGTCAGTAGACCCAACCGTTATTCGAACCCCGATCTCCCCATCATCAGCAGGCCAATATAGCACGAGAGTGATGCCTTAGACTATTCGGCCAGTGAAGTTAATCCAATTTTTTTTAGCGTCTTACTACACGTTTGGGTTATACAGTATACACCTATGTATAAAACTAATTATTACACTAATGTGTAGGGATTATAATGGTTTAATTTCGAGGAAGTGTACTAACATTTGTGTGGATGGGGTGAGGAAAACTATTTAGTAAAACCACACTCAGTGCACCCAATGTAATTAAATATTCACGTTGTGTACTCTAGATGTAAAAGCGGTTAGTACTAATATTATGACATTAAACGAGAAGCACCTGGCTTGCATTATACCCCCTAGATAAGCTACACCTGGCTAGAGCTGTATTACCTAACTAATCTGTGACTGCTTCGATCTGTATTAGCTAGTTAAGCTACGACTGATTCAATCTGTATTAACTAGTTAAGCTATGATTGGATCGATCTGTATTAGCTAGTTAAGGTACGACTGGTTAAATCTGTAATAAATAGCTAGGCTACGACTGGTTAGAGCTGTATTAACTGGTTAAGCTACGACTAGGTCAATCTGTATTGCCTAAAATTTTATTCTGGCTGGTAGGATTTTGACTCAAAAGTTACTATATCCATTTGTCAAGTCATGTGCTTCGCAAATGTAACTTTTGATAGATATTAAAAAAATAATATTAATAATTAAATAATATTATCAATATTGACCACAAAAGTTTACTATACCTGGGCCTCTATTCCTATCGAAATCCTCCTAAAACCAAGTTACTTGCCATCCTCGGAAGGAGACCGGCTCTAAATCGACATTACTCAGTGACATGTTAGTGACCAATTGTTGTTTTCTCCGTCATCCTGTATATCTCTCTCCTTCCCACCCACCTCTTTCCCTTCTGTCGTTACACTCTTGATCCGCGGACAAGAGGTGCAAAGTGTTCTCACGACTAATTGCCCAAAACCACCTGGCGCTATGACTAATGTGTAGACTAATGCTCTGCCAGGGATAGGACTCGACACATTGCGCGATAATGAGGTGAGAAGGGGGGGGGGGGGACCATCTTCCTTTTAAACTTTCCCTTCCCTCACTTTTTATTACAGCTCTTATCACTCTCTTTCTCTCAACCCATCTTGTACCAGTCTTTCTAAGTGGCTCCATGACCGTTTTTTTCTCATTCGTCTGCATATTTAAACTTTCCTTCTTCATCACAGCCGTTCTTTCACCTTATTATATTTTGATGGGTTTTTTCTGTTCATGCAGTCTCCATTCAAAGTTTAGGGGGGGCTTAACACCCTTCCGCCTTTCTAAATGAAAAAAATATATAAATAATATGCAGAGCTAATATTTAATAACCATCCATTTCGTACTAATATAAAAAGTATTATTATTACAGGGAAACTTATAAGAATGTTTTCCAAGAAGCAACGTCGATTTTAACTGTAATAATAACTTTCTTATTGTTTCGATTGTTTACTTCCTTTAAATTAATAATTGTCACCATATGTTAAAAGGTGGAGCTATAGTGTGCTCGGGACCACACTATCAGTCCACTAAGCATTCACTAACGTTCTTGCATACCACCCTTAGACTGATGGAATGACTGACAAGGCTTACGACCCCCTACAGAAATCGATCTTGGGACCCTGGGCTTGACGGTTGCCCTCTAAGCACAAGTGCTACTTATGACCCGAAGATAGTCTGTTATGGTCCAGCGTCGGGCACTGTAACTGCCTTCGAAATTGATGATAATGTGTCAGCTCTGATAACAACAAAATAAATACTTTTATAGTCTGATCTGGCCCCTTTACTCCCCAACTAGAGCAACATTGTTATGAGTGGTCAGCAATCCTCTTTTATATTTTTATCTCGTTACATCATATTCGCTAAGCCAACGCTTTCAGTCACGTATGTCCAAGAAAGTTATGTAAATCCAAACAAACATCCCAGCATTGCTCAGGGTTGTGACAAAATATAATATGCATATTGCTTTTATATATTCAAAGAAATAAAATATTGACCAACACTTTTAGTCGTTTGGAAGGATGAACGTATTTGTACACAAATTAAAAACTATTTATTTTAATTTATTGCACTCCCCCTCAAAGTCAACGTAAGAATAATTGTTTACAGCCCATGTCTGTGGTTACATGTAACACTCGCAATAGTTTGTATTGCCGGCTATGGGGAGGACGGAGTTTGATTCCTGGAGAATTTTTTTTTTCCCCCGTAAATTTTTGTTCACTTTTCCTACAAGCAAATGTGGTTGTAGTTTTTTCTGAATTTTACCTTACTCATTCTCTTATCAATTAGTATAAACCTGCAGATAGCCTGGATGGATACTAAAATGCTTATAAAAAAATGATGGCTAGGGATTTTTTTACACAGCTAAGATGTTTGAGTGGCCGTTAAGTCTGGAGCACACTGGTTCGATTCCGGGTAGTGACCAAGATATTTACTATTTGGATATTAGTTTTTCCTACTATCCATCTAGTTTTTATGCTCTCAACTTCTTACTAACCATCCCAGATATCCACATTTAACTATACAATAAAGTAGAAATGAGAAAGGTAGAATTTGTATAGGAAACTCACCAGCATTTGTGTTGAGGGTATGTGGAAAATCATTTAGGGAAAGAACCACCCTCATTACACCCAATTGAGATTTTAACCCTGAACTTCCGCGTGTCCAACAATGTGGGGTATATATTATCTGGTAGCCTTTTTGACAGAGAGAGACCTTTTTGACAAAGGCTTCTTGACAAAGGCTTCTTAACAAAGGCTTCTTGACAAAGGCTTCTTAACAAAGGACGGG
Organism: Timema podura; assembly: GCA_033556935.1. Classification (NCBI taxonomy): domain Eukaryota; kingdom Metazoa; phylum Arthropoda; class Insecta; order Phasmatodea; family Timematidae; genus Timema; species Timema podura. The sequence continues at coordinate 12,384,463 of JAVRXN010000008.1, forward strand.
CATTTTGACACATGATAGACGTTTTAAACGTATGATATATCTTTTTATATGTTGTATCCCTTTTGATTGGTAGTTGTCCTTTTTTTTAAAATATAAATTATCAAAGAAATATTATTCATTCCCTCAGAGGTAAACAAAAACTATTAATAGCTTTTCTTATGTTTTACTCAATGTAAAAAATACACTTTAGGGTCTTAGATTTCGGTTAGTTGAAAATCCGTTTGATCGTTTGCTCTTTCTTCACTTAGTTAATTAAAGATACTTTTTTTTCCCCCTTTTTACTAAGCGTCTTTCCGAAATGATTTCCCTGGAGCATTTCCTTCCTGGTATTCAATTACTTGTGTAGTTGTGTAGTAAAGAGACGAACAAGTGGGTCTAAGACTTTCGAGATCTTCTCCATGCCATTAGCACACATTATCTCCCTCTTCCTCCCTCCGACCCCCTTCCTATTCACCCCACAACCTCCCCCGCCTTCCCTTCCCCTACCATCTGCCAACACTTCCAATTCTACTTTGACAAAAAAAAAACTAGGTGACGAGAATTAATGGAAAGTGTTTTATTTCTGTTTTGGTGTAGCAGCGTTTGAACATAGAGCAGCACAAACCAACCTTGAAAAACATCTGTTAGGGATTGAACCCGACCCTCCTTGTCAGTATGATACACTAAATAGTAGAGTTTTACAGCTAAGGGGTGCCACCTTGATGAAGAGAAATATCCTCACATATCGGATTAATTTTTTTTGGCACCACGTCTTGGTAACCGTTTGGGTTATACGCTTACATACAAATTACGCTAATGGTTTTAGGGATTAATAAGTTTATCGTTATATGAAGTGTACCTGCATTTTGTGGAAGGAGAGTGGGAAAACATCTAGGAAAATCACCCTCAGTACACACGACCGAGATTATAACCTCGATCTCCTCGCCATCGGCAGTCTAGTTTACTGCGCGAGTGATGCCTTGGACCAGCGGCTCCCAAACTTTTTCGACTAGCGAACCCCTTTCACAAACATCTGAGTTGCACGAACCCCCTGGTAAATATCTATAGCCACTCATTTAATGTTATACATAGTTTTTTATTAAATTTATTTATTAATTGTAATCAAAATGTTTAATACTTTTAAATTAACCTATTATAGCTCAGTAGGTACTTTGGGATACCCCAACAAATATAATGGAATAATATTGAAACTATTTAAATACAAGTTCAAATAACTATACAATTGCTTGGAAAAATTAAAAACTGAATTAAATAAGCACAGTACTGCAGTAACATTTTCTTATCTTTACTGTCACAATTTTATCACATTTCACATTTTTTTTAAAGTGGTACTGGAAATTGCTGCATTTACACAACTGAAATAGCCTCCTTTAATAAAAAATTCCATGCCGATTTAAGATTCAAAATTGTTTACAAGTTTTAACAGTTACCTCTTTGCGTCACTTAGTGAGAAGGATGCTCTTGCTTTGGATGGTACAGAGCTTTAAAGTCAGGAAACACAGACGATAAATAAAGTCTCAATTCACTTTCAGTTCTGTTTCTGTATTTATTTTTTAAATAGGCATATGAAGAAAAAGTTTATCGCTCAAATACATAGAAGAAAATGATAACAAAGCTGCAATAGCTTTATGCTCTAACAATGAGAACTCCTCCTTGAAACTTAACCAGAAACCAATTAATGACAAAGATTTATAGCTTTTCTTTAATTCAAAATCTGTGGAAATTTCAAGGAGCTGCTCTTTTTCACTCACGCCTAATGTGGAGGATTTCAAAACTGTTGTCTCTTCCAGAGGATTTCAAATGCACTTGTTATTATTGAACATGGCTGGGAAATATTCTCTGAATGTTTTTCCAAGTCCCTTCAAGTGTTTGATAACCACGTTCTTTGCATTTTCGTCCAAAGAATGCTGATTTTCTACCATAAAGTCGTGAAGGGTATTTAAGCACTCCCTTTGATTGTTAATTAAACACGTTTCCCAAAACTTATTTTTTTAAATGAACGACTCGATATGTCCTTGCACAGTAAAAACGTTAATACTTGACCCCTGAAAAGAGAGGTTTAAAATGTTCATTTTTGAGAAAATGTCTACCAAATAGGCCAAAACTTTGAGCCACATTTGATCTTGCATGCACTTTTCTTTGTGAAAGGGATGGTTGGTAAGAAAAACGAAAACTTCGTGATTAAGTCCAAACAATCTTATAAAAGTTCTACCTTGAGATAACCATCTGTCTTCAGTGTGAGACGATAAACAATTGTAAATGATTACCCTTTCCTCACCAAGTGCTGCAAAAATCCGCCATTGCAGAAATATTTTGGCGAACCTCTTGAAAAATTTCATGAGCCCCCGGTGGTTCGCGAACTACAGTTTGGGAACCGCGGCTTTTAGACCAGGCTGCCACCGAAGAAGGTCCGATTAGTTTAAATATAGGAATAGTTGGGAGGGAACGTAGACGCATTGCATAAACAAAAGTTGATTAATCAAACTAATAAGTTTCACGACGAAATAAAAATAGCAAAACGAGTAATGAACTAACGCTGACGACCCCAAACCGGAATCAAACCCATGACAATCTGTCCTTAGAGACGTATAGCCATCTGCACGATGCACGTGCATGTGATAAACTGTATTCCCTGAAAGTTTGGCTTGTGGGAAATGGGGGGGGGGGAGGATTTTGGGACCCGCATTCATTCGTCAAAGTCACAACAAGTATCCGCATAGCTTGCGTCATAGTTACCTCGTTATCTGGATTAAATCGTTCTATCTCGTTTTGGTAAAACTCCCTAAGGAGTCTCTGCGACTGAATTGTGGGGCCCCTCCCCCTATTTATTTAATTAATACGTTTGGCCATTTATCTGTGGTAACGTGAACTAGACGTTAAACTCGTCTGGTCTGGTTTGCCGGTGACGGAGAGGTCAAGGCAAGATTATCGTCAGGTTGTACTGAAGGATATCTATCCTAAATGGTTTAAACTCCTCTAAGGCTGGGTGTATATTCGTGCATGACGCATAGCTAATAGTAAAAAGTGCATAACGTAGAACGCACAATCCATAATAATAATCCAACTATTTATATAAAACGTAGGGCTTAAAGTCTTTCTTAAATAGATTTTCTTTTAATCATTAAAAATGCCCTAACCTCTTTTCGCCACTGAATAATGGCTCTAAAATACTTCAATTAAGGGTTTACTCGAAAAAACGTTAGTTAAACGGTTTCCTGTAAAACTTGAAATTAACATAATTTAAATTTGGTCTGTACTATTAACTCAAATTTGATATTTATTTTGCTATGATTGTATTATTGCCATGGATATTATGGTACTCAATTCTTTAATAACAGATTAAAATAATATAATAATATATACAATCGTAGTCATTGACGCGTAAACAAAGAACATTTGTGAAAAACACACAAGTACCACAAGGCATTTTTTAAGCATGAACACAGAAGCTAATTTTCGTATCTTTGTGTACTGGCGTTTAATTGGCTATCATCTCTAATTGTATTTTCATTTGCTGATACGCATTAAGTTCAATAAATTATCTATACTACATTCCCTGAGTCCATACACGACTAATATGAAGTTAAAGTTAAATCAACTTTCAGCATCGTACACAATTAACTATGTATGGATAATAAACAATATCATTGAAAATATTGTATTTCATCTTCTTGCGCACTATGGGCTATACACTATTCGCTATTAGCTATAAAACCAACCTCAGTACACCTGACCGAGATTCGAACCTCTACCTCCCTGTTATAGGCAGACCAATCTACTGTGAGAGTAGCACGTTAGACCATGAAGTCACCGAAGCCTGTGTTAAACGTACTGATTTTAAAGCTAAAGTAATCTGGGTAATAACCTAGGTAGCTCAATTTATAGAGCATCAAGCATATAAATCCGAAGGATTAAGAGTTTAAACAACTTACTGAGGCATTTAAAAATATATATATATTTTTAAATGCCAAGGGGTCCACCAAAATATTTTGGTGATGGTGGATTTTTAACTAACAATTTGTTAAATCTTGTGAAGGACTTTTGAAAGGGGTGTATATATAATATATATATATATATATATATATTTCACCCCTTTCAAAATATTATATATATATATATATATATTCACCCCTTTCAAAATATATTATATATATATATATATATATACATATTCACCCCTTTCAAAATATTATATATATATATATATATATATACACCCCTTTCAACTAAAACGAGGGTTTTTTGGAATTAGAGATCTAACCCTAAAAATAGTTTAGCCAGAAAACTGTACTTTTGAAATATATATATATCTATTCACCCCTTTCAAAAGTACAGTTTTCTGGCTAAACTATTTTTGAGAGTGTATGTACAGTTACGGGGGTGTCAGAGTACAGATTGTAGTGCCATCCCCTCCCAATTACCCCCTAAGCCTAACTACCTAGTCACCATGATGGATGAGAGACAATTTGCAACTTGACTAAACGAGATCAATCGCGGCTCTAGGCCTGCGGCCGAGTGTGTATGGGCTGGTAGGGGGGAGAGGGGGGGTCTCGGCCGTCGTATTACATATGATGACGACAAATCTCCCGTCTCTTGGTCCCTCATTTGCGGGGGAGAGATCATAAATAACTAAAATTGGTATATATTGTTCATGAGTGAATGAATGAATGAAATGAAAGTTATTTTAAACCAGATTTGATGCTTATTAAAGTATTACGTCGACAGCAAGGTTGGGGTTCGAATTCCGACTGGGTGTAGTAGGTTTATTTACCCAAATCCGTTTTACACATAATATACTCTCTCTAGTTCATCGCAATCGTGTGTGGCTACAGTTCCTCTAAAATCGGCCTTCCTTCAATCCATCCCATTAATGTCAGAGGCAAATAGCCAGAATATTTCTATCTCATCGCGTGGTATAGGAGATGAAAATTATTTTGGTCTTTAATATTATATAATATACATAGTTGAAATCTCAAGTGGCAATAGTGACGATCAACAAGTTAAAGATATGGTGCACAAAGAAAATATAAAATGGTTAAAACTACAAAACTAAAGACTACAGGAATAATACTCAACGGTTAAAACTATACAACTCAAGATAATAAGAATATTACTTGATGTTTAAAACAATACAACTCAGGATGAATAGGATAACTACACAACTCAAGATAAGAGGAATATGACTTGATGTTTAAAACTATACAGCTCAATATGATAGGAATATCATTAGATGGTTAAAACTATACAGCTCTATATGATAGGAATATCATTAGATGGTTAAAACTATACAGCTCAATAGGTTAGGAATATCATTTGATGGTTAAAACTACACAACTCAAGATGAACAGGATATCACTTAATGTTTAAAACTATACAGCTCAAGATAATAGGAATATTATAAGTTGGTTAAAACTATACAACTCAAGATGACATTAATATTAAGCATTGGTTGAAACTATTCAATTCAAGATGACAATTATTGTTTAAACTTTACAAATCAAGATGACAGAAAATGTACTTCAACGTATAGCTTTAGTTTGGAAAATTAATTTTAAAGCTTATAATTATGGGTGAAACTAAGGTTTTGTATCCGCTTATAAGTAACGGATAGTTGATATTTACACTCTTCACTTATTATAAACATGCATTTTTTCGATATTAAGTGTGAGCATACTTGAAAAAAAAAGGGTACAGTGCATCGCACAGACTTTCCCTCACTTTTATCTTAAAATATATGCCTACATTTACTAAAAACTCGTGCAATTTGTGAACCAAGATACATTGTTGAAGAAACACTACACCAACGATCATAAATAAAATAATATACACTATTACTTACTTACTCTATGGCATTAGGAACAATGAACACAGAGGAAGGAGAAACATCTTTGTCCGCCAAAGAGCATAAGAATCATATTCACTTTCAAAGACATTAATTAAAAAGTATTTATATTTGCTTTAACTTAAGAACTGTTGGTTTCATAAAAAAATATATTTCAAATAAAACATTTTTATCTTTTATAGTAGTACAACACTTTATATTGATAAGTTATTCCGTATCGCAAATATTTGCGGAGAAATGATGAAAAATAGGAAAATTTACACTACGTGTAGTGCCCTCAAATTCATTTTCACGATAAAATAAAAACTGCCATCTTGTTTATAGTAATAAACATGTCTGGATATAAAATTTAATCAAAATCGTTAGAGCAAATTTATAAAAATAAACTATTTGGTCTTTTTTTGCCCTTCTGTAAACTACTTAAATTTAGGGTTAGATCTTTAATTCCAAAAAACCATCGTTTTAGTTCAATCGGAAAAATAGTTTCAGATCCAGCCCAAGGAGCATACACACAGGCAGACGGCATTGCGGGTTTCAGGGGGACATGAAACTTCGACATTTATCAAAATCTTGAGTTCAATTGTTTTGACTATAGCAATAGTTATCTCTCTGAGAGTAGAAGGAAGTAAAAAATCATTCTTAGAATTGATAATAGGATTTTTATTGCTACGATTCTTAGTACGATTTTGGAAGGAATAAACTTTCAAAAGAGACAAAAAAAAATTAATTTCGTGATAACATTTTACTATATCATTAGTGAATATCAACACATAAGGCGTAAATCATTTTGTAATTACGGAAATGTTCACAATCCAATTAATTTAAACTATTCTAAAAATTACACTTGAACGCGGGAATCGAGCCCGGGACTTCTGGTTAGCGTGCCAATGGTTTACTATTGAACTATCAAGGGTTTGCTTTAAACTATAAGTAAATGATAGCCCTGAGCACGGGACTATTACTGGATAGCTCAGTGCTAGAGCTTTGGTACGCTAATTCAAAAATCCCGGGCTCGAATCTAGTGTGCAGGTGTCTTTTTAAATTAATTTAGATTATAGTATTAGTTTTATTTTATAGGTCAACACGACTGGCGCGTTAGTTAACTACGCCACCGAGGCGGGTTATTTGAGAAATATATAAGATATTTCTGTTAGCCTTCCCTCAATAAAAACAGATCCAAATAAACTGTTGCCAATTGTTCCTGCCTATATATTTAGCATACATCAAAATGTTGTTTGTGCCTTTATTGAAGAATAAATACTTGTATTTTATTCATCACAATGATGAGTGCTATTAAAATGGACTACCCCATATTTGGTGAACACAATTTCATAGGTATATAATGCGATTACGTGTAAGTAGCTACCGTGTTAGTTGCCACCCGTGCAAGTAGCCACCTTACCTCAAGACGAGGGTTGACAGGCGCCCTTTCCAAGTCAGCGATTACGTGTTAGTAGCCACCCTGTGGTGGCTAGGAAGAGAATGTGTACTATTTACATGTTTTGATGTCTTCTCTTTTATTCAAATTTCGCTATATAGGCTAGCAGGTGGCTAACCTAACCTAACCTAACCTAACAAACCTAACCTAACCTAACCTAACCTAACCTAACCTTGTCAAATCTTGTCAAAGCCACCGTGTCTAACACGAAAACATGTAAATATTACATATTCTCTTCCTAGCCACCACAGGGTGGCTACTAACACGTTTTTCTGCAGGGTGGCAACTAACACGGTGGCTGCTAACACGGCACGTATAATGCAATGGGTTGAAAATGGAAATGACCGGCAGATATCTGCAGGAGCCAACTACAAATAATTACTCTTGTACGCGATGAATATGGTAAGGATAGAGCTATTGGTCTATAAAAACTTCCCACGCAGTCGTGTGTCTGACATTCTCTACTGCTGTTATTCTTTCGGTGCTCTGGCCATCATTATCTTCAAATGTGGTCGAGGATTTGCTCTTCAAAATTGAGTGTTCTAGTATTGATTCTTTTGCCACCGTCTGACACTCATTATTTTGAAAGTAACCAGTATTTCGTAGGCGTCCTTATATTCTTTGAAATGTTTTCTTATTTGGCAAACCTCTATAAGAATAGGAGTCTCCGTATTGACGTATTTTATTTATTTTTACTTGTGAATGTGAGGAATGCCAGGCCTCCACCGTGGTTCGGATTCCACGTTAAACTGTAGGTCCTCCATTTCATCTCACAATCACCCTACCATTTCACATTAGCGTAAGTGCGTATAACCCGAACGGGTAGTAAGACGCGGTGCTAATAATAATAATAATAATAATAATATTTATTTTTATTTAATACCATCGCGTCTTACTACCTGTTTATTCAGGCTCTACGTATATAAAGATAATTACTAATGGGGTAGGGATGAAGAACGAAGCGTTTTAGTGGTAATCTACCCGCATTTGCATGGAAGGAGAGTGGGAAAATATTTATGAAAAACCACTCTCCATTGACCCAACTGAGATTCGAAAGCTGATCTCTCCGTTATCAGCAAGCCAGTCAGAGTATAACCCGAATGGTTAAGACGTGGTGCTAAAAATAAAAAGACCAGTCTAACACGAGAGTGACGCCTTAGACCATTCGGCCACTGAATTGGGTTACACACATGATGTTTCAGCTGAAATACGTTTGGCAAGACCATAAATCAAATCCATATATGCAATTTATTGATTCGAATGAGTATCCACAGTCAATTCAAATGCACAGTAAAGTATCAACCAAGGCCGTAGCCGGGACAAAATTTTATGGGGGGTCTTAGCAGCTTCTACAGTTATTCTCACATTCACAAAGACTTCCTATTTCCTTTGTCAATATTTTGTCATAGTCTCAAAACAGCTTTATTACCTGACTAATGAACACAATCACAAATTATTATTTTTCAGTGTACGTTAAAATAATTTAGTAAAAGATAAGACTTAGATATTATATTAATAATTAAAGATTTATAAGATGTATGGGTTTAAATTGGTTGACAATTAAAGATATAATGATAATTGAATTATGTTAAACTTTATGAAAAGTTAAGTTACTTGGTATACATATTAATTAAAAAATGTATTATAATGAGTCAAATGGGGTAAGCTAATAACATAACATACACATTATTGATTGACGATCATTTATAAGTGAAACTATAATCAATTATAATAAAAACAATTAGTTTACTAAAGTAGTTCAAATATAGTGTAGAATTGTGAGTCAATTGAAAATGAACAAATTGAATGATACTATGCACTAGGATTGACCAATTGTTTTGAATGAAAGTAACAAACTGAACACATAATACATTAAAGATTAAGTTTAAAAAGAGTTAAAATATAGAACAAATTTAAAACAAAAGTTAAGATGAGTTACATAAAATTGATGCGTGGTTTTAATTGAAACCTATTACTGTTCAAGAGATTTTCAGAAAGCAAACTCAGTTTTATCGGTTATCTAAGTCTTAACTAGAAAAATTTGTCCCTTTACTCCTTTTTCAGTGTTCCCGTATTGCTGTTAGTTACTGGAACTTTGTCCGACATGTTTCGGTGCTAGTACCAACGCACCATAACCATAGAGTTCGTATAGTGATGACACACAGTGTGTTGTAACGAACTTATTATCTATTAATATAATTTCTAAGTCTTAACTTTTATTATATTCTACACTCCTTACGGAAGATCTTTTAAGAATGTTTTCTAAAATGTTATTAAAATAATTGTGATAAGTGAAAAACTCGTATGTTTTGTTTGAACAGTAATAAGACTATATTAATTGTTTTGGTCAAATTTTTTGGGGAGGAAGGTTTGAACCCCCGAAACTCCCCTCTGGCTACTGATTGGGTAACAAGTTCCAAAACGTAATAATAACGAACTGGAATGACTTATAAATACGATCAACTACTATTTTGCGTTTACAGAACGGCCAGCAATGTCACACATGAGATACAAAGCATTGTTTTTAAACAGTTAAATGTTCTCAGTTACAGTAGATCAATTTGCCATCATAATTACTGGATCACAAAAATAGCTATAGCTCGTAGACAAGGTAAAATAATACACATGTTGATAAGAAAAAAACTTTTTCTATGTTATAATGTCCTGAGTTAAACCCTAAAGTGGGTTCTAAGTTCTAAAGTGTACATTCATTAGGGCTGTTTGTGTAATATCAGACGCACTAAATTAAATTGAATTAGTTTGCGACTATTGTGTAGAAAATATACATTAAATTATGCAAGAAAAATTTAAATTTTACAATCCTCTCACACGTTAATTGCTTACTTGACAGTGCTTACATAAATTTTAATTGAATTAAATATTGAAAAATTGTATGCATACAATATGTTGAGATACTTCCTCACTGTTCTACGTCTCTAAATATTAATTGATTTTTTTTAATTTTTGATAATAGATTACGACCAGGCTCATCTCCGATCTACACCCCCTCAACTCTTTATTCCCTCACCCTTCCCCTATGGGCTCATTATGTTGTGGTCCTCAATAATTAGATCACTAAAATACTTAATTATCGGGTTTTCACGAACTTCAACTTAATTAACACACTTAAGGACCTTGTAACTTCTCAAGTCCTTCAACAGATTCAAAACTTATAATTAGAGAAAATACCTGCTATTTTAGAAGAGTAGAATTATTCTAAAATAATCTCCATGAAAAAACTCTTTCGATAACTGAACTGATTTCAATTCTACTTCCAATGTTTTTTATACTTTTTGTAGTTTTGTTGTATTTGTTTTATGTGATGGTAAAAGTCGTTTTACTTCGTATATTTAAATGTAATTAGTTGGTATGCTCAACTTCAAGTTGTTATTTTTTACCTGCTCTGCATTTAACTACCCATCGATGGTAATGGAATATTTACACAAATAGGGTAGAGATGAGAAAGATATAATTTATAATCAATGTACCGGTATCCGAATATTCGTGGAAGAGTAGTAGAAAGCCATTAAGAGGAACAAGACACCCTCATTACACCCAACCGGGATTCAAACCTCAGCATCCCACTTACTAGAAATACATACTAGGTGAGATTGGTGTCTTAACTCAAGCATTCATGTACAGTATGTCAATCGAATACATAATAATTACCTGTTTCGAGATTATTATTATTAGCACCGCGTCTTACTACCCGTTCGGGTTATACGCACTTAAGCTAATGTGCAATGGTAGGGTGATTGTGAGATGAAATGGAGGACCTACAGTTTAACATGGAATCCGAACCACGGTGGAGGCCTGGCATTCCTCACATTCATAAGTTGTGATTAATACACGTCTTGTCAGAGATGAAGGAAAGGTTTGGCAATCAGATAAATCTGTGTTAGGACCGAGGATTGAACCCCGGACCCTCAGTACAGAAGTCTGACATCTTACCCCTAGACCACCAAGTAACCGTTTCGAGTTTAATTTGCATTATGGACTTAGGGGGGGGCAATATCTCTACCCGAAACTTTTTACTTTTACATGTAAAAAAAAGTTTGAAATTTAACTGGTAGCATATAAATATTATATTAGAGGGAAACTTTTTATTTCCTAATTCTAATGTATGTACCCATTATTTCTTACGTTAATTGAGTAATAGATCATGTATTTATGTATTTTTAGCAATGTATGTAACTTTTAATTTGAGTACCATCCCACCCCAAATTAAATGCTGGATTCACAAATGCCTCCTCCCATCACATCTTACCCTAACTACCCCCTTCTTTACCGTGAAAACCGGAGACACAATTAAAAGTGTGCTCCAAAATAAATATTTCCACCAGCTACCATCATTCTCTGTAGATGACGTTAGCACTTAATTCCTGTTATCCTAAGATATTTCGAGTTTCTCTCAGTGCCTCCGCGCGAAACAGTGGAAGCGCTTAAACAAGAACGCGACGCCGCAAAACAAAACAAACAAAAAAACTGGTCTATTGTATCGAAAGGTAAAAACAAAAGACGTTCGCGTCTTCGGAAGTCATTACCCTAAAGCTTTTGTTCTCACAAAGTGTCTCAGACATTCGAAACTTGGGAAAAGGGGGAGGGGGAAGTTACACCCTTATAAGTACAGCTTGTTATGTCTTGCTGAGAAAACTACTCTACCCTCGAATCTATCTTAGGAAGAGAACAAGGAGGGGAAGTGGGGGGGGAATAGGGTTGTCTCCCAGGCACATTAGTAAGATGATGCTGCTATATATCGAACAAATTGCTACCTCCAACAGCTTATGTTGACAGAAACAAGAGGTGAAAGGTTTATTTTCTTGTACTATTTATGAAACAAAAAAACTATGTGTCTTTATTTGAATGTAATATAATGTGGCTCTAAGATTCACTACTAAATTTAAATATACATCCAATTCAAGAAATTTAGTTATGATATATTTGTGATAGGGGATAAAGATATTTATACATATATATATATTTAGGTGTGTGTGATTTTTGTACTTCCAGACTATCTACATATTTAGAATACACAATTGGATGAAATGCACCTTCATTTTCGTGGAGGGAGAGTGGAAAAACATTCAGTAAAATATACCTTCATACACACTCGACCTGGATTCAAGCCCCAACCTCCCTTAAAGGGCAAACCAGACCAAATGCGATACTGACACTTTAGTCCAAGTCGCCACTGGTTTATGTAAGAGGTTTCACACATTTGTTTTCTCTCTACCTGCGTCTTCCACGCCATTTGGGCTATACGCACTGTAGCTACTCGATTGGGGTAAGGATGGATAAGGTGGAATTTAGAGAAAATGTACACACATTCGCAAGTAGGTAGGATGGAAAACAATTATTCAAAATTACTCAAGTACACCCAACAATTATTCAAACTAGACCAAACGAGAGGCTGACGCCTTAGTCCACCTGTGACTGTTTTCCAATTGAAATTGTTTGTTTTGACCCCTTCAGGACTTCGTCCAAGGCCTATCGGTACTGTCCCGCGGCTCCTTGGACGAGAAGCTGCGCTGGACCTTCTCCCTGTACGACATCAACGGGGACGGTTGCATCACCAAGGAGGAGATGACTGACATCGTGTCTGCCATCTACGACCTCATGGGAAAGTTCGCCGAGCCTTGCGTGGATGATGAGACGGTCAAAGAGAAGGTGGACCGTATCTTCCAGGTCAGTCTGGCTTCTTATTCCGTGGGGGCCACCACGTCTTACTACCCGTCCACGATATCTAAACATTTAAATTAATGGAAGTAGGGATTTAGAATTTTAAAAGTGAGAGAAATTATTTAGAAAACAAATACTAAAAACTCTGCATACCCAGCCATGGTTCAAACCTCGACCTCTTTGTCAGTGACAAACCAGACAGTGAAAGAGACTGACGATTTTATTCACATAAATCATCAATGCTCCCGAATCCTTTAGTCACCACAAACACTTGAAGTCACGTGTTCTAAGGCGTCGAGGTCTCGATAGGCTGGATTGCTGATGACGGGGAGGTTGAGGCTAGGTACTAGGTTTATTCCACTCAGGGAGTGATGATGCTGGTGCACTTTCTTTCCCCTCCCTTCCTCCTTATTTTATATCTTTAAGTAAAATTGTTAATAAAGTACTAAACATAATACAATAGAAAGTGACTAATATCACAAAACTACTAACACAATATAATAGAAAGTGACTAAATGAACAAAGCGGCTAAATACAATATAATAAAAAGAGATTTATTTCACAAAGCAATTAAACACATAGTGTCACATATTATAATGTGACTAATTTCACAAAGCTATTAAATACAGTAAAATATTATTTTATTACGTGTTCTGTCTTTCGACAGGTCCGTTTATTTTATCAGTGAACTTAGACCACAAACGTGCCCTGTCCTCTGCCTCCTCCTTCAGCTCCCAGAGTTGTCTTATTTCCTACAAGTCATCCAATATTTGGATCCTCCTTCTTAAAACTCCTCTTTTCCTCAACCTTTCCTTTTACTTCTTTACTTCAAGGGATGTGTCCGATCCGGTTTGATTTGAACCGAAGAATCACATCCAAAATGGTTCTGTTCTCACCCACTCTTATTAGGACTTCTTCATTTGTCACCCTGTCTGTCCACCTGATCTGCTCAAATATTCTTCAGCACCACATTTCAAAGCGCTTCAAGTATTTCTTTTCAATCTTACTAAGAGACCTCGGTTTTGCTCCATACAGCGCGATGCTCCAAAGTAACATTTCATTACTTTCTTCCTCAGTTACAAACTCAACTTGCTTTCAGTAGTAACCTCTTCTTGTTTAAAGCTTCCTTGGTCAAGGTGATCCTCGAACTAATAACAAAATATAAAGTCACTAATCTCACAAAGCAACTAAATACAATATAGTAAAAAGTGACTAAATGTAATACAATCTAAATTGACTAAATTCACAAAGAGACTAAACACAATACAATAGAAAGTGATTAATTCCACAAAGATAATAAACACACAACATTACTAGTACATTTTATCGCCCATCAAAATAAGAACCCAATAAAACAACAAAATGTTGAGTAGTACGGACGATGTGACATTTTGTTCCTTAAGAGATATCCTTGGTTAATGTCCTGGAAACCGAATGTATCTCCTATTAACCCTAAACGTGATTTATTACACCGAGGAGTACTGTAGTACCAACCATAACATTCGCAAGCTAAGGCAAGTCACGCGATACCACCAACGCAACAAGGGAAAAGTAATTTCAAGTTGTTGTTTTGTAATGTCCTCGTCATTTAGAAAACGCGTATACATAGAATCTCCTTGGTAATTGAAGCTTCGAGTGGAATAACGTATTAAGTTACTTTCACCTACAAGTAACTTGTTATGAACGTGGAGTTGACGGGTATTTGTTCAAAATGTGACCACTTGTTTTCTATGCACTGCGTCTTAAAACCCATCCGGGCTATTCTCGTATTCACAATTATGGGGTAAGAAATGAGTAAGTTAGAATTTAGAGGAATAATGCATGCAACCCTCTTCAGTGTCCGCGTGATCTAACGCGCTACTCTAGTGTTAGACTAATAACGACTGCCAAAGACGAGGAGATCGGGATTTGATCCCAGTCAGGTGCACTGAGGATTTTTTTACTTGTACGGTTCTCACTCTCCTTCCACACAAATGCGGGTGCACTCCTTCTCAATCAAACCCTCCTTATCTCTAAGCCATTAGGGTAATTAGTACATAGGCGTATAACTCGAGCGGGCAGTAATACACGATACTAAAAAAAAAAGTTGCATGCAATATGTGTGGAAGTAGATTGTGAAACCATTTAGTGTAAACCACCCTCTGTATACTTGGCTGGGATTCGATCCCCAACCTCCCCGTGAAGGGCAAACCAAAGTAGATGAGCCTGACATTTAGTCCACGTGTTCATCCGTTGATGCCATATTGTACACACTGTTGTTTGGGTAAACAAAATAGATTCATTACAAATCGCGACTTGTGTCGTTCTAATCTACACTTCAACTAACCTGCTCCCGACGATCATTTGGTCATTTTACAGAAAGATGCATTTAATAGACATTTTACTACCATTATTGTTTTAACCATCTTCTTATAATATTATGGCCACTATTATATTGCATTTTTATGGAGTTACTTAATTAGCACCATCTAAATTCAAAGTTATGTAAGCGCACGAATTACAGACTAATGTTCATTAACTAGAGAAAACGATGACAGCTTAAACAAACTTCAATTTTCCTTCTTAGCTCATTCGTACCATAAACAACGGGTTATATAAAAATCATGATTAATTAAAAACAATGGATCCATATAAGTGAGTTATAATTGTATGAATGGTAATAGCCAGGTAATTAGCGCAGTTAAAAACACTTTGATCAATGAAAATTGGTTTCTACTTTCTCATATAGTACTAGAGAAAGTTTTCAACCTCGAGGTTATGATTGAGCTCGACGTGTGATGTTACCATAAACTCAAAAAAATTATTTTACTGTTCTTTATGTCTGTCTGTCCCTAGTCACTGATCTGAAACGGTTTAATGGAACTTGTTAAACTTGGTATTTAGATGATATATGGCTACATCTCAGGATTTTTTCTTTTGACTGGTGCCCATAAATTAAAGGTAGCTTACTGATGAGTTATTAATTTTTTGAAATCCAAATTTCTCAAAAATGGTTTCAAATTATTTTGTTTGAAATTAATACCTTAATAGTGTTTGACCTCCAAATAACACTGTATACTTGGTTTTTGGGTAAAAATTCGTTGAAGGGTAGTTAGTTAGTGAGTAATTTTTGAAAATTCAAAATATTTAGAAAATGGCTCTAACGATTTTGTTTAAAGTGTATATCTGTAGAGTGTATGACAGGACAAACAAAACCATTTGCTTGTTTTTCCATAAAAAAATTGTTAAGGAATACTGATAGTTTATTTTTTATATAATAATTGAAATATAAAAAGTGAAATTTTTGGGCCCCATTGAAATAAATTGTTGTTTGGAATCAATAAGGGAAAAAATTACTAAGTTGAAATGTTTAAAATAGTCTACCTTCAATTGAAAGACTATAAAAATCAACCTCGGAAATATTCAGTTTAGATAAAATGTATATTTTATAGTTAGTTTTCTAATGTAACTTTTTATCTCTTTAATATGCTATTATTTCAAGGGCAGCTATAGTTAATTTAATCGTCATTTATTTACTCGGTGACATTAGTAGCTCGAAAGTTCATTGGGGAACATACTAAAGTACGCCACCTATCCTTATCTTGAGCTATTTATATCCAATCCACCTCATTATACCCTCTCTTTTTCAGGTATATTCTAATGTTATCCCTCCATCTGCGTCTAGGTCTTCTAAATGGTATCTTCCCACGGGGTTTGCCAGTCAATAACCCAAACACTGCACTGCCATGTCCTGCTCACCGTAATCATAAATTTTATTTTATACTCAAGCGATTTGCATTTTTTAAATCCTTTCTTACTTTTTTATACTATCTGTCTGTGATATTATCTTAATTTAACTACTCAAATGTGCTAAAGAAGATAAATTTGTAATTTAAAGGCAAGATACCCACATTTATATGGAGGGAGTATGCGAGATAGATTAGGTTAAACTCCCCTAAATACATCCTGGCAAGGTTTGAACATCGACCTCCCTGTCACCACATACAAAACCAGATGAGCCTACTCCCCGATGCGAGTCGCTTTTAAAACTATATTTTTAAATAAATTAAATGCGACGTTTAATTTAATTGGAGAAAATGCGCCGTTAATAAAATTAATATACTGTCACTTATCTGTATTTCCCCTCTGTCCACCCCAAGTAGTGGACATTGTGTAGGACATGAGCTACATTGAATTAGTTGTATTAGTTATATATTATCTGTCCTTATTTCCCTGTTTCGTCCTGTTTTCATTCTAGAACGTATTCTGCTGTATACTAACAGTTAAAGGCTGACCCACTCATTACAACACAAATTACTGTATTCAGAGAATATGTTTTGGGGGGTTCTAATTCCCCTGCCAAATGAAAAATAAAATTATACCTAAAAAATGTCAGCATAAGGGCTGGTTCTGGTGTTAGCATTCATATACCACTGATTTTTATACTTCAACTATATAAAATAAGGCATATCAAATTCACGTTGCAAGTCCTAGATAGTATGTACTTACAGCCAGAAGGCAGTTTCTAAAAGCTCCCTCTAGCCCCAACCAACCAACCAACCTCCACCCCCTAAACCTTGTCTGTGCTCTAGGATGATATTTGGTCTTTCTCCCCGACCCCCCATTCCTTAACCAACTGTTGTTGGGGTAATTAGCGTTCGGCTCATTATCTCCCCTAAGCATTCAAGGACTTCTTCGATAACCTTTCCCTCCAACAAGACCTATGTTCGACCAAATCCACATCGTCGTAGCTCCTGCAACAGGTGCACCAGGGAAAATGAAGTTCTTGGCGCGGATATTTGGCAGACTTGATTACTAGACTCAAGAAAATGTGGATTTTTTTTCATAAAGAATAGTAAATACTGAAAGAAGGGTAGTACGATGGGGAAAGCCCACACATTTACCAGGAAAATGTACGCCTCATATAAAAAAAACACAGTAAAAAATCAGGAAACAACCCCAAACAAATCCCCCCTTCCCTCCCTTCTCTTCATTAGAGGAGATCAGAACAGTGCCTGTACTATGAGTGGAGGCTTATCACTGTAGCTTGAATCCTAAAATATACTTCATCAGAAGAATGAAGCATAGCACTGGCTGAAGTATTGCTTGAAGTTGATCACTGCAGCTTTAGTCCTGAAGTTTACTTCATCAGAAGACTAAATCATAGCACTGATTGAACTATTGCTTGAAGTCGATCACTGGAACCTTAATCCTGTAATTTACTTCATCAGAAGAATAAATCATAACCCTGACTGAACTATGGCTTGAAGTTGATCACTGCAGCTTCAAGCCTATAGCTTACTTCATCATAGGACTAAATCTTAACACTGACTAAACTATGGCTTGAAGTTGATGACTGCAGCTTTAATCCTGATGTTTACTTCATCAGAAGACTAAATCATAACCCTGACTGAACTATGGGTTGAAGTTGATCACTGCAGCTTTAATCCTGAAGTTTACTTCATCACAAGACTAAATCATAACACTGATTGAACTATGGCTTGAGGTTGACCATTGAAGCTTGAATCTTGTATTTCCCTTCATCAGAAGAATAAGGCATAGCACTGTCTGAACTCTCTCTAGATTGATCATTGAAGTTTGGATCCTGGTTCGAATACCAGTCGGGTGTACTGGTGAGGATAAGGAAGGTAGTTTTTCAAATTACTCCTAAATGAGAGTGGAAAGAGAGAGGGGATCAAACAACAGCGATAATTCTCCTTTAGGAAAAACTATCCCCATTGCACCTGGATGAGATTGGAACCATGACCTCACCGTCAGAGGCAAATTAATTTATTTTGAGCCTGAAACCTTAAAACGTTTGACCCCCGGATCTAGCGGAGGATATATTAAGGGTATTTCTAAAACAATATCTGTCCATATTTCATCTGACTAGTCAAAACCGACAGGTAGAACTCGCCCAAGAAGCAGTCGAGGTTATTCTAGTTTCCACTCCGTGTTTGGACAAGACTCAGAGAAGGGTGAGAGGGGTTAAGGACTGAGGGGTAGATAATGAGAGCCCTCGCTAATGAACCGTCTAATTACAAGGGGGCCAACTGTCATGTCTCTATCCCTTTTCTGTCGGGTCATTCTCCAGCTAGGGAACTCCGTTAGCTTCTTGAAGCAAGTCAAAGGTCGCCTGAGCCTTCGCGTCACGTGAGAAACTCACATTTCAAACCCCGACACCAAGAATCGTTTCGACTGGACGCTCTCGACCCAATACCGTCATCGCCCTCATTATCCTGAAAGGACACTTCAGAATTC
This sequence comes from Timema podura, assembly GCA_033556935.1. Taxonomy (NCBI): domain Eukaryota; kingdom Metazoa; phylum Arthropoda; class Insecta; order Phasmatodea; family Timematidae; genus Timema; species Timema podura. The sequence continues at coordinate 12,403,662 of JAVRXN010000008.1, forward strand.
ACAGATAGTACAATGTCTGTCACTATGACTACTTTAATTCCAGGAGATTTCCCTGATAATTTTAAATTTCATGAATTTTCTCAATTATTTTAAATTTGTCACACATTTTATTACTAATTTTAAATTAGCTGGCATTTCCCTTATAATTTTAAATCATTTAATATTTCCCTGGTAATTTTAAATTCCCTGATATTTCATTGCTAATTTTAAATTCCCTGGTATTTCTTTGATAGCTTTAAATACTCTGACATTTCCCGAATAATTTTAAATTCCCTCAATTTTCCCAATGAATTTAAACTTTTTCTGATAAATGTAAATTTTCTAACAATTTCCGAATGATTTTAAATCCTTTATATTATTTCTGTTGTCAACATCCCTTTTTCTCAACTAATAAAAAGCCTACAGCGATGAATAAGGTATCTTTGGAAAGGATTATTTACCAGCTTCTGACATAGCATACTCAGTTTACGTTAAAACACATTGTTTGTTTAAAATTTAAGTTAAAGAAAAATCTGAAATATTTTTGTATCAATTACCGAAAATAAACTCTCTTTGCTATTTTGTGTATACAATTCGCTGAATACTTAATTTCAACAACCCAACAAAAGACTAAATCTTTTTTTGGAGGGAAGGGTGGGGGAATGTTGAATGTTTTAAAGTTTCGCGGGTGCTTACTGTTTTCTTAATATTTCTCAAGTAATTTTAAATTAACAAACATTTCCCTGATAAGTTAAAACTATCAAACATTTCCTTGATAATTTAAAATTATCTGACATTTATTTAACTAGAATATTATTTTAAATGATCGGATATTTAACGGGTAGTTTTAAGTAAATCTAACATTCCTACGGATACTTTAAAATTCACTGACATTTCTATGATAATTTTTAATTCCATAACAATTCCCAAATATTTTTAAACTCCCACACATTTCCCAAGTATTTTTTAAAAAAAACTGTGATTTCTTTGATAATTTGTAGTCCCCTGACATTTTCAGGTCTTACCTTATCATGGCACCCCTGCTATATCAACAAGCAAGCCTACCTATGAACCAGCGCAAATTTCTACAAAAAATCACATAAATTTAATTTTAATTTGAAGAAATTTAACCAATTAAAGGCATATCTTGGTCTGATGACATATGTGCTGTCTTGCAGCAGTGCTTCTTATGTTTGGGGTTTAAACGAGTTTGTTTGAGAGGCTCTTCCAAAGAAATAAGTTGTCAGACACTTGATTTGCCTCTCCTGTTATCATTTAATACCAACTCTTTACACAATGAAAAAAAAAAATGAAAATACCTTCTCTACTATTCTTCCTTATGCCGCCCTTCCCACTACGTAAAATAAACAATCGAGAGTTTTCAGGATGAACGAATCTTTCCCCAATAATCTTCTAGACATTTCAAAAAATATATAAAATGATTCAATCTTTACTTTCCTCCCCCCTCCCCCCCCCCCCACACACACACACACCAACTTTTTTGACAGACCAATAATTCCACTTTTAAAAGAGCCGTTTTATTTTCCTTTCATCCTTTCTTATTTCCTTTCTATTTTGAGGGATATTTTTTTAACCTCGTCTGTTTTATTCTTCTATTTTCCTTTTCACTAACTCTTCTTATCAGTAAACGTACTTTAGTAATTATCCTGGTCCGAATCCAGGGGGAGACTGATGAAGATATTTACTATTTGTATACGGGTTCATCCTGCTAATATAATATCAGCCAATGTCTAGTAGTTGAGTACTAGGTGTATCGTTCAAGGTTAGGCTAGTGCTAGGCCCTATATAGAACATCTCGAGGTGTATTTGTCAACCATTTATAATAACATTTTAGAAACATTCTAAAATAGTTTAAAGTAAAGAGTGGTAATAATTAAAGTTAAGACTTAGATATAAAACTCAGGAAATAACTATAACAGTATATCAAAAATTTTAATTTAATGAATTAGATAGTTTCAAAATTGATAGATGAATTAAGTGATATTAAAATTCAAAAAAATTGATTATAATTTGCTTCTAATGAGCAACACATTGGCATATATAAATTTTCAATAAATTGATATAACATCATCAAACTTAATTAGAACATAGTTTGACGACAGTTCTAAAATACACGTTTAACATATTAAAATTGAGTTACAAAACTTTGATACAACAAATTAAGGACAAAACAAAGTTTAAAGTTCAACTGTGTTGCAAATAAATTATAAAATTTAAATTAGTAGGTTAACATCTCCCATATGAAATAAAATAAAGTGATTAAGTGTTCTTGTTACAATGCTTTGAAGAATATAATAATTTTAATTTTAAGGTTATGTATGAAATCTAAGCCTTATCTTATTCCAGTCCCATTACTTCTTGTGATAATCAGCTATAGAAAGATGTTGATTTATACTCTTCCGATTGTTTCGGTATATAAAATACCATAATCATGAGAAAAAAAAGTCGTTGTGCGGGACAAAAAGTGTTGTTACAACTAAGAAATGTAAACTGGGGTAAATAAGCATCTTTCTATGGCTGATTAAACTGCGATATTTAACGTAAGAAAATCGTTGAACCTGAGCTGGTTTCACAATTTTTACAATTTTCTTAAATTACATTTCTTAAAAAATATATATTTTATCCTTTAGGGACATGTGGACACCCTTTATTTCCATTTCGGCATGAACTCTATTTTTAAATATCTTAAAATGCCACTTCTCAAATAACGAGTAACTTCTTAACATTCACACCGTGTCTTAGCGTTAGGGTGAGGGATATATTTAAACAATTAATAGAATGTCTATGATACAGCTAATGGTATAGTAAATAATTTAGACCCTCTTCAAAAGCGATAGCAATAATGATATATAGCAGATAATATTTAACATAATTAGACAGAAGTATATCTAGATGCCTCCCGGCAAGTAGGAGCGCAACTAAAAATCCGGAAGTTGGAAGTTGCTATCTCTCCTTTACCGCCGGATGCTTCCAAAAGCTTTTTTTTTTTCATCTCCTCTTTGAAAAAAAGAGTGGCAAGACTGTGTTATCTCAAGTGCGCCAACAATTCGGTCGTAAAAGCAAACAAAACTGGTGAAGGAGATTGGAACTAGGACCCCCTTCTATATTCGTACAGTCTTGAGTAAGGTTTGCGAGGTGGTAGGGGGGTTGAAAAGGGGGAAGGGGGGTGTACGTACGGAAGATAGGTTTGGCCTATTGATAGGGTTATGGATCGTTAAAATGATATAGTGGGGGAGCGTTTGTAAGAGATGATGGAATAAAGGAGAGCTGGGTATTTATTGTTTCATCATCGAAAAGAAGGGTCGTTTGAAAGAATTTATTTTTTTAGACCCTGATGATTAAAAATTAAGAACGAATGAGATTAAAAAAAACAGAAAAAGTTTTTAACCGTTAATCTAATTTTTACTCTTTACTATAGTCTGTTTACGATAGTTAATACCTTTTATAACAGATAAAAATTACTAAAAAATATTAGTTTTCTTCTGTCTTGCCGATACATTTAATCATTTTAACGATTCATTAATTTGTTGGGCTATTCACGCTTAAACAAGCTAATAGGATAATGATTAGGATGAAAGACTCAGTAAAAGTATCCTCATTTACTTATTATTATTATTATTATTATTAGCACCACGTCTTAATACCCGTTCGGGCTGTACGCACTTACGATAAGGTGTAATGGTAGGGTGATTGTGAGATGAAATGGAGGACCTACAGTTTAACGTGAGATCCAAACCACGGTGGAGGCCTGGCAATCCTCACATTCACGAGTTGTGATTAATACACGTATTGTCAGAGGTAAAGGAAGGGTTTGGCAATCAGATAAATCTGTGCCGGGACCGAGGATTGAACCCCGGACCCCCAGCAGAGAAGTCTGAAACCTTACCCTTAGACCACCAGGTCACCCTCACTTACTTAGAAGGAGAATTCTAGCATGGGTTCTTTGAAAATTATATGCATCTAAAAGCTATATGGAGCAATTTTTTGAAAATATGATGTTCCTAACGGCTGTTTAGTGTGGTCCTCGCCAAACTTTTTTGAAAATGAAATGGCTCTAGACGCTATAAAGAGTCTTCCCTGACTTTTTTTGAAAAAAAAAAAATGGTAGGTCTACAGTGCTTATTTGGAGTTTGATGCAAGACGATCTTTCAGCCTCATATTCGGTAATATTAGAGGGGAGTGAACTAAATCTAGAAGAGGCAAATTTTTCTAAGGGAAGGAAGACAAATTATTTCCATGGGGGTGATAAATGCGCTCTGCCTCCCCCCTGACGGGTTCCGCCACCACTGCTTTGAGATAATCGCTTATTTGGTGTCACGTGACTTAATTATACAGATCCCATAACTGACCTCAGTGCGAATTTTTTCTTTTTTTTTTTTTTTTTTCAGAAAATGGATCTGAATAAAGATGGCGTGGTGACCTTGGAGGAATTCCTAGACTGCTGCATGAGGGACGAGGATATTTCCCGCTCCATGGCCGTCTTTGACTCGGCCTTCTGACGCTCGCCTGTCGGCGCCAGACCGCCGCCATCTTGGACGTGAAGGACGCGTCGCGACCAATCTCGATAGAACACAAGAAAAATAAAGCCGTCCGTGGGCCCGTTAGAAAGAGTTATTTTCATATTGTATGTCCCGAATAGAGGGATAGGTATACTTATAGGGGCAAACCGGAGGTTTTCAGCGCTGCCAAACTGTTACACTGAAAAGGTAACTTGCAAACTTATACAGGAGTTTTTACTTGTATAATTTACCCCAAACAAACCTGTTACATCGTGTTCTTAAGGTAGCCATGACAGTCCCTGGCAAGAACGCTTATACAGAAGTATTTACTGTCTGTTAATCCTACCAAACAGTTACACTATGGACTAAATGTAGCCAATAGAGTCCCTGGAAAGAGGTTAATTATACAGGAGTTTTAGTTAATATTATCTTCCCACCAAACTGTTACCTAATGAACTAAGGTTAGCCATGATAATCACAATCAAGAAGCAAAAGAATGGTTCACAAGTATTTTAATGATCGACTCTGATTGGCCTAAGGTTGCTGAGACTACGACACAATTGAAACTTAAGACTTGTGTGATCCTTCTTGCTTTCATACCAGCGAGTGTCGTGACGGTGGGTTTTTAATTAAATTACATATATGTCTACCGGTCAACTCCTAAAGGTATTCTATCTCGTTTGTGCCAAGCAGCCTACGAATTTTAATCGGACTGCAAGAAAGGGTTTAGTTTTTAACCAGAAGAATTAATACAAGATTTTAGTCTTAAGAAGATGAGATATTAAATAAAATTATGTAAAAGAAGGATGGTCAAACAAAACTTGATTTATTTTTTATTTAAAATTACGTTTAATCAATGATTAGGGCCTATCGAATGTAATGAGTAATGACTATATTTATCTTACACTAAACCTATGACTGACTATTTATTTATATACTATTTAGTAAATATATTTATTTCATTACATTGTAAACTTTCTTGGACAAATTTGATATCCATCCCAACAAATGTAATAATAACATTTATTTATTTTATAAAAGATTGAAATTAAGTAATAGATAACAAATATTTAAAAAATTATTTCATAAATGTCTGCTGGTGAATTTCTTATGATCTATAGAACAAATTAAAACAAAGAGAATTTTAGTTAAATGTACCGATATAGTGTTCATAAAAACAACTTTTTGAAACATACCTTATTTTACAAATATCCTTTTGATTTACTTTAAACTAATGAAAAATGTTTTGGGTTGTGCCAATAGTTTGATAAAAATGTTTTGTGACTATTTTAAAAATTGTTTAACATGTAACTAAATTAATTTTAAAGAGTATTGAATGAGCCATAACTTTTTTTAGTGTCATCTTGTTTTGAAATTGATTTTTTTATTTTTTGATAAATGTGCTAATAATAAAAATATTAAAACTCCCAATGTTGATTCGGTTTCTTTAATAATCAATCAGTTAAATTATTTAATTAGAAATAATGCTTAAGATAGCAACTTTTTCGTTTAGTCTTAAAAGTTTATGTAAAACATTATTTTTTTATAATACACTTCTAGTGTTAATATGGTTTGAAAAAAATCTACCATTTGGTTTCGTAAAACTAAATTCCCCTCAATGTCTATATTTCAAAATCTATCACTTGATCTCTGATCATATATTTAATTCAATTACTATATTTAAACATATTGCACTTTTTTTGGAAATATTTTCTTTGCTCGGAAGCTCTATCAAGATTATTTAATTAGTTTCCAAAGATTTTTTTTCACTTGATTACAATATTTTAGAATCCAAAACTTCTTTTAAGATAATTTATTTAGCTTTATATCAATATTATTTAAACGTCTAACACTTATTTTGAGAGATTATGTTTTAACATCCATATTTTTGGGGGATTATAGCTCATCTAGAATCAGTCATACCCGCTTCTTGGACTCTGTCTTGTCTGCAATAGCGCAAGCAAGCGCAGTCGTACATCTGAACGTCAGAAGGAGATTATCACTGTCCATCTATTGAGTTTATGTACACCCTTATTTTGACACTAAGCCCGTTCTGGAAAGCCTTATATCCTACTAAAATACTACTATACAATAGGAATATGGTAAGCAATAAGGCCTCCCAGAACGTTATTCCAATCAAAATAGGAGTAGGTTATAGTTACGTTGACTTGCGTTCAGCTGAACAGAAATGAATTTCGATGTACTACTGTATTCAAATAAAAATATTAGTTATTTGGTTTATGATAACAGTTCGTGAAAATATATAGTAAAATATATATTGCATTTTAAATGATTTGATAATAGAGATAACTGTATAACACTACTTTTATTAATTTGATTCAATTTAATTCTCATTTGTAAACTTTAATTTGACTTTGATGAGGCAGTTTTTATCGGTTAAAATAATGTATCCCGATATTTCACTGTAGACATTCCTTGTTTAAGTAGAATACAAACACAACATATATTGCGAGTGCATGTCCGACAATTGGGTGCGACTAATTGTAGATGAGCCATTAGGGGGAATAGGGATGGAGGAATTATTTTATTAGAAAAATGTATTTTAGCATATTTTTTTAGTTTAGTTTATCTATCCCAATAATCACTATTATCTTTTTAAGGACTATTTCACTTGATGGGCACAATCTAACATTTACACTTCTTTTGAAAGAATTTATTTTGCTTGTCAACATTAATGGCTTATTTACGAGGGAATTATTATTTATTTTTATGAATATCAACATATAGATTTTGTGAGGGAAAATATTTCACTTTTTGTTTGTATTTTAATATCCAGCATTAAATTTTAGGGATTGCTAACCATCCCCAAGGCCGCATCGCATGGTTAAGGCCAATATTTACTAATAGCCAGCAAAAAAAAAAAATTGAAATCCAGCAAACCTTAAAATATTATACAAGGCCTACTTATCAATTGCTTTTCATTGCTAGCTGTTTGTATTCCATCTTCTGAAAACACAAGTTTAACATCAATAATAAATCAAATATATTAACACAAACAAAAAGGAGCAACACTTTCCAATTTCTAACTCTCGCAGAATTATAATACATTGAAAGAATTGATATTTGAATAATACTTTTAATGTTTTAACTCATATTACTTTGAAATAAAATTAGAAATAAATAATTTGTGTATGTCAAATAATGCAAAAAAAAAATTGTATACAATTTATTTTAAATATGGATTATTTATTCTTTTGAAATTCTTTGATGTTTTTAAATTGTATAATAGAAGTTTTTCAAATAACTAAACAGATATTGTATTGAACCAGCTATTTTATGCATAGACCACTTATTATTTCCAGTCTTTTAAGCTGTATTTAATTATAACGTGTATTAAAATGAACTATATTTAATGTAAACTCTAATATCTAATCTCTCTGTCATTGCTCTGCATAATATTTTTTCAATGATTGTAAAAATATATATATTCAATATGTTTTCATTATATTTTTCACGTTATCTCATAATTACGTGATGAATTCCTTTTATCTATTAAAAAAAATGTTAGTTTTCAATAGTGAAACTGTTTTTGGATGTTTGCCCATTTTCTTACAAAAATATTAATGATCTGTCAGAACTCTTATGCTCCATTTTCTTCATGAATGTTAAATTACATCTCAGTATAAATATTTCACGTCAACAGTAAAAAAAACTGTGTCAGAAAATGCTTTTTTGCACAAATATCAGCTGTATCTTTTATTTTAAATCAAAATGTGTGTTTAAATTGATCGTTCAATATCTAAAATAAAAGAAAAACTTGAATAAAATCTTGTATAGAAAGATTGTATCTCGTAATAGAAGTTCCATCTAAGTTACAGTGAAACCTCGTACATTTGGATCTTGACCACCCGGATTTCCTGATCATAATTATGGACTGATTTTCTATAAACTGATTTCTACGAATACTTAACATATTGTTATTTAATTTGATCGTGTAGTAGGCTACACTGATTAATCATTCAATGGTCTGAATATATTATTTTTAGCTTCTTATCTGTCAACTAATGCCACAAACATATGACCGATGTCTTCATACTTAATTCGATAGAGAAACTTATATTTAAATAGTCATGGCAACTGTAATAAAATAAACAGAGAAGTAGCTTATCAAGAAGAATACAATACGTATTTACACAACCATTTTGTCCACACTTGTTTCGTGAATAGCTAAGTTTACTATCAAAATATAATATTCCTTTCAGAAAACAGTTTTCCCGTACAAATTTAAACTTTAATATAAATTTTGAAACAAACTGGAATGTTTTTTAAATTAAAAATATATCTATAAAATCAATGTAATTGAAACCACTTCCAACAAACTTTTTTTTCTTGTAAACAAATACCTATTTTGTTTTACTTTTGTTTGGAGGACAGGAAAGGAACGTAATCACTGTTCAATTTGATGATATAAGAAAACTTGCATTTCTTCTATGCATGCGCCTGTAGACAACTGAAAACTTGGGACTGCGCTACAATCAAATTATGAACAAGTTTTCATGATATATACTTTCTTTGAGCAATGCGTTCTACTGCACGTTTGGGCTATATGCATATGTATTAATTACACTAATGTATTAGGTAAGGAATGATGAATTTAGAATAATGTACCCATATTTGCGTGGCGGTAGAGTGGAAAACGATAATGAACAACCCAGTCATCGGCAGTCAAGCCTATTGCTGGAATGACATATTAAACCAATTATATTAAACCTTTTTTGTTCGTGTACCCCCCGGATATAATTTTTCTTCAACTTTGTGCCCCCTAAATCATTGATGGATAATGAAAGTTACACATATTCTATAATCTATTGTACATATAAAATAAATAAATGGTATTTTCATATCTCATGTTCTTACGTCCGGATCTCCTTTGGCTTACCCTTCATCTGGCCTTGATTATTCAGGGTTTATCATAATATTAATATATATGTATGTACATATATGTATGTACATTGTACATATATGTATACATATATGCATATATGTATATACACATGTATACATATATGTATACGTATATTTATACATTCATACGTATGTATGTATACACATATATACATGTATATGTATACATACATACGTATGTATGTATAAATATATATATGAATGATTATGTATATATTCATATGTATAAATATATATGAATGATTATGTATATATTCATATGTATAAATATATATATGAATGATTATGTATATATTCATATGTATAAATATATATATGAATGATTATGTATATATTCATATGTATAAATATATATGAATGATTATGTATATATTCATATGTATAAATATATATATGAATGATTATGTATATATTCATATGTATAAATATATATATGAATGATTATGTATATATTCATATGTATACATATATATGAATGTATATGTATATATTCATATTATGTATATGTATACAAATATATATTTATTAATATTTATTTTGCATATTTATATTCATACTAGCAGAAGTACCTGGCGTTACCCCGGCAGCGCTTTTGTTTGATTCAAACAGGTAGAAAGAAAAATCTCTTCATTCCATTTCATTTCTTCTAAACCAGTTTTTAATTAATTTAAGAAAATCAAATCTAAATTTTAAATTTCCGGCTTCTAGGTGCGTATGTTCATACACAAGGGCTACTAATTTTAAAATTTCAGAATTCTGGATGCAGCAGCTCCTGACAGAAAGGCAAACACAGATACACAAATTCTTAATCTTATTAATATAGATATATATCTACCTATATTTTATACATTTTACATAGGTGTCCCTTAAGATGTATTCACGTACCCCCGCCTTAAACTATGCATCCACCCACCGAAGTGGGTGATGTATACTTGTTTTGCTAATAGTCCCGGTGGTGGTTGTTTTTACCAACGGTAATCGTTGACTTGTAGTGAATTATGTATGAAAATATTGTGCGCGTGTACGGCGCATAGAGACAGCCGCACGCTGCTCATGCCGGGATCACGATCAACTTAACGTTAACTTAAAGTTAACTTAACGTAACTTAACGTAAAGGACCTCCTCGTGTGTTTAAATGGAAGCGATCACGATGCAGTTAACTTAACGTTGACTTGCAGTTAACTTAACGTAAGAGATATCCTGGGAGGCCTTTTACTTTAAGTGAACGTTACTTGAAGGGTATCACGTGATCTAGCCAGCCAATCATTATGCGAGTGACGTCAACAGGGCTATATAGTAACTCATTTGTTGGTATTATGACCAATGTTAGCGTAAGTTCTAGTGATCAGACATTGAAACAAAATAATTAAACTAAAATAGGAAAGCTAAATTTATCAAAAAGTTTTGTAATAGATATTTATTATATCGATTGAAAACTGTAAACATTCACAGATCATCACTGTAAAACTAGTACAAATCACAGATCATACTCGAGAATGAAGATGTTTGGCTCGAGTTGTTACGTTAAGTTACGTGAATCGTGATCCCACATACGTTAAGTTAACTTTAAGTGAAAGTTACGTTAAGTTGATCGTGATCCCCGCATCAGTTAGGACAATTAAACTTATTCTCTCTCTCGCTTCTAGTTTCTGGGCTACAGGCTGTGGGTGTACATAAATTTGCAGCACTTTCAGAATTTGAATACAATTTCCGGATTATTTCGAACAATTTCTGTCTCATTTGGTCAAGATAAATGAGGTTTCACTGTACTGTATATTACTTTACAGTGTACTTTATATGTCTAAGATAGAATATACATGTACAGTATTTAACCAAACACGTAACACAAATACTAAAATAAGAACGTCAATGTTTGGATGAATTGCAATGATACATATTTTGACAATCCCGCCTTAAAAATAAATTGAGGTGTTTAAATAGATGATAAGGCCTATATTTTAAAGTAAAAAATTATTGTTTGTAATTATAAAAACTCTCCATTTTTCACCAATAAAGCACCAATCGTTTTAGTAATTATTATTTTCTTCGAATATTTACATGTCAAACTAATCAAATATCTCATTTCTATGGTGCTTATACCCCCCAACTATGTAAATAAATGTTTGCACATGGATATTGATGGTATGAATCCTCTAAATTAAACGAATTGTTACACAAATAATATATCAAGCGATATTTTTGATGCGTTGGTTGAAATCAAATGTAAATTCTACTATGAAATGTTAGGCTAGTATTCTAAACTATAATACTAAGGAAAGATTATGACAATAGATATGAAATGTAGAAGTGTTAATGTTTGAATTCTATTAAATGTAATATAACATAATGTCGCTTTGTTAAAAAAAAAAACTATATGTAATCGGTTAAACTGCTGTTGACGTATAAAAATATTTTCCAAAATTATTGCTGGATTTGCCTGAAATATCCAACTAACCAAAATGGTCTACTTCTTACAAAAATATAAAATCTATAAAATGTTATCCCAATGTTTGTTAAAATAGTACCTATTTCGTTCTAAGTGTGTGAGTGATACAAAATTAAAATGTTATCAGATACCACTCAAAATAATATTTAATTTACCAGTTTAATAAATAAGAATTTGAATTTTTTTCATACAGACGCTGAAAATTCCAAGATCTTTGGTTTTCTGCACTCACATAAAAGTGTAGTAAAATTAATTAATTAATTGGTGACAACAAATGTGTGAATTTGAAATTTTTTTTAAAAAGAAATTTATATATATATATATAAATTCATTTTAAAAAATTATATATATATATATATCACCTTAAGGGGAAATTAGAAACTTGAATTTAACAAAACATGAAAAGGGAATTAAATTTTAACTTTTATTTTGTGCAAATAAAATCACTTGGCTTTGCTTGGTTTTAAGTTTTAAAATTTGGTGTGAGATTTAAAAATAAATTAATTGGTGCCAAAAATAATTTGTTAGCTATGTATAAAAAAATATTCTAAATTGACCTATTTTTATAAAAATTTAAAATATTTTCAGTTGGTCTTAGCTCACGCCCCCCTTGGAATATAAAAAACAGTATGTCATCTTTGTTTAGTTTAGATAATTTAGAAATGAATTATATTTCGCCAATATTATATTTGGATTATACTCAACAAATCATGAAGGTAAATTTGTGTCCATTCTTACTTTTAAAAAAAGACAAGAAAATGTAAATACTTGTACTAGTCACTAAACGAGATTTTCGTTCAAGTTGAAATTAATGTTTTTAATTTAATGGTGAAAAAACTTGGGTCAGTTTATTTTTTTAGATAACTCAATCAACTGTTAATGTATAATAAATAAAATATCAACATCATGATTCTAAGACAAATGTGTGCTTGTAATATCCTTAAATCTATATGCACACACTGTTTACTGTGTCCCTGATCTATTTTTAAATAGTAAATATAGTTTTGTTTACGAATTGTTATGTCAGTGGAATTTTGACGTGAAATAGTGCGTGTGATATTCGGCATGTTTACGTGCTTGAAATATTTAGGACATATAAATTGAGTTTGACATTAGCTCTTATCAGAGGTGTAAGAACGTTTTTGATTTAGGGAGAGGTGGTTCCCCGTCAAATTTTAGTTAGAAAATAGGGTGTTTCTAGAAGCTATTTAAAAGATGTTATCGTGGAATTTGGAGGTATTTTCTCATAGTTTGGATAAAGTTATTTAACATGTTTTACGATATATTCTCTACAGATATAAATAGTAATTTTATTTTAGAATTTGGGGGGGATACAATGTAGGCCCCTACCCTCTCCCTTAACCCGTTTCTGCACCACCATCTCTAATCCAAAAAAAAATTCTGAAAGGCTATAAGGTTATTGGATTCGAATGTTAATTCCTACTCCCTAAAGTACTCTAGTGTGATTTGTATAAAAGTTAAGGTGGGCCGTGTTTTTGCAGATTTTATCTAGAAAAACTTTTTTTTAGTAAAAATATATAAAATAGTGCTCCAACAGAAACATAAGAGTTTAATTTTCTTCACTCGATGAAATCAACAGTTCTTGAATATGTGTTGTGAGCATTGACAAAACTTTTTAAATGGAGAGAAAAGGTTGTCGTGGAATTCCAGCACCCTTGACAGATATTCGAGAACTGTTTATATCACCATGTGAAGAAAATTAAACTTAATGTTTGTATAGAAACAATATTTAATTTATTTAGACGTAAAAAACTGCTAAAACACTGATCTTTTCTCGAGTCCCCTACGACTTTCTAACGTCCATACACATCAAATTCACCTTAACTTGACAAAATATTATTGTTTTAAGTCTATTAGACAGATTAGATGTCTTAGGTTTATATTAACTTATTTCGTTTCATATCACCTCCTACTATCTGGTACATTAATTTAGTAGGGATGAAGAAATGTATGGTTTGGAAAAAATGTACCCGCATTTTCGTAGATGTATAGTAGTAACTAGTTTATATTAAGTCACCATCGTACACCTTGTTGGTATTCAAACAAAAACCTCCCCCCCCCCCCCATCCCCAGCAAATCGGACTAGATGAACTTGACATCTAAACGGCGTGCCCACCGGTGCGGTCTTAATAGCTCGTTGGCCATTTCTTCTTTTCTTTGTTGTTTTCTATTAATGTGCGAGATTTCTAAGTAAAATTGATTTAATTTTCTGATAGGTAACTTTTAACTAATTTAACTGTTTGTTTTTCGGTCCCAAAAACTAAACATTCTGTAAGTAAAGTAAACAAATATCACAAATTAGCCATCAAATTTAATAACAATACCAAATCTCAAACAAAAGAATAGTTTTTTGAGAAGCTACTATTAATAAATTACGACACCGTATCTCAGTATTGCGTCTGTTTACTGAGCCAAGAATTCCGAGTTTGATTTCCACTGGGTCCAAAAAATATATATAAAATATGTTAAATTGGTGTTTCCCCTTTCACAGTGAGTTAGTTTTTAGTCTCTTCTTGTATTAAGTTTGCTTGTAAATCGTTCATTGATATAATCATTTAGTTAGAAAATTGCAAGTTAAATGTTACGAATTTATAAAAATAAATATTATAATATAACATAACATTTAAACTGTCATATTTTGTAGATTAAAAGTGAATTGGTTGCGTCTAACCTCTTGAAATATCCTAACTGTAGAGTACCATTATTTAAATGAGTCCAAAAATGTTTTAAGTGTCTTGACATAGTATGGTGATTATATAAATAAATACTAATTTACTCAACAAATAAACCACCGGTGACCTGGTGGTCTAGGGGTAAGGTGTCAGACTTCTGTGCTGGGGGTCCGGGGTTCAACCCTCGGTCCCGGCACAGATTTATCTGATTGCCAAACCCTTCCTTCACCTCTGACAAGATGTGTATTAATCACAACTTGTGAATGTGAGGAATGCCAGGCCTCCACCGTGGTTCGGATTCCACGTTAAACTGTAGGTCCTCCATTTCATCTCACAATCACCCTACCATTACACATTAGTGTAAATGTGTATAACCCGAACGGTTAGTAAGACGCGGTGCTAATATAATTATAATAATAATAATAATAATAATAATAATAAACCACCTAGAGGACTTCCTGGGGCTCGAAGCGGTATAACTTGTGTACCAGGCCACTTTTTACACACAATAATTACAACCCATTGTTTTATCTATTTATATGAATTAATAATTTAACACTCAATTATTCACATCAAAGAAAAATCAAAGTTTTATTTTATTATTAAGATTCTTTGTTCTTATCTCTACCAGGCTAACAGCCTTCGGGGTCAGAAAATCATTGGTAAAACACATACATTGCCTTTAATTCGCATGTTTTATGGTGCGGTGAGACTTTATTGCCATAAAAGAGAGATATTTGGGTGAAACGGGGCCCGAGGAAAACTGCCCTTCCTTCTTTCCAAACTCCTTACTGTGCGGCCCTGGCTTTCACAACAAAAAATATAGAATTTGAACGAATTAATAAAGGAGTTGTCTGTCTTACTAAGCTCACACTAGTTTGTTCTTATCCTAATCAGTGAATAAATCTGTTTAGTTATTTAAATCAATATCCCTAAATGAAAAGTATTTGTGATGCCACAGCCTAAATATGTCACATGTAAACATGCCTAGTTAATTATTTTGGAGCTTGACATTGTTAAAACCTTAACTGTAATCAATATTTGAAAGTCGAAATATACCAATAATCTCTATTTATAATGTAATATTTCACCTGATAGCATATGGAATGTTTTATGTTGTAAATTCATTAAGATAATTATTAATATATGAATAAAAGAGCTACCATATAGTATGCTATGTTTTTAAATAAGTATTTTGATGTTTAAATATTTTTTTTGAAAGAAACAGACTTCATACGTGGAAAACTAGTAACCTTGAGTTTTTAAAGGCCATCCTGCTATGGTTTCTTAAATATTTTCTTATATTTTATAGTGAGTTTCGAAAATAAGGTCATATGCTCAGAATATATGAAAGCGTTTGAATTTGCAAGGAATTGTCTATACAGAATTATAATAGCTACGTTATGTATGATAGTGCTTATATTCTGACACAAAAATTAAAAATTATTTTTAGGCATATTTAATAAATTGATGTTACACTATTTTATAAAATACTGTATATTAAAGTACCTTGAAACGAACCTCAGATTTTAAATTAATGGTTTATCAAAGCGTTTAAAGAATGTCTTATAAAACTTTAGTTTACGTGTACTTTTATTATTATTATTATTATTATTATTATTAGTATTATTATTATTATTATTATTATTATTATTATTATTATTATTATTATTATTATTATTATTATTATTATTATTATTATTATTATTATTATTATTATTATTATTAGTTAAAAGTTACACCTTTAGACACTTCTATGCCATCACTCTTTCTAATTTTTAATTTAAATATAATTTTGGTTCTATAAAGACCACCTCCTTGATCTACTGGTCAGAGTTCCTGGATACAGAAGTCCCGGGATTGGTCCCCGGCACTTCTAGAATTTTTCTGTGAAACAGTGGGTCTGAAACGGGCTCAACTCAGCCTATTTGAAGACAAATGAAGAGCTACTTGAATAAATAAGTAGCATGTCCTGTCTAGAAAACTGAGATTAATGGTTCGTTGTGCTGACCACGTGACACCATCCATCCGCAAATGCTGGTTCTATTATTGCTAGAGGTGGCAGCAGCTAGATCGATATAGCTTGCTTACGGGCTTACACCATAGAGTTTAATTTCAATAAATATTGAAAATTGAATTTTTTCACATAAACGACCTCTTAAAGTTGATTTGGATTTAATCCCACCATTATAAATGTTAAATTAACTGAGCCTAAGAAACCCTTACTAAAACTAGGGCGTTAATCTACAAATATCATTGGAAAATAAAGTCAAATTTATAAATTATACATCAAAAGAGGAATAATATATAATTTCACAAGTTTATTTTTACTGTGGTTTCAGCACCACTGTGACATTTTTCAAAACACCTGGAAATTATTTATTAATTAAAGTAAAAAGTAAAATATGTTGACTTGACCAGAAAGAAGTGTTTAGAATTAGCTTACCTACAAAAGATATATAATTAAAAGCAAACACGTCAATTAAATTAAAAGAAAATACTGAGAATCAATCAAACTTTCTAAGAAATTATGCAATCTGCTGTAGCATCCTATGTTAAGGGCTGGGATTAAACAATTCCTCTTCATTTTATAAACAGTACTACACTACCGTGATCAATGGCATAGCAAAAGTTACATAAAGACTTTATAAAACAACTTAAATACTATTTCAGTGTCAATGACATAACAAAAAGTGGGCTTTTTTTTTTTTGGCACCACGTCTTAGGGTTCGGCCAGACTGACAAGCGTGCAAGCGACTGGGTGGCCAGACTGGCGAGCGCGTGACTAGCAGATAGCTCTCGTTAGTTGTTGACGAGGAGGCTCCGAATCTTGGCTGAGTGAACTGAGGGGGGTTTTAACAAGTGATTTATTGTTGTGGTTTTCTCATCCTCTCTCCACGCTAATGGTGATTCTTATTTGTAAAGGCCTACTTTGATTATAATATTGAAGTATTTTAACATATCAGTTTTACATATTTATATAGGTATGGTTTATGACCTTACCAATTAAATTAGGCCGTTAGTAGCAAGTGTGCTAAACCTATCGATATTAATAAAAATGTCAAAATGAGAAGTTTTCCTAGCACTTGATGAACCAACATACAATAATATTTCCTAGCGCCTGTAAACTAGACTGTACCGGGTCGAGCGCGCTCCAGTCTGGCCACCTCTCATTACAACCAATGTGTTCTATTTTATATTTTAGTCGCTCGCTCGCCCAGTCTGGCCACCCCCTTACTACCTGTTGGTTTATTCGCATAATTACTAATTACGATAAAAGATTAGAGATGAGGAAGGTTGAATTTAGCGGAAGTTGTAATGTATACTTTTGTAAATCCTTAGATAATGGTTATTCTCCCTCTCTCAACTAATAAATATGTGAAGCATATTTATTAGTTTATCTTTGATATGTTTAATTCACTGTGTTGTAAATTTGAATCGAATGGAGGTCTTCAATCTCCGCTAGAATATTGTTTTCTCTGTGGTGCATGTGCATTCTTTGTTCGTGTTTTTTTGTATTGTTTTGTTTTGTTTACGCGTCCCTGACGCCAAACCAGTCTGGTCTCGAGAGATATTCGGTCACCATGTTTCTTTGTTCTCTTTTCGGAGTTTTAATATGAACAGAACATTACAATTGTGGGGAAATTATTATTTAATAAAAATACTTTGATGACCATGTTTATTTTTCTTTTTTCGGAGTTCGACGACTATGAACAAAACATTACAATTGGCGCCTAACTCGCGGCAAGACTTTTGGAATTTGCACGACTGCCAAATATACGTAGGGTTGTATGTTGTATTGTGACGCCAACTTGCGGATTAAATCGTTAAGTAAGTGAACGGAACAATCGGGGTCAACTTAAGATCCACACCCAAGTGTACAGTGCAATGTGTGTAAGCCCATCAAAGTCTGAACTTCACGACCCGAGATGAAGAGTGCTTCGCCCAATAAAGTTATCTTACAGCGTGCTCTGCCACAAGGACAAAAGGACACTTTTACAGGACACTTCAATACAACAACAAGGACGTTTGACCACGCGAAGGATACTTCAACTAAGTAAACCTATTACGAAGGATTCAACACGAGGATTCTTTTACAGAAGGACACTTCATTAGAAGGATTCAACACGACAACATGAGGATTCGACAAAAGGCCACTAAGAATAATAACGACAACGATATTCAACTTGAGACATCTTTAGAAGCAGTAAGGGTGAGAAAAAATAAATATGTATTTTCAGGAAACCAGAATCCAGGACCATCTGTGAGAATTTATTCATGGTGTATTTTACGCGTCATTATTTCTGGTTCAAAGTTAAAGATAATCATACTTCGTTTTAGATTATCAACAAATTAAATTCATATATTTTACATGTTACACTAAAATATATACTCCATAGTAAACATTACTAGGTCAATACTTGGTTCTATTTTTGTGTAAACATAATTTTGAACAAAAGTACAGGTGCTACTATAAAAACAACCAGAATCTATGTTCAAAGTTTTCTTTTCAGATAAACATTTGTCTCGCGTGATACACAACAGCAAAGGTTTAAAATATATATAAATAAAATAATAAATAAACGCTATTACACTTCATGATTCTGCCCAACAATTTCAATTTAAATTGCTAAAAAAAAAAAAAAAAGTCAATTTACATTACATGCAATACGCATGAATAAATAATATTGAAAACAACAGTATGTATATCACACAGCACGATTTCAATTGGTTATATGTTACAATGTGTTAGTGTTAAAGTCTAAGCAATACTAGATGCCATATCTGATATATTGTCAATTTCAGGTAAATATTGCTATTGTGTATTTTAACAATTACATTTGAAGTTCATGAACAAGTTAAATAAGATTTTGTCTAAATTGGTATGATTATTAATTATATACACAACAATTGAACTAATAAAAAACACTGGTATTATGTACTTGTGTAGGCAAAACAAGAACACAATGTCGGGTCGGGAGAGTGATGCTGAATGCCAGGTGGAGTTTAGGGGTTTTGAAGGGGATGTAGACAAACAAGCTAGGATGGATTATTTGAACAGTGATAAAGGAAATAGATTAACGCTTGATGACTTCACAGGAGATAGTAATGATGAGGGTAGTGCTTCAGTGGTAGTAGGCCAAGGTGGCTTAGTTGAGATGACTAGTCAACTGCCAGTGGGAAATGAAATTTTGCTTGCCAAACCTGGAACAAGCCGAGTAGTAGAGTTAGGTAATCGAAGTTTAGAAATGGAAGTAAGCCTAGTTATTGATAACAACAGTGATGGTCAACTTCTAGTGGAAGACCATATTTTGCCCGCAGGAGTTTGTACTGATCTGAATGTGGAAACTAATCAAATTAATGGTAATGAGAAAGCAGGCCTAGAGTTGGAAGGTGCGATTGTTGTCGAAATTAATCGCCGACCAAGTGGGTTTGAATTGGATGGGAAATTGGTGGGAGAAAGGCGTGAGATAGAAGTAGGCCCTATTTTACCAAGTGTTCCCTCTGAATCTTTACAACCAAACAATCCTGAGATGCAACGGCTGTGCGCAATGATGTTATCTGAGTTTAAGGCAGAGTTTAAGGAAATTCACTCAAAATTTGAGAAAGCCGATTTGAACTTAAACTCTAAATTTATGGAGGTTAAGGAAGAGGTTAGGGAAGTCAACTACAGGCTGGAAAAAATTGATTTAGCTTTGAATAAGAGAATTGATCAAGTTAGCACTGAGATAGTGACCCAAGGCCAACACCACAAAGCTTTGATACTCGAGAGTAGTCAGAAACTAAAAGGGGAGTTAGATCAAATAAATCAAAGCTTAATTTCAAGGATTGAAGCAGGGCAGATATCAGTAGAAAAGAGAATACAAGAAAGCATTCAGGCATGTGAGAAGAGATTCAGTAACGTACAAGTGGAGGTTGATCAGTTAGGACGAGCCAAGGAGAACATCACAACACAACTGACTAAAGTAGATGAGAGGCTGGTGGTGTCCGAGGTTAGGCAAGGTCAATTAGAAAAGGAGCAGGAACTGCTAAGAAATACCCAATTTGAGATCATGAAAGAAGTAAATACTCATAAGGAGCAGGTTAAAAAATTAAATCAGGAGACTAAAAAAAATATTGGAGTAATAGAAAACAAAGTAATAGAAATAGACTGGCAGATCACTCAAGTGACGACGAATGCAGAGGCAGCTAAGCAGAATTTTGAAAAGGAAATTGATGGCGTCAAATTAGCCATAGAAGCGCAAAAAGATATCAGTCAGGATTTAATTACGTCTCAGATTAGTAAAGTCAGAAAGGAATGTAGACAGAATGTAGGTCATGGCGTAGGCCTAAAAGACAAATATGAGGAGACTGTAACGCAGTTAAGTAATCGAATTGAGGAATTAACTGTAAGAATGAGACAGGCTGAGGTTGCTGGTAGTCGTAATTTAAGTAGGACTGAAGGTCCGGAATCGATACCAAGAAGTTTGAGTGAGGTAACCATGTCTCTGATCCCCAAATACAATGGGAAAATGGGGAGCATCTCTGCAGCCCAGTACATAAAAAGAATAGATAGAGCACTAAAGGGCGGGCATCTTTTGGAACAACAAAAAATCGAAGTGCTGATGGTAAATTTGGAAGGCGAAGCCAGGACCTGGGCGAGTAGTTTGGAAGGAGAGTGGGAGACATATGAAATGGCAAAGGAGGTGTTCTTAAAAAAGTATTGGTCTCAGGAGACGCAGGACGACTTCCTCCAGTACATTTTTAACGGAAAATACCATCCCAAGTTAGGCTCGATGGGTGAATATTTCCGCCAGCTGGTGACTCAAACTGAGTATCTAGAATATCCTATGGGAGAGAATAGGTTGATGGGACACCTAGCTCGCCATTTCAGTTCAAATGTTCAAGATGCCTTGATGATTGCGAATAAGGGAAGTTTGAAGGGCATGGAGGAAGTGCTAGTAGGGTTCGACAATAGGTGGGAAAGAGATAGGGAGGTAGAACAGCGTAGTATGCAAAGAAGAGAGAGTGTTGACAGATCTCGACAAGGAGCACTTCCACCACACCATGTGAGAGGGGAGGTTCAGAACAGGAACAACGGGAACCAACCATCCTCTTATAATCCAGAACCAGGCAGATCCAATCATTCACAGCAACAGTGGCAGAGGGACAGAGAGTATAGGTCTAGGAATCAACATAACCCTTCTAGGACAAATAACCAAGGACATAGAAATGAGAATTGGTCAAACCAAAGAAATGACAACCCTAACCTAGCACAAACTCACTGGGTGAGAGCGCAAAATCTGCAACCTGAGACAAGAAACCGTATGCATTTGGATGCAGGTGTTAGAGAGTCGGAAAACTTGTAGGCCAACTATGCAATGGTCCGGGCATGGGAGGTAGTATGAACAAGAGACGGACTATGGAGCAGTTAATCCATTTAGAATATATGAACCAATATGTAATATTACAAGGCAGTCCCAAGGAAGATTTGTTACACGAGGGAAATAATAAATTTGAGCACAGTAAAGTTATATCGCCAGAGATACAGGGGAGAGTAGGCAATTTTGTAGTAAAGTTATTAATAGATACTGGCTCGGAAATAACTGCATTATCTCAAGAGTATTACGAGCAAATAAAAGAAAATAATCCGGAGATGAAAATTCCTGTATTGCCTGTGAGTAATATCGTGTTAGTGGGGGCCACTGGTGTGAAGAATAAAAAAGCAAAAACTCAAGTGTTACTTGACGTAGAATTGAGAAACGAAACTATGACTATTATATTTCTGGTTGTGGAAGGGTTAAATGTTCCAGCCATTTTAGGATCAGATTGGATGACAGGGTTTAGTGTGAAGATAGATTACCCTAAAAGACAGGTAGTGATTGATAGGCAGAAAATGAACATAGTTGTCCCTTTTGTGGAGAGATTAGAATACAAGGTGATGAAGCTGCAAATAGAAAGAGAAAAGGAGGTAGCCATTGAAGTGGAGGGGAAGTAGAAGTGAGACAGGTGTCTTTTAGCGAACCTAGTATACCTTGGGAAAGGATTGAAGAAAAGATTCACATGGCAGTGATTAAAGAAGGACAGCGGGAGAAATTATTAGAAATCATGTGGGAGAATCAGCTGATATTTTCTGAGAAACCAGGACTGAATAAGTTTTACCAATGTGAACTACAGGTGTCTGACCATACTGCATATAACGGTAAGACGTATCCTGTGCCGTTTAGTCAGAGACAGGCAGTTGAGGAAACCCTAAAACACATGTGTCAATGGGACATCATAGAGAGATGTAGTTCGGACATCATTAATCCGTTGGTGGTGGTCCAGAAGAAGAATGGAAGTGTTAGACTGTGTTTGGATGCACGTAGAATAAACAAAATTATCATTAATGACAATGAGTCCCCAGAGCCAGCCAATGAACTCATTAGGAAATTTGAAGGATGTGAATACTTGTCGTCTCTCGATTTAGTAAGTTCTTTCTGGCAAATAGGCTTACAAAAAGAATCTAGAAAATACACCTCCTTTATGTACAATGGCAGGACTTTTTGCTTCAAGAGAATGCCCTTTGGGTTATGTGTGTCAACAAGCAAGTTTATCAGGGGTTTAGAGCGAGTTTTAGGTCCAGAAGTACTTGAATTTGTAACACTGTACGTAGACGACATTGTTATTGCATCCAAGACATTTGAAGAGCATGTGGAACAAATAGGTCTGGTGTTGAAGAAACTAAGAGAAGGTGGCATGACCGTGAATTTGGAGAAATCAGCGTTTTTATGTAAGGAGATAAATTTCTTAGGCCACATCATCTCACCGGATGGGATTTCAGCAGAGAGCAGCAAAACGAAAGCAATTAGGGAGTTTCCCACTCCCAAAAATAAGAAACAGCTCCAGGCTTTCTTAGGACTTATAAACTATTACAGGAAGTTTATTGAGCATCACTCTGAGATGGTATTGCCGTTGCTGAAGTTGACAAAAAAGGAAGAGCGTTGGAAATGGGGAAATGAGGAAGAGGCAGCTATGGAGAAAATTAAGGAGAGTTTTATCAACACTGTGATGTTGAAACATCCTAACCTGGAACAAAGAATGAATCTTTGTTGTGATGCCTCGGGACAAGCCATAGGTGTAGAGTTGTTTCAAATGGATGAAGAAGGACAAAGAAGGCCAATTGCTTTTGCGAGTCGTGTACTGCATGGTCCAGAGTTGAACTATACCGTCACGGAAAAGGAGCTGTTGGCTATTGTATTTGGTTGCCAACAGTTCAGAATTTACATATATGGAAGACCAACGACACTCTATACAGATCACAAGGCCTTGACGTTTCTCAACAATTGTAAACTTTTACATGGGAGGTTAACAAGGTGGATCCTGCTGCTCCAGGAGTATGATCTAGAAATCAAATACATCCCAGGAAAGGAGCAGGTTGTTGCTGACACGTTGTCACGCTATCCACCAGAAGGAGCTGTCGAGAAAGCAGTGGAGACAGAGTTTCGCATCATGGTGAATAGGAGGGACAAGAATAGTGAGATTGACAGAAAAATACAGCATGAACTGCCAACTCTCCAAAAACTAGACCCAAAGCTAGCCAAAGTATTTGAGGAATTAGAACAGACAGAACCTAAGGATAGTATTGCAGCACACTATATTGTTCATAATGGTCTTTTATTTAGAAATAAAACCAACATTCCTGGGTTATGGACCATTTGTATTCCCGCCGGGATGGTAGTACTTGTTATTGATAGCTGTCATGAGGAGAATGGGCATGTAGGAGTAAAAAAGTGCTATATGATACTAAGAGAATCTTGTAATTTCCCTAAAATGCACAAAATGATAGCCAAGGTCCTACGCGGGTGTGACATCTGCCAAAAAACCAAGGTAAACAACATTAAGTATGAAGGGTTGATGAAAAATGTCATCACAGAAAAACCTCTGCAACTAGTATTTGTGGATTTGTATGGGCCCTTACCATCAAGCATTCGAGGAGTTCAGTACATTTTTGCGATCCTTGATGTCTGCACTAAATATGTGAAACTCTATGCCATAAGGAGGGCAACAGCTGTAGCGGTGACGAATAAGGTAGTAAGCCACTATGCACAGGAGGTTGGGACTCCCAATACTATTGTATCGGATCATGGGACACAGTTTACAAGCAAGAAATGGCGTGAAACGCTTGGGAACTTTGGTATTACTGTGCGATATACTTCGGTCTATCACCCCCAAAGTAATGGAGTCGAAAGAGTAAACAGAGAGATTGGAAGATTCTTGAGACTGTTCTGCCACCATAAACATGCCTCATGGGGAACATATGTTGCTAGGATTGAGATGTGTCTGAACTCAACCACACACGAGAGTACAGGCTTTACTCCATTAGAGTTGATGAAGGGTGTTCGACCTACTAGGAAATTAGAAGGGTTATTTGACTTTCCACCGAGGATAGAGAAGGGGAGAGAAGAGAAGTTACACCTAGCTTTGGAAAGATTGAAGGAAACTGCCCAAAGGAGGAAGCAGTCTCATGATAAGAGAGTAAGAAAACCCTATAGTTATGAGACGGATCAGCTGGTGTTGGTTAAGAACCACCAATTATCTTCCGCTTTGAATAAGGAGATCAAGAAGTTCTTCTTACTCTATGAAGGTCCTTATCAGGTGGTGAAAGAGATCAGTCAAAATGTCTACCTTGTGCAAGACTCTGAAACTAAGGAAATTATAGGAACATTCAACGTAGCTGAACTTAAACCTTACCACAAGAAGAAATCGATGTAGAACAGTATTGGGAGGTTGTATGTTTTCACATTGTCTGAGCAGTCTGAGAGAAGAGCTATGTGAACATTTGATTTATGTTGGGAGTTCAATTTAGGTGGAGGAAAGGGGTGTAAGCCCAGTTGAGGGGATGCTGGAAGACTATAAAGAAGTCTCACCATTGTTGACGGGAGACGCAGTTTTCACACTGTTGTTGAGGATATGAGGTAGATGTTTGTGTGGAGGTGGGTTTTGGTGGCTGTGGATATGATGTTTATGTCCTGAGGGACAATGGTTCTACGATGATATACTACTTATAATCTACATAATTCTATGATACTTCTATGATACTATAGTAATTCAATACTTAATTAAACCCCTACATGTATACGATGACATGATACTTAATACAAAAAATGCGTCGAAGAGAGCCTGATGTTGGATCTCAATGTGGTGTAGAGTGCATTGTTCTAGGGTGATATAGTACATGACACTGTGGGATAGTTGTGAACCAGGTGGTTCCTTGTTGTTCGTTTAATGTTTTGATGTCTGATGAGATGAGTAGTTTGGAGCTGTGTGGATGGAGAGAGAGTTGAAGTGTCAAAACCCATAAGTGAGATGGAGTTCTGATGTGGCTATAATAATATATTATTAGAACTCTGAAGCTCAATTTTCAGTCATGAAGCCAGTGCCCACGATACCATCACCCTGATATATATCGCTGCGACATGAGATTGGAGGTTTGGATTTGATGAACTGTAACGATGACATAGAAGCTTTATCTGCTGCGAGGTCTCAGCGGAGATCAGTTTCTGCGTTTCAATCTTAGAATAAGAATAGGCTAGGAATTAGTGCTGCTTGTAGGTAGTCGGTACTAAGGAGTCTGTGGATTCATCAAGCAGATTTGGTGAGGGGTGATTTTAATTATGATTCAGGCTACACTTTGTAGGTTGTATAGCCATGGAGGCATTGCAATATATAAGAACAGGTGAGGGACAGCCACGCTCTCCTGGCAAGTATATTAGATTGGAAATTTGAGGTTTGTAAATTTAGTGTTTTTTTATGTACACATAGATATGGTAGAAGAAAAGTGTGTAATTAGGAGTGTTCATAAATCCAATGTTATTGATATTGTAAAGTTTTAATTATATATACAAGAAGTACAATGATTAATTATGTTATAAAGTTTGTGTTGTAGAGAAAACAAGTTTTAGTATTGATTGTCTATTCTGTATTTTAACTCTACTATTATGATAAGTGTAAACAGACAAGGGAAACAGACAGTATTCCACCCTTGGACTCGTATATACAACATTGCAACGTTTTTCTTTGTAAAAAAAAAACTCTTCTTGTTTAGGTAATAAACTATAGGTTCAAAAGGTTATATAGCAATGTAGGGAACTTTCTTAGATAATGCAAATAATTCACATGGATAAGTGATTGCCATTACTGAGTATTACATTTATAGGCTAATTGTTTTCAGTGTTTAAATCATGAGGCTCTTTTATTAAGTAATTTAAGTAATTTTCAGGTTAGATATGTTCACTCGCTTGGCCAGAGAGGTTATCTGAGGTCGGACGTTGCTGTGCATGTCCTTCCCACAGATAAGGGAGGTAACTGTAATGTATACTTTTGTAAATCCTTAGATAATGGTTATTCTCCCTCTCTCAACTAATAAATATGTGAAGCATATTTATTAGTTTATCTTTGATATGTTTAATTCACTGTGTTGTAAATTTGAATCGAATGGAGGTCTTCAATCTCCGCTAGAATATTGTTTTCTCTGTGGTGCATGTGCATTCTTTGTTCGTGTTTTTTTGTATTGTTTTGTTTTGTTTACGCGTCCCTGACGCCAAACCAGTCTGGTCTCGAGAGATATTCGGTCACCATGTTTCTTTGTTCTCTTTTCGGAGTTTTAATATGAACAGAACATTACAATTGTGGGGAAATTATTATTTAATAAAAATACTTTGATGACCATGTTTATTTTTCTTTTTTCGGAGTTCGACGACTATGAACAAAACATTACAAAGTTAACCCACATTTTCGTGGAGAGAGAGTTGAAAACCATTTTGGAAAACCACTCTCAGTACACCCGACCGAGGTTCGTACCCCGATCTTTCTGTCGTCGGCAGTCTAGCCTAGCACGAGATTGATGCCTTAGGGCTTAGACCAGGAGCTCCTAAACATATATAGTGGTGGGCCACCTTAGGATATTGAAAGTTCAACGTGGGGCAAATTGAAAGAGAGACATATATTTTACACTTGCAATCCCGCACGGCGTTGCCCGTGACCCCTTCAAAAATTTGTTAAAAATAGCCTAATTAAAAAGCTAATTAAAAATTTAAAAATCCAGTTTTGATGTGCATTCAGACACCCTTCCGTCCACCTATGTTAAAAATTTCATATCTTTGCGTGCCGTAGATTTGGCTGGGCATCGCACACAAACAAACACACACACACACACAAACACTTACTTTTATTATTGTAGATAATTATATAGGCTATATATATATGCATATTTGCACAAAGCTTATAACCATAATCTACCATGAATAGATAGATGCAAGCTGTGCATCCCACTTAATTACACCCTCCCTCCCCTAATCGGAAACGTTCCTCAGCCAATCCGCTCAGCGGGCACTTTATGAAACGCCGCTAGCGAGTGCCGATTAACTATACATTATAGTAGTCTATGGCTCTTTTGATTACGTGTTTCCAATACTACCACCAGCCGAATATAATCGTAAGTATAAAGGTATTTTTTATGTATTGCAAACAGGAGAAACATTATTTCAATACTCGTCATTGAAATATATTTATTTTTTAACTGCCAAAGCGTCCACGTGGGCCAGATAAACCCATTCTTCGGGCCTGATCCAGCCCACGGGCCGAAGTTTGGGTACCCCTGGCTTAGACCATTCGGCCATCGAAGCAGGTAAAGTGATTTTTCCAACTGTTCTATGTGATGCTTAATAATGTTTATAAGTCTACAAATGAATTGAATATAAGCTAAGAACTAAACCATTATTATTTTTAAAAATATCGTAGATACATTTATTTTATAACACTCGATTTTGTTTTAAGTTCATATCAAATTTATTTGATGTCTCAGCACGACAAATAAATATTGGTATATTTATGGTTAAGTAGGGCCTAAACTAAACACAAATAATTAATTAGAACTTAAATGACAAAGACACGAGTTTTTTTTTCCCGGCTCCCAGTTCAATTTTGATATTTGATTGAGCCAAACTACTCTTTTTTTTCATTTTTTGGTTTTAAAGGTATTATATGGAATCTAATATCCTTAATTTTCAGTGTGGTAAATTCAAAATCACAAAATTGTGTGAAAATTTCTTGTATAAGATGAAATTGTTTCATTACCCGTAGTCATCGAGTCGTTATAAGAGCCCAGCAGTTCGCTCGCGGCCAGTTAGGCCAGTGACAAGCGCGGGAGTCACGTGGACTCATCACAGCTAGGGACGTGGTATCGAAATAAAAGTATCGATAACAGTAAGTATCGGTATCAAAACGCAAATAAACTTTTCTGCTGCATCTGCTTGGAGCACCCTTTAGTTGACTGCGTTCATTGAGCTCTACAAAAACGTATTTTGTTTAGTTTGTGATGACAGTGTTTATTGATAAAGGAGGGGGTAGTAAGCAGACTGGTCGCCTCACCACTCGCCTAGTCACCCGGTCAGGTATTAGGCTGTATAGGCTGTATTGATAAATAAAGATGAAAGAACAGCAATGAATATTATGATGAGCTAAAAGAGATTGAACGCTAGAATTTACTTCTTGATTGTCATGAAGAAAATGAGTGAGAATTGAGAATTAGTGCCATTTTGTTCTTCCTCCACAGTTCACTATAGTAAATATTTAATCCCAACATGAGTGAAGATAACAAAAATGTTTCTTTATATACCTAACCGATACCGGGGTGTGAGTAGCTACTAATATCAGTAAAATTTTCGGGAAAAAAGGTATCTAATAGAAAAATACTAGTATCGAAAGGAAAATATCGATATTAGTAAAGTATCGATACTCTTTGCACTTCCCTAATCACAACCCGCCCATGACGGTATTTGCTATGAAATTTTTTTCTAGCACCTCGTCTTACTACCCGTTCGGTTTATACGCCTATGTACTAATTACACTAATGGTTTAGGGATCAGAAAGGTTTCATTGAGAGGAAGTGCACCCTCATTCGCATGGAAGGAGAAAGTAAAACCATTTAAGAAGAAAAAAAACAGTGCACTTGACTGGGATTGAAGCCTGATCTCCCTGTCTTCAGCAGTCTAGTCCAACACGAGAGTAGCGCGTTAGACCACTCGGCCACCGAAGTGGGCTATGACAATCGCTGTCCGTATTTTACCACACAGAGTTTTAGGTATGACTGAGGTGGGGAGTGGGTCATACTTTCCTTTAAGGTCACACCTGTTGGTTGGGATGAGAGAGAAATAAAAAATAGGAAGCTTAGTGATCGTCAGAGAAATATCTACTATGGTTGGACAACATTAGTGATCATGTTGGTGAGCTATTTGTTATTTAAAAAAAATAGCAGTTTTATTCGCCAAGCTACTTCTTAATATATTACACATTCAACAAAAATAACATATTTAAAAAAATAAGACAAATATTGTTTACTTAGATGATGCACCAGTCTATAGTTGCAAAGTTCTTAATAATGTGGGGTTTTATTTTTGAAGAAAATAGAATTCTAGCTCTTAAATTTTTTTTTGACAGTTTAATTTATCCAAATTTGTAAATTTTAACTTAATAAAAAATCTTTATCAAATTAAAATTTTAATTTTTCAGGGTAAATGAAGGCTACGCCCAACTTGTAGATGAACTGCCCTTGTAAGGACCTATATTCTTAATTTATGTTTTATTTTGAACATAGCTACTGACACGAAAAAAATGTTGGTACAAATAATTTTTCTCTCCGGAGTTTCAATACAGGCTTTACTTGCTACCAACTTGTAGCATAAGATTTCCATAGGAATGACATTAAAGATATAGCAAATATCAACAGAATTTGAACGTTGGTATTTGTTTATTATTTTCTTAGCAGGATTCTACCACCGGTTTGGGCTGCCCATATTTAATTAAACCAATGGAATAGAGACAAGGAAGGCAAATTTAAAAAGAAAATATATCTGCACTTAAGGGATGGAAGAAAGTAAATCATTAAGTAAAAACCCCCTCTGTACACTCATCCACGATTTTAACCTCAACCTCCTCATCGCCAGAAAATCAGACTACATAACCTTGAAGTTTAGTCTGTGTGCCCACTGCAGCGGGTTTCTGGTCATCTTAATATATGGATGAGGCTGTAGGGATTCTTTTGAACTATTTTTATAACTTCATACACTCTTCGGTGGCCACGTGGTCTAAGGCGCTACTCTTGCATTGTACTAGACTGTCGATGAAGGCCAGGTTCGAATCTCGGCCTGGTGAAATGAGGGTGGTTTATTGCTCAATCGTTTTCCACTCTACTTCCATGCAAATTTGGGTACAGTTATTATAAATATGACCTTCCTTTATATCTAAAGCCATTAGCGTAATTAATACATAAGCGCATAACCCGAACGGTTAGTAAGACACGGTGCTAAAAAAAAGGCTCATGCTTATGGTGGTCCAACTATATAGTTATATAGGGAAATAAAACACCTATGTTTTCTGTTTTTATCAGTGTGCACCTATGTTTGATATAAATTACATGTCTTGACTAACAATTTGTGCATAACTTTCAAACTAAAGTACTCTATCTTCATTCATAAAAATAAACTACTGTGGAAGTCTTTTCAACAGCTAAGTGTGTGTGAGACTTTATTTATTATTACTTTTATATTTTTTGTCAAGTTTGTTGTGTAAAATAAAAGTTTGTAAAGATTGTTTTTAAAAAAAGAAAAAATTCCTTTGTACAAAGTGGTAATTTAAGTGTTATAAATGTGTTAAAGGAGTGATTCATCGTTATAAAAATATTCTAGTGAACAAATAATAAAAAAAACTTTGAAGAATAATAAAAATCATTTGGACCATCATGGACATATCAAATAAATATGTTTTATAATCAAGAGTAATAATCACGAGTAATTATATTTATTCAAGCATAATTGTTTCCAAGCAAAATAGCGGATGTTAATTCTTATTTTATTTATTATTTTGGTGTCATAAGCTTGCGTAAATATACTTAGAATCATTCTGTCCTGAAAAGTTTTTCTGACCAAATCTCTTTTTTTTACTACAGGTAAGATATTTAAAAGCAAGATTTTATTACAATGATATGAGTGGATATATAGCCACTTTTAGATACTTCCAGCTTTTCCTTACACCAAAGAGATATAGAACCGTTTTCATAAGCACTACCTTATCCTCCAGCTAGAAAAGTTTTTAGCACCACGTCTAACTACCTGTTCAGGTTATACGCCTATGTACTAATTACACTAGTGGGTTAGGGACTAGGATGGCTTAATTTAGAGGAAATGCACCCACATCTGCTTGGAGGGAGAGTGAAAATCTATTTATGGAAAAACCACCCTCAGTGTCCCTGACTGGGACCGAACCCCGATCTCCCCGTCTTCGGCAGTCTAGTGCGACACGAGATTTGTGCGTTAGACCACGTGGCCACCGAGGCGGGTCACTATAAAAGTTAATAGGTTTATTTTCTCGTTAATACATCAAGCTATGTGATTTACAGCTGTCACATTTGACAGATGTTATATAAACTTGTGACATTTCACTAGTGATGAAGTTAAATATTTTCAATGTGAGCTGCAAAAAAAAAAGGTTGAATTTTCTAAAACCCCTTCCTATAAAGGTTTGGCTTTACATTGTATTGAAAGGGATAATCGGTTGATACCTATGTTCTAAAATGAAGGGTACAGGGGAAATAGGGTGGGAAGTCACATTACACACATTTCCCGGGACTACAACATTTATATCTCAAACCCCAGAAGGACACCAGAAAATATTTTTAAACTTAATTTATTTATGACAGATACCTCTTTTAACCATAATCTAAGCTACATTAAATAAGCCTCATAATTGTCTAACAGATGGCAACATTAACTTAATTTGAGATAAAAATAGAACTTTCCCTCTTTTCCCCTTTATACCTCAAATCAAAGCCATCTGCCATTACAGGAAACACAGAGCACCTTATTTCCTGCTTTTGAAAACATTTTAATTTGATAAATTTATTAATATAATTACTACATCAACTGATGAGTATACTACAACTCATTACAACTGTATAATATAAGGTTCTTTAAATAATAGTGAATAGAACATACTTTTATTTTTAAATAATTACAATATTAACAATGGAATCAAATTAAGGACCTTTGGAAGCAATAAAGACAGAATGAGTCACCATGGTTGTGATTGTTAAGGGCTGTAAGTACATTAGAAGCATGGTATGAAGTTCTACTAAAACTACTTTAATATATTCATACGTCAAGCCATGTAATCTGTAGCTCTCATTTCTCATAGGTAATATCATTACCGTTAAAATAATAGATTTAAATGGTTTTCAATGTTGACTGCAAAAAATGTTTACATTTTCTAAATCACTCTTCTTGTGGTGTACTCACTATAGATTTACATGACACTTTCATTAATTACTATTTCATCAACGTAGGCGGGGGGTGGGGAGGGGGAATCCGGAGGGGAAGAGTGTGCCAACACCATACCCTTAGTGACCACTCTATTAGATTTGTCCAACCACATGCTCTATTTACTGGAAGGAGAGGTCAAGAAAAGGTCAATTTAAACCAGTCACTTGCCCCGATGCTTTGGTAACTAAATTAAAAACACAAAGGGTGCGTTGTTAAAGTTCCAGTTTTGAATCGTCATTCTTCTAAGATATTTCACAGAGCTGAAAGACCACAAAAAAAAACTGATAAACAAAATATAAAATACCCTTATCACCATGAAGACCTTTTAAATAACTTTTAATTTAATTCAATATTTAAAAAATATGCTAATAGAAAACCCAGACTCGATTCCCGTGTTCAGGCGTAATTTTCCAATTTGAATAATATAATAATTATGACAAATTAGTAAATGCTTATGCAACGCCTAGATATATAATATTGTTATTTAAGTCAATACAGGGTGTATTTTAAAAACGTAGCTAAGATTTTTTTTTATTTACATTTTAGACTTTTTTACATTTTTAAGGCATATTTACATACATATACGATATTTCTTAGAACATAAACATTCGTGCCCTAGTTATCATAAACATAATTATATATTATATAATAAAGGAAGGCTTCTCATAAAAATAAAATTAACAAGCAATCAACATGTCGGTGCGTTATGATGTCTTAAAAATATTTTTAAATAACTATAAGCCTCACAGTTCGTTTTTGTTGAAATGTTATCTTTATAGCTTCTCTCAAGGGGTCTTATGAACATCACTGTTTACGATTCAATGACACTCATTAAATTTGGGGTGTGGCTTATTTTCATCTTAATCCAAGCCCACTGGTAATTACTCTTAACTATTATAATTAGACTATTTTCTTGTTTAAAGCTTGATTCACACGTTCGCAGAAAAAATAGAAAACAAAATCCGCGCAGTAATTCACACACTTTAAGTTGACCCATGATGAATTGCAATGCTTTAAAACAGCTGATTATAACATAATTTATTTGCTAGTGGATAAACATATATTTTAGATCATTCTCCCGATGGATGATTTTAAATTACAATACTGTGTCGTGGCACAATCCAATACAAGTATAAACACGCTTTAAAATCAACGGGTTATTTCAAATCTCCTCACAAAGGTCAAAGAAGCTGTCTGCTAGCTTCTGGCTATAGAGCGCATGCGTTGTCAATTGCGCATGCGTACTGATTTGAGATGGTTGGTTCTGAGATTGATTGGTTCTCCTGTGCCGAGCATCTCGGCAGAGCGGACAAAATAGAGATGAGTTGAACTTCAACAAACCAAACCGTTTGTGCCAATTAAAGCGGAAATTTTTTATTGGCTTAGAGCTCGTCACGTGACCACGTTTCTGTTCTGCACTAGTTTTTTAGTGAACGTGTGAATCCACATTTAAAAATGAAATACTATCCACGTCGGTGGCAACTAGAGTTAAGGCGTCACTATCGCAATAGACTGAACTGCCAATGACTGGGGGATCAGGGTTCTATCCCAGTTTGGTGTACTGAGGGTGGTTTTTATTAAACTGTTTTCCCATTCCCCATCCATGCAAATGCGGGTGTACACCCTCTAAATTCAACCCTTCTTATCCTTAACATATTATAGTTACTAAAATATAGAAGTATAGCCCGAAATAGTATAAAACCTAGGTGCTAAAATCAATATTTCAACGCCAAAGAGGCTTGATTACCATTAGGTTAGTAAATATCAACCAATTAATCAGCATTAGCAAAGAACCCTTCAGTTAACGGGTAGGCACTCATATTCAGAAATGATATTCCAGTTGAAAGGAAGCTAAGAGAAAAACTTAAAAATTTAGTATTTTACCCTTAAGGTTTCTCGACTATAACCGTTAGGAATTTATTGAATAACTGATTTCCAATCGGAAAGATATTAATTTTAGACTTAAGACTGGACTAACCTTGTAACGATACTTATTTGGACCCCTCTATACATTTAAAAAGTCATGGATGAAGTGCATTTTTCTTTAAGGTATTGTATGTAAAATATCCTTTCAATACTTCATCCATGGATAATCACGCACTTTTCAGAAATAATGTCGAAGGATTGCACCATTAAAACTAATATTTTGTCTTTCAAAAAGTAACTTCGTAATGTTTACAAAAAAAAAAAAGTGACTCTAGCTCCCTCTACCCAATAGGAAGCTAGCCTTCACGACACCTGTCGCCAAGACGCTTTCGATTTGTTGGTTTTGACACTGGTCACGAGAGGTCCGAGAGGCAAAGAGTAGGTCATATATAAGCTGTTTTTGCGTATGAACACACACAGTGCTGGTGACATAAACCTAAAGAACGTGTAATATCACGACAGTGCCACTAACTTAAATATAGAGAGTACACAGAACATAATCTGTAGTTCAACGAAAATTGTATCATTTTACATAATATCTTCGTACTGAAGATATAATCATCTTAATAAACCGTGTGCAACATCAAAAGTCTTGTTTATGTAATATCGTTATTGATAGTGTTCAATCACAGAGCACTATCGCGATTACAATCCGTATTGCTTTAATTAGTGCTCGATCACGGGGCAAATATCAGCTAATTAAACGTAATCATAATTGGGGTCAATCACGAGGCTATAAATACCAATTATATCTTAATAAATAACGAACATTATAAATTGGCGCCCCACGTTGGGCGCCAATTTAAAACGATACGGATTTATTGTGAGATGATTGGTATTTATAATCCCGTGATCAAGCGCCAATTATAATGAGGTTTATATTAATGTTGACTCTACACGAAGGACTGGTGAATGATTCTTAGCTTATTACGGAGTATTGAAACACCTCACATTTAAACTGAATTCATTTTATGAAATCGATAAAATATGGCTTGATTTTACACCCAACGATTCCGTAGGAAAAAGGGCAAAAGTATTAGCCTTCAATTTTATGAGAACCAAAAACTTAAGCACAACATTAGTCCGAATATCAAGTAAATCCCATACCTTAATTGTAAATAAGTTGAGTGAGTACCAGTTGGTATGGCAGACGTTTCCAGTAGTATCATCTAAGGCTTTAACAATGTACAAGAGCCAAGGAAGGCGTACAGATTCACCTGTTTGGATTTCAATAAACGTTGAAGTGTAGCTAGGTCTTTTCTGTACGTTGCTATAAGTAGAGTTACAAGTATTACCAGACTATACATCCTGGTAAATTTCAAAGTGACTCCTCCTCCTAACGCTGACGATGCTTTTAAAAATGAACTGACCCATCTCCAAAAAAAGGCTTTTAATCTTTATTTTTGGAACCTGAAGTAGAAAGTGGGTACATTTGTTGAATACCACAATGTCCAATTTTTGAACAAAAATATGGAAAAAAAATCCTTACACATAGCTGGAATTCACGCTGTGACATCTTTATAATGCCTGAAACTGAAACTATCCCATAAGACTTTCTTCAAATTCCAAATTTTAAGATATTTTTTAGATCTGATAGTGGCAGTGTCCAGCGCCCACGGGGATCAACATGTTTAGAAAATAAAGACGTGAAAATTCAAATATGTAAACACATTCCAAAAACAATCAGATTTTAGGAATGGTTGTGATCAGTTTCAAAATTGAGAATGTTCCTGTCATCACAGGGTACTAATTACCTTGTATACCCACCATCAAGTTTGTTACGTCTGTCACCACCCCCAACCCCCTTTATACAACTGTATCTTGGGCCTAAAATCTGTCAGGATGTGCTATGGTTGAGGATAGGGGAGGTGATTGTGTATATGACTGTGTGGGTTCGTGATTGACGAAAACTTGATTTTTATGGTTTTTGTTAGTGCTTCTATCTCTAGTACAAATATGATGTTGATAGTAATATATGGATGAAAGAACGTGGAAAAATATTCGGAAGCTTGTGACAAAACGAGGTGTTGCTAGGAATATAACCAATGGCCTGCCTGATTCCTAGGTGATCCCTACATGGTTTTCGAACCCCGGTACTCTGGGCTCGAGCAGTAGCCCTCTACCACAAATACTGATGAACTGACGTCCTAACCCGTGTAGTTCCAAATCAGGCAAAGTGCCCCCTAGACTACGATGTTGATTAGTCAGCCCTGATGGTAGGATACACTACTGTTTATCCTGTCTTCTGGCCTGGTTTCTGACTAAGGAATGCTGACAATGTTTATTTGGTCAGCTTCTCTATTCTATTTGTTTACAGGATAATCACACCAACCTGCAACACTCGTTTTGTCATTCACAATCCATGACACACAATATTATACAAACAAGCCTTCCAAATTTAGGCCGTGCCGCTACACTTCTATAAAAAATGTTATCCTTTCTCACAAATCGGATGTTATAATATTATAATACCTTAATCATAACGTAATTGAACAAAATATTATTTTTATTTTTTGAATTAATAAACAAAAATAATTTGAAACCCATTCTGAACTCGGAAGAGTCAACGACAAATAACGATTGGTAGATTGATGTAATTTACAATAATATGACAATACCCAGATTTGGTATATATGAAAGTTGTTTATCAGACCATAAACCAACATACTGTGAATTTATAAATCAGTTTCATGACTATCCGATTGCTTTCTTGCCTGTAAATTCATACATATTGGTTGTTTAGTAAATATCCTTAAAATTAGAAATCAATTATTTTGTCCGGTTTTCGCGTTTTAGTGAATTTAAAATTGAGGTGAGAACCATGGCGTGATGAAGAAAAAGGAAAGTATGTCTTTGAAGTGATCCTCTTACCTGAAATTAGACCCTCTCATATAAAATGTAATTTGTTCCGGTCATTTTGTTTATGCTGCTAATATTCTTTTGAAAATAGTCAACCACCTAATTTCGCGAATAATGTCTAGCTTCATAATATTTTGCTCACAGTATGGGAAATTTGATTTGATTTAAATCTTAATCTGTCATAATAATGAGTATGATTTTCCAATTATGTTTTTCTTCGTTTTTGTTTCTTTGCTTTTCCAAATAGGCCTAATAATGATGATTTGAGATAGACAAGCAATAATTAATAACAGTAAACAGAAAACAAAGTATTAATTTATCATTCATGTTCCATTTACATTCTTTTATCAATTATTGATGCTTTAATTTTATTTTTTATTTTATCTATTCATTTTTTTAGCGGTGCATGAGTATTTAGGTACCAAGATTTATCAAAAATTATGTTATTTTGTAGATTAAGAGGAAATAATTTCAAGCCCGATACCTTAACTCAGTCGGTAGCGTGTCTGACTACTGATCTAAGGGTCCCGGGTTCAATTCCCAGCATAGCCGAAATTTATCATTAAAGATAATGTGATTTTACCCTTTCACATTGATAAATTAACAGCCGGTGACTGGATGTTGTGTCAGTCCTAGTCTTAAGTTAGATTATAAGGCCTATGAAACTACGACAGGCCTAGCAAGACGGTAGTGGAAAAATATATGGCTTGATTAAAAAACTGACCCCGTCCACAGGCTGGAAACAGTAATGGATGCAAAGTAAAATAAATAAGTTCTAAGCGATTGAACATCAAACTGTTGAGTGTGGCTTTTTCTTATATTTAGCTAATTTGTTCAGTAACTTTTGTGTTGCAAAATTGCAAGCTAGATATTCGGCGAAAAGAAAATAATAACAAAGAGAATCGTTTATATTTACCTCAAGTTCAAAGTATCCACTTCATTGGTTGAATGTGTGTAGGATTTATTTTTTGATAAAATATGTTATCCCTTCCCCGTCTACATTGCGTCATCATGTGGAAAGTGTGTTCGTTAGGGTGAAAACCTCTCCTCTCAAAGAAATTCAGCCAAGCTGAAATCTAAAGGTTTGAATTTATTTCTTTGTTCGATACAAAATAAGTCGAGAAACGGCTTACAGAGGTGAGATTGTTATAAAAATATATTTTAAAGGTTTGCAAACCCACAAAAAAGGAAAATAACTATCAAAAGGGGTGTTAATCTTAATTTTGCATATTCACAAATTTATAAGAAGTTTAGAATATATTCAATACCATGCATGTATCTGAGTGGTCAGGGAAATTTAAATGCTCCTTTTTGAAACAATTTTTGTACTAGTAAATTTAATACCACAGCTATTTTAATTTTAATAATTCATTCAACACCGAGGATATTAATGAGCTAACATAAAGGCTGGGGATGAGGATATTGCCTGAGAAAAAATAGCACCCACGTTATCCTGAAAATGAGATAGTAGAAACACACGAGGGGAACCACTTCCAGTGCACCCAGCCAAGATTTGAACCTCGACCTACCTGTCACCAGCAATTCACTCTATTACGCGCCTACAGCTTTAGATCGCGTTATTTTATGTAACTTTGAGTGTACATTTTAAATAAAATAGCATCGATTGATGGATCAAATTCTTCCTTATTAAGAGCGAGAAAGGAAGAAATAACCCCAGGGGTAAGGGCCTGTTCCACTAAGTGAAAACCTTCTGGCAACAGCTACCCCAAAAGCATGGGATTAAGGAAGGAACCAGTGATGAAGATAGTGTATCTGAATGTGTTGCAACTCTACTGATGATTTTGACTACCAACCGGGAACTGATGACACATTGTATTTAATAAAGCAAGAAGATTTGAATGACATAGTTTGTGACCTAAAGTTAACCAAATAGCAAGATTAATTCCTTGATTCCCAGTTACAGCAAAGTAAATTACTTGAAGAAGTAACTAAAATAAAAAATTTAAAAAGTGAAATGTATTTCAAGTATTTCATTATGTAGGACAGTATGGGGAAGATATTCATGTTTTTGTGAAATAATTAGGCATTAAACACAATCCTAATGATTGGTTTCATATTTATTTACGTATCTAAATTATCTTTTGAAAGCAGTTCTGTGACACAATTGATATAAATATCCATCAATTCTTTTAATGCATGCCGTTGGCTTGAAAGAAACATATGAAAGTAAGTTTAATATTTAAGTGCAGTAACGTACAAAGATTAATCTTGGCGTGTCTGTGAGGATCTTAAGATTATTGGAATGTTTACAGTTCTAGAGGAAGATTTTACTAAATATTGTTGTTTTCTAATAATAGTGTGTTCATGAACAGTCAGGCAACAGAAAACATATTGTGCAATGATGGGAAAAGACAAGCGAATATCTACTCGGAAGAAGTAATGTAAATATATTTCAGTAGTTGAACCAGAAAATTTTCTTCTTCCACCTTTAGAATATAAAGCTTTGTTTAGTGAAGAATTCCATTAAGGCCTTTTACAAAATAGCAGGTAGATTAATATAATATCTCGCAGACGTTTTTCCCAATATAACATATGCTAAACTGAAAGAAGTAATAATTTGTATATGGCCCCAGATAAAGATAAATAGATAGATTAAACTAATATATTTGAGACGAAGCTATAGGATACT
This sequence comes from Timema podura, assembly GCA_033556935.1. Classification (NCBI taxonomy): domain Eukaryota; kingdom Metazoa; phylum Arthropoda; class Insecta; order Phasmatodea; family Timematidae; genus Timema; species Timema podura. The sequence continues at coordinate 12,443,996 of JAVRXN010000008.1, forward strand.
GAGCCGACAGCCTAGCTTTCGTTCGTTTAAGGCAGCTGTGCATTGATTTCTTGAAAATTTGAAAGAATACAACTATAAAGATCTGTAGTTAATATTACCTACTACAATGCTATAAAAATTTAGGATTTCAAATGTCTTTGAAAATTTAATTTCTGCGTTCACATTTGGGTTTTTTGTTGATAATTTGGGAGCTATGCCTAATGAGCCAGGATAATGCTTTTCATCAGAACATATCTACGATGGAAAAACGTTATTAAGATCTCTGGCATACCTCCATAATGGGAGATTACTGTTGGTTTCTTAAGAGTAATGCAAAACAGACTATAAAAAATATCTGTGTAGATCACTTTTAAGTACTGTATTACCTCGTATGATAATTTGAATTGATAAAATTGTTGTATTTTAAATGAAAAAAAGTTTATGGAGAAGATTGCATATTATATGTATGATTTATGGTAGTAAAAATTGGTGATTCATTAAAAAATAATAATTTATGTAGTTATATAGTATGGCACACAAAAAGTAATGGAATTTTTTGAATCAGCACATAAATTATTTTCTTTAAAATCAGCCACCCATGCCCCAAAGGCAAGATGATTATTTATTTTTTTGCTTGTGCATTAATTCAAATTCATTACCATCTAAAATGCTAAATAAAGTTTTAAATAAAAGAAAGCCGGAGATATCTACATATTCTCCATAAGAAACAGCAGAATGCTAGGACCTGTGACGTATTTCCAAACAAAGTTGCCACACTTAACACTCCAGCCCGTTAAAAAGACGGCCGTGTCCGGGGCCTTCTTGAAATTCAACTTTTCAATACTTGAAAAAAAGTTTTGCTATAACTTGAATCTAAAACCATAATAATTTTAAATCTTTAGGGCTGGCTCAAAGGTTTCTTGCACCTATGCACCTTAGGCAAGGCTCAAAATTTACGCCCCAGTTGTAATTATTTTATACCATCCATCCGCCTATCTGTCCATCATTCTGCCTAATATAACTTATATAAGTGATCTCTATACTCTACTGGAGGTACAAAATCAATCGCTTGGGCATGTGAACGCTTTCCTGATTTTATTACAGGCATTCATATAACAATAGAGACTGATCATAAACCTTTAGTTCCTATTTTCACCACCAAAGACCTATATCCCCCAGGCTACAAAGAATTAGACTTCGATTGATGAGGTATTCGTTTGAGATTGTTCATGTAGCTGGTAAAAATCTACTAATTGCTGATGCTCTTTCCTGCAATCCGCAGCCACTGCTTGCTGGGGAAGATGAATTAGCTGAAGAAGTGTGGCATATGTCAAGAGGTTGTCTGTGTCTTCCTGCGTCTGATGCTAAATTGGCAGAAATTGTTCAGAATCTACATAAGGATGAGATTAGTATCCACCTAATGCAGTTTTGCCAAGACGGTTGGCCTCTAAAGTCACAAATCCCGGGAAATATGTACCTACCATATTGGCATCATCGAAATGAAATATCTCTACAAAATTGGCCTTCTACTAAAAGATAATAGACTAATAATTCCTAATTGCATGCGGAAGAAGATAATAAATAAACTACATGAAGGTTATCAGGTGATTACCAAATGTAGAGCACTTGCTAAACAAAGCGTTTGGTGGCCAAGATTGTACATACAACTGAGAGATCTTGTTGAGAACTGTGCCAAGTGTGCCAAATTTAAGATAAATTGATCAGAACCTTTAATACCTACTATGTTTCCTGAGCGGCCTTGGCAAACAATTGGCATGGATCTTTTGAAGTTGAAAGGTAACTGGTATCGCCTTGTCGCTGACTACTACTCCAGATATCCAGAAATGGCTTTGCTGGGCGCCTTACTACTAGTTGTGTCATAAATCACCTTAAATCTATTCTAGCCAGGCATAGAGTACATAAAATTATTAGAGCTGATTGTGGCTCACAATGGATTCATTACAATATAGTAAATGAAAAGTTTTTCCAGTTTGCTAAAGAATATAATTTTAAACTTGTTACATCCAGCCCAAAGTACTCACAAATCAATAGCTTTATAGAGTCTGAAGTAAAGAATTTAAAAAATCATATTGAAAAGAGCGAGGACCCATTCAGAGCCTTACTTATGCTGCGCTCCACACCTTAAAACTATTGAAGAGCGAGACCCATTCAGAGCCTTACTTATGCTGCGCTCACACCTCTAGAATCCGCTATAGCCTGCTGAGCTCTTGATGGGGAGAAAACTTAAGGGAATAATACCAACATTGTCGAGTAACCTCGTTCCCTCACCAGTTAATTTGGACCAGCTGTTCCGCAGAAAAGAACACAGATTGTCGAAAGAACAAGAAAACTATGATCGTCACCATGAGGTTAGGCCTCTCACAAATTTGAACCCTGGAACAAAAGTCCACCGACCGGAACCAGGAAGTACTATAGTGAAGAAACATGATACACCACAGTCGTATATAATCCAAACAGAGGACGGACAATTTAGAAGGAATCGAAAGTCATCTCCAGCCTCTTAATGAAAATGGTCCTTGGGTCCAGCAAGATCCAGATGAGTTGGCAAATAACAGCGCATCATCTCCAAGAAGAGAGTCAATTCTACCAGTTCACCCAATGCCTTCAGAGGTGGCAATTGAATACCTCAACTTGATGGTTCTTCTCCCAAGTCATCCACTCCCGCTCGAAGAAGTCAACGGTCCAGGAAACCCGTAGACCGTCTCGATCTTTAGAGGGGAGATGTGATGATATCGCCCTGCGGCTATGTGAGGAATTACACTCTCTATCCAGGAACAAGTTGAACATCAGAGGTGTTACCCCAAGGACTTATTATTTGTGGCTGTGTATTGTAATGTCTTATGTCTGTAACATGTATTTGACAGAATAGAACACGCCTTGTACCGAGTTAGACTATTATGTATTTTGACAATTATCGCTGTAATATCACAATAGATTTTGTGAAAAACATTTTGGCCAAAACATATTCTACTAGAGTGTGTTGTAGCAGATAGTGATGAAAGAATTTTTCAAAAGGAAAGTGTGCGATTGCTTTTTATAATTTAAGATTAGTTTTTCTCTTAATTATTTCCACATTGGTTGATCAATGTTTGCAATAAAAAAAACTTCTCCTAGATATCAGTTACCACCACTCCTATGTCGTTGGCTACTTGTGTGTTTATTTATAATTATTATAACAGTGATTTTTCTACTGTCTTAACTTCAGATATTATTTATATACCAAAGTAAAAAAGTGTATTTTTTAATTGGGGATGGTGCTCTAGAACTGATACAAGTAAAATACTGTATTTTCTAAAAACAGCAAATCACTCCGAAATTTCTATTACCATTTATACTTGCAAGTAAACGGCAAATCAAATGTTACCATAATCATATATAGGCCTATTTAATATTATTTGATTTTGTAATATTCAGACAGCTCACTAGAATCAAAATTCAGACGAAGGATATTTATTTCCACACGAAAGGTTAAGTAAGAATGGGACGATGCTCAAAAACCTTACCCATAAATATTTCACTTAGCTTTGTTGATTATTAAAAATTTGATAGTTTTTTGTATCAATACACTCACAAAGATATGGAGAATCGATAGAAACTAAAAATTATATTATTTGCATTCGAAAGTATTTGACATCATCACATTAAAAAAAAGTAACACTATTTGTTTAGTTTTTTTTAATGGCACTTGCCACAAAAGTATTAAATTATTCATAGAAGACTGAAACTGCTCACATCCTGACGTTTTAAACTCTCTTAAAAAGACTGTACTACAGCTTGGTAATAACAATCGATATGTTGCTGCAAGTAATATTATTACAGTAATTTAATTAAATAATATTTAGGGGTGATAGGTACTATTCATAATTGTCTTGGCACTAATTCAGTCAAATATAGTATTTGAAAAATGTCTACTTGAAGGCGGGAAACCAACCTGGGACCATTATAAAGATGTAAGTACCAAACTACTATGTTTAAATATCATTTTTTATATAATAAAACGATATTTAAACTTGACAGACTGTATGCAGGAACAAAATGAGTAAAAGTGAAAGGTGAATGGTATTGATTTGCCTCGGTATTGAGCATTCTGCAAGAACGTACCCTCTAAGATAGCTAATTAACACCGCTCACACTTTAGCATGTGAATTAATATTTTATAAATGCACTTAAAAATTACAATTCTCATTCACTCTTCACATTTGCTTATTTTATTCTTGCATTCTGCCTCATCCCTTTATTGAAGCAAAGATTATAATTTTCGTATTAAGACAAATTACCTTAAATGCTAATCATCAGGATTAAATCAAAAATCCCCTAGATGTTATGAGCTAGATGGTAATATTGATTGATGCCTTAGTCCCTTCATACATCAATATATTTTTTAACTAATAATTTATTGCCATGATCAAATTTTACCAAACAAATAATTACCATGTGATTTATAATACAGTATTTCAAATTTAAATTATCTTAAATCGATGAGCAAATGTTTAATTGTAATGTGTATGTTATAATTTGTTGTGGAATTTTTTATTCACTAGTTATCACATTCGGGATAAAATAATTACTGTCTAACAGTAAAATGTAAACTTGGAGGTTCAAACTTCTCTTCAAAATTTAAATTGCGCGCGCGCTATTCCGCAACGATACTAACGTCATTTGGCTTCAATGTCAGTCACTGAAACTCAAGAGAAGCCAGACCCGTATATCTTTGACTCTGGGGTTCTTATATACTAGTTCATGCTCCTACCTTTCCCGCGTTTATCATGCTATGCGAAAAATACTTTAAAATATATTTATTTTTTTATCTCAGGCTTCAAAGTTCTAAGAAATTTTATAGCTTAAATTGTTTATTAAAAAAATACAAAATAATTTTTTTTGAAAAAATAAACTTTTTATTTTGGTCCATATTTTTTTTCATATATTTAAAAAGTTAAATAGTAAGTGGTATACATTTTTACGATAGTTTGGTTGCAAACCTGCTAAGCTTTTCTTGTCTAAAGTAAAGTATTTTTGTTGTATTTTCTTGGTGTTGTTAAATTATTCTTTGAAAATACGTTTGAGCCTTGAGGTAATATAAGAATTTTATTATGATTGCATTTAGGATTGACTGTATTCTTTTATTGTTTTGTATGATTCGCTATAGAGTGAGATACTGTATCTTTAACCTTGGCGACGCTTGCCTCGGTAATGGTAATGGCCCTATGTTGATTAAATAAGTTTCGGCGTTTATCAGATGTAAATTAAAGTGATAAAAAATTAGAGACAGTCCTTTTATTAATATTTTCTATTTGGTATGATTGTGTCTTTAATTAGTTAAATTGTAATTTTAAATCGGTAAAGTGCTTTGGTAAAAAGATTTAATGTAAAGTGCTACTAGTTTGTCAGGGTCATTGCGGCTTGTATCAAAACAGTGACCATTCATTTGTTGTCTGGGTTTTTCTGTGGCGAGGCCAATGTATTTAGCAATGCATTAATTGCATTGTAACTGGTAGGCGACATAAGATTTTCTATGGAGCAGTCATATCCCTATCTTGTATCTTCTCTATCCAGTCTCCCTCATTACACCCTATATCTTTTAAGATCATACTAACGTTATCCTCCCATCTGCGTCTAGGTCTTCTCAATGGACTCATTGGGTTTACCAGTCGGTAGGCCCTACCATGAACAAGGTTCTATAATCTCCCATTCACACTGCATGTCCTGCTCGTCATAATCTACAAGACTTTATTAATCTTATCATAACATTGTTTTCTGATGAGTATGGTTTGTTGTGTTAAAATAGGTTTTGGTGGGTTGTCTTTTTTAACTTTAATCACCCATTTTTGTACATTAACTAAGGTATAAACGTCTCAATGCAATCTCTTGCTCACTTATTGACTTCACTCCGTATCTGTAACCTAAAAGTTAATTCAAGGGCTTGGAACTATTTTTTCAAGGTATCTTCTAGATGCCTCGCAGTAGCCGATCACCTTCACCAAGGCGCCGTCGTAGCAAATCACGTGAGCGAGAGCCCCGCGATAGAGATCGCGATCGGGACAGGGACCGGGACAGGCAAAGAAGAAGGTCCAGAGACAGGAGGCGAAGGTGTGTTAATCTTATACAAAATAAGTATGTATACAAATTGTTACTAACGAGCTGCCATAACTTAATTCTAGTATAAACAATAATTCCAGCCCATAGCACAACCTAGTTAATGAAATCATTCCTCAAATCCTTTGACAAACTATGGTGTTAAAGCCTTGTTACAAAAGTAAAACATGATAATAATCAAATTTTACTTCTTTTGTCAAAAATTTGAGCAAAATGTTTTGTATAGGTATTTTCTTCATCTACAAGCAAGAATTCTAAACTAAATAGCGAGGTTAACTTGAGATTCTGTGCATAATTTGCTTACATTTTGATTTTATATATATTTAAATTATATATGAGACAGTCATCATCATCATTTGCTTCCAGCCTGTGGCCGGGTCAGTTTAGTAAATGCCTCCATCTTCCTCTATCCTTCCACCATTCTTTATCCTTTAATATCTTCCATTCTCCTCTTCTCACCTACTAACGGGGTATGTAGTGATGCGCAATACATGGAACCTACCTAGTGGGCGCCGCCTAGCCTCACCTATTAAATCCTGATCTCGCCACCAAATGGGGTACCCCGGGATCTAAGTAACCTGGTGGAAGCTGGGTTGAACCCCAGCGGAAACCAGGTCAGGTGCAGACGAGGGACAGGAGACTGGTCAGGGCCAAAACCAACAAGCTTGGAACAAGGTCTGGGTGAACTAGGAGTGTGAGGGTTGGTGATGAGTTAAGTCATCATCAGCACCCATAGCCTCAGTTAGGGAAGTTTACCACCCAGAGAAGGTCTACCTGAGGACCTATAAGCAGCAGCAGCCCCTCTACTCAGGTGTAGGCCACGTCAGGTTTAGCAAGCCAGTGGCTGAACAAACCCATACTCGAGAAAACGAGGTAAGATGCCGGATTGGGGGGAAGGAGGAATGAGACAGTCAAATTCTCAAATTATTCTAGGGAATTTTCATGTGCTGTAAACACCCTTCCTTACACCCTCTTATCCTAGAGTGGATCAATACCAGGGCGTACAGAAATTATATTTTATTTGTTTTAATGACGTCTTCAAAGTGTTCACCCTACTCAGTGACTGCCGGTAGACACGATCACTGATCTCGGACTACCAGGTGTCAAAGGGAGGTAGTACACGAACACAACAGGATATTGTTGAATAAATAAATGGTTAAACTTTTAGAGAACTGTGCCAGTGTTAATTGAGATAGATGACATAACATAATGAGATACAAAGTATGACATAATGATACATACCCTCTTAAGACTTAACAATATACATACAATTTACAGGTCGTCTTCCAGACGACGAATAGTGATGCTTAGGTAATAATAAAAATATATAAATATGTGAATTGAATACAGTTTAGTTTCTGGTTGAAGTATAATAAGATTGAAAAAATATGGTAATTTAAAAGTCTTGCGAAACCACGCTAGGTGCCATTTTAAACATGATCATATATAGTCTCAAAAGTGGATGAAAAATTGATGCTTGTAAGACGACAACATGGACTCCCTTTGTTATCTTGCTAAAAGTTTGTAAATAGCCTTTTTGAATTAATCTCCTTTCAATAAGGAATAAGTTTACATGGTGTAAAATACCTTCGTCTTGCTGGTTTGTGGGATGATACTCCCGCCACAAAAACTGCCAGGTTGAAAAGAATAAACCTTTGAAATGCTCCTCCCTAATGGTGGAGTTATGATAAATCAGCAACCGCTCACCTAAATTGTTGGTTTGTTGTTTATTACCCAGCGGGTTCACTATTGTAATACCATTAATAATTGGTAAGACATATTCTCCATCAAAAGTCAATACTGATATCACCACACTAAATAAATTACTAAATTAAGATTTAATTTCCACTTCAAACAAACAATTAATACAGTATTCTTAAATATATTTTCTTTTTGGAGTTCTCGAACAGCCTTCTGGGATTGTCTTTCTCCAACCCAGATGGTCATAGACATAATATACACTAACTTTTAATTCATTATTTGAATAGCAAAGGGTTCTTTAAACATCTTAAATGTAACAAATCTTTTATAACAATACTAATCAACCTCCCAATAAATTTACATTTATAAAGGCCGAAAAGTTATTAAAACATCTTAAATATAGCAAAACATAATAAAATAATATACGTTTATAGAACGAGGGAGATCGTAAGTAAATATAAATTACTAACAACAAAACTGACCAAACTCAATGCGTGTTATGTAGCCGAGGTTCGTTCATTGACTATACTACAGTTCTATGAATGCATTGGAAATTAATCACAAGACCATAGAGATCTTTTCCCAAGCTCCTCGATACTATGCTCGGACCAGAGAGCTACGTTAGTAAAAACAGAACTTAAACATATTTAAATAAAGACAAAAGAGCAAACCATTTAAGAACGAAAGATTATATAGCTTCCCATGTCAGGCGAGCGGCTATTGGCGGCCTTTCGATGGATCACTCCATCTTCTGTAACAGATTTGATTAGGTCTGAAAGCCATGTTTGTTTCAGTGCGTTTCACACTTTCTTCTGAATAGTGTGGATAAAACCAAATATATGTATCATATAATTATCAAGTTTGAACAAAAACCACCAAACCTTTTCCGGCTGCAACCGTTACAGAAGAATTGTAAGACCCACCTTTTTGAGTTAGGAGACACATATAAAGTCAAGATCCATCATAATCTTGAAAATGTTCACAATTGCAATACTGTCTCAATATGAGGAAGTAAAAAAGAATTTAGTAAATATTTTATCTTATTGTTCTCACAATTCCCCTTCCAGATCGACAGACCGTGATCACCGCCGCAAGTCACGATCACGCTCTGAGTCTCGCGGCCGTGAGCGAAGCGGAAGCAAGTCTAACAAGAGCCAGTACAGGGTGGAACGCCCGCCAGTCACAGGTGAGGGGACTGAGTTCATACCTTTAAAATGGTGCTCTGCTCTTTTCTGTAAGTATGTGCCAAATCTAACTTTTATTTAACACTACTTGTAGTTTTGTTCATTTTTGAGGTTGCTCCAACAATATTGATATTTAAAAGAAATCCTCCCAATGGGTTTGTAATCTAAAGGTAGAATATATATTGATCTTGTCAAGTATAAAATATTGAATATTGCTGGAGCATCTCATAGCAGCCTTGTAAATAAATAACTTAGCCTTAAGTAATTTGAATCATTGGTGTAATGTGTGTTTTTGTTGCCACATTCAAGAATGAGAATAAGAAGTAATAATTGTTTTAAGTCACAGCAGCTAATCATTATTGGTTCTCTTGTAAGACTGGCCCATTTTTTTGCCTCGGTTATTGAGGTATCTCGGTGGAAAATTATTTTTCTAATCTCGTGGAGCATTAGTATAATGTTGTATGGACATGTATTAATCTCGAATTAATCCTTCTAACCTAAAATAATTAAAAATTATTTCTAAGCTTATAAAAAGGGTCCACTCTTGTTGCGGCAAAGGTATATGACAAACATTGAAAACTGCTATTCTCGTTCTTCTGTGGCTGTCCCCCCCTCTACCTTGTGGTGTTGTTGCTGCTGTAGAGTCCCCGCCCAGGGAAAAAACCTCGCAAGAAAAGGCGATGGAAGCCATTATGGGGTTCTGTGCCTTCGACACCACCAAGGGCAAGAAGGCTTGGGAGTGGGACCCTGACGCTAAGCCGGGGAGCAGCGACGAGAGCGATTCGGACTCCTCACAAGACTACAGAGGAGGCCGGAGTAACTTTAGGGGAGGAGGCAGGGGTAGCCGTGGTGGTGGTGGTGGTGGTGGTGGTCGAGGAGGTGGTCGAGGTTGGGGTAGAGGAGGAGGAGGCGGCGGCAGAGGAGGAGGTGGAGGCGGCAGAGGACGAGGACGAGGCGGCTGGGACAGGTGGGATGACAACCGACGCTCGAGTGGCTGGGGTGGTGGAAACGGCAGGGACTATGATGGGAACAGCCAGAGAAACTATGGTGGAAACAGGAGCGATAGCAGAAACCAAAGCGACTACGTTCCAAGGCGCAGGCTCAGTGATATGTAAACTGTGGTAAGTGATTAGAAACTAGATTGAGCAAGGGATGTCCGAGAAACGTTTTTTTTCAATTTTGAGTTGAAAATAAACACATTCATTAGGTTTAAAAGGGATCTATTACAAATCATGTTGGTATATTTTATTTAAATAAAAAAAAATTCAGACCTTTTTCTTTTTAATGGTGGGTGAAGCCTTATAAAAAACTTAACACTGAGAGTTTTAATATTCATGAGATATAGGAAAGAGATTATTAAAAAACATAACTTAAAAGAGAACTGAAACAATATGACTTTTTTCACTGAAAAGAGAAACACAGCTCTCCCGCCTCCTGAACAAACAGGTAATGGCTGCCTTTATTAGAAAATCATTTGTTACCACCGATTATCGTGATCTAGGTTTCATTTTATCGAAACTCATCAGGAACAAGTGAAACAAGCAACGTAACTTCCTTAAAGAGGAAACCAAAAAAATGCAAATGGTAGGAAGTGAAATTGGTAAAAATGATAGCATACTTATTTAGACAGGAACATATACTAAAGAAAAAGAACGATTAACATGAAGTTCCTTAGCAGCAATTTACAGTGTAAATAATTAGGTGACCTGGTGGCTAGGGGTAAGGGTCGGACTTCTGTGCTGAGGGTCCGGGTTTCAATCCTTGGTCCGACACAGATTTATCTGATTACCAAACCTTCCTTCACCTCTGACAAGATGTGTATTAATCACAACTTGTGAATGTGTGGAATGCCAGGCCTCCACCGTGGTTCGGATTCCACGTTAAACTGTAGGTCCTCCATTTCATCTCAAATCACCCTACCATTACACATTAGCGTAAGTGCGCATAACCCAACGGGTAATAAGACGCGTGATGATAATAATAATAAAGTGTAAACTGTGTTGTTCTTCTTTTCAGTGTAAGATCTGTATTGTGTTTGTCTCCTTTATGTGTTTCCATCCCTCTAACAATTTTGAAAGAGTTAGACAATGCATCACTTATCACACTGTCAAAATTAATTTTATACACTTGAAACATGGCTGGAATCTTTTTCTTACCTTCTTTTAATCATTGTCAACTTTCCAAACTGTGGCCAGGTCATTTTAGTAAAATGCTTCCCCTTACCTTCCATCATTCTTCCCCCTGCACTTGCATACTTGATGTTATCTTTCACTAAAGGCATTTAATATTAAGTTTCTGAACCAACCCCTAATATGAGCACACAATTTACAAATTAGAGCTCGACTCCAACTCCTCTATTCTTCTACTCTCTGGCTTAAGACGCCTTAATAATGACAAATGTCTATTAATTTGTAATAACAAATTTTCTTTAATCGTCTATACAGTCCACTAGTGATTGTTTTTTGTCTTATCGCATTGATTGATAACTGTAACTCCAAACAAAAATGTTTTTAAGAGAAACATAGGATATACTTTAACACATTGAACACCACACCCGAGCTACGCTCAGGCTAGTGTAAGTATCTGTTGTTACCATGCCCGAGCTACACTCGAGTCCTCTTTTAAATGTTTACATACACAATGGCCCGAGATACACTCGGGTATAGTGTTATGTGAATGTTTCCTAAGACTGCCTTAATTCATTTAAAAAAATACTAGGTGGTAGCACTTTCCATAAGTTGTGAAAACTGCAATGCAGCATTGTGTGTGCAAAATTGTTTTGCTCTCTACCACAATGAGGCAAATTATTGTTAGGCCTAGTTGTAATTTTTTCATTTAATTTGTAATTCATTTATGATAATTTTCTCTAGCTTCTGTAACAAAAGTGTACAAATCTTTTATTAAAAAAAATTTTTTTTGTCCAATAAATTGAAAAAAAAAAGTTTTATATACAAAAACTACAGCACAAAGTTTTTTTGTTCTTATAATCTTTCTTCTATAAAACAAAATAAAGTCCATACAAAATCTGAAAGATCATAAATGATTATAATAAATACACACAAAAAACACAATTATATGTCAAAAAGTACTCTCACAGCAAAAATTCTAAATATCACAAATTTGGCCGGTATCTGACAGTTCACCATGTAATTTCATGTTGGTGTGCAATGGAGTTTACAAGTAAAGACATATTGATGTAATAATGAATGTCACTGTTAAAAAGGTAAACACAATGTGTGCTGTCAAAAGTTAAAAGAAGTTGCTAATTAAAACTTGATTTAAAAATGTTTAGTGTTTATAAAGCTTAAAATGTTTTACAAACGTGTAACAATTGAAAAAATATTAGCTATTCAAAAAACACTTAAAAAAAAGAATTTTGACATTTTAAATTGTCCACTATGCTTTCATAACAAAAATTAATGGAGATCTTTTGACATATTTATGTCAACAGCCTTAGTGAAAAGTGGAGTGGTGTTACTAAGTTTTGATCATTTCCTCCTTTAAATTATTGATGACAATCACAGTTTCTAATAGTAAACATTCTTTTATTGTTTAAATGTGTCTTTACTTAAATACTCCATTTTTATTATAACATTTTTGTTTTTTAATTTTTCTTATTGTCGTACAATAAAAAACTTAACAGTGCCTCAAGATAATACGTAGATGTATTCTAAAAATATAAAATTAAGACTAGCAAAACATTATAAAAACTTTTAATGGTTGTATTAAAAATGATTTCCTATAAATACTTTATGTATGGTAAGTCTAAGAGATATTTTATAAGTTACATAATCATATGATATCTAATCTTATTTGAACTTCAAATATTAAATTCTGAAATTTTGTATTATTCGCACATTTTTAAATAGATAAAAACAGGTATTGGTTCATGTTGGTTCTTGCAATTTCACCACACATTTTTATAAAGTAAACAATTATGATTTCAAGTGATGCATATTTATTTTGTTTATTTTAAATATTCACATTACTTTATTTATCCACTAAAACCAAATAAAAATATCTGTCAATAAATGATCATGAAATTTCATCTAGTCAGCCATCTTGTTGATTCTCTATTTTGTGTTTGCGCTATATATTTAATATTCAGACATGTGGCAATATCCAATCTTGTGCATTCTAGCAGTACTAAGTCTGCTTCAACCTTTTTGGTGCTATTAGTGTTTAATTTGTTTATATTTATGTTGATTCACATCATCTGCATGGCATAATCTTTCTAAATATATAATTGCAATGATAATAAGAAATAAAATGAAAGGGGTAAAGAGAGGAACAGCAAGGATTTAGGGAACAGAGGTCTACAATAAACTTAATATTTTCCATACGACAGCTGATGGAAAGAAGGTATGAATATAGGAAAGACTTGGTAATGGTATTTATGGACGTGGAGAAGGTATATGATAGCGTGGATAGAAATAACATTTGGAATGCAATGGAGCAGGCAGATTTGGAAAGAGGAGTTGTAATGAGAGTGAAACGCATGAATAAGGATAACAGAAGCTGTTTTAAGACAGAGTGGAAGGACAGAGTGGTTTCAAATAAAAAATTATGTGAAGCATGGGAGTGCCCTTTCACCACTACTTTTTGTAATAGTAGTGGAAATGTAACCCGTACATTTGAAAACTGTTTACAAAACTATTTACATCAGTATGAATGTGAGCCACACTTTTCCATGCAGCTTGTATGTAAACCGGTGTTGCACTTAGCACGTTGAGTACATGACCGTCCACCATTGCAAACGTACTAAACTCCCAGTTCCAATAACAACTATTTACGGTTGTTTTTTCTTGCCAACCTTATATAAAATAATAGAGGGAAATGTTCTCTTTCCAGTGAAATATGACAATACTACACTTTATCAGATAGAGCGAGAACTAGCTCAAATCTGGAGAGCCGACATCATTAGCTCTGGCACTTTTAATGGTAGTAGGCGGAGCCGATCAGATCGGATCGTGGCACTTTTAGTGATATTAGGCGGAGCCGATTAAATTGGCTCGTGACACTAAAAGGGTTAATGTATTCCTCTCCCACTAATTTACATATGTACAGAATAGATTCACATAATGGATTAATCTGTTTAATGTAATTTTAGAGTGTGTGTTAAGGAATGTATATTTTACTCTACCTTGTCAGAAAAAAAAGTATGAAAATATACACACACTAGGTAGTCCATGGCCAAAACTAATCCAAATAATAAATAGTTTAATTTTGTTAACCTTGTTGCAGACCGCACAAAATGACCTCGCGTTGGCCATCTTTGATTTTAAGGATATCATTTTGTTGTGGTTCTGTAGCAACTTCACTTTGTTCCACAGTTCCAGGAACATGCTTTTCAATTTCAAACATTCCAGTAACTCTGAAGTGTTATTAGTTTAACTGTGCCTAGCATATTTGAAGCATTTTCACTTATAATACAAATAACTTGTTCTTTTTTAAGCCCGTAATCTTGCAGAGACTTTTCCACTAATATATGGAGAAACACGCTGGTGTGATGAGTTGCTGTGTGCTTACACCAACAAATTGAATATTGATTGCAAAATAGTTCACTCTATCACATGTTCAGGCATCCATTTTAAGAAAGCGTCCCTTGAAAGTTTGTGTTGTAATTTTATTTTTAGGTTGGAAGCTCTCGGGGTATTTTATATCGTTGCCTGAATATGCACTTATATGGACATCGCAGCATTCACCTAATCGGGTTCGCAAATTCATGGCTTGCAAGACATATCGACACGTAATCATATACGCAAACAAAAACTAAAAATTTTTATTTTACAAACTAGCCTGATTAAAATGTGCTTATTCTGGAGCAATAAGACACGCTGCAAAAGCCAAAGTACAGAATATATTTAAGAGACATATTTATCCAGGCTTTAGCCCGCAACATGCCCCGAGTTTGTGAATCTGGGCCTTGGACTAATTTGAGTACGACATAACCAGTCTAGCTCCTTGTGCATTCATTGACTCAAAGTATATTCCATCTTGAATTAGGGCAAAATGCCCAAATACATCTGACTTCGTGGGAAGCTACTTTGACATCATGAATTAATATTTTAGAATATTTGTCAATCAAAATTTCAAATATTTTTCCTGACAAATAAATAAAATAACTATATATTTACCACATATTATTTAAATAATGTATGTTTTTATTTTGAATCCCGAGTCAACACATTTCTACCATCTTATACGCACACAAAATTACTCAGACTCCACAGCCCTGTTTACAAACTAATTAAATCTAGAACAGACTCATGAACAAAATCTTTAGTTCTCACTTCGACCAATTATAAACTTTTCACTCTTTACTGGAAATAAAACCCGCATGTCTCATCTCGATAGATATTATTGCTTAAGCCTTATAGTTGAAGTTAAACTGGTCAACTTCAACCAGTAATAACGACTGATCACCATTATGTTTTTTTAAACTACAATAAAGTTTTCCTTTTATAAAAAAAGTTGATAAAATAATTTATTTTGGAACTTATTACCTCTGTATATTTTTCTCATAAATTAATTAATGTATTTGTTTTTTTGCACTTAAAATGTGAGTTTTCTTTGTTGTTCACTTTCAGACTGTACCAAAGGGTTAGCTATAATGTTGTTCTAAGCAAGAGGCATAGTTCTATTCCTGAGTAAAGTTTGAGTCTTTTCTTAATAATATACATTTATCTTTAGTTATTGTTTGGATTATACCCTTAGCAACATTTATTTGAACATTCCCAAACTAGAAAACTTTTGACTGTCTTTTAACTATCTCCATAACTAGAAAATATTTATAGCATCTAGTGATTTAGTTGAAAATCACTATATTTTTATCCTGGCCATTTTGAAAGCATGTAGGAAATATTACATGTTTAAGACTCTTTCTCTTTATAGCGAATAGAACTAAGCATCTCACATTATTTACAAGGCTGCAAATTAGTCTAATTAATTCTAGTAGTGTTAAAAATGATAACAAAATCAGGTTTTGTATGTGGTAATATCTAAACAACTGAGAAATTTAAATTGTAAATACTCTACAGTAGTACCTTGAATATCTTTGACGTCATTTTAACATTTTTCAGCATCTTGAATCGATTAATATTGAAATGACAACTAATGTTTTGTTCATGTCATAATATGTTGGTATACCAATTTTGGCCAATCTGAGTGGTCTTAATTAGACTTGAGTGTGCCACAACGAATCAGCATTGCCTATTAGCATGTGTATAACCCGAACGGGTAGTAAGACACAGTGCTAGAAAATAAATAAAAAATATTAGCATTTGTAATTAGATTGGCTTTTGTGTGTATTAATATGAATCTTTTATTCTTTTCTTATGTTATTTTATATTAGAGATGTTGCGATGTGTGTTTTTATCAATTTCGGATCTTAATTTTTAACTTTTATTTTTTGATTCCTCAGCTTTTATCATTTCTTTTGTATCTAACCTCACATTAAAAATATGTGTTGTGTACTATAAAATACTTTATTATGGGAGAAAGTACAGAAAAAAGGGATGGAAAGATTAAAAAATGGGACAAACAAGATCATCATCCCTAATCGTTTCCAGCCTGTGGCCGGGTCAGTTTACTAAAATACCTTTATCTTCCTCCTTCCTTTGACCACTCTTCCTCACTCACAATATGGCTCTTGAAATAAAAACAAAGTTCACAATATCGCTAGCACTGGACAAATAATTAATAGTTGCCTCTTGAAGAAAATCTATTTGTTACCACTCAATGCCTCAACCTAGGTTTCATTCTATCGAAACTCTTCAGGAAAAATGTGAAATTTGCAAAACAACTTCCTTAAAGAGGAAACCAAAAAACTCGAAAGGGATAAAAAAAAGTATGCAGGTAAAGAGTGGAAGGACACTTAAGACCAGATTCGTAGTCAGACTTAGTGCTCCTCAAGTGTGGTGCTATACTAAATACAAGAAGACGCCTACTTAGAGCAGAATGGAATGGGTCACTTCCATTTACAAAACTGGCCTATTCCATGCAAATATGGGTACACTTCCTCACCTCTAAAACCACTAGTGTAATTAGTACATAACTGCATAACCCAAATGGGTAGTAAGATGCGGTGCTAAAAAACAAACAAAAAGAGAACTACACACACACACTTTATTTAATTAGTTATTTCAAATAATTTCCAACAGTTTTAATTTTAGGTAGGTGTCTTCTTTTATTTGGTTTTGAGGCGCACTAAATTTGACTATGTATCTAATACTTAGAAATACGTAAAAAAAAAAAGCTATATTGTGTTTGATCTCTATGATGTGTTTCCATATCTCTTTCCTACAATATATATAGCAAAACATGCTTCAAAAAGAGAAAAGTTTCTCATACATATATTCATATTATTCACTATAATGTATTTGAAAAAAAAAACTCTAAAGTGTAAATATGAGGAGAATAGGGGGGGAACTCCAATATAAAAAAAAAATTGTGCAAGATCTGTAAAACACAAAAGATCCTGTTGAGTACATTTACAATTTGCCCATACCAAAGTGACACAGCAAAATTGAATAATACTGGTCACATTGAACAATTACACAATCCTGAATATTACTATTTTCATTTCACTTTCATTTACTTAGCTAAATATCATGATTTCATAAATCATGACAAATTAAATTTGATTCTAGATTCCTCAATCGCAGTAAGAATCAAGAATTTGGGTTTAATATCCTTAGTTCAATTTTATTAATTGAAAGTTTAAATGTAATAAACAATGTTTTAAGGCTAAAAATGTCGACTTCCATTATGGTTTTGGAGTGGGCTAGTTTTTAAAATATGGAAGTCCTATCAATGGTGTAACCCGGGAAGGGAGAAGGGTTTTAATTAGGGATGTGCGAGACTTGAAAATTCAAGAAAAAAATAATCTCTAATATATTCTCGAAAGTTAAAAAACTAATCTTGAAAATTTGAGAAATAAAAAAAGAGCAAATAGGCCCTAATAAATTAAAAAAACAAACCGGGACTTTATTATTTCCTATAATACCATAATATCCCAAAAATAGGTCGCATCTCTCTCCTCCCCCCCCCCTCCCCCCCCCAAAAAAAGGCTTCATTAAGAATTGTTTTTGTTATAAATATTGTCTTTCAGTATCAAACTTTGACAATATAAGCTGTTACACTACAAAATTAAATTATAAATGGTTGTTAATTGTAACTTTCTATAACAATTTTATTAATTGCATTTAAAATGTGTATGAGTTATATCCCAAGTGTTTGAATGAACTATATATAAGACAATCTAAAGCAAGTACCAGCTCAAATGTCATAAAGGAACCCCATAAACTATATATTTACTTTAAAAAACATAATTTTTTTACCCCTCCCTTTCAAAGGATGTTGTCTTGTCTCGATACTTTTTTTATAATCTTGTCTCGAATTGAAAAAATGGTTCTCACACATCCCTAATTTTAATGCTTGAACCAGACTCTGAAATTAGAGTGTGTTTCACTTTAGTTTATTGACAAACTGAATGAGAGCATTATGAGAATACACATAAAACATTAACAACACTTTAATTATTGAAATTTAAATTAAGTCTAAAAATATAAAGACCTGAAGCCCTCTCCCTCAATTTTTTAACCACACCATTGATTGTTATTTAAAATTAATGTTTTTTGGTGCATACTTTATAGTGGAAAAACTGGAAATTTTGGGAAATTTAATGACTCAAAATGTTTATCAATCTTTGGTTTAATTCATTGTTATATTTAATATTTCTAATTATTGTGTTTCATGGATTAATGTGGAGTATGAATGAATAATTTTAAAACCCCAAAATGCACATTTGTACAATTTTAAACTATTTATAAAATTACTTTAAAATAAATAATCCTAATCTTTAAAATAAAATTAAACTACTGAGGTCAAATATTTTCTTTAAAAATTCAAATTTTAGAATTTTCATTATATTATTATTAAAAAACAAACTTTGTAATTTAAAATAAATGGAAAATAACCCGCTGGTGGTGTATTGTGCCCATTAAATGTTAATTTTTTAAAAAAAATATCTTGGAGGTTTATGTTTGAACCAGTCAAGCTACTTCTAAATTAGGACATTTTAATTGTTTACAAAGTCAGCTCTACCAGTAGTGTAGTAAATGCTAACCTATACACTTATAGCCGTCTTGTTGCTCTAACAATGGCTTATTTATGACACTAATGCTGGTGCAGTTCCTCAAAATACACCCATACACTCTTACAGTCTTATCTTGTTTAGTTTGCTGGTGATGGGGAGGCCGGGGTTCAGATCCAGGCCAACTTCTTCTAAATTTTCCCTAACTAATTAGTGTAAATGTGCAGATAGCCCAGAAGGGTAGTAAGACATGGAACACACAAAAATAAAAGACAAGGGGGTAGTATATAAGTAGTTAAAGAATCCATTGTATTAATGAGGGCTCAGAATACAGATTGTTGGTAAATTCTCTTCCTTTAGACTGTTGTTCTTTCTTCTTACAGAGGCAGAGCTTGCGGGCAAATCTCCAGATGAGCAAGAAATGATGAAACAAATGGGGTTTTGTAATTTTGACACAACTAAAGGCAAACGGGTGGCCGGTAATGAAGTCGGCAACGTTCATGTTATTCTAAAGAGAAATATCGTCAGTATATGAATCGTAAAGGGGGTTTCAATAGACCGTTGGATTTTGTGGCGTAATTGAATTTATTTTCGTGACTAAGTATGGTTTTTGTACTTTTATTTCTTTATAGGAAGGAGATTGATTTTGCTACGTGGTAGTTGTTAAGATATAATTTTGCATCTGTAAGTTGGTGAACAAGATTTGTGTATCACAAATAAACTGTTAGAAATGATTTGTCTAATATCTTAATTTTGAATTATCTGACATCACAAAGCTCAACTAAGAGGAGGGAACTATATGTTTTATACTTTTATCAAGCTTAAGTTATGAAAATATTGCAATTATGTTTTCATTAATAATCTATATGGTCAAGTTGGAATAATTTTCTTACTAGAACCATATTCGTTGCTATTGAAAAGTTTTTTAATGTTATTAATTAACCTTACACACCAATGCAACACTAACCTGAACTCTTTGAGACACGGTATACCGTATTGGCCCTATTATAGGCCGCACCTAAATTTTCAACCACTTTCAGAGAAAAAACAATATTGCCACATTAAATATGAGCAGTGTGTATTAAATCATTTGAAAAGAAAAATTATTTACGGTAGGTGCCTACACTTAAAATTAGGTTATTTAATTATATAAAATCACTTTCAGAGAAAAAACCCACATTATTTACACTTAAAATGATGTCACCTGGCAATAAAAACATAAGTTATTCATACTCAAAATGAGATCACTTGGAAATTAAAAAATAATGATACACCACTTAAAATGTGATCACTGAAAGAAAAAAAAATAGGCTAACAATGAGACACTTTGAGAGGAACGAAAAATTATTCATCACTGCTCTCATCAGTGTCACTTTCTTCACTCTCATTGGTCTCTTCTGCATGGTTCTCTCACAAAATATCATCTTCTGTGCCATCCATCTTGTTGGATAGGCAGCAACATCAATTATTATTTTTTTATGAAAATTGCAGGGCTTATCAATATAATGCCAGAAAGTAGTATTCTACCGGTCAAAATACAATCCATTTCAGGTCCATATACTATTGCTAGAGACTATAGACTTGGCAACACTGATCCAATAGGTACAAAATTAAATGTGTACTATCTATGAGTGCAATTATAGCCGCATTAGAGTTTTATGAGAGCTGTTTATTGGAAAAAATTGTGACCTACTTTCGGGCCAATGCGGTAGTTTGGATTTTTAATTTGTTCTGATTACTGAACACCATATATTTGGCGGCAAAATATTTCCTTTTCTCTTGGTTGTAGGTTCACAAACACTATAGAACATACCAAATATTCAAATAAGCTCTGTACTTAATAAAGATCAAAGGTTTAAGATAATTTACCTTTATTTGCATATTACTGGTTAAACTGTATTTACTTGCAGATATCTCATCCTCACATATATGTTGCATGGATTTCTGATGTCAACATAGTCTTTGTAATTTTGTCAAATATCTTAATTGTTTTTGACAGCACACTGCTACTTTCACTCCCCCCACCCTGTGTGACCCACTACGATGGGAGGAAAAGGCTTGTACTAGCAGTAGGTACTCCCCTTCCACCCCACCACAATACTGGTATCTGCACTTCAAATGTTATTCTTGGCCTTAATATTGTCAGACAGTGGCTGCATGTATGCATTGCTTTCTTTCATCTGGAGGGTTTTTCATGCCTGCGTCTGCCATGAAGATTATTTTACTAGATTACATTGCATTGTATTGATCTAAGGAGAAGAGGACAGTAGGAAGAGTTGTTCTATAGGTTTGTAAGAGACCTGCTATGGAGAAGAAAAGTGCCCTCGAAGTGCAAGGAAGTAATTTACAGGGCGTACTTTGTACCCATTGTCACATATGCATCAGAAACATGGACATTGAATGTAAGAGAGACTAGGAAAACGGAGGCCATGGAAATGAAGTTACTAGCTATCACCAGGAGAAACAAGATTAGAAATGAAGTTATCCGAGAAAGAGTAGGGTAGGGGTACAGGGAGTACATGAGATAATAGAGGAAGCAAGACAGATTGTATGGGCATGTAATGAATGGAAAAAAGAGAGCATGCCGTGTAATGAAGATTGAAAAAGAGAGGATGCCAAAGAAAATGATAGAAATGAAGTATGAAGGAAAAATACTGCAAGGGAGGTTAAGAAATAGATGGAAGGAGCAATAACAAAAGGGAGATCAAGAAAGAAATGGAGAGAAGATAATAGAAAGTGTGCAAGTGAGAGGAAAATAATGGTGGAAGGATAGGTGAAGATGGAGGGATTTTACTAAACTGACCGGGCCACAGGTTGGATGCTGTTGCTGATGCTGAATGATGTATTGCATTATTTGTACATAATAAAGTCTAAAAGTAGCATTATCGCTTATATTGTGTCATTTGTCAATACATGTTTTATAATATAAGTTGCTGTTGTCCACTAACAAATATCCTCCCTCATAAGTCCTCATGCTTGTCACACCCATTTTTATGGCAGGAAAAGTGGGACCTATTGTGAGTAAAAACGATAATATGGCTAGCCTTGGCTGTTTTGAGCCTCGCTCAACAGTTTCAAGAGACTTATGTAAATTTGAGAGTAGAGAAATGAAAGCTATTCGGAGCTCATTACAAGTATGGTCTTAAATACTAATTAGTGTGTTAATTCCTTTTAAAAACAATTCATCTTACTTGTATTATTACTAAACAATGTTTTACATCAATAAAGCCATTCTATACCTATTTTTTATCTTGCTTCTATAAGTGTCATAGTATAATTTTATGATAGTAATCTATCTGTAACTTAAAGAACTCATTAGAAGTTAACATAGCATAGATGCCTTCCTTTTATTCATTTAAAACTAGTTGGTTGTACCAAGGGTTGGGGAGTGCAGATTGTCTAAGGCGGCCACATTGGTCAGTGGAAAAGTATCAATCGTCGTCAGGCCAAACTATTTGAAACACAATTTACTGTCTTTTTCTGGAACTATTTCCTTATTCTGTCTAAGCTTATACTCTCTTTTGCCCTTCACCTACAACTTCCTTTGTCATGTCATTTAGAAAGAGGGAAAATAAAGAATGTATCACCTTATTTTAGTGTGAACCATATTTTGATATAATGCATTGTAGAATTAAATATTGTGTTGGGCTGAATATCTTCACGGCAATTTCTCCTTAAGAGGCTGCCCTCTTAAGGCTAACAGATTTTCTCCACAATTTTGCTGCCCATGGTTGCCTTGACATCTTTGTAAATATTCTGAAGAAAGAAAGAAACTTTGGTAAAGCTTAACGTGGAGGAAAGTATTTTGATAATTTTTAGTTTCAAATCTTTACTAATTAACTTAATCGGCAACTGTAGATGATTTGATGTTTGTCCACATACATTCTATTATTTGTATGATAATATTTCTAAAATGGATGTTCCCAAAAATGTAATTCATATGTGACCGTGCATGTGAAACCATACCATAAGTCGGAACTATGGATTTTAGGTGTTAACAGTTTAGAATAGAGGATAAAATTCTGAAAAAAAAGTATGAGTCAGCTATGTAGTTCAATAAATGATTTTTTTTTTACGGAATTTTGAATGCAATAGTTTACAAAACCATACCGTAAGTCGCTATGGAAAATTACCATGGCGACTTAAGGTATGGTTTTCATTTCCTATGCAGAGGTATGTTCTGTAGCTTATTTAACCACTTTCAAGTGAAGCTATACGAGTTTTAGACACAGTAGAATCTAGTTAAAGAAAATCAATATTTTACACTTGCAATTTGTTTTTTCGCCGTTCTTTAAAATTAGCCTAGCGACTTATGGTATGGTTTCAAATGTACTGTCACAAAATAGTTTTGTCTTTTTGAGTTAACACACTTTTTAATTATCTGTGTGCATTTTTAATTTGAGAAAAAATAAAGTTTAATAAACAAATAAATGTATTTGTTGGTTGCATGATCTAAGGCATAAGTTTTTGTTTGAATCTCAGCTAGGTGATTTAGTACTAGTTTTTTCCTGGAAGGTTTGCAGTTCATTATCACAAATAAAAGTACACTTCCTCTAAACTCTTAACTTTCTCATCCCTACCCTATTGGTTTAAATACCCCAAAAAGGTTCTAAGATGTGGTGCACCAATATAAAATTAAACAACCAATTCCCCTTAATTGCAATCATGGTAATTGTTCGGATTAACCTGGGCTAGATCCTTATCATCCCTCAAATATTTGTGGATATTCAAGAGTTGAGGATTTTAAAATAACTCGCATTTAGGACTTTTTTTACCTCAATATTTCCCATCCCCCACTTGCCCTCTCAAATTTTGAATCTAATTTTTTTAGACCTATTATAATACTTTACTAGGGGTCTAGACCAAAATGATTGTAGAACATACCTAGCAACCAGACCCAACACCATTTAACTGAATGTGAATTAACATTATTAAAAAATATATCATTATAATTTTTTTTATAGAAACATAAGTATTTATTTTTACAAAGGTGTTAGGGTTTAGGATCCAAATTTGGATTTGTAGGTAAAATGAAGCTTTGTATTTGTGATAAAGTAGACTTGACCTACCTCTGATATTAATGTTTATATTTTATTCTCGGTCGATAAATATTGTTGACATCTCGCCTGTTGTCAGGGATGTAAAACTCTGAATACATAAAAACCATTTTACTGGTTCTCTTTGCATTTGAAACGTGATCTCTTACCTTATATGGTGAAAAAAAGGGGGGTGTTTGAAAAAGGTGCTTAGAAGATATTTGTCCAAAAAGATGAGGCTCTTGGGAGTGAAGGAGGCTACTAAATGATGAGTTACATACCCTGTATTCATCACAAGACATTGTTAGGATAATCAAGTCTCGTAAATTAAAGCAGGCAGGACATTCAGCGTGAATGGGAGATTCTAGAACTTTGTTTAGGGGACTAACTGGCAAACCCAATGAGAAGAGACCATTGGGAAGATCTAGATGCGTTTGGGAGGATAACATTAGAATGGACCTTAAAGAGATAGTGTGTAATGAGGTAGACTGGATAGAACTAGCTTAATTTAGTGATAGGTGTTATACTTTTTAAATGAAGCAATTAACTTTTGAGGTCCTAATGCCATAGAGTGGGTACATAAATTCAGATAACTGACTAAAATTTAAAAGGGATGTACATACATAACAGTGAGTCTCAAAAGTATAGATTTTTAAAAAAATTACAGAAATAACTATTTTATATTTTGCTTTAAATAGAATGCCTCTTTTTAATAATTTAATTATTAAAAACGAGTCCAACACCTTAGCTCATTCGGTAGCATGTTTGTTTACTTAGCTATGGATCCCGGACTAGATTCTCGCTATGGCCAAAAAAATGATCACTGGTGAAATGTGGGTTTATCCTTTCCTAGTGATGAATTAACGGCAGGGGACTGGATGTTGTGCATGTCCTAGTCTAAAGTTAGATTATAAGGCATATAAAGTTACGACAGGCCTAGCAAACAGGTAGTGTAAGGTCTATGGCTTGAATAAAAACCTGACCCAGGCCACAGGCTGGATACAGTAATGGATGTTGTAGAAAAAAGTTATTAAAAACTCCACTATTTACCAAATTCTCTGTTTATTTTGCTCTTATAAACAAAGAAACACTTGTCCAATATTAAACCACACTTATATTTTATTTTACTAATTTGACCAAATTTGTGACCTTCCTCTAAAGAAGACTTACCTCTACTTTTTTTTTAATTTGTTTATCTGTGAGTTACAAAAGTGATTGTATCTAAATGTTAAAATGTAAAGTACCTGTTTGTTATATTCTACTGTGTAACTTTTATCAATAAACTTGGTTTTGGTTAGAAGGTTGTTTTTTTATGTTTTTCTTCGACTACTGAAGTGTTGCCCTAAGCTTTCACCGGAAGGGCCAAACTATTATATTTTAAAGTGATGAAGAAGCTACAAAAATTAATGATTTGAACAAGAACAACACTATATGTCTTGCACAGTATAAAAATGACACATCTCACACTCTACACTGCTGCCACTGTGCAAATAGTTTAGATTGTCCTTAAAGAATAAGTCAAATTGTATCATATTTCAAATAAAGAGTAGCCTATGTGCTCACAATGGAGAATATTTTGTCATATTTATAGATTGTATTAGAAATAATAGTAGTTTAAGTTTTTTAATTATAAAATATATCCAAATAACAATTGATCCATTTAACAATGGTTTTTCTGGGACAAATTAAAATTGTTGAATCAGGCCATACCAGTGGAATTCAACTTTTTTTTTTCAAATATATTTTCTCTTAAACTTTATACCCCCAAAGTTATTGGTGCATAATGCAAGTTATACATAATTTATAATCCACATCTAAAATAAATCATATAAATTACATCCAAAATAATGTTTGAAATAAGTATTAACTGAAGAAAATATATATGAATATACATATTTTTAAGGGTTATGTACCTTCTTATAGTCTGTTCATGATAGGTTTTTACCTGGATGACGGTTCAAAAATTATATGTTTAGCTTTTGGGTTGCCAACACTTGTAAAATATCACTGTTTTGTTATAAATGCCAAGTTTTTTAATTACATGTTATATTTTACATTTAAAATAACATAAACTTAAGTTTTCTCACACTATTTCATTAGTTTTAATAATTTCTTTTTATTCAATCTTTAAAATATTATGTATGAAAAAAGTAAGTGGTAATTAGTCTAATTACTAATACTTCCTGAGGAAGATGCTACAATAGCATCGAAATATTGAAGTGTGTGTAAATATGTGTCAGTGTTGTTACTTTTATTTGTGCTCTACCATTTTCCTAATCTATCATTTTATTTATCACTAAATGTTTTTATTCAATCTGAAATATTGTTTTAAACATAATTAAAAGTACTTATTCTTTGTTTTGGAATGTTATATATTATGTGTAATATAGTGTATACATTAATATCTTTTATTACCCACGCTTGGGATTCACTTGTGCAGTTCTTGTTTCCACTATCATGTCCATTTGACTTCTTTTTTTTTTTAAGTCATTAATCTTCATTTGTTTGGTCAATGGAACCTTTCATTTTCAAATTGAACAATAAACTTTCAATATCAACAATGTTTGCTTGATCTCTTTCGATGATATGTGGTATTGTGGCCATATACAAACTCTTATCATGGTCTCAAACACAAAAAGTGCTTCCATAAAACCCGGCACTGGTTCTGGCTCGACTTCATCGTCGTCCTCATCACCATCTTGCCCTTCCTCCAATCAACTTCTACTTCCCAACTCACCACAAATTTCTTTCACATACAACACAATAAATGTCACACGCTCCAGGTCCACAGACACACGCACTTCTAAGTTAACGTCAGCGGCACTTTTCCCCCAATCAAACCCGATGTTCATCTTGCGGGGCGTCATCACCACCTTTTCCGTCAATCTCTGTCATGTCTGAACCTTCTTTTTTTCTTTTTTTTTCATGTGGACACACTTTACAAAACAGTTCTGGATGGGAGCCTGCCACTTGTCACGCTGAAACAATCAAGTGAATGCCCTACAGGATGTCGATCTTGAGTTGAACCGTTTCTCCTGTGTCCTTCAGACATAATACAGCTGTCTGCACTAGCTGTTTCCTATACACCTCCTTGAAACACTTTATCACACCTAAATTAAAAGGCTGCGCGACCCTGGTGCACCCCTTTGTCTGAACCATCGCTGTTCGTGCACAGTGGTACTGTCATTCGCTCCTTCAAACTTTTTCCTCCATGGCAGGTTTCTCCTTTCATTGTAAACATTCTGTATGGCAGGCAATTGAAAAATAGACCCATTTCATCTGCATTATAGATGTCCAGAGTATCGTACCCCTCCAGGAGCTTCGAAAGCATCTCAAACCAGAGGTCCATGGCGTTGGTGTCCAAAATAGGGGTGTGGAAAAAGTATCAATACTATACTAATATTAGTACTCACACTCCTATATCGAAAGAAATAACTTTTTTGCTATCTTCACTTATTCTGGGATTAAGTGTTTACTAGTGTGGACTGTGAATGAAGAACAAATGACACTATTTCTCAATTCTCACTCTTTTTCTCAGTGACTGCAGTGAAGAGTATTGGCCGCTCGCTATAAGCTATTCTTTAATAAATTTATTTTATTTTTGAATGTTATTTTTTTGTGTTATTGGTTCAGAGGCCAAGCAAGGCAACTCTTTAATGGTTAAAGTAGGGTACAAAATAGATTGAAAAAATATATTACTTAACATATTAAGCTATTAAGGTAAAACATTTTATAATATCTATAATACAATAGTATCTATCACACCTTCCAAGTTCCAACATATAACTTAAGACGTTATAGACCTAAGTATACTATAATATGGTTAAAGCATTATAATTTTCAGTTTTTAAATAAATATGAAAAAACAATTATAATGCAAAAGTTGAAATTAGTATTACTAGATTTTTTTTTTTCAGACTAAAATTTTGATACTCATACTTAATGTTATCTTTACTTTTCTTTCGATATCACATCCCTAGTCCATGGCAGCACTCTCCCTGGCCAATTTCTTAAATACCAGGCCATGGCACTGTTGCAACTATTTTGAGGGATTTCTCCCACAAGAATGCCTGGTGCTCTGGCCCGTTGGTACCAGGTAAAGAGGACATTTTCCAGCTCACTTTGCCTTTCTTCCTCTTTTTTGCTGATGTACCACACTTATCAGCCTGCTCTATCATCTCCCTTCTCTTCGAAATAATCTTGTTTAAAGTATATAATGGAAGGCCTAGTCGCTTGGCAACGTCAATCATCTCTTGATAGGTTCTTCTATACCTCCTCTATGATCTGCATTCGTTCTTCTAAATTCACCATGTGAGAAAAAATGTTTTATTAAAAGATGACGATTCTAATAATAATTTTT
The DNA here is from genome assembly GCA_033556935.1 of Timema podura. Taxonomy (NCBI): domain Eukaryota; kingdom Metazoa; phylum Arthropoda; class Insecta; order Phasmatodea; family Timematidae; genus Timema; species Timema podura. Next base: position 12,472,466 of record JAVRXN010000008.1, read on the forward strand.
AAAAATCATTGTTGAGGATTGAACACACATGATTTAATGCTTACTCAACTAGATGAAAGCACGACGTGGAATGAGTCACATCAACTTACAGGCAGGCTTTCCGTCGGATCAAGACTCTTGCCATTCCCCATCTTCTCCACTCCATTGTTTAGCTGATAAGACACAAGACTGTAACTTGATACACCACAATCCCAAAACATTAACCACTATTAATTGTACCAATCATACCAACATTTGTGTGTCTCTTTCTTAAAAACAATCATGAATTAATATTCGTAGAGACTAAAAGTTGTGATTGATAGATGTGGGAAAACGATAAATCAAGGAATGATTGATACTGGTTTATTTCTATTGTTTGAATAGGATTTGTTAAGGGACTATATAAATTGAACGATGGATCAGGGAAAACGAATTCGGGAACAAGAGATCGAGGTTTCACTGTATAGTGAAAGCATTATTTAAAAAAAAAAGTTACTATTCTCAATTATTGCATTAAATTTCTATTCTACCTCTATGAAGATTCGTCAAAAAATTGTAATTCTTCACACAAAAATTTAAATAAAGTGTTTTATAAAAATATTTATTATATTTTTGGTGTATTTAACATGCACTTTATAAAATGACCAATCATATCAACACACGACAAACTAATTTAATTCTCGGCCAGAAACAGCACCCAGTACCCATCACTTCACACTCCCTTCCGATGAGTTATGATAGAATGAAACCAGGTCGGGGATTGGGCGGTAACAATCGATTTTCTTCAAGAGGCAGCTTTGTCCAATGGCAGCAATGTAAAGTTTGAACTGTATTCTTATGTTCAATGTAAAAGCCATATTGTGTTTGTTCCTTTTATATGTTTCTATCCATCTTTCCTGTACCTTCTTCCAAATATAACAAAAATGTACCCAAAAAGTGAAAAGTTTTTATTCAAGAAAAATATTATTTTCTCATAAGCAAGCATTCATTATAGTTTGGATATTTCTGGGTTCTATTCTAACAACAATATATTCATTATAAAGCACTTATTTGTATTAATAGTTTAAAGCTGTCATACTAAAAAACATTTGGATTTAGTAGAACAAAACTTCTTTGGAACTAGAGAAAGTTTCCACAGTTGGTTGTTTTATTTGATACTCTTATTTATATCAATGAAAGGAATGTCCTGGTGTTATAATTCTAGCTTACTCTAGATTAAAACAAATTGTGCGCTTGAAAGATTTATGCTATTTTAATTCCTCTATCTTTAATCAGATCACAGTTAACTAAGTGAATTCTGAGCCATAACAATAGTGGCCACCATTTTAATTTATAGAAGTGAGATGATTTCAAAGTTAAATGGGTGCAAATTTGCTCTCAATCTGCACCTAATTTGTCTAGGGAAATCAGATTTAGTCGCATCTGCATCTATTTTATCCCTTTAGTTAATCTAGGCCCTGGAGTCCAGCTGTTATCCTTGTGTTGGTCACTTGATACAGGACTAGTTGAGTTTTCGCAGTTGACCTGGTATCAATGTTAACAAAATGTTTATGACTAAGACAATACCAGAGCTCAGTGTGGTAACACTTTCCTTGACCAGACTAAAGAGTATGGTTACGACCAATGGGCCAAGAATTTGTGCGCCAATTTCAAAACAGCATCACTTCTTATGTTATATTTAAACAAGTATAACTTCGTAGTCGATGGATTTTGAGTTTTTGTAAATTAAAATGGATATCAATTACTAGCTAGAAATACACGACAGTAAGTAGGTACTTAAAAACAGTTTAGTTATGGATAAAAGAGTAGAATATGATCTTGGCCTATTTAATATTATGTACGTACGTACATACAGTAGCCCCATGGCTTCTTTGGTGCTGACTGACAGCTCACATCCGACGGCTTTGAAAAGCTACCAGACCAAATTATGTATCCTTACGCTGAACCATATGATCTGCAAAAAACATGTGTTTAGCAGCTGTCACTTCTGACAATAAAAATTTAGGTATATACCTAAATGTTGACTGTCGGAAGTCAGCTGTGAACTGTCATTCAGCACCTACTGTATGTATTTACATACCTCATGTTTTCTTAAGCTTATTTTTGGAAATATATGTTTAGCTTGACATGTACTATTATTAGGATTAGTCAAAATAAGCACCAATCTAAGTAAGAATAAAATTAAAATGCTCATTTTCCAACAATATGCAGTACATATACTAAGATTACATAAATTCATCTACCAGCTGTTAGATCTACTCCACCCCAACCACAATTTTTGTTCAAGAAAAACATCTCAAAATAGTTTTCTTGCTCCACCTTGGTCAGAACCACTTGGTCGAAAACACTCGATACCAAGACGTAACCAATTCAATCGTGAAAACTCACCTAATAAGAGCATTAGTGATGTTTTAAGATGTACATAGTATACTTTTGCATTAAGATGTAATTGATACCAACTTGTGTTCTAAAATCTATTCAGAGAGATGGATATCTTTCTATATCTTATTTTATCTAAGCCTCATACTCTTCTTTTCATCAACAAAATCAGTTTACTCAGTTACTCACCTTGACACTTTTATGGACATCCACTTCAAAATTCCACCCCCTCCCCCTCTCCTCCTTCTCCACCACTTCAACAGCACAAAGCACATAACAAGAAGAGAAAGAACCCTTTTCAAAGAGCTTGAACTAGCCGATTAATCTTTTGAGCAGTAGCTAGAGTGTATATTTTAAAACTAGGCCTTAAGCTATTTCTTAGAGTATTTGCTCGAAACCCAAGTATTCCCAGAGCGCTAGTTTCTTAGTATATTCTCCCCATTAGTTATCATATAAATATTGTTTCTACCTTTGTCAAATTTACCATGCATTTCCCTTACCTTCCTGAACATTACCAATAAAATTACATCTAGAATGAAGGTTTGGGGCGTTGACCATGAGCCACACTTTTATAGGGAAATAAAAGTCTTGTCTGAAAATGAATTCATTTGTATGTATGTTGAAGCGAAGGGAGTATGCAAGGATGGGGAAGTGTAGAGAAGTTAGTGAGAATGGATTAAATACGGAGTTGTTTTTTGAACTATACGCACGGTTTCTTGCCCACTCTGTAAGAGAACAGTGTCATTAGGTAATTGCTATGGCTTGATTTTTTTTAAACTATTTAAAAACAAGTTTAAAATACCTCTTATTTCAAATATATGTCTCTTATTTCATTCAAAAAAATTTAAATACATGTTTGTTTTTATTGGCATAATTAAGTTTTAAAATAATACATTTATTCAATCCAAGCTTGAGATCGATTCGATAATAGGGAGTTTTATGAAAAACTTGATTGACTAATTAAAATATGTGAGCTCACAGACCAGCTAATTTTTGCCGCCAAGTGCATCAAGGTTCATGTTTTTTTTAATATCTCCAAATAAAGCAGTAAAGAGAAAAAATATTCTGTGCTGATTAGATACTATTTTAATTACATCTATATCATTAGGCCTTGTTCAAAGTCAGTAATTGCCATATTGTAATAAAAAAAGTAATTTATGTAATAGAAAAAAAATGTCAAAAAACTAAGTCAAATGTGTATTTTAACTTTAAATATTTTAATGGCAAAGTTTTCTTAACTATTGAAGCCAGAAATTTACTTTTAAAACAAAGTCAAAATTTTAAAAGAAAGATACGCACACCTCTAATTTAAACTGTTTTTCTTGGTCAAAATTTTGGGTTGCCATTTTTACCTGTCTGATGGCAGTACTGTAAATTATTACTCCTTTCTTTGTAGACACCCTTTATTGGTTGGATTAAATGAAAATTGCAATTTGAAAACTGAAAGAAAGCTTTTATAGTTTTTTAATGTATTGTATTTACATTAATAAATGTACATATAAGAATGTTTAAAGAACTACCAATAACTACCGATTGCACTAAAAATATGTATTAGGGTAAAGGAGCAAACATCTACTAAAATAAGTTACTTTGTTCGAAATTTGCCAATTTATGGTCAACCTTAGGTTGTAATTTATTCATTTTCATGCAGCATTTCATTTGTTAATAATGTGGCAATTTTTTTTACATATATATTTGCATAAACAATTAATGTTTTTTTTCTCTATTAATGAACAAATTGCTATACAGACAGGTTGAAAAGATGGCTTTTTAGAAATAATTATTTATTTTACACAAAAGCCACTAACCTGTTAACAAAACAGTGATTGTACATGCCCACCTATTTCAATCTTGTTGATGATATTACAATCACAAAGAAACAACAAATAATCACATTAACTTACGCGACCCAATATTTCATACAAGATTGGATAGAAATTTTCCCAAACAGATTGATTTTATTTATTTATTTACTCAAACTTTTAAAGTCTAAAATTTTGTTATGAAATTAGAATAGAATCATTAATTATTCATACAAATTTTACAAGCAGTACTTTATAATTATATAATCTTGTTTATAAAGTTCTATCTATATAGGTAGCAGTTGACATGATTTGATGTGATGCAATTTAAAATGCAGGCATCAATCTAACCATCAGCATAACATATGGCAATTTGTAAGTGTTGAGAATTTAGTACTTAAAATCTAGTTGCAACTGTTGCATGGTTCTAAAAGATTTGTTTATTTAAAAATATGATAGTGGAATTATCAGTAAAATAGACAGGTAATATTTGAGACTGTCACCATGTTTTACTTTTCTAATAGAGAAGGAAAAATCCCAAGACAAAAAAAAAATACTTAATCTATTTTTGTTTTTATCAAGTTCATAAAACATAAAATAATTAAATTGAAGCTCAACACAAGATAAAAACAAGTATATTTCACAATGATAAAAAGTAAATTAAAATAGTACTGCCCTTTCAATAGTAAACATGGTTTTCAACACGCATACATGCATTCATGTTTAATTTGTTCGTTTGTAAAACCTTAAAAAAAAGTTCACTGCTAATTAGTAAAATGGTCTTTATCACACTCAATCTCACTCAGGTCTGTAATTACATTATTTTAAAACATAAAAAAAGGCATTAGCCTCATACAAATTATAAACTCCCGATTACTTTTGTTAAATATGAATACAAATTTGAAACCAATACAAAAGAAATAACTAATAAGTATTTACACATAAACCAACTTAGAACTCAACAATATATAGAACCATTCGCAACAACATAGGTTTAATTAATGAAATTTTTGTTTAAGTTTGCACCAATAGCTAAAATTCTTTCCAAACTATTTGACATAAATATTATGTTGTAAATTATAATAAAAAAATACATTAAAAAAATATGTTTTTACACCAGAGGGGTTTTTATAGACATATCCTCCCATCCTATAACATGATATAAGCACAGTGTGAAACACAGCATGGAAAAAGGTTAAAAACCTAGAGACATAAATAGAGCACGATTGATAAACATTTGAAATGCTACTGCTCCCAAAGTCGCAGTCAGAAAATATAATAAAAAGCATCATTGACTTTTAATTCATTTACATTCAATATTTGTAATAAATGTTTCTATTTTTATTTATATAATTCACACTATTTATTAATATATATTTTTTAACTTAGCACATTGCTTAATTTTCAGTCTGTACAAAGCTATAAAAATGAATACGGAACTCATAAGACAATCACCAGCTTAATGAAACTCGCTTGTTTTTTTTTATGGAGTCGTGTTAATACATATTTTAAACTCTATCCAGAATAAGTTTTCAACACATTTTATGAACCAACCACACCCTCAAGTTGTAATTTTTAGCATTCCTACAAACTAGCAAAAATAATTTAAACTAATTTGAATGAATGACCCAAATAATAACAAAAGCCATGGCATTAGGGGTGATTAGAGCTTTTGGAGTAATTGTCTTATGACTTTTGTTGTCATTGGCTAAAAAAATATATAATTCAAAAATTAAAAAGTTCTGAAAAAAAATAATAAAAAGCCATGCCTGCCTATACAAAATGCTGCAATGGACAATGGCCAATTCAAAGGGTGCTTGCAGCAGAGCGACTGCAAGTCTTGTGCAGAGTTAAATGACAAACCAAATAGAGAGGCCCACGACACACAAAACCACACACGGACGAGTTCGTTGGCAAACTTTTGTGCACTACGGATGTCAAGTGGCAGTTTTGTAGTTGGAGTAGTTTTAATAATTTTTTCTCAAGATGGCAGGAGACTTGTGAGTTGTTTGTGTAGTTAGGCAGTGTCTGGAAAATTAAAAGCATACAACCTTAAGGTTATTATTATGATTTGGTGCAAGTTAAGGGGCAGGCATAGTTACTCCTTTATTCTTCCTTTGGCTATGTTTAAATCAGAATGGCATATTGTGCACTTGGCTAATTAATTATTTCCTTTAACCGTTTTGGCTCTCTTTCGAATTCAGGTTGAAACTTTGTTTTTTGTGCATCTTGTGTAACTATTAACAGACCATTTATAAAATGAGAAAGAACATATCTATATAAACACACTCAAAATGTTTTAAGCTTAGGAATGTCAAATTTGATATCTAATATCATTGCCCTCGATTTTTAAGAATACCAATATCGAAATAACTGATGGTCAAATTATGTTTAGTTAGACCAAACATGGCTGCCTATGACAATATACATATTATTAATTCCTAGCATGGACCTGACATGTAAATTTTTAAAGTCTGAAAATAAAGAATCGTTATTTTTAATGTTAACCTCCAACAAAATAGCCAGAATATCCATGAGAAAACTCAAATATCTTGTGATTCGTTTTATAACTTTAAAATCCATAAAAACGACAGCTCTGCTGTAGGATCTTATTCATTTTAAACCACGACAAAAAAGTATTTTTCAATATTGCTAAAGATAAATAAATGAAAGTTCTCCAGGCCCCCCTTACACCCATTATTCATACTTTAAACTCCCCCAAAATATAATTCTATATACTTACATATATCACTAACGCAATGAGTTCTTGCAGACATTAATTTTCATGCATGGGTCAACTAAGTTATGGTAAGTATTCTGTAGGTGTATAATTATGAAGAGTGTTTCATGTTAACAAAAACACATTATAAAGTTAGGTCAATGGACCAAACTTAAATATCTGCTTTAAATATACCTCATACATGTTTAAGCACTGTTGTAAGCCTATCCAAATCTAAGATTTACAATTTCCTATTGAATCTAAATATTTGCTTACTAACTCAATCTGAATCTGAATAAATTTTTCAATTAAAAAGTCTTGAATCAAATATTTTATAATGTAAATGTTTTGAATTAAATATATATATTTTAGAGTTAAATGTTATTAAATCAAAATAATATACAAGGGTAAATTAAATATCTAATTTTTTAAATTGAGTCTAATAAAAGTAAATTTTTAGCACAACTTGTTTAAATAATAAAATATATCTCAAAATTTGCAAGTCAAATAATGGTTTTATGCTAATTACTTTAAAAAGTTAGCTATTATTTAAAAAAAATTACTTTTAGTTACGAACTTTGGATTAAATTTAATCATATTCAAATATGAGATCTATTTAGATCCAAAATTTCAAATTGAATACAAATTTTAGTGATATTTAAATCAGGATTCAAAATTTTGAAGTTTCACACTAACACAAACTCACATACAATAATAAAACACACATAAATATATGTTAGTGTTTTCTATGAATCGATCATTTTTATTCAAATACATATTAAGGTATATATTTCATGCATTTAAGGTTAAGAATAGCTGCCGAGATATTAAAATACACAAACCTGTTTTCAACCACCTATGCCTCGACAATCTTTTTCTTCTTTTCTTTTTTTCTGAGGAAAGAAGGCCTACTCAGCCCCTTCTTCTTTTTCTTGTCCTTCTTAGGCGACTCCTCCGTTGACATGTCCTTGGTGGGTGAGCCCTTTACATAAACAAAAGTGCAATGGTTCAGTTTCATACCACTCATTAATATCACACAGAGCTTACTTGTTATTGGAATAGCAAACAAGTGGTATTAATATAATTTTCAAATTATGTGGCAACTTACACTTGTGGGAACACAGACAAAGGCAGGGGTGGGGAACCTGTTGACATTGTAAGGCCGCACGCCACTTCACAGATTCCTCACTTCACACATCAGGTATATAAAATTTTGGCAAAATTATAAAAAGACATACTTTACCTAAATATAAGTTAATGTCTTTTTGGTAACCCATAAATGAGCAATAACTTTTTTTGTGTGCCTTTTTTCCTTTTTATTCAACGAGAACAAATTTCAATTTCGATACTACAGATAAGATACAATTTGGAGCTTGCAGAGCTAATTTTGCTGGTTTAAGTATCAATATATGGTTCTCTGTTCTTGCCAACTGTTGTAGTGTCAAGTGATATTTTTATTGTATTTATTATTATCAGTAACAAATATACACAGAAATAAAATGCTGTGAAGGATTAATATGAACTAATTATTTTTTAGGTGTCACTTCTCCTGGCCCTTATGTCTTTTATTGTGTATAGTAAAGAGAGGGCTAAACCTACTTGTGGTATTTAACATTCCCTTTCTTAACACATAAGATAATAAAATATAATATTAATATGAAGACAGCTACCAAAGACCAATACCAAGATACCTGAAGGTATATGGGATCAAAGTAGGGTCCCATTGACTTATCTAATCCAGTGTTTCCCAACCTGGTCGATACACCCCTCACCTCCAGCAGATGTTTTTGGTTTTCAAGGGGGGGCGGTACATTTGGAGATATCACGGCAATAATTTTATGTTAATAGTAAAAGGCAACAAAATATTTAACAAAAGGGTCTTAAATTTGTTTTAATAACTACGTTCAACAATTTGAGAGTACATATTTATAAAAATTTAACATGTTTTAAACATGTGTTTTATTCTTAAGGATTATAAGCTATGCAGCTATTTTTTATTCATGTTTTTTCAAATAAGTGCCCATCTGGTAACATTTTAAGGTTATTGTCGCTGATTTCAGCATGCTTATTACATTTAATTTTAGGATGGGGAAGGGTGGTATCCAACATTTAATTTTGGGAGGGGGAAGGGTGGTATCCAACATTCAATTTTCATAGGTGGGCGCTAGGCTGAAAAAATGTTGGGAACCACTGATCTAGTCTACAATCTTAACCAGAGATTGCCTGCCGTTAGAACTATTCTCTTTCCTTAATTAAACCTTATATTATAGCTTACCCTCTGCTTATATTTTACACTCCTAAAGTTGGTATTTTTAATTTATCTTTGATAAAATATAGCTATTAGAAACTAGTTACCAACTACTACACATTATGTTTTTCACATATATTTAAAGTAGCCAACAACAAATAATAGCAGTGGGTTAGGTTTAGATAGTGTTTCCATGATTAGGAGATGTCTTAAAAGACTCAGATTCTGCTAGTGTACCTCTCTGCCTAGCAACTCGATCATGAGCCTACAGGTATAGTTTTAGTTTTCAAGATTAAAAAAAGGACCTATTATATTTGGGCCCTTTGCAAAACATACTTTTTTCCTTCATTTTGGCGTGGGACATTTTGAAATAATAAACCACTTCTAAAATAAAGCTGAATCTCGGGGCCCTGGTAGGCTGCCCCACAAACCCATCAGGCAAATATTTGATTAGGAGCATCCCTTCCCACTACACTTTTCCACCCTTGTAGTGAATTAGTGAGGTGTTAATATATATGTCACCTTTCATACCAGGTTAAGTCTAACACTCTTTATTCAGAACATCGCAGTGTTACGGGTATTGTCAGGGCCTCTTAATTACTTTTTACTGTGCTCTGTGCCATACTACCCATCCTGGCTATCTGCATATTTACACTAGTGAGTAAATGATGGGGAATGTATAATTTAGAGGATGTACCCAAATTTTGTTGGTGTGTGAAAGTAACTATCTAGGAAAAACACCTTTCATGTGCAGGCAATGTAGTCAAAGTGACTTCTCAGACCGTGTGACCCTCCTTGCCAGTTTTTCTTACTCATGAATAAAATATAATATATAAATTGTATATAATAAAATAAATAAAATTGAGATAGTTCTCGAGATATTATAAATTTTAAAAAAAACCTCAAATCCAAATATGACAAAATCACAATTTTAAGCAAATGCTGAATAAAGGCTTGAATAACCTAGAAAACCAAACATTTTATCTTCCTTTAGCTAAAAATTAAAATAGCAAAAATCTTATGAAAATAATTAATTTACACAAAAAGTGTCCTCTTTGGTCTTTATAATATAATAAAAACAAATAAAATGTAAAATGTAAGGAGCACTTTAGTGTTTTAAATTGGATTAAAATTTTATATTTTTCAAGATTAAAAAATTAGAATTTGAATTCATCAAGTTTCTAAAGAACTATTCAAATTCAAAAACTCTTATCATTATTCAATCTATCTATAAAATAAACGTTTCAAGTGCTACTTACTCCCTCTTTGCTGCTCTGGGAGAGCGTGCTGTGCGGGCCATCGAGGTCGTCGCCATTCATAGTGTTCTCTCCTGAAAACAAAATGGCCGGTGAGTCCACAAAAACACTAGGTGCGCACACTAACATCATTAGCTACGGAGAACTTACATTGGGAATGCCAACTTACAATATATTTCCGTTTCCTGATGTGTGTATGTTAAAGCAAGCCAGATTCAGAAACATGCACACCAAGACAAGCAAGCGATAACTATAGTAGGGTGAAGCAGGAAATATACTAAGACAATACAAATACATTTGTTTTTGTGATAAAAAATTATATTGTATTATATTATATTCATCAGTATTCATTGATGCCCCATGTCCACAAAAACGCGTTGTGAGCAGACCCCTTTGGTGTCCATACATCTCCACCCCTAAAGAGCGCTTAGTAGATAAGAGGAATTTAAATACGTCTCCCCCTGATAAATGTTCGGACATTACAAACCCTGAGATGGAGGGGGGGGGGGGGTTTCCCTTCATTTTTATTTCTCCTTCCCACCCTCTTTCAGGCGTTGCAAGCACAACAGTCGACCTGAATATGGGCCGGGTTTTTGAGAAGGAATTACCACATTCCCACGAGAAACTTCAAATTTAAATATAGAGGAATTAAATTTAGTTTTTTTTTTGTTTAGTTTTTTATCAAATTGACTAGTGTGAAGTCATGGATGTCTAGAATAAGATAATTTGATATTGATGGGGAGGTTTATTCAATTGCCGCACAACTCAATGTTTTAGGGAGGATGATTTGGGGTGGGGGATAAGACACATTCCTTTTATCAGTCTGTTTAGTCCTTCAGTTCACTTTCTATCCATGCAAAGGCCTACTTTTTTCTAAGCTTGCAGTCAAATGTCCCGAATTCACAAGTATTTGAATATTTAATTTTAATAAATTCCCTGATTTTTGGTCGCAATTCTTCCAGATTTTCTAGTGTACGACAACCCTATTTATGACATGCATGAAGTTACTTTCTCTTTTTTATGATGAACTATTTTACACATGTTATATTATATATATATATATATATATATATATATATATATATATCCTATGTATAGGTTCTCTTGCACTCTTCCTCTATCTCACTCTCACTCATGCATATGTTCTAGCTCACTTTCCTCCAATAAAAAAAAAAGAGACTATGATGGATTGCTTTTATCTAACCAGAAATATTTACTTAAGATGGGGTGCTAGTGAGCGTGAGTTTAGGGCAGTATTTTCGAAGTTTTTATAGCATAAACATTTATTTGGCCAAAATAAATAAAATATTTCTTCTATAGAAACACAAGAGTTTAGTTTTCCGCACATGCTAATCTCAACAATTTATTAATATCTGTCAAGGGTGTCCTGGAATTTAGTGACAACTTTTTCTCTGCATTTAAAAAGTTTGTCACCAAATGCCGCTATGCTCATGAGAGATATTCAAGAACTCTTGAGATTAGCATGTGCAGAAAGCTAAACTCTATGTTTCTATAGAAGAAATATTCTATCTATTTTTGCCAGAAAATGTTTATGCTATAAAAACTGCAAAATTAATGCAATAAACTGGCGATCACTAGTACCCCACCTTAACTGACTCAAAAAGTAAGAATATTTTTTTTAAAAAAAGCTTTTTTTTTACTATCCATCTAAGCTATCTAAATATTTACACTAATGAAGCAAGGATGAGAAATTAAGGTGGAATTTATAATATATTCCTTAAGCTCCCATTCATTAAAAAACCAGGCAATATTTACACTTTTGTCCTCAAATTGGTGTTGGTGACTGCTATTAAAACTATTATTTGTATATTTTTTTAAAAAATTAAACACTGTGTAAAATAGCCTTTTTAATATCGAGTCATAGTAACCCTTGGCTATAAATTTAGCCTCTGCATTCAACACATTTCTAGTGCTATATATTATAGTTACACTGTATTGGCTCGAATATAGTATGGCCACTCACATAATACAGCCCTAATATTTTGGTGTTCTACATGAAAAATAAAAGGTCATGAATATACCTCGGGGTAAAACTTGTGATCATCCTTCACGTCATTTGTTTGTTGAGCTTTGCATATTGCTCTTAATTTAACATTTCAATCTGAGTTTATTCTCATTCCTTTGTTTACTTGAGACGCCACAGGAACCTTATTTTCAACACAATCATTCACTTGCGTATCAGCCATGGGTGATTTATTAATATCAGTAATGCCAAACAAATTCTGCCACCAACCAACCCTAGCCTATTAAATTGCCAGTTTAGTGATAGTGAAGGGGAGAAATCTTCTCTCTTCATTTTGAACTTGAGTTCATTATTTGCCCATTATGATCCCCACTGGCCGGTACAGTTCTACCAAGCTACAAAATATATATCTCTGTATAACTCTGCAGTTTGTTTTGTTTTTTAGTGAAAATGTTGGTTACACATATAGTACGAACACAGTTTTCATAAGGCTGGTACTTAATGTGTTTTTAAAGCTATTATTGAAATCATATTTGACCATGTGGGGTAGGGAAGATAATATTTTATATGCTTGAAATCGGATAATGATAAGAGGAGCTTCATTTATTACTAGCATTTAATTAGTAGTAATTTTATTTTATTTCTAATAAGGTTCGTGTTTATTTGGCAAGGTAATTTTATGTTTGAATTCTTAATATATAAAATTTTGAAATAATTATTTAATTTGTGTATTGTTAATTGGTCAAGGAATTATTTTAAGGAACTTGGCAAATAAATGGACAAAAGTAATAAATTTACTCGCCTGTTTGGCAAAAAAATAATGTATTCTTGATTAGTATTGTGAAGTCAGATCTCCCCGATGATTGATCAAAAGGAGGTGGGGGAGCCATTGACTAGCTCGCTCACTAGTAACTGCAAGGGTGGCTTTGGCAGTTCCACAAAGAGTTGTTATGTGGAATGAAAATTAACAAGGACTGTGCAATATCTATTAAAATTTAACGAGTCTTGAATTTAATGTAAAGTGTGCATATGACAGGTTTTAAACACAAAAACCACAACTAGATGTTTGCACATTTCCTTTTTATCCAATCATATTACCATACTACCCGTTCGGGTTATACGCTTAAGTACTAATTACACTAATGGATTAGGAATTGGGAAGGTTTAATTTAGAGGAAGTGAACCCGCATTTGCGTGGAGGGAGAGTGAAAAACCATTTAGGGAAAACCACCCCCAGCTCACCCGACCGAGATTCGAACCTCGATCTCCTCGTCCTTGGTGGTCTAGCTCAACACGATTGGCGGCGCGTTAGCCAACTACGCCACCGAGGCAATTGCAATTGACACACCCAATCTAGTGTTGTATCGGTTCCTTTTGATGCAATTGACACACCTAATCTAGTGTTGTATCGGTTCCTTTTGATGCAAATGACACACCTAATCTAGTGTTGTATCGGTTCCTTTTGATGCAATTGACACACCTAATCTAGTGTTGTATCGGTTCCTTTTGATGCAATTGACACACCTAATCTAGTGTTGTATCGGTTCCTTTTGATGCAATTGACAAAACCAATCTAGTGTTGTATTAGTTCCTTTTGATTCAATTGACCAATATAAGCTAGTAATGGTTCCTTTTGATGCAATTGACCAATATAAGCTAGTAATGGTTCCTTTGGATGCAATTGACCAATATAAGCAAGTAATGCCAAGATTACAATCATCTAAAAATTAATATAACATAAACACACGAGGAAAATAGTCACAAAAATATAGCTTGTGCAAAGTTAAGGCTGCTTATTTTTCATGTACTTGTGATTAAAGCTTACGAAGCTAAAATATAAAAAGATATTTTTTTATTTTCAGTGGGTGCCTGCACACCATTTACCATAATTTAGGTACTAAATAAGTGTGAACATGTGTCACAACATAATAAACATATTCCTGCTATCTAATTAACATTGTAATGTGGAAGTTCTCCCCTGGACAATTGTTACATAGCATTGATTTGGGTCAACGTCAAGTTGTGTGATGGTTTTTTTTTTTAAAGGCGTTAACATTTATCATCCTTTAAAAAAAACTTCATGGCATGAGACCATAAACAAGCTAGTGACCAAGCAGCCACTGCTGTTGGCAATGTTAGTGCCAACATTTGCAGATAGAGGGTGTTATGGGGTCAGCACAACAAAACCTCCAGCCCTTAATCTCAGTTTTCTCGACCAGAGTTGCTACTTAAGTAGGTACTCATTTGTCCTCACACGGATGAGTTTGAAAACATACCAGACTCATTACTTCATAGAGAAATTCTGGAAGCACCAGGAATCAAACCCCATGTTACGTTAAGTGATTTTTTTAAATATTTCTTACTAACCGTTCGGGTAATACACTTGTGTACTAATTACACCAGTGGTTTAAGGGATAAGAAAGGTTGTATTCAAAGTGTACCTGCATTTGTGTGGAAAACCATTTTGGAAAAAACCTCAGTACACCCAATCGAGATTTGAACTTCAATCTCCCTTTCACCTGCAGTCTGGTCTACTGCGAGAGTAGCGCCTTAGATCATGCAGCCACCGAAGCAGGTCCTTAATAACTACTTGCACAATAAAACATCAAGATATTCAAACTAATCTAAATAAATAAAAGTGAGCCAGTCTTGTTCCTAAGATAACCAAAAAAACATTTCTCAAATGAGCTAGGGTCTTACCTTTTACGTTTTAGCTAATAAACCTCTCACAAAAAGCCCTGTTGGACTTCAAAAATACTAGTTTACCCAACTAATATTATCTAATATACAAAAAGCAAATGGATGGCATTCCAAACAATAACATTAACGCAATAGAGGTTGTCTTGATGCAAATAATTATGGTGTAGGTGTATTTTGTGTATGATTTGATATTTTAAAACCACCTTTATAATTATTTTTCACCAAACCCTTTCTTTAATCTATTCAAGGATAAAGCTTACCAACAAGTAGCCTAACATCGCATCGATAGACAGTACTCTAGTACTTTATTGTAGCCTTTTAGTAATAATTTATCCCGAAAAATAATTTTACCCACCCGATTTTTGGGAACATCCAATTTTCTGGATTTTTTTCATGAAGATACCTACTTAAATTTGATTGAAATTAATTACACTCAAAAATTTCAAAATCGATTAAAGAGTATTAAAAAAACTTTCAAGTTTTGTTAATATAACTAAAACTGATATAAATTTGAGTTTTTGACTGTTCTCATACCCCTAATATTTTAATCCAGAAATTGAATTTAGAGATAAAAACTTAATTGCTTGTTACTTTGCTGAACCAGTTTATGATTATACTTTAGTAAATCTATTCAAGTTTGTAAGGGGATGAGTGATTCAAATATAGTCCAATACAAATGCATTCTCAAATGCTAATAATGACTCCCTCATATTTCTGCCAGAAAACAAAATATTTATAAGGACTCCAGAACAAGGACTGAGCCCTCCTCCCACTTTAGGGTTCCCACCCTCTGTACGAAACAATATAGGATATATTTGAGAAGGTTATAGGACACTTTCAATCGGACGCCCTCCTGACAAATTGAGCAGCTATGAAGCTCACTAGAGCCATTCACTTGAGCTCTAAAGAAATACAGATGATTTTCAGTATTCTACATTGCACAAAATAGAATGGGTTAATGTTTTAACCCGTGCAGTTTAAATAAAAAAGAAAAATTGTGGCTGCACCCAGGGGCGTCGCGCTGTGGGATGTTGAGGGGTTGTCACCCCCCCTAATGCTGGTTAAAAGCTTAAAAGTTGGAAATTTTGTGAGATTTGAGATCTGGAGTTGGGAAATTCTAGGCTTATTCTGTACCCCATTACTTTCTAGTATGAAAGTCCATAACCACAGACTTGTACAGACAAATTTAAAATTTCCCAACTGTTGATCCCTACTCTACAAAAAAATCCCAATTTCAAAAATCGTCAAACATTTAAAAGAGATTCCTTGTTTAGTAGATTGTAGAAATCTTAGTTAATCAAAAGTCTAGTAGCACCATTGTCAGTAGGCAGAGACAACGGCCAGTGAGTGTATGCCGAGTGCGGTATGGAAAGGAATTGTAAGGAAACAGCAAAATTTCACTCAGCCAGCAATGCTCGAAGTGGCAGCATTGTCAGCCAATGTTTTATTCATGGTTTAGTGTTTTTAGTTGTGTCTTTCGTGGTTGCTAGACTGTCGCAGTTTTATGGTTCAAATTATCATATGTTGTACAGCCAATACTTTAATTAAGGCTTTATTACATTTTGAAGGCATAAATGCAGTGAATGTTATGTAACGTTTTATTATTTTATTATCGAAAGCTCTGAGTGATGAAATGAGGACATTGAGGTTAGTGTTAATGTTTGATTTCTGAAATACACATTAATTTTTCTAGCAAGTATCCATACTAGTTTGAATTGAACTGATGTATCTTATTTCATTGTTTGTTAAAATAGGCTTTCATGAAAGCAATTTAAAGAGGCTCAAAAAGCAACAAAGAAGGAAGAGGAGTAATAGGGCTGTGTTACATTGTTACAACTCTTATAATTTTTCTTTTGATTAAGTACAATACATTAAACAAAAATTTAAGTTTTTTTTTCACCCTTTAACTTTTTCAAATTTGGGATACATTTTTAAATTTGTTATTTGGGTGTTTGATTTGCATGAAATTTAGTATAACCATGTTGTTAAGTATGCTGATTTCGAATTTGCCATAAGTTATTTAATAAAATGTCAGGGGAAGCCCCTTCACCCTCACACGCTAAATTACAATATGTTTTGAATAGTTTAGTGACGTACTAGTATTAACATTTTAGGGTAACTTCCATGAGGTTATGAAGCAGGACATTGGTAGAAGGTATCAAAATACTGTAGAAATACTCTATAAATTCAATTTTTTGTTGCTTTATTTTACAGTTGAAAATGTTTTTAAATATTCATGGCCAAATTGCTAATTTTTTGATAAAGTGACGAGCGAGTTCTACATCTCTGGAAGCTTAAATATTGCTTCCAACTGTGTTATAATAAAGCAGTGGTTTCCAAATTGGAGGTCGCAGCGAGTTTTGGGTGGGGTCACAATATAGAGGTTTTAGCTTTATATTTACTTTTTCAAGGATTTTAATGATTATAAGAAGATGTGAAATTCTAATAGAAATGTAAGCTGTTAAAGTGCTAAAAACGACCTACAGTAGCCCCATGACTTCTTTGGTGCTGACTGACAGTTCATAGCTGACGGCTTTGAAAAGTTAACAAACCAAATTATGTATCCCTATGCCAAACCATATGATCTGCAAAAACATGTGTTTAGCAGTTTTCACTTTTGACAGTCAAAATTTAGGTATATACCTAAATGTTGACTGTCAGAAGTCAGCTGTGAGCTGCCCAGTCAGCACCAAAGAAGTCATGGGGCTACTGTAGTTACTGCTTATATTCCTTTTGGCTATTCCATTATGATAGATTATTGCTGACTTGTTTACTGTGGCAGCCTTGTAAGCTGTTACAATAATATAAAACCATCCCCAACCTCGGGCTTGTTGATTCTCTTTTACTACATATTAGTCACATATAATCATTATTATAAGCAATTTATATTAATCTAAACAAGCATTAGTGGACATGCGGGTTTAATGTCATGCTCTTTTGATTAGATTTGTTGGTGAAGGTGAAGTAAGGATTTTAATTCTGGCCAGGGGTAGTTTATCCTAATATCCCTCCAAGCAAATAAGTGTACATTTCCTCTAAATGTTACCTATCCCACTGGTGTAGCTTACTGTAGATAGCCTGGGCTGGTAGCAATACAGAGTGAAAAAACTTAAAAACTAGGATTTAACGCTTCTAAGTTATCAAATGGTCGTGATGGCCGCAAAGAGAAAAGTTTTGGCCATAAACTACAAAATGTTGGAAACCACTGTTGAGTTTTCTTTTATTAATTCTTATTAGCACCGCGTCTTACTACCCGTTCGGGTTATACGCACTCTTTTATTAATGTTTGTTATAGTAATTATTTTTAGATTAGGTATTAATCCTTTAGCTATAGATCTAGTTTATTTTATTGAATGAGAGTTAATTAACTTTAATTCATGTTCAATTGTTATGACTTTATTAATTGATTTAATATCTATTATTTTTATAAGATTTGTTTTATTTATTTCTTCCTTAATTATTATACATAGAGAAGATTATATACATGGGGACAATAATATTAACCAATTTATTTTATTAGTTTTAATATTTGTTTTATCTGTAATGTTTATAATTATTAGCCTTAATTTGATCAGAATTTTATTAGGTTTGGGGGTCAGTTAATTTTTTTAATATAAAATACACGATTTGAACAATATCTGCAAATCTAAATAAATATATTCAAGCTCAATTGGATATTTAGCTCAGATGCAGGTAAACTGAAATAAATAATAAATCAAGTTGCACTGAAAAAGCCTTTTAGCTTTAAAAATCCAGTATGAACAAATAAACAAGGCTGTCACCAGGAGGGGGTTTAGGGGGCTCAAACCCCAGCCCCCGAAATTGTATGAATAAAATGGCTTTATTTATGGTTCAAGCAATATAAAACTTAAGGTACAAAGTACAAATTAGAGGGCTGTGTTACCATAAAAAGCACTTCAGAGATCTTCTAGAGGTGTTTCATATCTAGAATTTTTTCTAGACTTCGGCAGTTAGGGGCTAATGTTGCCATATAAAACACTTCAATAGCTTCTAGAACTGGTTTATCAATATAATTATTTATAGCTTCTGGCAATTGGGAGTGCCCACACCCCCCCCCCCCCCTATTTTATTGATTGGCTACGCGGCCTTGCAAATAAATAAATATATTTAAAAATACAGTTGCCTAGAAGTTCGGTTCAAGGGTTGATTATCAGCCCAAATTAAAAAAAAAAAAATTGGGAGCCTCCTGGATTTTCATAGCTTTATTCTAGATACTTTTCTTTTTTTGAGATTCTGATGAATCTCGAATTTATAGAATATAAGAGAAATGTAAGTGTCCCATCTCTAGAATAAACTTATCTGACAATTTCTCAAGTTACTAAAACAGGCTCAATATATTTCTACGAGGGATGTGACTCAAATTCTCTCAATTCTTAAAATTGTTTGTGATCCAGGAAACAACTATAATGTTGGAATTTGTTATTTTATAGCTCTTTTCTTTGTGGTTTCACCCATATATGTTTAGGAAAAACCTAAACAAGTAGATCCTATATTAGGAATTGACCAATTAAATGAATGTATATATTTTTTAAAGTGAAATTTAGTTACTATTTCTATTTTATATTACAATTTATTTAATAAAGGAAACTTCCTTTATTTACCATTTTTTCTAAGATTCAGATTCAAATTTTGTTGGCGAAATAAAGAAGTGGATTTGTAAGAGTATGGATGTGATCCATCTGTAATTTCTACATAAAGCATGTTATTTGCAGCAGTCACTAATTAATACCCATTATATCTGGAATAAGGTACAGTGGTGGGAAAATTGCCAGGAAAAGTTGTATACTTAACAGAAGTGCACCAAAATCGTCAAAGATCACTGTAGCAATAATAATGTTAAAATAAGAAAAAAAACAAAATCATAAAAACAAGCATTTAATTAATAAAGTTTACAGAAAGAAACAAGGAACTTAAATAAAAAGCAAAATCATCCACAACCAAATCATTGATGAACATAGCCATAGTTTAAATACAAATAAAAATAGTGCAATACAAGCCAAAGCATGGTGCTTATTGTAATATTAGTAACAAATAAAACAAGCATTTTCCATTCACCCAAATAGATATCCCTTTACAATTTATCAAATTTGTTTACAGCCTTCTTAGAGATTCAAAAAACAAACAAAAAAATGCAGTGCAAAATAAGTTGTAAGGGTGTAAGGAGCCTAATTTTTCAATTCACTTTGAAGCCGAATCAAATTAGACGAAATATTTAAAAATATGAATTAAAGTATAGACATTTTCTTTTCTCAGGAAAAAATAATATATTGAATATTTATTTAGTGTTAACATTTTGCAAAAACCTTTTGTAGAAGGTATTTTTATGTCTAACATATTTTGGGATAATCTGATGGATCAAAAAGATATCAAAGTAGGCAATTCAGTTAGTGCAGATTTTTGTCATGAGAACATTAATTTGCTATGCACAAAACAACACAAAAGTAACAAAAATTGAACTTAGCCTTAAATAGTTTTAATGGGGCAGTTTCATAGTTTTCTTAGTGTTAATGCAACCTTGAAGCTTTGCAAACCCATAAGTTAGTATTAATAAGATGATAAGACGTTAAAGAAGCAAAGAAGGGAAAACATATAATATATATTACCTATAATAAAACACTCCTAAACCTGTTACTCTCCAAATAGGGATAATATATACTGTATACACACAAGCTAAAAGTTATGAATGAAGAATGTGAAGATTGGATAAACATTTGATCATAGTAGTGATATTAAAATTATGTAGGGCAAAGACCCCATGGGAGGTCAAGAGAAATGGAAGGAGCAGATAATAGAAAGTGTGCAAGTGAGAGGAGAAGAATTGAAGCACCACCCAACCCATTTACTACCCATTCAGTTATATAAATGGAAACATTTTACTAAACTGACCAGGCTACAGGCTGAAAACGGTGATGACAAGTGATATTAAACTTTATGAATATGAAATTCACTTACAACACAAAAATAGGTTGGTCATGTTTAGAGCATGGACCAGGCTTGCAAGGTCGGGATACTATCAGGTATATTTGTAAAATAATATTTTATCTTATATTAATTTTTGATATTATAAAGAGTACCCTTCTTTAATTACTTGCCTTAGCCAAACTTAATACCCCGATCCACAAACAAAAATTACCATACACCCCAACCCACAAACAAGAATTACCATTGCCAAATAGACAAGTTTTGTAAGCTAAACATTTAACAGTATCACAAATATTCACTCTAGTTGCAAAAAACAGTAGTGTCAAACCAAAGCGTCCAAAAGATATTTTCATAGGAAAGAATAACATTTTAAACTACCTATACCTGTACCTGGAATACTAGAGACTCTGATTTGCTGTAAATAAAATGATTGGATTTCATAAAATAGAAAGTTGGATATCAGTATAAAATATTTATTTTTGGTTAAAATTAGTAACTAATCAACTTTTATTTTAACTTGTATAGTGTAACAAATAGAAAATTTGCAGCTAAATCTTTTAAATACTTTGCAAATCAAAATATAGAAGGTTAAAATAAATCATATAGCTTTCTTAGCGTGGTTTCTTTTTCCTCCTCTGTATTTGGTCACGATAATATCCAGCTAAGGGAAATAAAGTCGCTAGACTGAGGGAACTTTGTTTTTGTTATTGGAATGTTATCATTAAATCGCATTTAAATCAACAAAATTGACCATAATTTGAATTCCAAAGTTCAAATAGTAATCATTTTCACGAAAAGATTCAATTTTGTTTTATTTCGCACAATGTACATTAAATACGTTTTGATAGCTATTTGAATTTTCTAAGTAAAAGTTCTGGCGAAATTGTGCTATGTCTAATGATTACAGAACCACAGAGTCAATTTGTTTTCTGAAGGCAGACAAACTCTCTTCAACATAGAATCCTCACTTTCCAAACTTTTACCAGCAGCAAGGAGTTGTGGGCATTCAACATATTCACTTCCCTTTTTATTGACGGTTTCAGTTAAAAAATTTGAGCTGTCATCTTCACACTCATTTTCCTCAATGATAGGATTGAGGACTCTAGTAAGGGACCGAGGAGATGAGCCTTCATTCTTATCTTTAACCCTATCAGCTGGCATGTGCGCCACCAAGTCACAAGGTTCAACAAAGATAGGATCCATTGTGTAGCATATTAGTGGTTTGCCAGAACGGTAATCCAGGTATAAAGAGCTTTTTGGAATGTTGAGATCACATGAAAAACCAGAGAGATTGAAATCCTCGCCAGAGATAGATTTATGCACATCACCTGTGTTTGGAGCAGTTTCAGTTTTTAAAATTGTTGCTATATGGGCATCAACGTCAACACAAACAGACGAGCTACTTTGCAACAAAATGTCTTCACCGAGTGAAGTACTGTGATTTACACTAAACAAATTCGACCGATTAGCATCAAGTAACAGTTGAGATTCAAATTCAAGATGAGGTGTTCCACTGCCATTTAAATATTTACTATCTTCATAGTTGCAATTGTAAGAAATGTTGTCAGAAAGCCTTGCAGGATTACTATTATTTAACAAGATCGTTGGTAATTCTTCATTCTCCTTTTTTTCAGCAAGAGAAAAGTCATCTTCACACTCATCTTCAATTGTTGAAGAAGAATCACTTATATTTTCTTTCACTGTCAAAACATCACTATTAGTTTCCTCCTCTGAGGAGCTATTTCTTTCATCAAGATCCCCATGGTCTAAGAGGTCATCATCAATACAATCATCTCTTCCAACATCGGCAGTTAGAGACACCTCATAAATAGGTTGCTCATTTACAAAAATTCTGAATGATGGCATTCTATCCCAATCATGTAGTTTCTTGCGCAGGTCCTCAGTCTGCACACCAAAATCACTCCCTGCAATTTCATTTTGGATATATTTTTCAGAGTTTTGTCTTTCTGTCTTTTGGTGTTCATCCATATATTCAATTGCTTGACACCCACCCTTCCACTTTCCGACGGCTTTGTGCTTATTCACCAACTTCGTTGTGGTTTGGTACTCAAGGTCACATCCTTTTGTGGTTTTATGATTGTTTTCATACATTTCAGTATTATCACAGTCTGGCTCGCAATTATCAATGGCCTGGCACTTTGGCTCATCCCTATAGGCCTCAACACCTAAGTTCTCATCCCTATAGGCCTCTACACCTAAGTTCTCATCCCTATAGCCCTCTACACCAAAGTTCTCATCCCTATAGGCCTCTACACCTAAGTTCTCATCCCTATAGCCCTCTACACCTAAGTTCTCATCCCTATAGGCCTCTACACCTAAGTTCTCATCCCTATAGCCCTCTACACCTAAGTTCTCATCCCTATAGGCCTCTACACCTAAGTTCTCATCCCTATAGGCCTCTACACCTAAGTTCTCATCCCTATAGGCCTCTACACCTAAGTTCTCATCCCTATAGCCTCTACACCTAAGTTCTCATCCCTATAGGCCTCTACACCTAAGTTCTCATCCCTATAGGCCTCTACACCTAAGTTCTCATCCCTATAGCCCTCTACACCTAAGTTCTCATCCCTATAGCCCTCTACACCTAAGTTCTCATCCCTATAGGCCTCTACACCTAAGTTCTCATCCCTATAGGCCTCTACACCTAAGTTCTCATCCCTATAGCCCTCTACACCTAAGTTCTCATCCCTATAGCCCTCTACACCTAAGTTCTCATCCCTATAGCCCTCTACACCCAAGTTCTCATGCCCATAGGCCTCTACACCTAAGTTCTCATCCCTATAGCCCTCTACACCCAAGTTCTCATGCCCATAGGCCTCTACACCTAAGTTCTCATCCCTATAGCCCTCTACACCTAAGTTCTCATCCCTATAGCCCTCTACACCTAAGTTCTCATCCCTATAGCCCTCTACACCTAAGTTCTCATCCCTATAGGCTTCTACACCTAAGTTCTCAGGCCCATACTCCTCTACACCTAAGTTCTCAAGCCATAACCCTCTACACCTAAATTCTCAGGCCCATACTCCTCTACACCTAAGTTCTCAGGCCCATAGCCCTCTACACCTAAGTTCTCATCTCTATAGGCCTCTACACCTAAGTTCTCAGGCCCATAGCCCTCTACGGCTTGGCTCTCAGGGCCATAGCTTTCTATAGCTAAAAACTCAGGCATGTACCCATTTTTAAAATCATCAATTTTCTGTTCCATCTCATTTATTTCATTGGTGGAGTAGTTTAAATTGTTTGTGAGAGAGTGCAGAGCAGGTTCTCCTTCAATATAACTTCTACATCCCATTTTTCCAAATAAAAGTTCTTGATTTTTTTCTACAGGATAGTATTCACTATTATTTATTCGAGTGCTATTCACATATTTGTTCAAATTTTCATTTATTAAATACTCCTCTTCATTTAGAACAGACAAATCAGATTTATTTACAAGATTAGTTTTGTCTTCAAGTAGAAATTTACAGTTGTCATTGGGAAAGCTATTTTCTGAAATTACTATCTCATTTGTTTCAACTGTAGCCGACTCATTATCATCAATATTAAATTCCATTTCATGGACATAAGTTACTGTGGACGTGTTTTCACTGAGGAGTACTTTAACTGATATTTCTTCGCTGATAACAGTCTCTTGACCAATCAAATTAACACCTTTGCAAGTGTCATATTTTGTCTTCACATTCAAGTCACTTGAGTTTGAATTTAAAAGGGATTGGAAGGAATACTGCGGACCGTTTATGTCAACAGTGGCATATTCTAATTCTAAATCATTATCAATATCAACTGACATATGCTTGAGATCATTATTAAGGTTGAAGTCCAGGTTGAGAAACTTGTTTGAATAAACACAACTGAAATCAATTTTCGGTGAGTTTGTGCTTTCAGAAATGGCGACATCCAATCTTGCAGTGTCTTCAGAACTTGTGACATCTAAATTAATCTGCAAAGAGTCCTTGTAATCAATACTAACATCTAAATCATCTTTAGAATTAATATTAATGCAGGTGCCGGCTTTCACAATTTTAGAAAATTCCTTTGCATTTTTAGGAGAGACTGCATTTATGCTACTGGTTGAATTTTCATCTCTCGAAGACTGTATATTTGAAATTAAAGACTCAACTGAATGCATATTGCTTTCTCGAGTGTTAGGTTTGAAATTTGTAATATCCTCAAATAAATGTGTAGGATCCAATATATCATTGGTTAGGGCTTCATTTGTAACTGGCATATAAGAGTCAAATGAAGATTGCAATTGTTCAATTTTAGAGTGATCCAAGTTATCTAGTTTGGAGTGGCCAATAAGAGGTTGATCAACAACTGTCTTAGATGCAAGTATTTTAGAGGTGATAATGTTGTTATAAGACTCTACAAAATTGGATGGAATACTGTAATTCAAAAGAAGTTTTGAATGTTTCTCATGAATAATATCAACAACCTCATTTGCCTCAAAAGGTTGCTGTAAAAACTCAAAAGATGAGACCACATCAGTCATCGGCTGGAAGCTTTCAGTTTGATTGAGTTGAAAGTTTTCATTCACAAATGGTTGAGAACTGTCAATTGTGTTGAGATGTGAAATTTCTTTCATATATGGTTGAGAACCGACCATTTGAATAAGTTGCAAGTTTTCATTCTCGGATGGTTGAGAGCTCTCAGTTTGGCTGAGATGCAAGATTTCATTCTCGGATGGTTGAGAACTGTCAGTTTGGCTGAGATGCAAGATTTCATTGCCGGAAGGTTGAGAACTGTCAGTTTGGCTGAGATGCAAGATTTCATTCTCAGAAGGTTGAGAGCTCTCAGTTTGGCTGAGATGCAAGATTTCATTCTCAGAAGGTTGAGAGCTCTCAGTTTGGCTGAGATGCAAGATTTCATTCTCAGAAGGTTGAGAGCTCTCAGTTTGGCTGAGATGCAAGATTTCATTCTCGGATGGTTGAGAACTGACAGTTTGGCTGAGGTGCAAGATTTCATTCTCGGATGGTTGAGAACTGACAGTTTGGCTGAGGTGCAAGATTTCATTCTCGGATGGTTGAGAACTGTCAGTTTGGCTGAGATGCAAGATTTCATTCTCGGAAGGTTGAGAAATGACAGTTTGGCTGAGATGCAAGATTTCATTCTCAGAAGGTTGAGAAATGACAGTTTGGCTGAGATGCAAGATTTCATTCTCAGAAGGTTGAGAAATGACAGTTTGGCTGAGATGCAAGATTTCATTCTCAGAAGGTTGAGAACTAACAGTTTGGCTGAGATGCAAGATTTCATTCTCAGAAGGTTGAGAACTGTCAGTTTGGCTGAGATGCAAGATTTCATTCTCGGAAGGTTGAGAAATGACAGTTTGGCTGAGATGCAAGATTTCATTCTCGGAAGGTTGAGAAATGACAGTTTGGCTGAGATGCAAGATTTCATTCTCGGAAGGTTGAGAAATGACAGTTTGGCTGAGATGCAAGATTTCATTCTCGGAAGGTTGAGAAATGACAGTTTGGCTGAGATGCAAGATTTCATTCTCGGAAGGTTGAGAAATGACAGTTTGGCTGAGATGCAAGATTTCATTCTCGGAAGGTTGAGAAATGACAGTTTGGCTGAGATGCAAGATTTCATTCTCAGAAGGTTGAGAAATGACAGTTTGGCTGAGATGCAAGATTTCATTCTCAGAAGGTTGAGAACTGACAGTTTGGCTGAGGTGCAAGATTTCATTCTCGGATGGTTGAGAACTGTCAGTTTGGCTGAGATGCAAGATTTCATTCTCGGATGGTTGAGAACTGTCAGTTTGGCTGAGATGCAAGATTTCATTCTCGGAAGGTTGAGAAATTACAGTTTGGCTGAGATGCAAGATTTCATTCTCGGAAGGTTGAGAAATGACAGTTTGGCTGAGATGCAAGATTTCATTCTCAGAAGGTTGAGAGCTCTCAGTTTGGCTGAGATGCAAGATTTCATTCTCGGAAGGTTGAGAACTGTCAGTTTGGCTGAGATGCAAGATTTCATTCTCGGAAGGTTGAGAACTGTCAGTTTGGCTAAGATGCGAGATTTCATTGAGAGATGGTTGATAATTGACAATCTGGTTGAGTTGCCAGTTTAGATTCAGGGATGGTTGAGAGCTGTCAGTTTTATTGAGTTGTGAATTTTCATTCACTGATGGTTGAGAGTTGATAGTTTTGTTAAGTTGTGAGTTTTCATTCAGGGATGTTTTATTACTGTCAGTTTGGTTGGGCTGTGGTTTTTCATTCATGGCCGATTCAGAAGTGTTAATTTGAGTGTTGTGACAGTTTACAAGCAGATATGAATCTTCGCCCTTACAACTATCCAGTTCATCTGATAAAGTATCAGAATCAGCACTTGCAACTTGTAAATTAGATCTATCAACAGTGTCAAAGCCCGGGCATTGTGTAGGATGTGCCAAGTCTATTATTGTTGTGTTACTTAGGTTCCAATGATCACAAGAATCGTCCCTTTCTTGATGCAATCCACAAAGAAAAGAGGACTCCCTGCAAGCATTAGCTTCAGGGCAATAAGTTGGATCCTTTGAAAATGTGTGGCTATTGCAAATGTTATCATTGCAACTCCTAAGTGTTACTAAGTCCTTATCAACATTAGAAGGGTCTGAACTCTCGTGTTCAGAGTTCCTGTTGGGTGTAGTAATTTCTTGGTAAAAATGTTTAGGTACAAGTGGAAAGTCCGGTTGGATACAAAGAGCCTCAGGTATGAGTTTACCTTTTTGAATACTTACATTACTTAGTACAAAATTGTCATTCCTCACCTCACATAAAGTTTCAGGTACACAAACATGATCTGTAATAAGAGCCATTTTTTCAAGCCTAGTCACGCAAGTTTTAGTGTGTTTAGGCCCAGAACAGAATGATTCTTTGTTGGCTGTTATAGGTCTAGAATCAGAATAAGTTTCTAGGTAGAGAGGCTTGCTTTTTTGAGGGTGAAAATTTGAAAGCTTAGTGTCAGGATTAATTTCTTCTTGAATTTCAGGGGATATATTTTCCTTTGTAAGATTAGCATCCATAAAAAAGTGTCTATTTTCATCTCCATCCCGTCTATTATTATATGTTTTATCATTGGTGTTAAGTTTTGTGGTATTTAAGGTATCTGAGTTTTCTCCACTTTTTGGATGAAAATTATGCCCTTTTGCATTAGGCTTTGTGAAAGCAGAGTCGTCAGAGAAATTCTCATTTTGTTCTACTCCTACACTACCATTGTCCTTAAAATAGTATTCCACATGCTCCTGAGAATTATGACCTTTTTTGTAGGACTGATGATGATTGTGTGAGGAATCATTTATATAAAATTCAACTTTATTGTCAAGCTCGTTCTCCTCAATAAATAGTTCGGTATGATCCCCAGGAATCAATATCTTTTGTGTACAGTTTAACATATGTCTTCGAAATTATGTCTTTTGAGTAACTCTCCATGATATCAGAATCCTTTGTAGTGTGTTCGACATGTTCATGTGAGTTACTATTTTTGGTATAAACCTCAATACATTCATGTGGGTCAGTATCTTTAGTGTAAAACTCTGTATGTTCACTGGAATTGGTATTTTTAGCATAATGTTTTGAGTTGTCATTATTATCTGAATTAAGAGAAGAGTATTTTCTAAATGATTCATTGGATTCATCAGCATCACAAGGTGGTTCGTTGCCTAAATTATCATTAATTTTCATAGAAGACTTATTTGGTTCGTTAGTGCACGAAGAAGAGTTAAGCGAGCCAGACATTCCATCACCAATATTTACAATCTTTCTGGATGGTTCCGTAAACTTTTCATTCTGATCACTATCATAGTTCTTGGAGAGAGATGACAAATGCTTACTATCTGAATTAGTATTCAAAATCATTAAATCCTCGTCCTCAAAAAATCACTGCCTAAATGAGTAGATGTGTTCTTGTTTGAGACAAACGCTCCACCCTTCGGATAAAATGATGGAGGGGGTGGATATATCCTATTCAAATAACAATCATTCATAAATTCTTCAGAACTGACACAACCTTTCAGTTGGGATGGTTCAACACTGCCACAATCTACCAAATGGGATGGCTCAACAGAACCACAATCTATCAAATGAGATGAATCGACACTGCCACAATCTCAAATGAATGAATGCATGGGATGGCTCAAAACTAGCCACAATCTGTCAAAAGGGATGGCTCAGAATTTTTATGGAATTCTGTATCTTCAACAAATAAAGGCTCATTTTTTTGAGAAAATAAACTGTCATTTAATGACCGCTCTTGCGTGCAGTTGGATAATACATTTTGAATGCTTTTAACATTTTGTTCAGATATTTCATCTGGAAGAAAGCCAACTTTTCTTGTACTATCTTGAGCTGTAATACAAGTTGCTATTTCTAGAACTTGAGCATTCCCATCATATCTTCTAAGTGCTGCTATCTCTTGTGTTTCACTGCTATTAGAGGTGAATACACCAGATTCATCTGAATCACTGCTCTTATTTAGTGTGTCCGCATTCTCGAGTTTTTCAAGTGCAGATTTTGTAGGATTAGTGTCGGTGTCCACAGGATTTACAAAGGTGTGTGCATGAGGTTCTTTGTTAGTGGTGTAACTAAGTCTTGGTGTTGAGGAACTGCTATCCATTGTGCTGAGTAGACTTTCACAAGAACTTTGGTTAGAAACAACAGAGCTTAGCTTTAGTGATTTCTCAGTCTCAGAACTAACAATGTTCAAATGATTGAGATCATCAAATAATGAAGTGTTATTACTAGCCCTGACAATTTCAGGTGTTTTTGAATCTGAATCCTTAAATTTCACAGACATTTTATCAAGGATATTGTTATTTGTGATACTTTTACTACCCATTATACCATTAAGATTAAAACTGGTGCTCTCCACGTTTGATTTTGGACTCTTCGATACATCAAATGAAGCAAGCCACCTGCGCTTCAGCTTATCTGAAAGAGATTCCCTCTCTACAGGTACTACACAAGGCCACGATTGGCTTGATTTTAATTTTGGAAAGTATCATATTTCTCAGGTTGAATTGTTTTTTGCAACCCTCGGCCCATCCCATTTTGGGCAAAGTGGAAGTGAACAGGATTGGGTCTCTCAGCCTTGATTGGTTTTCGTAACACTGGAAACCTCCCATGGTGGGCAATATGGAAGTGGACGGGATTAGGCACTCTGAAAGAACCTGCTGCAAACTGATGGGGCACAGAGCTATCAACTTGTTTGCCCTTAATATCTGCAAGACAGCACACACAAGCCCTCATGCTCATTAGTTTACATTCACATGCTAAGTGAAAACCAGGGGAGAGGGAAAATGTGTTATTGGTTTAAGAAATCTGAGTGAAAATCCTTTGACCAAGGGTTCAAAAACTATTAAGAACGCATTCATTTATGTAAATAATTTTTATCAACTTTGGAAAGCTAGTGTGCCAGAAAACATTTGACTTTCAAAAATAATATAATATCCTGCCTTCTGTCAAAAACAAAAGAATCTAATAAATATATTTAAGAATATTATTAGTGTATTACCCGAACGGGTAGTAAAAAACGGTGCTAAATAAAAAAGAATATTATATTATGTTACTTATCCTATTTGAATTTGTAAAGGTTTATACAGTAGTATTATTTAGTTAACTATTCATTAACACATTTTCCCTTACAACAATTTCAATAAAAAATACACAGTAAAAAGTGCACACACACCAAAAAAAAATAATCCAAAAACATTAATCCATTATCCACTTCATGAATGCAAAGGGACTCACTCCATGCTCACCAAAATATGTACACCTATTGTATTATTAAAAACAATATTAATACAAATAAGCAAAACCGATCAAAATATCACAATCTTCATTTTTATGTAATTCAAATTAGTGTAAAGCTCACTTATTTTTGACAAGAATCATAACAGCATATTGAAAAAAATAATTAGGAATACCCTTTAGTGAAAGACTATACCCATAGACTTCAGGAATACTATTTTTCAATGACAGACAAGTATTTTTCCAGCTCAACATCAAAATAGAGAGTATAGAATAAATTTGGATTAAAATTTTGCTTGTTAAAAGTTAGCTTAAAGAGACATAAGCAAATTTAAAAAATAATAAGTGTTTGTAGAGGAATTTATAAAAACATGCTGAAATTGAAAACTAGCTTATATTTGAGAAAAATATTTTATTGTATTCCTTAAAGGTAGACAGATTTTCACCTTTTGAGGTATGGAAGAAAGGAAAGGGGGGTACAAACACACAAAAAATAAACTAGAATAATGTGTTTTTATGGTGGGGAAAACCAACAGTTTACACTTTACATTGCTGGCATTCGTTAACGATCAATTTTCTTCAAGAGACAGCCATTACCTTTGTCAAGTGTGAACTGTGTTCTTTTAATTGTAAAAGTCATATTGTGTCTGTTATTTTCACTCTTTCCTGAACCTTCTTCAATATAAAATATTATTACTCAAGATAAAAAGCATTATTAAAATTTTACTTGGTTTTAGATAGTTGGTAATATTTAAAAGAAACTATGTTATTTCACAGGCATAACTACACACATATGTTCTTTGTATTAAATGACTTGATCTGTGCCTCTTTTTTTTTTAGTGTGTTGGACATCATTTTATAGATATGTGCCTCCCTCCCCTTTTTTTCTTTTGCACTGCATCTCATCACCCATTTAGGCTATTTGCACATCTACACCATTGGGGTATAATTGAGTTGAGGAAGGCTGAATTCTGAGGAAATGTACCAATATTTGCATGGAGGAAAAGAGGAAAGTATTTCAGAAATAAAAATACCTCTGTATATATGAATGTGATTATAACATCAAGATCCCAGTTTAATGCAAGTGAGATGCATGTTTAAGCCATGCAAACACCATAATTAAATCTAAAAAAAAATAATTCTAGAACACACAAGAATTTAAAGTCGTATTATAATTGAAAATAGTGTTCCGGAAAATGATGGCAATTGGCTTAAAGTGCTTTCGCTTGACCTGGATAACTTAATAAAAATGAATTCACTAACGCAAACTCTAAATTTTAGTCCCTATAAGAGACAATTTTTTAAATGTCTTACTAATTAAATGTGTTTCTGCCAGATATGGGGAGATTAAATATGTATCCACATGTAAAATACACATTTATTCCCATCCCTAGATGAATGCAAATACATTTTTTTATGGTGTGTGATGATAAATCATCCAGCATGTAATAATTGTGAATCACATAAAAATGAAGGATAGAATAAAGCCTTAACATTACATTCTTGGCTAAACCAACTTTATATGTAATATGCAAAATAATTCTATAACCCTAGGGGTGGTGGTATGTTAACTAATAAGGAACAAACGGAAACATAAGCAGGGTAAAGAAAGGAAGAGAATACCTTTCTGCCCTAAGTCACTGAGTCACACTGCAAGAACAATAAATAGCAAGGTGTGACTTTAGGAGAAGACCAAGATTAAGACCATTAACTTTTGTAAAGTTAAAACCTCCCTTCTTGGATAAGCTCTTCAAACAAACCTCAGGAAACAACCAATTGTTGATAACAAGTCTCCCTGGAAAGTTTGTGTAGTAATGTTCTTAGGAAAATATTCTTTGTGTAGGAAATAAATTTTTAAAACTAAGACAAATAATAATTTAGATAATGATAAAATAATATTCTAGCATTATTGTTTGGAACAAACCTAATGATCAAATTATTGGTTAAGGCAAGGAAAATAGTGTATTCACTTGCTTAACTACAGCAGCTGGTCAAGAACTCGCAAGGATAGAAACAAACCCTTGAAAACACACAGTTAAACTGCTGGTTAAAAATGTTTTTTTATCCACCTTGCATCTTACTACTTGTCATAGATGTATGCATTTTTATCACAAGATAGAGTAAAATTGAGGGAAGTACAATTTAGAGGAAAGATACACGCGTGTGTGAAGGGAAAGTGGGAAACCATTTAGGAAAAAATTAGCTTGGTACACTTGGTTGCGATGAGAGGCACAACTTCTTGTTAATGGAAACCCTAACTAAATGAGCTTGACGTTTAGTTTATGTTCCTAATGATATGATTTTAAACCATTAAAAAATTCATTAGGTATTCATATGAATGTGCATAGGATGTGTTCTGTAAATTGAGTCAAGTATAACAAATGAAGCTAATAAGATTGGACAGTGGCAATTTTAGCTAGTCTTATTATTTAATTATATTATCTAAGAGGTTTATCATTACAAGAATCAAGTACAGTCTGAGCTTAATAGGAAGTGGCTTTTAAAAATGCCCAGCACCATTTTTGTAACAAAAATTTTAATATTTTTAATAAACATTGATAATATCTATCACAAGTGACACCTGGAGATTACATAACTAGGAGTGGACGGGATCCCGAACCCTCGGGAACATGTCTAGAATTTATCCATTCCCGAGAGTCGGGCGGGAAAGAACCTTTCCCGGCAAGGGTTCGGGCGGGAAATAAATCCCGCTTATTGTTCAAACAGGTACTACTAGCTCAATCTCTATTGGAGACACTCATCTTCTTTGTTCTGCAGCAAACTTGGAGGGGGGAGGGGGGGATTTACTGCAGATTGCCTCATCCACACTCATCGCGAGACTGTGGGAGGCGAGGGAGGACGAGAGCTACTCTCCACACTCTCGTCCACAGTCACCTGTCGTGCAGTCGTAGTTTTAATATTTATAATGGAGGATGGTGAACTTGCTGCTGTGTCAGATGTGGGTTTATTAACCTGATCTTCTAATTTATTTTTATCTTTGTGGAATTTATGTTTTGGTTCCCACTAAACGTGTTCGCCTTGGTATAATTCCAAGAAATGGAATGTTATTTCATTTGTCCACTCACTAATGTTTTTAAAAAAAATTATTAAATAAAAATTAAAGGAAAACAATATTAAAATTAATAAAGATTAATTTGATGACGTGCCATGTGTTAACACTCCGGGCTCTAATTGTGCATTGACTGGACGAGAGTGTGGTGGGGGGAGGGGCACCCAGACACGCATCTCACATCCTTTGACTCGGGCACAAAAAAACAGACACAAATCCGAGACGATGCAAGAGAAGGTGAGCGAGAGTGTGGATGAAGCAAAGGTTGAGAAAGGCGAGAGAGAGCTTTAGAGATTTAGATAAGGACAGAGATATATTATACTCTACCATCTTTTAAAGGATATAAATGAAGGGGGAGGAAGTAGCTTTCCAAGGTTAACTATTTATGAGCATCAGCCTGTCTGTTGTTAGCATCCTAACAAAGAGTAGACATTACAGGGGTGTTAAACTAAATAACCTTTAATGGGTGTCAAACATAGAGAATATTTAAAGGGAACATTTAAGGGGTTTTATACTTAAATAATATTAATGAGCTTTAAATCCTATATAATCTTTAATTGGTTTTAGACCTAAAACATTTAAGGTGTTTCAAACTTAAGAGAACATTTAAAGGATTTCATAACTAAAGAATATTTAAACAATATTGTAATCCAAGACACAAACCTAGATAACCTTTAAGAGCTATTAAAAGAGAAGATTTAAGATTTGGAAGAGATTTAAGAAGTGTAGCCTATCCATCCCTATACATAACCTAATTTATATGTATGTGAAAGTATATCTAATAACTTACTATCAAAATTGGAGAGAATAACTTTCTTTGTAATTTAATCAATTTAATTTAGTCGAAAAACGATGCCTGGACACAGGAATCAAACTCAGGACCTTTAAACAGGCTCGATTTTGATGTCCAGGAATCATTCCGCAGCTAATTAAAACTAATTAATTGATATCTACTCGATATGGACAGTGCCATAATTACAATGATTTGCAGACTTTGTGTTGATATTCATTAACTTACGTAGGTAAAACCCAACTCTCCATTTTAGCCAAATCACAATTAGTTATCTAGTCATGAGGTAAAATGTGATGTGTGTTTCCAAGTTTATTTATTT
The DNA here is from genome assembly GCA_033556935.1 of Timema podura. Taxonomy (NCBI): domain Eukaryota; kingdom Metazoa; phylum Arthropoda; class Insecta; order Phasmatodea; family Timematidae; genus Timema; species Timema podura. The sequence goes on from JAVRXN010000008.1 coordinate 12,507,401, forward strand.
CTATTCTTAAAGTTTTTAAACCCTTTGGCTTACCTTAATGAGTAACGATGGTATTTTATTTCCTTTTAATAAACATTATCAAAGAGATGCATAGTCAATATGAAATATTTAGTGGCCCGTATCAACAGTTTTTGTACATCCAAAGTTACGTTGCCAAAGTGTGTGCAAGGAGGTAAAGATAAAAACACTATCTCAAAAATGAATGTTCATATTTACATTTAGGGGTGTGCGAAGCTTCGACTCTGCTTCAAAATTTCGTAACAAATGTAAGCTTCGACTTCACTTTGAAAATAATATAGACTTCGAAGCTTCGGCAATAAAATATTGACAGCTAAAATACTTGATTCATGGTCAATTATTGCCATTTATACATAACATAAAACCATATTTATTTGAAAAAAATCCTTAGTTAGATTTTTATTATAACATAACTTGATTTATTAGATTAAAAATGAAATATTAGTAACAATAAATATAATCAAACGTTTTCTAAGTAATTTCAATAAATAAAGTTTAATAAACATTAAAACAATATAATTATTTTTCTAGTGCAAAAACACTAGCAAAAAATATTCAAACTTCGATTCGGCTTCAAGAATATCTCATATATTCAATCAGAGTTCGCTTCGAATTGAAAAAGTGGACTTCGCACACCCCTGTTTACATTTGTCAAGGTCCAGAATTGCTACAAATGCTCCACAGAAAGGTTAACAAAACACAATCCTGTAAATGATAAAAACTGTAACCATTTGATTTGTTTGCTAAAATAATATTTTAAAATATTTATAACTATAAAACCCATTTTTGCCACAATCTCAAAACATATTTTTAATTTCATTTAATTCTAACTGCAAAAAAAAAAGTATGTGTTAACCAATTTTATGTTTCAGTTCCTGGAACTAGTTATAATTAGTTTTAACTGTATTGACCATTAAATTTTATTAAGCTTATTAAAAATATTAATATAAAATATCCACTTAGCCACACATTTATAATGACTAAATTAGTGGAATAGGTTTTTATATCTACTGTAAAAATTACCTAAACCCAAAATAATACGATAAGGATATAGTTTTATTAAATGTACTAACATTCCCCCAAAAAAGGGATAAAAACAATGGGAATAAACGTATCCAATACAGCATTTTGTAGAGAATCTTAATGTAATGAAATTATAAACAAAATTTGCAAAACTGCTGGCTATAAAATACAGATTAAAATGTGCATAGAACTATTAAATTGCATTTTAAAAGAGGCAAGCGATATTATAAATTTTGATAAATACAACATGTAGAATGTTTTAAATAAAATAAAAGTTAGTTGAGAAAGTTGTGGCAGTCTGTGAGAGACCAGTGTTCAACCATCCAGTCATTGCTAGTCTAAACTTACCTTTTCCCTTCATCTTGTCTCTGCCCAGAGACCAGGAGCGGTTTATGTTTCCGGCTACATCAGTGGCATCAGCAACTGATTGGCAGAACAACATGCAACAGCAAGAGATGCACACACTTTTCATGCAACATCAAGTTGTTCTACAAGCTGAGTAAATGTCTGTCTTTATAACTTCCATGATTGTATGAATAAAATATTTAATAGTGAGGGTTTCCCCCCATGAATCCTAACTTAAAACAATTTTGAAAAGTTAAGAATACACTAAACCAGAGTATGGTATCTAATTCATTCACAAAATCTTGCTTATTGTAAAATCCCAGTTATTTTTTGCTATCCCGTTCTCTTGTACTTTCTTTCACATATGATAACAAAAAATAAATTTCCTTCGGCCAAATTTTAACTTCCATAATCCTAATTTGTCCCTATAAATTTTTTCTGTGTCTCTTTCCTGTCATTATAAGTTGATCTATATGTGTTTTGATTTAACTATATGAAAACAATTATAGCAATGACATGTGATAAATAAATTCTTTATTGCTATTGAAAAGGTGACAGTGAATGTTACACTAGTTAAACTATTATTCATAAAGTATTAGGTAAAAATCCTTTTATTTAGAAAGTATTATGTATAATATAAACAACATTAACTCCTTTTAGGTTCTCAAATCAATCCCACGACCAAGCAACATTTCTTAATGTGGACATTAGGCTGTGAGAAGGCCATTTCTAAACCTCAGTCAGTACATCTTAAACCCACTGATAGACAATAATATCTGCATTTTGATAGCTGCCGCCCATTTAACACTAAAAGATCTATACCATATAGTCTTACCATACGGGCTCACCACATTTCCTCCGATCCAGAAAGTCTTCAAAAACCTTCAAGAAGCCTTTAGAAAGAGAGGATACCCTAAACATATCATTAATAACCTACTTCGACAAGCTGAAACTCTACAATCACCCAAACCTGAAAAACCAGATACTATACCTCTAGTGACTAAGTACTACCCAGGCCTACAAAAGCTCAACAAAATGTTAGCGTCAGGTTTTCACAAATTCGAAGCATCCAGCCATACTAACAATGTTTTTAAAAAACCACAATTCCTTGTGTATAAACAGCCTCCATCATTTAGAAATCTTCTGGTACACCCTAAACTATAAATGACACAACCTTCATTCAACCAAAACAAGGCTCTCGACATTGTAACAAAACAGCTTGTAAAAGCTGTCAAATACATAATCCAGCAGCCACTTTCTCTAGCAACATCACCAACTCCATCCATACCATCAAAGGCAGTCACACATGAGAGTCCAGTAACCTAATTTACAAACTAAAATGCCAACAATGTACAGCACAATATGTTGGCCCACCAATGAAACTATCCTTAAATGAATGGACGCCGCCATGACACCAAAATCAAAAATCCAGAAAAACCATTTTCAGTACATGCCTCCACTCATAGCCTCAACTTTGAGGACTGCTACACTGTTAAATGATTTTAACACTTTGACAAGACACAATGTAATATGAAGATGGGAACTGGCACATCAATGGATCACAAAGTCTAGAAAACCACCCAGCCTAAATATTCGCTAATTTCGACCCAGAGGCTACACCAGCACCATCTACCACCCATAGAGTAATAGAGAAAAATTCAGAGAATTTCAACTCCACCAGAGAAGTTTTCATCCATACCAATCAAGTTGGCATCACTGAAGACAACATCCTGTTTAGTCTAATTATTACTACTTCCTGAGGAAGATGCTATAATAGCTTCGAAATAAAGTGTGTGTAAATGTGTGTTATTGTTTTTACTTTTATTTGTGCTCTACCATTTTCATAATATTCTATAATTTTATTTAGAAAAAAAATTAGGTTAAGAAATTTTTCAATAAAAGCAAGCTTAACTGCAATTGTACAAAAACACAAACAAATATTATCATTACATGCAGTTAATGGTTGCTAGTATAAGCATAAAATACACTTAAAGACATTACTACATGCATCAACATAAAAGTCTTTTATATTGGCTTTGATATTTACACAGTATTGAAGCTATGATTTACATCAAAATAAGTTTTAAAATAAGGCGGGGTTTGACAATATTTATAAACTTTATGTTCCAAAGAGGTTAGGAATAAATATTACAGTTCAAATACCATAAGTGGCCTCAAGTTTCTTGATTTTTAAAGAATAAGAAAGGTGGATTACCCACTCTAACTATTGTCAAACGACGCGAGAATGAAGAATAGGCAAGTAAAAAGGAAGATCTGTGAAAAGGAACTAGAACAAAAAGATCCTGATGATTATGAGTATGGTCCAGGAATGCATTAAAAAACTATACATTGCATAGCCACATTAATTTCTTGCGATAAAAATAATGCTATTTTGTACTTTATATTCAAACTGGATTTCCCAGAATTTTTTTTTAATTTGGGTACCAATTTCTCAGCCATTATATAAGATATCATATTTATTTTCCCCCCATATTTTCTCTTAGGTGTTGTGTGTATTGTATACCAATTACAATTCTTAGATTTTGAATAGAAAAAAAGAAAAAAATTGTACATGAAAAATGTGAGGAGAAAAAAATTCAAAAAGTTAAAAAAATATAAATTGGTATACCATGTTGATTGTATTTTAGTTGTTATGTGTTATTTATTTCAAATTTTTGTGATGAATAGTCAATGATAAAAGTGTACCTAAACATAGTCATTTTAACATGGGTGAGATGGGGGCGTACTCTACCCCTTTAAAGAGATTTCACTGTAATATCGAAAGAATTATTTAAGTTTTTGATTTAACCATAGATATCAATTTATTCTCTTTTTATCACTGAAGGTGTTGTTTTTGATGTTTTTTACTTAAGGTTGGTTGAAATAAATACTTTCAAAAATACTCATTTTGACAATTTAATAAATTTTCCTTCTTTAAAACTTAGGCAAATGTTCAACAAATATTAATTTTAAATGCTCATTAAAGAATTGAATGAGAGGTGGCACACTTGACTAGTCAAAAATTCGACTAGTCCTTAAATAAAGTGACACACTGGTCGGAAAAGTTTTGTTATGTCTGGACTAGACCATGAGTCGTCCACTACCAGTAACAGAAAAGATAAAGAGCCTTCCTTATACAACAAGTTCCCAAGCCAAGAGTCTGTTGATCAGTTAGATCATAAAAAGCTATTTATTAAATGTTTGAAAATGAAGTAATTAAAATGCTCAGTTCACATAAAGATCCTTGATAATTAGACCAATTTAGGGGTGTGCGAACCTTCGTAATAAATATCAGCTTTGACTTTGCTTTGAATAAGATATTGGCTTCGATAATTAAACTATTGACAACTAAAATTCTAAATTTATAGCCGATTAATGTCATTCTTAACTGTTATATGCATTTCAAATTAAAAATCAGGCAAATGAATCTGAAGTAATTGAGTTATAAGCAGTGATGATAACTTGATTTATCAGAATATAACAAGCTATCATAAACTATCGTGAAATAAACATTTCCCAAGTAGTTTTAATGCATAAAGTTATATAAATAACAACAATTTAATATTTTTTCAAGCAAAACACCACTAAAAATATATTCAAACATTGATTTTTTTAAGATTATTTTCTTAGCTTTTTTTTTAAAATAATTCTTATACATAATTTTTTATTTATTCACTGTTAAATATATTTTAAAATGATGTATTAATCCAAGTCAAGCTCGAATCAATACTTTGAACCTTTTTAAGAAGCTTGTTGGGGATCAACTCTAATTAATAAACTTGAAGAATTAGCAGACACCTACCAATTAAAATTTTAGTTATTTTGGAAGGGAGGAAAAAAAGTAGTTTGGTAAAAAAAAAAGTGTTCATTCATTCCTTCTTTTTTAGTAGCCCATTACCCACATTTATTGAGAGGAGTTTAACTGAAAGAATCCATTGGGAATCGTTGCTGTTCAAATATTCACAAAAAAATTATTTTCTCCAACAAGAGAAAATAGTTTGTGAGTGGTGTAATGTAATTGTATTTTCTATAGTATTATTTAATATATTTATATTTATTAATTAATTGAATACTAGCTTTGTATAAAAAGGTTTTAAAGACACTTTAGGAAATGCCTACCTTTCACGGGATATCGAAGTGACATTGATCTCTCGACATTTGGATCAGGCAAGTCCAACTCTGCTTCAGAAACACACAAACATGCACAAATTTTCAACATTTCATAACTAAAGATGCAAATTACTTATGACGTTAAATTATTAATACAAAGCATATCTACATGCAGCAAATTATTAAACTAACTAAATTCAAATTATACTTATTTTAAAACAACATGTATTTTGCTTAAATTCAAGAACATCAACTTAAGAAAAAATTAATCTTTAACATGCATTACAAGCAATTATTACTCGGTATGGATGCTTCATATCTTGAGAGCTATTCAAGTTTCGAGAATTTTTTTAAAATTAAGTCTATTTGATTGAATTTATAAATGTTTTGTTGAATGCATATTTACAAAACAAATATTAATTATTTCTATTTTCTATCTACAGCAACTTAAGAAGTTATATATAGTAAGGCAATCTTTTTAAGTTTACAGTGTTTTCTAAAATTTGAATTTTTAGGTTAAATGAAGATTAGAATTAGAAATTTGATTTTTAGAGTACCTAGTGGATTTAAACCACCTATAACTAAAACAATATTAAAACGATTCATTCAAAGCTGCAAAACAAAAAACAGTTGTGACAAATCTATACCAACATGCCAAGGTAATGTAATATTATCTTACCATGAAATAAGCTGATGAATGAAGATGGTTCTGAAAAGAGTATGGGTGAAAGAGATACTATTTATTAAACATTAAATTTAATTGTGAAGGTACTAACCATCACTGAGCACCACTTCAGCTTGGCTGGGTCGCGGGGCCTGTTTTGTTTCTATCCGCAATACCCGGGGCTCTAGGCACAAACAAGAGAGGGCATACATTAGTTTTGAAATAAAATTAATTAGGACTTTCTAATGTTTCTAATTTTAAAATAATACTTCTAATGATTAAAGAGACATTTTATTTGGGGGTGTGGTAAAAACTAAGCAAGGAGAACATTGTTTGATGGCAGGAATGTGCAAGACTCAAATATTTGAGATTGAGACAAGAAAAAATATATCTTGATTTAAAGTTTAAAATGAAGATTGAAAAACCACTTGGTAAAAACTACACTCAACATATCTGAACCCAATTCTCCCCATCACCAGCAGTCTAGTTTATTACTAAAGTGACACCATAGACCATTCGTCCACCCAAACAGGTGATGATGATAGTAAGTTACTTCAGAACTACCTTGTATTTAATGAATGCCTTAAGAGATATATTTGCAATTGAACTGTTCATAGAGTTCCCATACCATCCTTACTCTCCTCTTCTGTCTCACTGGCGGCAGAGTTAGGAGACAACAGTGGGGACTTCAGTGCATCTACACTGTCATTCGTTGGTCGGCTGTTTTGTAGCGAGGAGGACAATGGCTCGGACTCCGACTGGTCCTCATCAACTAGATGTGAGGGAAATAAATAATAATAGTTCAAAAAAGCTCTACATCCAAGGATTAATAATTAAGAAACAAATGAACATGTATTTTTAGATGACATTCTAATAATGTGAGAGTGTAAATATATAAAACTTATATCCGAACAGGGATTTGAGCCCTGATTGTCTGGCTTTATGTTATGTCTCAACCTTTCTACTGATTGAGCTAACTAGGATCTTTTAAGGTTTATGTAGTTAGATGACAAACTGACAATGAGTTCCCGAATAGCTCAGTTGGAAGAGGTATCAGGGCGTACGCTCAACACCTAGGGTTAAAACTCATGTTTGTATGTAATATTTCTGTATTTACATGTTTGGGAAATTGATGGTATAGTGATGATAGTAAACATCTCTCTATGGTTTTTTAAGTAGAAAAGGGTCATTTAAATCTTGTAGTATTAGAGAAAATCAAGATTTGTAAAAATATCAAAAAGGTATTGTTAATACAATAATACAATTCAAGCAATTAATAAAAGTAGTTTACACACTTAAGTAATTGTAAAAATCACAAAATCCCACAAAAAAAAGACAAAATTATATAAATGAGTTACTCAAAAAATGTTGTCTTTGTTTTTTATGACATAACATACATGACAAACACAATCTGTGTTGGTCAGTCATATCAAGCCTTTACAAATTTGTTTAGGTTCAATTTTAAATAGTTTCATTATTCTAAAATTGTACATATTTAAAAGTTTAATCACACAGCCTTTTACTTAACTGATAACTAATGATGACTCAAAAGGAAATAATGGGGAATATTTTGCATTCCTTGTAAAAAAAACTTCCCAGGCATGAAGATTCTATTTTGTTAAATTAAGAACATTATGTTGTTTTTTAAGGTGTGTTAAACACACCACCAAATTGTAGTACTGGAGAAATATCTTTAATAAGTACCCCTTCAAGATATTTGGAGTGGTCCATCCCAAGAAAAGATTAGAAATTTGAGAAAGCCCCTGAAACTTACCCAGAGTGGTCCTCAGCATTAAATTCCTGACAGATAACAAAATTTAAGCAATCTTCCCAGATTTTTTTTCTATGCATAATTCAACCAAAATTCCCAGTTTTGCCAATCAGTGTCCACCTCGGGTTCCTTTCAACTCGAAATATCAAGATCACTACAATGTGTATTTTATAAATATATTTATCATAGTATAATAATTTTGATAAGTACCATTCAAAGTAGAAATTATATATATTAAGAAAATGGATGTGAGTGAAATTGTTGTAATTCTCTGTTAAGAGCTGTGTCTTACAAGACTCTCCTTTTTGCTTCCTCTCGATGACCTTCTTGTACTCTTCCAGTTCCTCATCGGTGATTGTGTCGAATGGGTTCTTGGCGTACGGAGTCTTGTACACCATAGCGTTGTGCTGAAACCCTCGCTGGATGATGCCCTTGGAAGCCGCTCCCACCAAGATCACTTGGTCTCCTGTTTGAGTCACATTAGCGTCCTGACAAACAAATGAAATGATAAACACATCATGAACTATTTTTTCAGAGACACTTTAAGGTAATCAAGTTGTCAGGCGAGCTGTCCCAAAATATGGCTAAGTGGCCTCCAACCGGAATAAGGGGTGATATTACATCACCATCTTATCTTAGTACTATTAATTGAAAAATGAAACCAGAACACACAAATCAAATTTGAGACTTAAAAATTAGTAAACCAATGCTATTATACCTGAGCTAACCAGCTTAATACTGTGATCAGTCACATATAACTACGTTCTTTATAGACAGAGTATATCGTGGATGTCAACACCTTAACTCGGTCGGTAGCATGTCTGCCTAGTGAGCTAAGTAAGGGTCCTGGGTTCGATTCCCGGCATGGCCGAAAAATTTATCATTGGTAAAATGTGGGTTTACCATTTCACATTGATAAATTAACGGCCAGGGACTAGATGTTGTGCTGTCCTAGTCTTAAATTAGATTATAAGGCATAGGAGGCTACGACAGCCCTTTCAAGCCTGTAGTGGAAAATATATGGCTTGATAAAAAACTGACCCAAGCCATAAGCTGGAAACAGTAATGGATGTAAAAAAATGTTGGATGTTTGAGAGTCGGGTATTTGAGAAATCAAACAAATCAATAAAAGTAAATAATGGAGCCTCTTTCGTGATACAATGGGATGTTTAGTGTAATGTCAATCTACATATCAGATACAACACATCTTTATAATTAGTATAATCAACACCATAGTTGTTTAGTGATTTATCAAAGTGGCAGGGATTTGGAGGGTAGATTAGAGGGAATGAGCTTACATTAGCATAAAAAGAGACTGGAAAAATCCAAGTAGAAAAAACCTTTCTGTGAATAAAGACCAAGAGTTCAACCCTGACCTTCCCATTACTGGAAATATATATTATAAGAGTGACGACCAATGAGTATGGACAGTCAAAATTCCCATTTACGATTAGGCAAAAAATGTATGTGAATTTTACTGTTTTACCATGAATAATACAAATTAAGTATTAATATAAAAAAAATTTTTTATGTAATTTGGCAAATTCCACGTCATGTAAAATAATTTTAAATGTGGTAACATTGGCAAGTATGCACTATAACAGGTCTACCGTTTTTTAATGGATAGTATACATTTTCCCAGATTTTAAATATATAAAACAGCTAACAGGATATTTAAGTATTTTCATAGATATTCAGGCTTTTTTTTAAGGTTAACCTTAGGGATGGGCCCTCAAATCTTCAAATCCTTAAGGATATTCAAGATTCGAGGATTAGAGAAAATTTCAAATTTGAGATTTAAATCAAAAGAAAAAAAAATCATTTTTAAAAGTGAAATTTGTTTTAGAGCTCTAATAGGGTTTAATGGTGGTTCAGAACCAATTATAATTATGGGATGAACTTAACAACCAGGCCCCAGACCAGTAATTTAACACTTAACTACTCGCTTCTGTGGCCACATGGTCAGAGGCACTTATCTCTCAGTAGATTAGACTGCTGATGGTGGGAAGATCAGGTTCAAATCTTGGTTGGATGAACCAAGGGTGGTTTTCCACTCGGACTCCACGCAAACATGGTTACACTTCCTCTAAGTATTACCTTCATAACCTCCTAAATTGCTTAGTGTAGCTAGTACATAAGAATATAGCCCAAAATGGAAGAAATATGTGGTGCTTAAAAAAACACTCAAATGAATATATGATGTTGTAATGAATGTATAACAAGAGAAATTGTTAACATTTAATTACCAATTGTATTTTCTATTATTCTAATATATTTATATTACCTCTAATGTTCATCATTTTTTCAATATTGGATTCAAAGGTAAATTGGAGATTCAGATAAATATTATAGTGGATTCAATTGAACTCTGGTTAACATTCAAAGTCACGATTCCTACTTTTACCCAGTACGATACTTAAATTTTGATTCTTTGATTTCAACCTTTAAAGTTTAAACGTTAGGTCCAAGTAAGGACATTAATATAAATGGACCTTGCTACAGGCGGCCATGTTTGGTCTAAGAACATTAATTGACAAATGGCAATCAATTATTTTTAAATACTACTAGTTTTTGTAAAATTTGAGGATAAATATATTGAGATATCTAGTTTGACATTCTTTAGTGTAAAATATTTGCCTATATTTATATTCAATTTTTTTCATTTTATTGGTATGTTAATAAACGGTTAAATGCATAATATGAAGAAAAAATGCAATCAGTGCTATGTATTTAGTAATAATACTTTATCATAGGACCTTAGGAATTCCTGTATGAAACTCAGAGAATTAGAAAAATATTGAGGAGAGTACTTGAAATTTCGGGAGTTACTAAACGCTAGGCATAGATAACCAATTTGTTGAATATGGCCAATAAAAAGAAGGATTCATCATATGAATTGGCCAAAGACATTTAAGGAGGCAATCTGGTTACCATGTGCAAAAGATTTCTCTTGACATGCAACAATTTTCTGACTAACAAAAGAATAAAACAAATTGACAAAAATGTTTTAATTTGAGGTTTAGTATAGTTAACAATGTAAAAATTGTTTAGCTTGGCGTGGAGAAATAAATAAAAAAATACTAATTTTGGAACAAGTCCAGAATACAGTAGCACCACTTTGTCATCATAGAACCATTTATTTACTGAATGGAAATAAAATTAAACATTATCACTGTGTGCTCACCATATGCTAGTAGCCTAAATTTGGTGTTTAGTACAGTGAAAACGCTTAATAGCAGGCACCTTCGAGGATCAAAAAAAGTCCATCACTTAGAGGAGTCTTATTTAAAAAAATATATATTTTAAATCATACTTCTCCAACACATTTTAATCTATATGAACATATACATATATACTTTGAATATAAACTAATACAATCTAATTATTGCACTAAACCATAATGTATGCGGGATTTATGACTAATGAATGCATATCGTATGTAGCTTACTGTACAAATTACATAATATACTGAACACTGCGCAAATAAAATTAAATGTAAACCGCAGGCAGTAGGCACGAGCACCGACAACTTATGAAACATTCCTCACTGATAGCTCAGGAAGTTTGGAAGTTAAGACCTTGAAGAAACGTAGTAATTACTACATAGGCTATATTAGAAACCATCCCTAGAGGGAGAAGGCAGGAAATGCTCACATTTAGCACAAGACAGAATTCCTGACATTCCTACAGTCAATTACTAAAATTTGACTTTTTTTTATTTTCAATTTTTTCCCGCTGTTTAGGGATCGCTATACATAAATATGTGTTTGTAGAAGTGTCTGTTTTTGTTATTGAAAAAGTCCGTTTTGGGAGGTTGTTTTGCTGTAAGAGCCCATTTTATTTTGCCGTGGAAACTTTAACTGTCTGTTATAAAGAAGAATCCATCATTCAGGTGTGTCCGTTTAGAGAAATTTCACTCTATGGTTAAATAAGTATCTAGAAGTGATGCTACTATTTTCTATACTTTAGCCTTAATTTTTATAATGAATACTAATTTGACTCTTATTGACATAAATAATAACCTAGCCTTCAGCATAAAATATCATCACTTTTCGAGAAAAAAAAATCACTCTTTGCATACCTCTACCAATGAGTTACTATAGCTATGACTTTTAGTTTGAATAAATGTATTGCTTTTTATAAATTTATATATAAATAAAAATCGTTTCTATTGACCAAAGTTTTAAATCCTTAGGCTTTCAATTAAATTTTTGTATTTTATTTTTCAAAAATATATATTAATTAATTTTTGTTTTATTTTGGCGAGACAAATCTATACTAATAGACCAGGCTTTTTCTAAGGATATTTTGTGGCTTTACATAGAAAAATACAGAAAGGAGAGTTGTTCTATAGGTGTGTAAGAGACCTGTTATGTTGAAGAGATGTGCCCTTGGAATGTTGTACAGGCCGTACTGTGTACCAATTATCACATATGCAGCAGAAACATGGACATTGAATGTAAAAACTAGGAAAGTGGAGGCCATGGGAATTAAGATTGTGAGGAGCATGTTAGCTGTCAAGAGGAGAAAAAATATTAGGAATGAAGTTATTCGGGAAAGTGTAGGAGTACAGGAAGTGCATGAGATAGTAGAGGAAGCAAAAGTGAGATGGTATGGGCATGTAATGAGGATGGGGAAAAGGGAGGATGCCAAAGAAAATGTTGGAAATCGATAAAAGAGGCCAAGAAAGAAATGGGAGGAACAGATAACAGAAAGTGTTAAAGAAGTGAGGGGAGAGGAGTGAAAGAAATTAAAGGAGGAAGAATGGTGGAAGGATATAGAAAAATAGAGGCATTTTACTAAACTGACCCAGCCACAGGCTGTAAATAGTTAATGATATGATGACATAGATAAATGGGCATTTTTTTTAATTCACATGTTTACAGATTTTTATATTTTGTTTTTTACTTGTCAAAGCTTTAAATAACTTTTGTTTGCTCAGTTAAACAAACAAGTTTATGACTAAAAAATCAACTTTGAATCAAAAAAGGTAAATCTTACAGTCACCAAAAATGTCTGTTATGATGACACCCCATGTAGGCAGGCTTGCCACATAATAACTTATAAATAATAGTTTGATAATCGGTTAAAAAAAATTTAATACAATGTGTCATGCCTACTTGCTGTGGTAAGTGCCCTTCTAGTAGCTCAAACCTCCTTGCTGCGGGTGTTCAATCCTACAATGATCTTGACTATCACTGCACTCTAATTTGAGTCCTAAAGGTGCCCAAGATAAGACCACCTGGAACTCGCGGTGAAAAAAACCCACCCTAAACATCAAAGTTTCCGAGACATCCTGGCTACTAATCTGCCTTCAACTCTCTTTTCTTCCCTCACAATCCCCTTACGGTGGCGTAGTGGCTAACGCGCTTACTCAGTGTGAGCTCGACCCCGAGGACGGAGATCAGGTTCCGAATCTCGTCAGTGAACTGGGGGTGATTTTTCCTAGATGGTTTTCACTCTCCTCCACGCAAAATGGTGGTTCACTTTCTAAATAACCTTCCCAATTCTAATCATCTTAGCGTATTAGTACTTAAGGTAATATACCGAACGAGTAGAAAGATGCGGTTGACTAATATTATTATTATATCTTCCTCACGAAATTCCTTTATACTCCATGTCATTAAACAAGGCCATTCATCAGGACCAAGAAACCCTCTAAGTCGACCCACATTAACTATCCCAAACTCAACATACACTATAATCTTAACCTTCTTCCCCACACTAATGTTTTACACCTCACAATGGCAACAAAAAAAAAGTAGGATTCTGTTAGGAAGAAACTTGTGGTCAACCTTGAAAACTTACAATAATACTATAAGTGTTATTTTGTAAGTATTAATAATATATATCCTAAATCGAAAGCCACAGATTGACTTGACAAGTTTATTAAAAAGAATTTGGAAAATGTTTCAACTATCAAAAAAGTGTTTTCCTATTTAAATCTGACTGTACATGTGCATAAAACCACAGTAATGATTCATATAACAGACTTAATTAACTAGACAAGACATGAAGACTTAAAATAAGTAGTTGTTTTTCTGTACATTTATGCAATGCAAATTAAAACTTATAATTTCCCCTTACCCAACCAATTTACCCAATTCAAACCAGCAATGATAGTAACAGGAGAAACTCACCTGCAGTTTCTTGGCCTCCTCCCAGGATACACCCTCCAGGATGTGAGACTGCGGTCCAGAAGTAATTTTGTCAGCCCGGCGGTTATCTTTAATCTGTAAGTCAGGGTGGATGTGTAGAGACCCTCCTTATGACCGAACAATTTTCAATTGAGTGCAATCTCATTTACCAAATAGTCACACCTGCTTCGGTGGCCGCATGACCTAAGATGTCACTCTCATAGTAGACTATACTGCCGATGACAGAGATCAAGGTTCGAATCTTGGCCAGGTGTATTAAGGTTGGTTTTCCCTAAATTGTTTCCACTCTGCCTCCATGTAAATGTGGGTATACTTCCTCAAAATATAACATTCCTCATCCCTAAAACCGCAAGTGTAATTAGTAAATAAGGGTGTAAACCAAACAAGTAGTAAGATGTGGTGCTAGAAAACATCACCGATAAAAAAAAGTTCTCCTATTACATTATTTTTGCCACTGAAGGACATATTTTGGTCAAGATATGGAATTTAGCCAATAACCCATTCAACTTGAATTGCATTTTATTCATCCAATGAGAGATAGGCTGACTACCATGATTAAACTATAAACATGGTCCTTATGTAGGAAGGAACTCGTCAGGAGTAATCTTTTTTATTTTCATTATAATATGCAAATATTGTATGCAAAATAAATGTGAATAAGCTTCCCCTCCAAATGTGTTATAGTGGATGTACATTAAGAAAGGGGAAGGTAACATTTGGAGGAAATAAACCAACATTTGAGTCGATGAAAATGGTTGAATCCTTTAGGAAAACCCTTAAGGACACCTAGTTAGTCTTTGAAATCCGACCACTTCGCCCCCAGTAGACTATATTAGCCACGCATGAGCTTTAGTACACATACTCACCAATGTGAATGTTTTTAAATAACTAATGTAAGAAACCTTCCGTTCTTCTTTTATGTATTAAATTTATCTTAGGTATATAATAAATAGCCTGGGGTTATCACTGGCATAGAAATTGTGACTTTTAGGGCAAAGATTACCCTTGGTGAAGACTTTGATGAATGGTAAATTAAATTATTGGACTTCATGAATTGGAAAGGTGGATTTCTGTATAAAAGTCACTAAAAAATTATGTTTTTTTAACAAATTAACCCAAATATAAATGGTATAAAAAAATTATTGCTAAAGTTTTTGTCAGCTTTAATAAAACGAATTATTGCCTGATGGCTTGAAAATGTATGATAAGACAGTGTTGAAATACTGTACAATAGTGTCAAGTGATAATGAAGGAAGCCAACCTGAAAACATAATTAGGCTGGGCCTAGATAGGAACAAACACACTTTTCACACCTCTAACACTTTACAGTTACACATTGGTTTTAATTTTCAGTGAAAAAAAATTTTTTTTTAGTGTGAAGAAGTTGTAAATGTGAAAAATACAGGATAAAACGAAGAGAAAAGTGTATTTGTACCAATCCACGCCTAACCCAACATCCTTTCAGGTTAGTTTTCACTATCACTTAGGGCCAGTCTTACGACTCCTGGATAAATATTAATCTGGCTGATAAATATTTCTATCTGGTTGATAAGTTAAAAGTGTGTCTTAAGACTGCCAGATAAAATGTATTTATCCATCAGATTTTTCTCAGGAGGTTTAAGTACCTGATTACATAACTTTTAACTGAAAGTTAAAATTGGCGTTGCCATAATGATGTGTTGTTTTGCATGAGCTTTAGCCTATCAGAATCTTTTTTTAGGTTAAAATCTTGGCTCGCGTGCTTAGTATGCACATGTCCCGGCCTTAACTCTATATAAAGTTAGAACATTTAATTCACACTTCTATAAAAATTAACAAGCTATTTGTAAAGTTATAGTTATATTAGAACAAATTATTTAAATGTGAGTAAAATAAATGAAATTTTGTAGATGTTGTACCAAAATATTGATATCATTTTGGCAAACACCGAAATTAGAACTTGCAAGACAACCTAGCTTCTGCGCCCACATGACGCCATCTGTTTCCTCACAATCGTTTAGCCACCATTATTTAACAAATGTTGAGCGTTGAAGCCACTAGCCAGGTTTTTCAGTTGTGAGATCACGCTTTAGATGGCAGCACTTTGAATAGATAGATATACAGTTAGATAGAAAAATTAAAAAAGGTGTTATATAATGTATTAGTATTGTGACAATGAATGTAACAAGTGTGCTGGTAGGAAGGAGAGGAATTACCTAAGGTTGAAGTTAGGGGCTTGTCTGGATTTGATGATATATTGATGGGCCAGTTCCCATATCCTTAGCTGTGAAGGGTTGCATATTTCTTTGTTCAGGGATTTGACCATCTTAGTTGTGTAACAGTGATTAAAGTCCAGATTATAGGTTTCAGCATGTGATGCTACAGGCTTATCTTTATTTTTCATTTTTGTATCATGTTGATGACCATTCATTCTCTTTCTTAGTGTTTCTGTTGTGAGACCAATGTATTGTGCTTGGCACTGGTTGCATTCCAGTTGGTAGATGAGGTTTTCAGAATTACAATTATGGTGGCCTTTTATACAATTTATTTTAGTTATGTTGCTGGAGAGTGAATTTGTTGATTTATGTATGGTGCAGGTTTTGTAGGGGGTGTGGTTGCAGGGAAATGAACCTAATATTTGTTTGGGTTTGGGTTGAATCATGGGGTTTGGTACTTTGGGTTTTGCAAGTAAGTTTCGTAGATAGGTTGGCTGCTTATAGGCTACTTTTGGAGGCTCCTTGAAGATATTTTGTGTAGTGGCAGAGGATTGCAGTATGGGGAAACCTACTTCCAAGAGATTGTTGAGTTTGTGGAGTCCAGGGTGGTATGTAGTGACCAGAGGGATGATGTTTGTTCCTGTTGAGGTTGTGGGCCCGCTATTTTGAGCTCTGTCTATTTGATTACATACCAGTGCTTTGGGGTAGCCTCTGTTCATAAATGCATGTTGCAGTTTTTGATTGTATTGTAAAAGGTCATCGTGATTGGAGAAAATTCTTTTGGCTCTAATGGCTAGGCTATGTGGGAGTGATCTCTTTGTGCTCATAGGGTGGCAGCTGTCATAATGGAGGTATTGTTGCTTGTTGATTTCCTGGACCATCAATATATCATCAAATCCAGACAAGCCCCTAACCTCAACCTTAGGTAATTCCTCTCCTTCCTACTAGCACACTTATTACATTCAATGCCACAATAATTATTCATTATATAATACAATTTTTAGTTTATATAATATATAATATATATATATATATATATAAAGTGCGTGATATCATAACTGAAAAACAGTCAGCTGTGGACAGTCAACCTTGCAGTTCTACAAGAACATCAGTCTACTCTCTTGACCTGATAAAGCTGTCTGTGACAGTGAAAGCTTGTCCTTAAAAATGTGTGTGTTTTTTTTTAGTGTTCTATCTAAACAATTTCTACTCCAGTATCACTAAGGTAAGTGTGCTAGCTATCCCTCCTAATTTAAGCCATGATTTAGCCTAGCGATCACTTCCAAATAACTTTTACATTATTGTAGTGTGTTTCTTCATTGTCTTGATAAAAAAAAATTGACGTTTTAATAAGTTAATATTTCCCCAAAATATATTCAGTAACTTAATTTACCCTAAAAGATAAAGTAAGAATCATAAACAGTAGAGCTCTGTGAGTACTCATATTCCGAGCTTCAAGCCCAGCTTGTCACTAAAGCTCGAGATCAAACGTTTTGTAGGCTTGTCATTTTCAAGCTTCATCTTGATTTACTCAAAATTAATTTTTAAAACACAATACTAAGCATAGTCTTTTTAATTGAGATAATATCAGCATTTTTACTTATAAATCATTCGGTTACTTAACAAATTGTTAAATTTTAATTTCCATTTTCACATTAATAATGTAATAGCACTTTAAAACCACTTTCAACTGGTAAATTTATTCAATAGTGTCTTCCATTTTGAATTATATGATTGAAAGTTGTTTACTTGTATTGTAATGACAAAGCAATGAAAATAAAAATAGCCAAGAAGATTACCAAATATTTGAATGATTCTTTTAACTATTTTCACCTGGTCCCTTTCTAAAATAATAATTTATGTTGAATAAAAATGTAATATCAAGTATATATTATTATATTAAATATTTTCAAACTTAAAATATTTAAAATTCATATTAATTAATATGTTTAGCTACAAAACTAGCTCTAGTTAAGTTACTATTTAGTCATATAATTATGTTGGTCAACCTGTCTAAAATCAATGTTGATCTTATTTATTGCAATACATATTTTACCAAACCTACCACATTTATATTAAAAAATCATCTAATATTTCATTGTTTGCTAGAAATATTATTTTAGTCATATTTTTAATTTTAAAATATCAGCATCAACTTTCATAAGCATTAAAAATTGAATCAAAGTAAATTTCTCAATAAAATAATGTCTAATGAGAGCCTGTACAATGTGCATGTGCAACTGCACATAGAGGAATGGAAATGGAACAGAATAAGAGATCATGTACGATTACACTAAGGATTTATAAACGAAATATGAAACACTTCAAATTTATAATTGTTTATTTCTTATAAGGTAAATTAAGTTACTGAAGCATATTTTGGGGAAATATTAGCTTATTAAAAGGTCAATCTTATTAACTTGTGATCAAGACAGTGTAGAAACACTGTACAACAATGCAAAGTTATAGTGAAGGAAGCCAACCTGAAAGGATAGTTGAATATTCAAACTAATGTGCAACTGTGGAAGTTTTGAAGAAGTGGAAAGTGTAAAAGTTTAAGAAGACATGAAGAGAGAATTGTGTTTGTTCCTATTTAAGCCTAACCTAAATGTCCTTTCAGGTTGGCTTCCCTCAATGTCAATCACTTTACATTATTGTACAGCGTTTCTACACTGTCTTTTAGTACATTTCCAAGCCACCATGTGTTTATTCAATTTAGTAACTTTCTTTTATAATTAGTGTAATTTTAATGTCCTTAAAACATGAGTGTTGAAGCCATTTTTATTATTTTTTTATTAGATTTTTAAATTCAATTTTTAATGCTTATAAAAGTTGATGCTCACACTTTAAAATTAAAATAATATTTATAGCAAAAAATATGAAATAGTAAATGCTTTTTTAATATAAATATGAGTTTGGTAAAATATGTATTGCAATAAATAAGATCAACACTGATTTTAGACAAGTTAACCAACATAATTCTATAACTAAATAGTTACTAAACTAGACCTAGTTTTATGACTAAACGTATTAATTAATTCGAGTTTAAAATATCTTAAGTTTGAAAACATTTAATATAATAATAAATTCTTGATATTACATTTTTAATTTAACATAAATTATTATTTTAGAAAGGGACCCGGTGAAAATAGTCACAAGAATCATTCAAATATTTAGTAATCTTCTTAGCTATTTTTCTTTTGATTGCTTTGTCATGGCAATACAAGTAAACAACTTCAATCGTATAATTAAAAATGGACAACAACATGAATAAATTTACCAGTGGAAAGTGGTTCTAAAGCTCTATTACGTTATTGATATGAAAATTGAAATTAATTTTTAACCGTTTATTAAATAACCGAATGATTTTTAAGTGGAAATGCCAATATTATCTTAATTAAATAGCCTATGCTTAATATTGCATTTTAAAAATTGATTCAAGTACATCAAGTGAAAGCTCGAAAATGAAGAGCCTACAAAACTTTCGATCTCAATCTCGAGCTTAAAGGGAAGCTCGAAATCAGAGTACTCACAGAGCCCTAGGTATTACGGTATTATTGGAAATATGAAATTCCAGATTTTGTTTTTTTAATTTCTAAAGTATATTACTTGCTCTTTCTTTTAATTTCTCGAATTTTCGAGAATCATTTTTTAACTTTCGTGATGAGATCAAGATTTTTTCTCTCCAATTTTCAAGTCTCCCACATCCCTAGTAAAGTGCTCTGACATTATGATATGTGAAGAAATCATACCTGCTGTTGCAGCTTCTTGAACTCGCGAGGATTCGTCCCCTTTGGCACAAACATCAACGCACTCTCAATTTTGACCGGCGTACTACTGTGTGTTGGAGACCCGTCAGCTACCCACTGAGAACAGACAAAACCAGCGCATTAGGGACCTCTCCTTACAAAACAAAAATACAATTTTATCTTGCACAAAATTAGTACCAAACACTTGATCAAAATGTGCTCATTGAAAAAAACCATGAACATCCTTAAGTTTTACTATGGAAATTTGATTTTACAAATTTATTAGTAAGAGTTACATGTATTAATTCCTCATTAAATTTTATGAAAGGTCCCTTATGATCTGGTTTTGTCAGGACAGAACACACGGCGCAATCGGCGTGTGTTTTAGAAAGTGTTTAACGACAATAATAGTAGAAAATGGGCACAAGTTTATACAATTTCAGGATTAGAGAATTAAAATGGATGAGAATTTCTTGTTCATGGTGACGTCTACATTACCATAAAAAAAAATTTACTTTTTCTTGTTTGTATGTTTTTAAGACATTTGCTAGGCATAAAAGATATTTGTTGGGAAAGTAAAAGCCAAGCTCAACAAATATCTACGACACAAATATGTCTTTTTAGCTGGCATTTTGATCAAATGATTGGAATAATTTCTATAAAATTACACTTTGACAGGGACTTTAAGCCCGATTGTCAGCGTATGCACTAAACCATTCAACAGAGCTATCCAGGACTCATTCCAATCAGGTTGAGATAGATGAATAACACAAAAGATCAAGACAAATCATGAAAAGCTCGTTTGATAGAATGTGAGGCATGTTAATAATGACAAAACGGGTTAAAACCTCTCTGTTGTCGTGGTTTAAATTAGGAGGGGTAGCCAGAACACTTACCTTAGTGATACTGGAATAGAAATTGTTTAACTAAAACATCAGAAAACTAGTCAGAATATCTCTCTTTCTCAATTTCGATTCTAAAGTTCAACATATATTTTTTTTTATTTTCGATTTCTATTCTTGAACATTTTCTGTTTTATTATTTTTCCAAGTATTCAACCCCATATAAAAACGTATTTATCTAAATTCATAGCTTTTTAAATAAAACTAAAAAATTTAAATCCTAATCAAAAACCATTTAATTTTTAATTTTAAAAAAGAAAAATATTAGTACAAGTATTAAAAGA
Source organism: Timema podura (assembly GCA_033556935.1). NCBI lineage: Eukaryota > Metazoa > Arthropoda > Insecta > Phasmatodea > Timematidae > Timema > Timema podura. The sequence goes on from JAVRXN010000008.1 coordinate 12,528,620, forward strand.
TAATATCTATAAATAATAAAAGAGCTATGAATTAAAAAAATAAGCATGTATTTTTACCTTCAGATAAATGCTCACAGAGTCAAAACATTTATGAATATTTAAAAAAGTATAATAAACAATTGTTGAAAACACAACAAGTCACTAATTGAAATAAAATATGTATCAAATAGTGGCAAATAAACTAGTAAGAGAGATAATTGATTACTACTCATTCTGAATTTTCTTCTGTCTACTTAGTCATCACTACCTACCTACATTGAGAGCAAAGAATCAAAGTATTGAGAATTGTAATATTCTAATGATTGTAATGATCCTAGATTCTTTTAATACTAGTAAGAATCGAGGGCATCAGAATTCACATAAAAAACCTTTTTAAGGTCAAATTTTCACTGTCACAAAAAGCGTTTTAAGGTCAAGAGTAGACATCTTCAGCCGAAGATGACTGTAGTCTCTTAACCTGAAGAAGCAGTCTGCTAGAGTAAAATCTTGTCCTCGTGTGTGTGATTTAAACAATTTCTACTCCAGTATCACTAAGGCAAGTGTGCTTGCTATCCCTCATAATTTGAACCAATTGTATATTTTAGAATTAATATAATCTTTCCTTTAAAATAAAAATCTTAATTCAGTGTAAATTAAGTAGTGTTTTTAACCCATTGAAGTAGCTGTAATAAACGCTTTAACATATTTAAATAAGCATTTATCTTATCATGAATTTCCCAATAATATAGCTCTAATATTTCTCTTTTTGAAGTAATTTGTTATATTTGTAAGAAGGTACAGGAAAAGTAGATAGAAATCTACCCTATTATGTTTCTATACACTTTTTCTCTACCTTCTGACAAATAAAAGCAATAGTTTAACAGTATTTTACAATTTAAAATGTAGAACCATCATTGATAAACCTTAAAGTGCTTCAAAAACAATAATTTGTACAACTCGAATGGATAGTAAGGCGCAGTGGTTTAAACAATATTAATGATAACTAAAATACAAATTGATTATTTTCTCCATATTATTTTTTTGTCATACTTCTACTTCAATGTATTAAAATTTAAGATGCAATGAATATTTTGTAAAAGTGTAAGCCAGTGGTAATATTCTAAGCTGTTGCTGTAATTTAACCCAAGGATATAAAAAAGCTTCCACTAAATTGTACTTGCCCCCTGCAGAAGTGCATGCTTAGTAATAGGGGTGTGCAAAGCTTTTAAACTACTTCCAACAAACAAATATTTTGGCGTATGACAACAATGAAGTTTCGAATAAAAGATACAAATAAAAAATTCTTTCATTCTATGTTGTTATGTACATTCTAATAATAACCTTTAAATGTTAACAAATTGAGGTGTACTAAATTGTGTTTGTAATAACTTGATTTATCAGCTTAAGAAAAGTAATTTAAACATTTTAGTAATAAATAATTTTATTTATTATATTTACTGTATAAATATAAATAAATATAAATCATGCTATGTTTTGCAATAATTCTAAATTTGGAGTAGAAGTAATTTTTATTCAATTTCCCTTTTAATTAAAAAAAAGTAGTCTCTGCACATCCTTATTTAATAAAGATATAGTTGAGATGGCAATTATAAAAATGAAGGCAGTAATAATATAAGCTTGAAATAATTTTAGATGGAGAGTGAAAGGCATTTCTTTAAATAGTTAAAATGTGTACTAAAAAGGAATAGAAACCCTTATCTGATGTAAATAAAATTAAATCTTTTCAATAAAGGAGAAAAATTTGTTTTAGTATAAAAATGTATTTAAATAAAATAAAATCAAATAAATTTAAATTATTTGTATGGTAGAGTGATTAGAAAAATTACAGCTAATGTGTATATATGTTTTTTTAACTTTTTCTGTTCGCAAAGACCCAATCGATCATTAAAGAAGTTTTGAAAAATTTATGTATCAAATGATTCATTAAAAATAAAATTTATAAGATAAAAAATTGATTTTTCAACAATTCCCTGTTAAAACTTTTGAAAGTAAACAAATTAAAAATGAGGCAAAACATGATTTTTCCCACCCCAAGTTACGTTAAAATATTATTACTAGAAACATTTCAAAATATATTTAAAATTTACATTTACAGTAAGTCCTTGTATAAAGAAAGCATTGGTTGCAATGTGGAAAAAACATGGCCACAAAAAATCTTGTTATAGATTAGATAAATGAGAACCTATTCAAAATCTTTTCAGTTCATATTTTGAATTTTGAAGTCTTCAGTTAATTTTTGTTATGTAATATTTACATAGTTTTGTTTGTAAAAATCATGTTAAATTAAATAATAGGTATAGGAAAATACATAGAGCATAAAAAATAATAAAGCTGGAAACAGGCTTAGAAAGGATAGAAAAGACACAATTATAGCACTAATGGTAGAGAAACAAGGCACATACTCTACTCTACAGCAGTGGTGGGGAATCACAGAAGTTGTCTATAGGAAATAGCTAATGTGATCTCGAGACAGCACTATCAAAAAAGTATCCTTTCTCACTGAATGTGTTATACACAAATCCTGAAGTAATAAGATAACTCCCTGTAACTATAAGATATGTCTATGCTGGTAGATGTCTCAGTTTGTTAACTTGTAGACATGTGCGTAGTCTTTGGTTCCATTATGATGTAACCATGTTAGAGCCAATGTGTTATCAGGCAAGGTATTACTCCTTTCCTTTCATGGTTAACTAAGTGTACCAAATAAACAGCAACTACCAGGAATGTTATATTTTTAGTATCTCCAGCAATAATGAACCAGAACAATAAAACCCTAACATGCTATGACAAGCAGAGTTCATTCTATAAGAATCATATGGTTTTGTATGTACACTTAGCTTATCTTGAAAGGTAGCTGTCTTACCTTGACTAATTACAATATGACTCTTTCTAATAAACTACATAATAATGGAACTAGGCTTGTTAACTTTCTTGACCTTCAGACCCTTCAGAAATGTAAAGATAAATATCTACATTAGTTTGACTCAAAAAACATTTATAATTAGTCAGTGTAGCCAAAAGTTGTAAATTAAATTGTATAGTGGCTATAAAGTAATACAGGGATGTTTACAAAATATGTTTGTCTTTCACAGACTAATTGAAGAGTATTTTCACAACTACTTACTGTTTTTAAATATAGACTAGCAGTGATATATATGAATGTAAATCAAATACAATTGTTCTTTCTTTGTCAAGTAATTTAACTTTTTACAAGTTAAGCGACTTGTGATCTTAAAAGAGCACATTATTTAACAACTACACAAGCTTCCAAGATAATTTTTTTTTTTAATATACAAGCACTTAAGTACGGTATTTAAAACCCTTTAATGTTAATATTTCAATACAGGATTAAGAACAAGAACATTCTTGAATGATTAAAAATCTTTTTTTTTATTATTACAGAATGCCTTATTACCTAACCAGGTTATCTACATGTTTACGCTAATTTGACAAGGGTTGGTTTAAGGTAGAATTTAGAAGAAATGAACCCACATTTGTGTGTACAAATAATGATATAGACCCGGCAGTAATTTGAACCCTGTCCAGACCAGAGGAAAGGTTGACATCTTATGCCATGCAATAAATGATAGTAGAATTAGTCAATAAAATCTAGTCAAAATAAAAAATTGATAATTAATATTAGGTCACAAGAATATTGTTAAAAATGGTCTCATCTTAAATGGCTTTTGATGTATCAAAAACGATAAATAGTATGAAAACACTAAAATTTAAACAAAAGTTGTGAAATTAGAGATTGAGTTGAAATTTCTATCAAAATGAGAAGTTTCTGTAAACGGTTTTATTGGACATGGATAAAAATAACACTAAGAGAAACCATAGCCCCAACACATGCATAGATAAGAAAGTGTCATGCTGGTCCCATCACCATCCACCGCAGGAGAACTAGATAAGACTAAAGAAAAATTATAATAATAAAAATAAAAAGATGAGGACACTTAGACCCTATGGTAAAGAGAAGGCTTCGTCAGCCGAATGAAATCCAATTACCTCCTCAGCATTCGCATCCACCCACTAAAAAATAAAATGGAAAGAAAAAAATCATAAATAAAACTCAACAAATCAATATATTACACTACAAGGAAAGGTTCATTAATTATCCAAGTCAGGGGGGCGTGAGGAAGTACAGCTCCTCAGAATTAACGCAGAGGGAAAGGAGGGTATGTTGTTACAATCACTAATGTGAGTCAATATATTTAGAAAAGAGTATAGGAAAGGTGGATATAAACATATTAAAGGGACGAACACAGTCTGGCTTTTACAATGAAAAGAAGGACACAAGATCAGATAATGTAAGTCCGACACCTTAGTCAGTAGCGTGTCTGTCTCCTGAGCTAAGGGTCCCTTGTTCGATTCGGCATGGCTGAAAAATTTATCATTGGTGAAATGTGGGTTTACACTTTCAAAATGATAAATTAACGGCCGAGGACTGGATGTTTAAAGTTTTTCACTTAACATAATTTGCTCTTAAGAATTTGTATTTCTATGATTTAAGTATGGCTTTAAAACAGAAATTATACTTAAAAACATGTAATACAAATATTTTTCAATCTTACTCAAACTCCAATGAAACTTTGTTTTCATTCAAACTTGAATTAAATTGAAAATTACTACTCACACGCCACTATTAATATGTATTTTACTTTTCTGATAGCTAGTCAAGAGGGTTATTGGAAAACAAAATCTTTATATTGAAGAACAGTTAACTAAAATATATCAAATATTTCCAAATTAAAATCAAAGTAAAAATCTTTTTGATATTATTATTTAGTGATCAAGGTAATATTATGCATAATGGTCCAAATTAGAATCAAAGTAAAATTTTTTTTGATATTATTATTTAGTGATCAAAGTTATAATATGCATAATGGTCCAAATTAGAATCAAAGTAAAAATCTTTTTGATATTATTTAGTGATCAAAGTTATAATATGCATAATGGTCCAAATTTAAACACTAAATAGTATTTATAGAATTTATTTGTCTTAGATCTTTTCCCTTGAAAAAAAAATAGACATTAATACATTAAATTAAAGCATATTTGTGAAGTATAAACATTGAATGTAATGAACATAGCACAGATTATAATATATATATATATATATATATTATATATATATATATTAAATTTGTTTATTAATTGCACACCTCAATAAACAAGTTTATTTTTGAAAAGAATAAAGTTTAAAAAAGGTGTATACAAGGATTTTATAGACACAGGTAAGATTATGCGGAAGGGCTCTCTAAAGATTGAAACCTGAATTGAGTAATTAATGAACGCATCTAAAGGGTACAACTGTGCAAGGATTAAACATAAAAAGTTGGATGATGAAATTAAAGCATAAACAATTTAGTAAATTGGAGAATTCAACACACAGTAAATCACACAAAATACATTTTTATTGTTCACAGTAATGTTTGTAGCACAAATCTGACAGGTTAAAAACAATTAAAAATAAACATATATTTAACAAATAAAGACATAAAATTTAGGTTAATAGCATGGTACATAATTGTATTTAACAAAGTAATGAGTTAAAAGTGTTAAGAAATCATTTTTTCTAAGTTTGAGGTGTTTTAGGAAATGTATTTATGTTATAAATCTCAAGCTTTTGGTTAGAAGTTTATGTTAAAAATTCTTATCTTTTAAATGCAAACTAAAATGAATTTTATTTTATTAAAAGCCTGTTAATTATTTCAACTAAAACAAATATATAAAAAAAACATTGCATTACAATACAGAAAGCTTTACACGAGACCAACAAATAGATTATAATAAAACTGCATTATCTATTTTAGTATTTATTTTTGCTAAGATAAATGGTTTTGTAAAATAAACAGAGCTTTCTATTAGAATACCAAGTATGGAATGTGAATTGGTCAATAGTTTTTACACAAGTACTATTAAATATATAATTAAGAAGCTACCACAAAGACATAAGTGTAAGCTAAGGTTTCCATTTATAAAGTAGTTGTGAAGCCGAGTGGATGGAAAGGGAAGACAATAGAAGAGTGATATTGAATTAGATAATATATTGTTATTAACTGTACCACTTCAGCCAAACTATTCAGCCTGAGGAGTTTATCAACTGCAGTGGCATCTTTCTCCCCATCCACTAACTTACATATTTAGTTACGTTAGAAAAACAAGGAACAAAAAATAGAAAGTGCTGATTATTGTGAAGTTTATGTGACAGATTATGACTAGAATGAAATTAATAATAACTATAGCTTTTAAGGCCAAACCATCTATGAAATTTGGATAAACCTATTGTTGAAACAAGATATTAACTTTTTTCCGTCATATTTATAGATTAATGTTTTAATATACTTGATATTTGAAAAACTTAGCTCTATATACACCAAATATATTTAACAACACTTTGGGGAGGGGTGAGAGAAACACAGCCCCAAGACAATGTATACACCAGACCCACAGCCTTTAGGTTAAAAGAACTTCACTCTTTGTGAAAGCTTGGGGATCATCAGTACATGTAGACTCCAGTGACATCACTATGAAGCATGTATTTTTAAAAACAGTTGACTTTAGAGATAGGTTTACTAGAGACCAGACCAAAATTGCCATCTAGGGCCAATAAACGGTCTTTTACAAAGCTAAGTTCAGGTAGTGGCCCCACCCTCCAACCAAGCCTACAAATAAATTTTTTTAAATACTATTGCCCTTTTTTTTTCCAATCAATGTTTACAAATTGTCTAGTTGATGAAAACCATCAAATACCATTATTAGTTTTTGTCTGAAAAGGTTTGTTCATTGAATGGGGGGTACGTTGGGGATGGAGGAATTGCTGACACATGGACTATTGTGTTTGGACATCTACCCCTTCACAACAAAATGAAAGTGTGTGGAAACTGGAACTAGAACTCCCCAATGCACAAGGAATCAACTTGGCTCATGGAGAACAGCCAAGTCCCCGTAAGGATGTGGTGTCTGGTGTATATCTTTTCTGTGAGCCAGCCCCATTTTGATCACCATAACTTTCAAAATATATTTTGCTAAGACTTTTCAAAGTAGAGTGTAACTAAATTACATAATAATATATTAATAGTTTAAATCATGTATAAGGGCCACAATGAATTTAAAAATACTGAGGGGACTTCATTTCAGATAATTCAAAAAACTTAATTTGAAAAGTATTACTATTACAAATAAAAAAAGTATGTTCATGAAAAACGTTAAGAGCTATTCTCTATTTCCCCCCCAGAAATTTGAGACTATTTTTCAACAAAGGTGTAAATGTTAGGAATTTAAACTTTATGAGCAAGTCGATTTCATAATATGACCAATGTGTGTCGATAGCTGTAATTTCTGGAATGTTTGTTCCTTTTCATAAGGGAAAACAAATGTCAACATACTTGTGTGCTGTCTAACATTGCACATGATCGGCGTGCAAGTCTAACTATTTTTGGGGAGCAATCTCTGGTGAGTAAACATCTGGTGCATTTTTTATAATTCCCCATTACAAATTTCAAAATGTCAACATCAAATGGTGTGTTGATTCATCAAAAGGTCCGCAGGCCACAAATAATCATGGATGTTTGACATCCCTCTCTTGAATGAATGTTGGTAAAAATTTATGGTTTAATGGAATGGTGATTTCATAATAGTCAGTCAAATGGAAGAATGTGTGAGAAAAGGAATACAAAAAAAGAGAAAACATATCTTAATGTATTTACTGTATATCCCTTTCTTGAACCTTTCCTCTTGTTCTTCCAAATTTAACATATTTTCCTCCAAGAGTTATTTTAACACATTAAAAAAAAAAAACTACCCCTCTCCCCTCCCCCTCAGACTTACAAAGAATATACTAACTAAACAATGAAAATAAAACGATTTTTAAAAAAAAGCACTATCTAGGTCCCAAACAACTATGATTTAAAAGAGTAATTTTATATATAAATATCCAATATTTTTCTTATTTACCACTCAAAATCATTTGTCATCAGAATATATGAATTTATCTCAATAACATCCACCATTATTTGTTTTCCCTGATAGAAGATTTATTACCCAAAATAATGCTGTGCATAGATTGGCAGCACCTAGCTGTATTCTATTCAGTGCAAAAAGGTATTAATATAATCAAAAGTAGCACCAAATATAGTCTTTAAAACCGTTTTAAGTTTTTATGGGATTTTAATTTTGTTACAGTTTGTAATAAACCGATTTCTCTAATTTTCAAGGTTTAGAAAGCTATTTTCTTCAAGGCTTTTGTCACATACCTATTTTAAGGTGTTTAATTTAGTCATTTTATGTTGGTGGTTTCTTGATTACGAGTATGCCTATTCACTTTCTTTGTTAATAAGAACTATAACCGATGTTATGCCGGGATTATGATAAACTTAACGTTCACCTAATGTAAGGAATCTAGGTGTGATCAGGATTTATTTAGCAAAATGTTAACAACTCACTTGAGCCAGACACAGAAACATGATATGAAGAGTTTGAAAACAAACTGTTCACTAAAATGTTAATCAAGCAATTAGGGATGATTAAGCTGCAAGTAATTTGAATAAAAACTTTACTGGATATAGAAAATAAAGTGTAATAAGAGGAAGACAGTTTTGAGTTCTAGAGGTGTGCACAAACTACACCAAAGAAGCAGTCTGTATACTATAAACAAACAAATACAGTACTAAATAGCCGCGTTGACGTTGCTCGCAACATGATTGGCTCGCTGGAATAAGTCGTCTCTTAACATAACTTTCACATAATGTACAACTTCTCCTGTGGATAACTCTTAGGTTAAATGAGCATTAAGTAAAATGCATCGTAATAACTTCCATATAAAGCCCCGGGAAGAGCCTTTACTTTATGTGAACATTTAGGTTTATCATGGTCCCAGCATTAACTAAGGTTTACAAATTTTAAGCTAGTTTTAAAATATTTAAAAATAGTTTGGTGTTAAAAATAACAAAAAAATACATAGAAAACAAATTAAAAATATGAATTCATTGTAATTAGTTTAAATAAAAAACATTTATATAAAATTGAGTTGGACTCATAACACACTAACAGTTATTTATTTTTAGCACCGGGTCTTGCTACGGGTTGTACACCAATAATTAAATAAATACCCACTTCGGTGGCTGCGTGGTCTAACGCACTACTATCGCGTTAGACTAGACTGCCAAAGACGGGCAGATCATGGTTCAACCCTGGCCGGGTGCAATGAAGGTGGTGTTCTCTAAATAGTTTACCACTCTCCTATAAACGCAAATGCATGTGCACTTCCTATCAATTAAAACCTTCCTAATCCCTAAAGCACTAATGTAATTAGTACAGGTGTATAACCTCAATGGGTAGTAAAACATGGTGCTAAGAAATATAAATTAAATTGCTTAAACCAATTTGATATGTTGTTTAATATTTAATTCCTTAATGTAAATTCTCAACAAGTTTAAACAAAATCAGATATTAATAATTTGTTTTTGAAATGCTCATTTTTGCTTTATCTTTGTTTACTTTGTCAAACCGCATACTACTCTACTAACACACTTTACTTCACACTGACATGGTAGTAATGTATTGACCAAAGGTAGTATTAGTATTACTAAGTGAAATGCATTCAAACAGACTTGGTGCGAGACTAGGGTGACTAGTTCATTTTGTCCTACATTAGTCATTTAAAAACCATTGCTTGGAGCGCACTGTGTTTGGAATATAAAACATACTATGTTCCATTTCTATGCATAACATTAATTTCTACATTTTTAGGGGTATTCATAAAATTTTTTATGACAATTCTCAATTGCCTTTATGTACCAAACTAACCAACCTGCATTTATAAATATCAAAATACCTTATAGAATTGATATTAAATGATTTAGAAACCATATTGTAAAAAGTAATGTTAAATAGGGGTGTGTGAAGTAAACTTATCAATTTAAAGAGTAGTAAAATTAAATAGTATGAAATATTCCCCAATTCGAGTCAAAATTTAATTTAATTTTGGAACAAAATATAAGTTTACTTATTTAATATTTTATATATAACTTACAATATGTTATGTTGGAAACATGATTAACATATTTCATCTTAAGTTGATAAATTATGTTGGCCATTCATGTTTGGAGAAAGGTACAGGAAAGGTGGATAGAAACATATTTAAAAAAACACAATATGGCTTTTATAAAGAAAATAACTTGTGAGGTTATTTTAATTATTTAATATTATAATTTCACTACAAAAACCATATTGGGTTTGTTCCTTTTATATGTTACTATTCACCTTTCCTGTACCTTCTTCTAAAACATTAATTCGTGATACACATAACATCACACAATTACAAAAATTCAACATAAATGTGTGACTTAACCTAAAATATTTTTAGTGGTGAAGCTTTGTAGTTGTAGAATTTGGAATTGTACTTTTGAATTTAACTCGAAGCTGACAAATATTCTAAGAAAAGTCTAAGTTTTTAAAGTTTTGCACACCCGTAATGAGTGTGTATAAAATATTAAAGCAATAATAGAAATAACAATACAAACAAGAAATATTCATCTCTTTGAGGAAAACCTCTTTTCACTTTTTGAGGTAGTTTGTAATATAAATTTAACTTCTTGTGAATATATATATTACAAACATGTGATAAAGATGGTCTTAAAAAGTAAACAAACTTAACTAATTAATTTCATTTACTACAACAGATTATATTAGCCAATATACTTTATGTATAAATATTAATATATATATTGTTTCTCATGAAAATAAAGTTGATAATTAATATTTTATCTCTCACTAGGGTGTATACTTTATCATTAAAACATTAAAGTTTTGACTAAAAAAAATCTTATACATGAAAACATTGAGTTTAGCAAGCATATTTTCAATAAATTCTTCCTTCTATCAGAATCAAAGCTCCTCTTCAGATAAATTGTATATTAAATGATTTACATTATGGTATTGTGTGCATTAATCTTCAATGAAAAACAAGTTCAAATAAAAACATCTATACACTAAGAAAATTTCAAACTTATAATTCATATATCAATAAAAAGGTGAGAAAAAAGAGTAGGAATTAAAATAAAATAATGTCCCAACCTAACCAAAATTAGAATAAAATATGTAAGCTGCCATTTAATTTTCTCTAAATATAGCTTATAGCTAAAAAGTTTAACATAATTATTCCGTAACATATTTATGACAACCTATACACTCAAAGTCGACAAAGGGTATATATTTTAAAGTGTTACTGGCACATATAAAAATATGGTTTGTGCCAGCACAATATATTTCCACAAACGTAACGAAAAAGGCTAACCATCACTGCTGATTAATTAAAATATATGAATTTTATGATAAGTCAGTACACTGCATAGCTAAAAAAATTATATTTTACTGATAATACAGCAATATATTTAAAAATGAGGTGGCCCAATGGCTAAATAATTTTATAAATATGAAAATTGATAAAAATAAATAAAAAGGAAAAATAAACTAATAAGTGTTAAGTTATTGAAGAAACACTTATTAGTTTAGTTTTTTTTATTCTTTATTTTTATCAATTTTCCTTATAATAAAATATAGGAATATAAAGTAGAAAACTGTCACAATTCCTATTCTAAAAATAAAAAACACAAGTAAAAGCTTTAAAAAAAAGACTATACTCTAATAAAAGATAGGTGTTTATTAATAGGGATTAACACAAATAATATTTACCAACTTTAATTCTCATTTTAGATTTTTTTAAATATCCTAGCTAGATAATAGAAGAAAACAGGATCAGATCCTTTAGGGAAGTTCCAGTGTTACAAATACATAATGCTTTTTCTCAAATCTGAATCTGAATTTCACCCCCTAATCTCAAATCTTTGGATCCAAATCCAAGTGAGGTTAAGTGTTTCTGGCGTTGGTAGGATTTATTTACCTCAATTATAATTTTGTTTACAATAAAGGTTGCTATTGAAAACAGCAATAATTGAAACCTTTTTTTGTTATAATGTGAATTCATATTTAACTAAGAAATAATGTTCTAGGGCAAGAGTTCTTAACCTTTTTATCCTACTAGATGCCAGTATGACTTCAAAAGTTAAAATAGATCGGGTCCTGTACCCCCATTTATTTCCTGTGCCCTCAAGGGATATGGATACTCCAAGTTTAGGGTTTAGCTAGTTAGTTTGTCCAATAATGTTGTGTTAAGCCACTAATAAACATTATGTTAGCTCTAAATAGAATAGAGTTAATATTTTTGAGAAAAAGTTTGATCTTAAATATCATTAAGGATTCAAGGAAATGTCACTGAAATGTGTGTATGGATGTGAATAGTTTTAGGCATTCATTTTCTGGCAATGATCAACAAACAATTTAACACTCATAAATAAAACTCAATTTTCGCTTCATTACTAGTAGTGTGAATGGTATATTTTAGCACCTCGATTATGTAGTTAAAACCTCGATGTTTATAAGAATCTCACTTTCGATCACCAACATTGATTGAAAGTCACTAGATTTGGTATTTTAGAAATATATCTTATTTGATTTGTTAGTTAATCTAAAAAGTTATCAAATGCTTCCAATAATAATTCCTTAGAGATAACTGTATAATAATTCATCCTTAAATTACTAATTAAATGAACTAAGAATGTGAGTACATTCCCCCCCCCAACATTGTGGCAAAATAATTTCCAGTTTTCAAATAATGGGTTTCCTATGAGAATCTGACGTTACCAAGGAATGTGGATAATATTAACTAATAATTCAACATAAATAGTTTATTTTAGCTGTCCAAATTTACATTGCAAAGATTCAGTAACTGTCCGAGTAGTGATTATTTTCAAAGCGAGGTCAAATCTGATTTATTTTCGAAGCCAAGTCGAAATTTAAGTTTCTCACACCCCTATTGGTACTTAATTTTATTTGTGATCAAACTTTTTGAAACAAACGAACTTCATTCACCCACATGATTTGGTCTTTTAACCTTTGATTATAGAAAATAAAATAACTTTTAAACTGGCAGAGTAATTATAACGCATTTAGGCAGTTAATTAACAATTGTGAATGTGATTACTGATCAAAACATATTATCTACTTTGTTTCCTGGCTTTCGAAAGTGATTAGCTCTACCTTGGTTATTTTCTTTGGATCCGGTGTGCCTGTCTCCAGAATTTCCACTTTCTGGTACACATTGGGAGAGTTAAGCCATCTGGTCCTGTCGTGTGTTTTCCTGCCGTCCATATACTTCTTCCAGTTACTGAAACATACATTTTTTAACAGGCAATAAATGTAACAATACAATATATGCAAGTACAGGAAATAAGTGCAGTAATGTAACAAATTAAAGGAAAAACAATTTGACTTTTAGAATTGCTGCGACTGGACCAAAAATTATATCAACATAAAATCTGTATTTATAACTCAATTAGCAGTAAGTTTTAATATATTGATGCTCTGGGAGTGTGAAATGCCCAACACAACTTAACCGTCTTTACTTTTACTTGTCCCAATGTCTGTATCTTGTCATTCCTTAATACCATACGTTTGCCTACTTGGTCCTTTCATGTCAACCTATTTTCTGTCGACAACTTGAATCTCCTATACTTGGGTTTGTAGACGGGTTGTACCTTCTCATATCGACCACTTGAACCTCCTATACTTGGGTTTGTCGACCGGGTGAACCTACTCGTGTCGACCACTTGAACCTCCTATACTTGGGTTTGTAGACCGAGTGAACCTACTCGTGTCGACCACTTGAACCTCCTATACTTGGGTTTGTCGACCGGGTGAACCTACTCGTGTCGACCACTTGAACCTCCTATACTTGGGTTTGTCGACCGGGTGAACCTACTCGTGTCAACCACTTGAACTTCCTATAATTGGGTTTGTAGACCGGGTGAACCTACTCGTGTCGACCACTTGAACCTCCTATACTTGGGTTTGTAGACCGAGTGAACCTACTCGTGTCGACCACTTTTATTACTCCCGTGTAGCGCAATACATGTATGGCCCCTAATTATTAATAAATGAGAAGTTAACAATCAAGAGCTTACCCTGATCTATACATCTCTTCTTCTTCTAGCAAGTAACCAAGAGAAGAAACTGCTGGAGGTACCTCCACATCATTGCGTGGCCTTGGAGGGTCACCTTTCACTAGAGGATGTCTGTAGATGTAGCCTGTTCGGAATCCCTAGAAGCAAAGATTGTATAAATTTAAATATACAACAACTGATATAAATAATGAAACAAGAGGTTGATAAAATATTCTACTTCAATTTTCATTTTAAAAGTTGAAATTGTGTATGTAATAAAGTGCATAAAGTAAAATATATTATAAAATAAATAAAATGATGGAAATGTACCAAAACAAAACACAAGTACAAGTTAAAACACTTAACACATATTTAAAGACACTTGAAAATATTTTGATGGCCTTATTGCATCTTCCTCAGTAGTAGTAAGACTATAGAAAGTTTCCTGTTCAGTCTTACTAATACTAATACTTCCTATGGAAGATGCAATAAGAGGTTGGAAGGTATTGCAATCTCCTGTTTAAGAGTAATATTTAATAGGACCCAGGGTAAACCCAAGCTTACAGAATTGTCCAACATCCTCATGAGCGCCTCAAACTCCACCCCTCCAATGCGCCACTGCCTTTCCTTCTTGAGCGTAGCGGGAGCAACGTCCGAACCCTCTGTATGTTTGGGTACAGAATCTGGTGCTCGCCTGGCTGCCTCATACACATGTTTACGAGCCTCATCAGACACCAAGACCAAATTCTCAATGCCTATAGGCATCAGCTTAATCTGGAAAATGAACATATTATATTTATTTAGCTCTTTATTTACCTTCAGGATGATTATGTATACAACTTAACTATACAACTTTAAATCATGAAAGTATCCAACCGCTAGCTCAGTCGGTAATGTATATGTCTACTGAGTTAAGGTTACAGAGTTCAATTCCCGGCATGGCCGAAAATGTATCAATGATGGAATGTGGGTTTACCCTTTCACAGTGGTGAATTATCAACTAGGGTATGGATGTTGTGCCTGTTCTTGATATGAGTTAGTATACAGGTTGTGTGCAGATACAATTAGTCGGTTTAGAAAGTGCAAGTTTAATACCCAAACTCCCACTGTTCATATTGTGCATGATAGTTTATGTTGTGTAACTTAAAAAATAAAAATAAGATTTATAAAAATTAAGATAAAACCAAGTTTTATATGAATGAATGATTCAGTAGCTTGATAAAAAAAATTTCAAGGGATATAAAGGAATTCAGACATCTTATATTGTGCCAGTTATTGAAATTTTCAAGATATTTAAAAATGGATTATTAAGTATATCAAGTGAAAGCTCAAAAATGACGAACCTACAAAGCTTTTAATCTCGATCTCGAGATTAAAGGACAAGCTTGCCTCGGAGCTAGAAATCCTAGTACTCGCAGAGCCCTAATATATCATGAACATGTTTAAGAACTTACATTTATACATGATTGCTTATAGATAAGGACATGCAAAATTTGCATATTTTGTGATGACACAAGTTTTATGCAAATTCTATTGTTTTCACAAAAATAACAAGAATTAAGTTTTTTTTTTGTTTTTGTTTTTCTAAATAAATACAATTTATTTGTAATTTGGCAAGTACCATGTCATGCAATATAGTTTTCAACGTGGTAACACTGGTGATAGCGCTATGCCGTGCCAGGGCTGCCATTTGTATCAATAGTTGGGCCTTTTTTTTAGGTTAAGATTAAAAATTATTTATACTTTTACACATTAAGATACTTAAATTGTTATTTTGATAGATCTATTAATAACTCTTTTTTTTAATAATATTTTTAGCATATTTAACTAAGATATGATTAGATTTGATCATTCAAAATTCATGAATATTTGCTTCGATTCGAGATTCAATTCATACACAAATAATCTGCTTTGTAGATGTTTAAATCTTTGTGATTGCTGAAGAAGATTTTTATGTAGCTTTTTATAATACTTTGATAGTATAGAACGGCATGGGCTTCACACTCCTCCAAAAAAGTGTCGAGCCAAAAGTTCACTACAGGTGTGTATGGGCCTTTCCCTTCCATGCTTCTCTTAATGTTTACTAAATCCACTAATTTGGTTTCTTTTTTTTTTTTTACTGTTTTCCCTTAATGAATTTAATGATAACTTTAATATAATTACGGGTACAGTGTAAGAGACCTCAAGAAAACAAGTATATTAGGAGCCTATTTATAAACGATTAAGTGGGATATTAGATACATGTGAGCTGTTCTGCATTCTTTGTCTGACAAATGCCTAGTTGGGCTATCAAGATGTTTTCATTTTTTTAAATGTTTTTCTATTGTTTGGATATAATAAAATGGTTCCAATAATCTAAATTTCACCTAATAGAGACTATATAAATCACATGACAATTTAGCACCTGGTTTAAGCTGGATTGCATGTTAAACATGGAGTGGGAAGGCTTCTTAAATTTTGCATGTGGAGGTACATAATATTAAAACACTATTTTCACTTCAGGGCTAGCATAGCTTGCATTAAACGCACCCTAAAAATAGCTTAACTTTAATGAGAGTAAAAAAAATATGCTCATACTCTGCAGCCAAGCACTCACCTGAGTTTCACAAGCCAGCACAGTGTTGTAAACATTGTAAAATGCCTCTTCTACCGTTTCACCACAACACACAGCACCATGGTTTTGAAGGAACAGAACCTGAAAGTAAATAACAATTTGTGTAGTTGCTTTAAAAAAAAGTCATAATATTTCAAGAAATAATAAGCTGATGGTGATTCCCAAACTCCAGGAAATTTAAAGAGGATATAAGAATGCTCAATTGTAAGAAAGGCGGGCCAATCATAAGCCAAAAACATATTTTTTAAATTTCATACTATCCCAGTTTTGAGTTTCAAAACTATAATAATCTCTAAAACTACCACCAGACAAAATGCAAGACTAGACTAACTATTTAAAACATGCCATATTTATCTTAATTAACCTTGGTTCCCAAGCTTTGAGCAAGCAAAATTTTAAATAGGGATTGGGCTCATAATTTCAAGCTCATTGAAAAAGATTCTTTATTTGCCTTGAATTGTGTGTCTTGTGATTGATGCTGTTTACTGTTCTCTATAGTTTGAGGCTTTGGGCTCCAAAGTGTAAATCTTATAGCCTAGTTTATTACCTTATTGACAGGCCCTAAGTTGCGGCCTATCTTGTCCCGCTCCTCTGGTTCAAATATTCCACCAAGGTACGGGTGGTGACTCACTTCACCGATCACAATCGCCTCCTGACACAGTGGCAGCAGGCCAGATTTTAGGGATGAGACCTTTAGACAATAAAATAGTTTCAAGTGAATATGCTACTTTAAGGTGACAAGACATAGAATAAAGAGACACCGAAATACTGTGAAACATATTTTTTACAGACTTTTACTAGCACTTTAAAATAAATATGAAATATTTTTGAAATTTATTGTAGCATTTGTAAATGTAATGCATACACGCTAAATGAAACCAAATTGGATCTTTTCGCAAAATAGACTACTTGGCCTTAAGGTTGATTTTAATGAGAAATAACTGTATGAAAAGTTAAATCTGTGTATGTTATTTTATTAAGTAGCATAGGTCATTGTCCTTTATCTTTTTATTACTGAATTTACCAGAAAAACGAGTACCAAATGCTTTATTACAACTTTTTATTCTAAATATTCCTATAAACAATCAAAGTTCCCATTATAGAACATTTATTTATATCAACCAATGCTGTTGGCAAAGAAGTAATACATGAGTTTGATTTGTTTTTTATGACAGTCATATTGTGACAAAAGACAAATATTTTAACTTTATAGAATGAGAAATTCAGACCTTATTTTACTCTCCGTAGTATTATACCAATTACATTTATTTTAGTTTTTTTTTTTACCATCTTTAGGCGCAATATATTTATTCAACCCAAGCTTAATTTGACCTGATACTCATGAGCTTAATGAAAAGCTAGCATAAGATATTCGAATTAAAAAACTTGAGCTTAAAGACCCCTAGCAATTGGTAAAAACTAATTATATAGTCTAAAAAAGGACCAAATTGTATTAATACAATTAATTTAGGCTACTAGATTAAAGTAATCTCTTTGTTGTTTAGAGGATATAAACATGACAAACTATTTGTCAGTGCCACCAAGTCTTTAAAAACATTTTTTTGAATAAATTTTAAATATTTTCACTATTACAAAATTGTACATTTTTTTAAAAAGATTTAAGGATTCAAAAAAAAATTTAAGATTCAAGTTCTGGAAATATAGGATTCAATCCATCTCTAGTTTTAACTATTTGTGACACATCAACTACTAAATCATTTTGAGTGAAGCACATTAATTAGATATAGTGATGAAAGCTTTACATACGGCGAGTACTGATGGCGTGTGAACGTGGATGATGCACTTTATATCTGGCCGTGCAGCGTGGATGGCAGAGTGGAGCATGAAGCTAGACACGTTGACGGAAAAGTTGGTTGTCCCTGGTTCCACTATGTTGCCCTGCATGTCAATCTTCACCAGACTGGACGCTGTGATCTCATGATACAGCATACCAAATGGGTTGATGATGAAATGTTCTTGGTCCTGATTTAACCTTGCCTTTTGGATGTAAAATTAAAACTAATCTTAGCCAAAACTGAAATTTGAAGATTTTAAAGATTTTAAAAAAAAAAACTATTACTACCTGTTCAGGTTATACAGTACACATATATACAAATTTCACTAATGAATTAGGGATGAGGAAGTATACCCACATTTGTGTGGAAGAATAATAATGTTTATTATGACCTATCCCTTGCCTCTTGGACCCCTTATCACCAGTATCAAAACCAACTAATAGAAAGACTCCTGGTAATACGATGTTGTGAAGGCTGGCTTCCTATTGGATATAGGGAGTCAGCGTCATAAGATATTTTCAATACTATGGAGTTGATGGGAAAAAAAGTTTAAAGCATATTACAATGACATTTTTTCTGAAAACGCGTGTTTTTACATGGATGAAGTACTAAAAGGATAATTACTTATAGCACTTTAAAGAAAATTACACTTCATCCATGACTCTTTGAATATATTAGATAGATTGTTTATTTTATATTTGATCCTAGTAGCCAATTAGAAATTTATATTTTAAACTTATTCTATAAAGGTATCACTTCGGAAAAAGATAATGTAGTTTTGATGTTTCATTCATTGGCTTGTGCTAAAATAAGTGTATAAACTATAAAACTCACGGTGATCTGGTTGTTCACCCCTTGGGTCCAGCCATACAGGTCACGAGTCTGTACACAGCAGCCAGCTTACACCTGAGAATCTTTTCCCCCTTGGGTAGCCCATGCTCTCCACACCCCTGATATCGTTGATAGGAACCACGCAGTTTGAGCCTGGGAGCACACAGCATTCACAATCGCACATTTGGAAACAAGGTTCATTTCATAAATAAAAATATGATAGTGGTATGGAGGGGCTCATGAAACAAATAATGTATACATGACCGGAAAGTTAGTAAATAATAGCTTGCTGTACTCAGGTTGATTTGGCTTTGTTTCTAATAAAACTAATGGATTTGCTATGCTTCTAAAATGATATTATTAAAGACTATGAGCAAACCCTCCCAGAGGTCAAGAGAAGCCCAGGCCACTTCCAATTTTGAGGCCTTCCTCAGTAAATTAAAAACTATTAAGTGTGAAAACAACGGTACAAAACCAGTAATATATTTTAATTTTTTATATTTAATACAATAATAATTTGAACGCAGAAAAAGAACATTGTAACACTTTGTAATAAACGTTCCAATTTTTAATTAACATGTAATTAAATTTCTAGCAACTTGATGTGCAAATTCACCAACTAAGCCAGAAAAATCTAGTTTTCTTGCAATGTCATAGTTTATATTAATCATTACGAAGCCATTAAAATGATTTTGTCCCATAGTTGAACGAGATGCAACAGTGAGATTAGGAAACACACCAGAAAGTCCAAGTTGGAATATTTCTCGAAGTAATGCGTTTGGCTTACAATTTAAATTTAAAGATGACTGAATGTATTCGCTTTAGAAAAATCATCTCATCAAACCCGATCCTATTTCTTTGCCGTACTTACTTTGGAAATGTTCTGTTTATGAACATAGATCTTCAATACTGAAGAATGTGAGACCCAGGCACCTACTGGCCCCTCTGCGTGAGGGCCTGACTGAGTTTGAGACAGGATTAATAATTCCTTCTCCCAAAAAGTACCCTTTTAGTTTTATATAACAAAATAGATATGATAAATAAACAAACCTATTAAAATATATTCAAATATAAGAGAAAAAAAAATATTTGGCTTTCAGAAAAGTAGAATTCAGCCTCAAAAAAAAAACAGTAGGCCAAAATGTCCTTAAAGAGAAATTAGCCTATTGACACCAAAACCAAGAAAATTCCCCAAATCAACTAAATCATATAGGGCCTACCTTTAAAGACTGACCCAGAATGCATGCGTCCCCCTTGGACTCCCATCATGTCTGAGATTTGCTGCAACAGACCAGAGGGCCCGCTCCCATCCTTCATCTGTATCTCAATGATTCGCTCCAATTCCTCCCGAAATAGTCTGCTGTTCATGATCATCTCCACGCGCTTCCGTCGCTCCATCTCGCGCATATCCTACAGATTTAACAAACAATCTCTTAACAATACGTAGTATTCAAGTTATTAAATAATATTTTGTACTAGACAGTAATTTCTTTTAATTATGTCCATTAGTTTTTACTGTCGCTGTTTCTTATTACAGATTTATCTGTTTTCCAAAAAGTTCCTTTTATAATAGGCCAGTTTAGATCAACATTCAAATAGAATTTTAAAAATATATATAAAATAAAAATTTTTATAAATCAAAGATTGTAACTATTAAGTTGTTTTGTGTTTACAAATTCTTTTTAAGGTTGTAAGTTTCATGTATATAATTATATATATATTAGGCTTGCTAGGAAAATATTTGTCTGGAAGCTAATCTACTATGTCCAAGTTATCATTCGTTTGCTTCTGTAAAAAATATTGGAGATTTGGAGTTCTATATTTTTTTCACTGGGTTTTTTTAAGCTTGTATCCAGATATATTTCCTCCCTGCTGTGATATTTTAAAAATTATCTAATTTTAACTTTTAAGAAGTTACAATCATTTTCTTTCCGGTTTTTACAATTTATTATCTTCAAGGTAAATTTTATGGCTTTTGTTTGCACCTTACATAATATAGCTATGATACCTTATCAATTAATTAACTGCCTCAGTGACATAGTTAGCTAACACGCTAGTTTCATGTTGAGCTATACTGCCAAGGATGGGGAAATTGAGGTTCGAATCTCGCTCAGGTGAACTGGAGTGGTGGGGGTTAGTTTTCTACTCTCCCTCCACACAAATGCAGGTTCACTTCCTCTATATTCATTCAACCTTCTCAATTCCTAACCCATTAGCGTAATAAGTACTTGAGCGTATAATCTGAACGGGTAGTAAGACGTGGTGCAAAGTATTATTACTATCAATTAATTTATATTATTGTCAATTAATTTTATATTGTCAATTAATTTATATTATTATTGTCAATTAATTTACATTAGTTATTATTAGCACCGCATCTTACTACCCGTTCATGTTATACGCACTTATGCTAATGTGTAATGGTAGGGTGATTGTGAGATGAAATGTAGGACCTACAGTTTAACGTGGGATCCGAACTACGGTGGAGTTCTGGCATTCCTCACGTTCACAAGTTGTGATTAATACACGTCTTGTCAGAGGTGAAGGGAAGGGTTTGGCAATCAGATAAATATGTGCCAAGACCAAGGATTGAACCCGGACCCCCAGCACAGAGGTCTGACACCTTACCCCTATACCGCCAGGTCACCGATTAATGTATAGTTTAAGTTATTAAATTATGAGTCTTCCTTAGGAAAAAAAACCTTTAAACTGAAAAAATTATGTTTTAATCTGTGGTAAAAATTACAAAGTGAGTTAAATAGAGTCTAGAATGGACTTGAAAAAAATAAGATACTATAAGTGAGAAAAGTGACTCACTTGCATCCTTGCTTATGGGGGTAATATTATGTAGTTACTACACAGCCAAATGTTTGAATCAGGGGACCCATTAGGCCATTTCACACTGGTATCCGTGGTCTCCCGTTTTGTAAAAACCGCTTCTCAGCTTATCAAATGGGGTAATTCAAACCGAAATCCATGGAGTCACAGAACGACTGAGTTGTCCGTGGTACGGATGTTTTCAGATCACTCTCTGACCGATCGGTAGGGCATATGCATGAACGTTTTGGACTGAGCATGCGCAGTGGCATTTTGAAGAGCAAGTGGACGCCAAATTTGTAGGCATCAAAAATGTCTGCGTAAGTTTTAATTGCAGTGTGAATTTGCACGCCCATGGAAATTTATTTCGACCACGGTTATCGTGGATACCAGTGTGAAATGGCCTTTAGTTATTCAGTTCTCTTATCCTGCTAGATATAGGGGTCAACTATTTAAATATTGGAAATTAAATGTCTCAAATTCATATAGATCTCGGTAGGCAGACTTTTATTAGTTTTTCTTACATTATAAATTCTATGTTTTCTCAAATATCCCAAGTTTTCCAGTTAATTAATTTTAAATTAAGGAAATTAGATGTGATCGGAATAGTGCCTCTAATAAGTTATATATACTGATTTAATGAAAATACTGAGAATAGGGGTTTATTAAAATATTCATTTTGGTTAGTATGAATAGGCTACAAAGGGTCCAAAATTGTTTGCCATAATGGTCACGTTATATAAAAATATAGGCCTACATATTTGCAGAAACATATAAAAAACCTAGCATAACATTCCACCAAAGAACATAATTGAAATAATATAAAATGTTACAGAAACTTATTGAGATAAAAGGTAAGTCACTGTACCTGAAAGAGTATAACAATCAACCCACATTTCTCAGACCTCCAATTAAAACCTATATTTGCCTATTACTTGGAAACTATTGGTTTTATGACAATATAATCGAAATAAAGGTTTTTTATTTTTAAGACTCCTACAATATTTTGTTTTGTATCTTAAAGATTTGCGGAGATATAATCAAAATATAATATATCTGATCTGCTGATGTAAAGTGTGCCTAGTGCTCTCGAAGTCAGGGATGGCATGCCACAAGGACTAGCTGAATTTCGAACTAGTCTAGTGTGCCAACTTTAATTTACATTTTTAAAGAGTATTTAAAAATCAAAACTTTTTGAATATTATTAAATGTAGTCTAAAATAACTTTAATAAAATTGTAAATTTTTTAATAATGCCTGAATTTAAAAGAATGGAAATTTATTAAATTGTCAAAGCAAATTCCTTAACCCTTTTAATACCACGAGCCGTCATGATCGGCTCCGCCTACAATCGCCAAAAGTCCGAGCCGATCTGACCGGCTCTGCCTACTACCATTAAAAGTGCCAGAGCCGATGAGGTCGGTTCTCCAGATGAGCTAGTTCTCGCTTATTTATCTGATAGATGGTGTAGTAGTGTCACATATCACCGGAAAGAGAATATTTCCCTCTATTATTGTATACAAATTCTGAAAATTTAAAAATTACACCTGGACACGTGAATCGAACCTGGGACCTTTGGCTTAGTACGCCAATACTCTAACCACCGAGCTATCCAGGATTCGTCCCGTGCCCAGGGTCATTCTTCACTCATATTTTAAGGCTGAGCCTATGATATACAAAGTTAGCAAGAAAAATCAACCATAAATAGGTATTATTGGAACTGGGCGTTGGGTAGTACATTTACAAATACACGTTCATGTACTCAATGTGCTGAGCGCAACACCAGTTTACGTACAAGCTGCATGGAAAAACATAAGTGTGGCTCACATTCATACTGATGTAAATAGTTTTGTAAACAGTTTTCAAATGTACGGGTTCAATTGTCCTGAGTTTAGAAAAATATACTCTTTAGATTTTCATGTTATGTCATGTGAATGAAAGGATTTATTTGCCAATGCAAGTAAATTAGCGTAATGACTTAATAATTTTTTTTTAATATTAAATGATTCATTGTAAAAGGTTTTTTTGGAAAATGCATTCATTATTTGTAGGCCTAAATATTTACTCATGAGGTAATCAATATAATACATTTTTTTGTAAGTAAGCAATATTATAAATCTTTCTGTAAGGTAAGCAATAACGGCCCAAAAATATCCGATTTAAGATATCAAATAAAAATTTCTGTAATTACTATTTATAATCATCTATATTCAAAACTTTGTTTTCTTGTATAAAATTATATGCATTACAACAAAATAATATTGAAATGTATATATAATAATTTTTTTAATGTTAGTTTTGAAAAAAAAAATAAGATTTAAAAATTAAATAATTTTTTCTTATTATCAAACAATAGTACATACGCATTAAAATGATAGAAAAATCTAAAGAATCGCTTCATAAATAAAGGTTTGGCGATTTTTCTTGCAAACCCTTACAAAAATGAGGAAATAGCTGTGGCATTCTTCACACACAAAACCTAACAGACCTTTGGCACGCTTTGTGCGCAGTCTGGAATAGGCGTGGCACTAATAGGGTTAAGACAGTATTAATTTCAAGAACTTAAAGTAAAAACATTGAAAGTAACACCTCCAATGAGAAAAAGAAAAATTGATATCTATATTGAAATCAAAAACTTAAATAATCTTTTCCATATTAGTCTGTAGCATATTATTGTGTTTTACTTGCAAAGATATTTATGTTCGGTTTATAACTTGTTTTCTCTAAAAAGCACACAATGCACATCTGAGCCAAACCATGACTTAATAATGTTGACTTCAAAAAATTTTAAAACTTGAGAAAAGTTTTATTGGATGTTCAGTTTGTTCATGTTGGTGTGGCACCCAAATTATATTTGTGTGCCAATGGGTATAGATTTTCCATCCCTGATATTCAAGGGTGACAAAACAACGTTTTTTTTAACTAACACAGTCGGGTTATATTGCGGTTTTTTTTTTTTTAAATATGTATGTTATCTGATTAAACCAATAATTTAAATATATTAATTATTTGGGATCTAGAGAAACGTGTTTTAACTTTAATATAGTAAGAAAAGGAGTAATAAGAGACATAGTAAAGGAAAACAATACTGCAACAATGTAATTCTTGGCAACAATACTTTATAAGCTAGCAGGTTGAAAAAAAAATTGAGGAGGAATAAAAAGAGGTGAGAGGGGAAATACTTCAAGATAAAAAGGTAAAAAATTTTGTATCTCATTTGGTTTTTTGACAAAGTATTATTTTTAGGGCCTAGCATTAATACAATGTAGGTAGGTAACTTAAAATTATAAGTTATTATACCAAGTGAGTTGCTAATTGAACATATTATTTTGTTCAACCAAATAAAACACATTATTTTATAGCTTTGTCTATAGTATAAAATCCGTAGTTTCAAAACTTGTGCATAACACCACACAAATCAATGTATTATTATTGGGTTTGAACCAAAAGGTTTTCAACAGAATGACTAACCATTTAAAAAATTGATCAAACTATAATAAGTGGGTTTTTTTTTTTTTTTTTGAGCTGGGTAAAATTATAGCAGCCGTGCTGTTCTTAAGTCA
This sequence comes from Timema podura, assembly GCA_033556935.1. NCBI lineage: Eukaryota > Metazoa > Arthropoda > Insecta > Phasmatodea > Timematidae > Timema > Timema podura. The sequence goes on from JAVRXN010000008.1 coordinate 12,554,243, forward strand.
TTTTCTCAGAAAAGTGAGATACACAATTTAATTTGTAATACTAAACAATACCCATACAAAATTTAATCAAAATCATTATGCCTATAGGTTTATGAATTAATTTGTTTTCTCTTGTTTTGTGAATTATTTATTTTATCATTTTGCTCTTAAGTAAACTAACTTACCCATAGTTTTAGAGTGGATAGCTAATTCCAAAAATCCCTTTAGGAAAGGATATGACATTTTAAGCCTATCAGTAAACTATCAGTAACATTATTTCAGCTCTAGGCCAAGATACAGACAATAACGACAACCCCTAAAACCCAGGTTCAGGGGGTCATGAAACATAATTCATCCACCAAAATCTTTATATATTTTTTTCTGTCACAAGTTAATCTGAGAGGTCACATTAAAGTAAAAAGTTAGATTAAGATAAGACTATTTACAGCATCTATATCGGCTGGTCTCATTTTATTCTTGTCATCCTCATCCAAACCATCTATTCCATTAGTTTGTGCTTCAGCCGGAGGTGCCCTCTCCGATTGACTCGTATCCGCCATTGTCCCTTCGTTACGTTACAGGGTCTGAAATTAAAAAAAAATATATAATCCACATGTTAAGTTTAATTATTTAAATTACAGTGACCATAAACAAGCATTAATACAGGTCGATGGGTTTAATATCATACAAATCAGAGTGTTAGAAGTAACTAACACATTTGTTGTACAAGAATAGTATACACTTTTTCTTTGTCATATTATAATAAATCTAAGTTATTTTTGTTATTAATACACACAACAAGAATAGTAAGTTTCCAATAATTTCATAATTAACTGAATATTGCAAGAAAATTGTAGCCTATATAATAAAAAATTAAAACAAAAAATTACCTAAATCACAAAAGAACGTAGCTAAGTTATTTAAATCAATGTAATGTCACAACATAGCTCCAAAATTATTTTCTTACAAAATGTAACATATTTTAACTCACTATAAACTATTCCTACATAACAAAAGCTATCTTTCCATTTGTCATTTGTTATTCCTGAAATTTCTGCCACTGCCATTGTCCTATCCCATTCCTAGATTGGATTTATTCTTTTTGCAAAAAAAAATATTTTAGAAAAAACAAACTAAGTTAGTTGTTTATTTTAACAATGTTACTAACTCAAACAAATGAATATATTTATTGCCGCATTAAACATCAGGTTAAGTTAGGGTGTGATTGTTTTCAATATACATTTTTTATTATTGTGCACCAAATTATTAATATTATTTTATGCTTAAATATCTCCGACACCATTGAAATAAATTAGTTGTTAGGTTCCCAGGTATGACAGGGAATGATACACCAACTAAAGTACACTCACCACTCGAATTAACTTGGATTACAGCTCAAAATGTTATTAGAAATAGTCCCTGTGTATCCCTACATCAACAGCTCACATGTCACTTTAGATAACTGTAATTAAAACACATACCTCTATATTAATGTATGAATGTGATGGTTAACCACAGTAATTTAGGCCAATAATATTTATATTTATTTTAGGTAGGGCACAGAGCTTATTTATCGTTTCATTCCACTTTAAAAAAAATATATTATTCACAGCACTTGCACAAGGGTCTACAAAAAGCTAAAGGGTACCATGAATTAAACAATGTAAATGATCATTACGCAACAATGTCTTAAAATGGGCCCACACAGTGGATAAAATATTTTATTCAGTTAATATTGAAATGCAATAAATATAATATTTATAACAAAAGACAAGTATTTTCTATATTCCAAGTATATGTATACTATTCCTGTATTAAAAGGTATTAGTGTATGCACTTAGATATTTGCACACTGTAGATAACATTCCAAAACAAAGCATAAGTAGGCCTACTTTTAATCATGTTTAAAATATTGTTTCGGATTGGGGGAAAAGAAAAAGAAATATAAATAATGAAACGTGTGAAAAAGTTTAGTTTTATGTTATTTTAAATGTAAAATATATTAATAACACAATAGTGATCTTTTACAGGTGCTGGCAACCCAAAACCTAAACATATGATTTTTCAACTGTCATTCAGGTAAAAATCTATAGTAAATATACTATAGGCCCATATAGCAGAATGGGTGTGAATGGGTTTAGTTAGTTTAGTTTTAATTTTTAAATTAGTTAATTCATATTCTTGCAGTATTTGTGTACTTTCCTCAAGAACCTTTAAAAAAAATGCTAACATAATGTGTGGGGTCAACACTACATATCACATTACTTAACATGGTAGTGTTTTTTTCTTTAGCAAAGCATCTTATTACACTGTTCAGGTTATACTAAGATTATATATTAAAGTAGTGATAGTAATTTTAAAATATAGCTCTTACTACAATGAAACTTGAGCCCGCTAGGATTCGAGTCAAGAAAACATCTTAAAAGTGGTTGGAAAACGGTTTAGGCGTTTTTCTTGCCAAGATGACCCATAAACTATATCTGACCCTATAAACATGTTATAATTAATGATCCCCTACTAATGCTAACAAAAGATTGATTATAAATTTAGCATCACGAGAGAAACATTACACAGCCTAAACATGAAAATTATGTTAACTAATAACATTTTAAAACACAAAATAATTATTAGCTAAACAGTACAAGGCAACAAATTGGCCACCAAAAAGAAGGGCGTGATCTTGAATAACCTGTCCTAGCCTAAACTAAATTTACCTCAAGGCTGATGCTAAAGATTTAAAAATTAAATTAATTCTCCTTAAAAAAAATCCCAAAACGGTTTGTTCCATCAGCAAACCATTTACTGCGAAATTATTTTCAATATACACAATATTCCGTAAATTATACAATGTTTAAATATTATCATTCCCAGATTTACACTCCTAGCACATCCAAACAATGCCTTTAAGCGTCAACAATTAAATACAATACCATCTTGGTGTCATATAATTTAAAATTCCATTGTAATTTCACATTTCCAATTAGACCTAATTAAGTCGCTTTAAGTTAACCAGTAAAAAACATATTGTTGTGAGTAACACTTTTAAAAGTATTCAAAAACCCTACCTGAACGTAAGAGAACATAGCAAAATATTTTAAGTTAATATATGACAATGCTAACGTAACAAAAACTGAAACGGAATGGAAAGGAGAAAGGACAGAAAAACGTTACTCAAAAATTAACCGCAAGACGCGCATGCGCAATCGCCGTTTCTAATCGACCACGTGACCAAGGCGCATATAGATAAATGTGCGAATAACGTTCCAAATTCCTTTGAAACACAAAATTGTGTCAAATTGAAGATAAACTGTTAAAACACATTACAATTGCATTGTGTTTTTAACACTCAATTAGAGCAATTATAACTAATTCGTGTCTGCATAAAGTTTTTGGATTAATGCAAACCGAGAGGGACAAAAAAAATTGAATATTTAATGTAATTTAAGACAAAAGAGCCCTAAGATGACATGATTTGGTCAGGTGGTCGGGCCGATTTGGTCAGATCAGACGCAATATCGGGTCGTGTGTAGGTGTTTCACCAACAAAAATTTTATTATTTCATGTCGGGTGATGTCGGATGACCGGCGCATCCAACCGCACGCGACCGTCCGACCAAATTGTATATAATAAGTACAGCGCTCACCTTTGCCTAGTGTTGGTCATTTAATTTGTAAACAATAATTGTATCTTGACTCTGAGTTATTACACGTAAAGAAATTATGATTGTATTGATTGCACATGTGCTTTTAGTTTTTCAAAAGCTAACTGGATACTGAATTGTTGACAAGACAAATGATTTCCCAACAAAAATAATTAGGAAATGTAAGCCCTTAAGAAGCCGCCATGAGAACAATTTTGATGTCAAAACATGCATGTTCTAAATTAACGAATTTATTGGAAATGAATATGATTATGCTACCCAATTAATAATTGCCTTACAAATGAAAGCGTTTCTCTTTGTCACCCACTGTTTTTCTATTCTTGAAATGAAATCAATAATCAAATGTCAAAAATCAACTAGCAGGGTTTCATAAACTGATTTTTTTAATTGATAAAAAGAGTGAAAGAGAAATGTACTACGTGATCAAACTAGTGTGGTCACAACACCAAATCTTGGATATTAATTGAAGATTGTGTCTTCGTGGCTTGAGAAGCCGTCTGGAGCTGCCGCCTAGACTGGGCCAAGCGCTAGTCCATCGAGGCACGGCCGTCTTGTTACATGCCAGAATACTGAAGTTTGGCAACACTGCATTGAGGCCGGTCAACAACACAGCCACATACAGTATTGCTGATTAGTTCAGTTTGTTTCTCGTGCAATTTACATGATTTGAACATTTTGCATGGTTCATGCTTCTAATGCATTATGTTTTGGGTCATAATATAGCAAAATATACAATTGATAAACATTTTGCGTATATGATTAGTGATACGCAACTAACAGCTGACATTATTCCTGAATCCTTAGTTTTGTAAATTTGTGGTTATGCTTACTACAAATTACCTATTCGTTTGGAATGCAGTTGTTGCCTTGATTAGTTGGACATGATACAGATGCTAACTATTTCCTTCCAGAGGAAAACTAACTAGTTCATCAACAATCGTTTTGAGGATTGGAGTTATTGGACATTTGATAGTGAAGATTTTAATAAAAGTAAAGTTAGAAAATAAGTTCCTTCAGCACAAAAATTAGAAGCAACCCGTACATCCGCTTCGGTGGCCACATGGTCTAGGGCGCTACTCTCGCAGTAGATTCTAATGCAGATGACGGGGAGAACGAGGTTCGAATCTCTGTCAGGTATACTGAATGTAATTTTTCCGAAATTGTTTTCCACGCTCCCTTCACACAAATACGGGTACACTTCCTATAAATATACCTTATTCCTGAAATCACTAGCGTAATTAGTAGGCCCCTGCATAAGCATATAGTCCAAACGGGTAGTAAGACGCGGTGATAAACTTTTCCTGTGTCTGACCTAAAAATGCATTTGTAAGAATCCAGAATTAGAGAGTTTTCAACAACTGTATCTGCAGTAGTTCCTTGTGTGAAATATTTTCTTTGGTTTCATCAACGCTTGGTAAGATACTTTTTATCAACTACATCAAGTTAGGACTGATTAACTTTATTGTGAAAATTCTTGTTCAGAAAAAACAGATAAAGTTAAAACACTCAATAAAAGTACCTAATGTTTCAAAATTATATATTTCAAAGCTGGTGAGTGTTCAAATAAATTACATAAATAATACTCTTAATGTTATTAAATTATTTGCCAGAGAGCTACACCTGGACATGGGAATTTAACCTGGGACCTTTGGATTGGTGTAACAATGAATGCTCTTTCTAAACCTCAAGCCAGCGACTTTTTGTAAGTTTCATTATACTATTCTAATCATGTTTGTGTTGTGAACGGTACATAATTCTTACCGAGCAAATTTATTTTAAAATTATTATTTATATGTTTATTTGTTGTATTTTTCAACCTTGGAAGTATTTTTGTTTAATGATATACTTAAAACATGTTTATATTAACTGTCAGTATCGTTCTTATGGACTCATCAGTTTTTAAATTAAGAAAAATGTAAATATTCACACAATCCTCCGTAAGATCGCCAAACCCCATGACGTCACTACAAGCGGCGTTGCCAAATTTAACAATCTGGCCTGTAACTAAAGAAATACAGTATTATATCGTGCACCGCTTCTAACTTCCTGACCGAGCTATCAGCATCAATTTAACACTAGATTTTAGAGGAAGTGTACCCGTGTTTGTGTGAAGGGAGCGTGATAAACCGGGGGGAGGGTGGGGGGAACCTCAAAACATCTGGTTGAGATACGAACTTCAAACTGCCTCTCTCCGGGCAAACAAGATCGTACGAGACTGACAATTTAGTCTGCGCATCCATCGAAACGAGTAAGGTTTATAAAAACTACAACTCGGTAGAGGAGATAATCTAGAGAAGAGGTGGCCAAACAGTAGATCGCGATCCACCGATCAACCGCGGCCGCTGGTTTGGTCGATCGATTAAAGAAGATTGAGAGACATAAAATTAAAGAGAGGGTTTGAAGAGTTTTCTCAAGTCTACATTAGAAAAAAGAAGGATTGAAGCTGTTTGGCTGATGACCATTTACAATCCTGCCGTTTATGACATTATTTTATGAACTCTCAATAGACAAACTATCCACGATTATGAGGTGTCCTGTACCAACTTTAAAAAGCGTAATGAGAAAATACTTTTTTTAGGGAAATTATATACTATGTGGTTTGAAGGAAAAACTCAGTTTTAGTGAGTAAAAGGTTCTTATATGCAATGTAATTTTACTACTAAAACAACACACAAAAAGAGTTATTAATTTTTTACCAATGAAACACACAAGACTTATAGAGTGGATCCCTAGATCAAAAAGTTTGGCCACTCCTGATCTAGAGTATTTGAAGTTGAGTGTCCTTTTTCAAACCAACTGTGGACAAAAGAAAAGTAGTAGTAGTAGTAATGGCAAGTTGTCGGACAGGGGAAATGACCGGGGTTAGCTAATGGGTAACATGAGCGCGTCACGCGACATTACCGGCAAGACATCGTGAGGTGGTAAACACACCCGACCCGGCGACGAGGTAAAGGTCGTACCTTGTCCCAGACAAGGAAGGACGCGTGAGATTTGTAAACAGGCTCCCGCGTAAAATGTTAATTTCATAGACGTAAGAAAGTGAAGGTGACCAAAGACGACCGGAAGTGAAACTAGAGCTTTTTTGCTGCAGTGGATCTCGCTACCCATAAACTTGTGGGGTAGGAATGACAAATGTATAATTAAGAGAAAATGTACCTGAATTTGCGGAGGGTGAGTTGGAAATCGTCAAGCTAAAACTATTATCTTCAGGACACCTGGCCGGGATTTGTATCACGACCTCCCCGTCACCAGAAAACAAGACTAGATGAGCCTGACGTTAAGCCCGCATGCCCGCCGAAACGGGAGGATACCCCATTTAAAATCAATCTTTATTCTGGGGGTGCAGCTTCTGAATCAAATACTCATACTAACACACAAATTGCAAACCAGCTTAGCTCGAAAAAAGGAAAACACTCAATACACGTTCCCAATTTCAAAAATAATATGATTTATGGTAGCGCCAAAAATCAAACCACAGAGATCGCGTGAATAAATACGCCTTCACCAAACTCTTATAGTTTACAAGCTACGCTCTTCGTAGAGTGTAACAAGGGTGGTTAAGAAAGGGCCTATCCAAGGCCGTCTTTGGGTATGTTTAAGCTGCAAATTGTAATTATACTGTTTTGGAGCCCTCTAATATATTAAAAAAGTCATGGATGAAGTGTAATTTTCTTAAAAGTGCTGTATGTAAATTATCCTTTTAATAATTCATCCATGGAAAAACACGCGTTTTCAGAAATAATGTCAATGTAATACGCATTATCAACTCCGTAGTATTGAAAAGATATAATGACGCTAGCTCCCTTTACCCAATAGGAAGCCAGCCTTCACAACATCGTATTCCCTGGAGTCTTTCTATTAGTTGGTTTTGACACTGGTGACGAGGGGTAGGTCATATATAAGCCGCTTGTGCGTATGAACACACACAGTGTCGGTAGCATAAATCCCGGAGAACAGTGTAATATCACGACAGTGCCACTAACTTAAATCCATAGAGTATACAGAAAAATAATCTGTAGTTCAACGAAAATTGTATCATTTTACATAATATCTTTGTACCGAGGATATAATCATTTTAATAAACCGCGTGCAACATCAAAAGTCTTGTTTATTTAATATAGTTATTGATAGTGTTCAATCACTGGGCACTATCACGATTACAATCCGTACCGCTTTAATTAGTGCTCAATCACGGGGCAAATATCAGCTAATTAAACGGTAACAATTATAATTGGCGCTCGATCACGGGGCTACACGTGTGCTAATTACACTAATGTGATGGGAATTATAAAGGTTGAATTAGGATAAAATGTACCCAAATTTGCTTGGAGGGAGAGTGATAAACCATTTAGGGGGGAAAATTCAATAGATCAGACCGGGATCGAACCCCAATCTCCCGGTCTTCGGTAGTCCAGTTCAATGGTTTTCCATTACTTCTCACCGAGGACCATAAATATATATTTTATATGTATATAGTATTCAATTTGTCAACTTTACTATTCATTAGCGTTGAGAATGACATTGTGAACGCTCATTATATTTAGTTTTTATGTTACACTTGGACCTGTTGCAGTTTCTTCGGGCCAGACTGGCATCCTTCGAGGGTCGAATATGTCCTTTTGAAAACCAGTGGTCTAGTCTATTGCGAGAATAGCACCCTAGTGGCCATAGTTAGGAGACCCTTAGTGTCAAGAAGCCACGAGAAGTTTAAAAGGAAGAGGTTTAGGGCATCGGCACCAAACTGTCTGGAGGGTTCACACAGTTTGAAGTGGGAGCGCGTCTAAGTGTTCTAACACTGTACACAGGCGTTTGAAGCACTGCACTTAAAAAAACACAAGTGTGCGTGACAGAGGACCAAACACTTTGAGACTGTCCCTTGAAACAGGTGTCAACCGGATCGGTCAAGCTAGAAATGGCGTGTAAGCGAGAAGCTCAGATTGCAGTACTGGATCGAGTGTTTATTAGAGATCACTTTTATCAGAAAGTGGTTTCACTTACTTTTCAAGCGATTTATGGTACATTTCCTTCAAATGCATTGTTTTAATCCGTGTCAGTTCGATTTTTTTTTTTTTAGAAAATATATCACTAAAAAGTAGGCCTACCGGCAAGAAGATATTCAACATACTTAACTTTTCAAATATATCACATAAGAATACTAGTTTTACCAAAAAATCTGTTTCGACGAAGGGTTTGATATACTCATGTTTTTCCTCTTCAATAAAAGTGTACATTTCCTGCCGTATTTCAAACGTACGGGACAAGACATTGCCACGAGAGAGCCATCGCGAGGGGCGGTAGTACAACAAAGACGTGTATTCGGCTCCCATGTCCTCACGCAATATTTTGAAACCCCCCCTTGCTTTCATTGGTCGAGTTTTTATAAAGTTCACCACACATTGTAAGACCAGATTCAGGGAAAGACTCAGATGCTTTGATGCGAGTGTTTCTCTGTGAATGATGCAATGGGTCCACAGAGAATCCAGAGCTTTGCTTCGAATAAACGCCTGCAATCCTCCATAATGGCCTGACATCGAACGACCACCATCGGTAGAGACACCAACGCACTTTGTCCGATCCAAGTTATTTTCAACTATAAATGTGTCCAGGATCTCTAACAAGTCTTGAGCCTTTGTACTTGCAGTGATAATTTTACAAAAAAGGGGGTCTTCCACAGTGTTATTTCCATCTATGAACTGTACATAGCCAATCAAATGTGCATCCTTATTAATGTCCATGGCCTTATCCAGCTGCAACCTAAGTCCCTTCCCTTTTATTTTTTCAGTTAATTGATCGTTGGGATCCTCCGCCATGTGCTGGATTCTGCGACCGATAGTATTGGTAAACAAAGGCACCTTTGAAAGCAGTTTCCCCGTGGACTCCCCAATCATGTGAACCAAATCTACAGCAGCCGCTAGAATTAGTTGTTCTGCGATGGTATGGCACTTTTTACACTTTGCGACTCTATGTGCAACCTTTTATGATGCCAGAAAAGCATTGCTTGGCGTTGACACCTCCTGAGAAACGGGTCCTTTTTGTTATTTTAATTGTTTTAACTTTCTGGTGCAATATTCGCGTGGTTTACCAACAATGTTTCGGTTATTGGTTTCTAAATGGCGTTTTAGCTTATTTGGAAGCATGAACTCTGGTGCCAAAGCTTTCATACACAGTTTACACTGCGGTCTCTCTTCATCGTTGACATCTGTCGATGTAGAACCAAAATCCAAATAACTGTCGTCATATTTAGAAAATTTCCGCTTCTTCACACACACACACCACTAGTTTGTGGTGCGTCCTCTTTATTTTTACTCCTACAATGCTTGTTAATGTTCAATAAAAATGTGTCCATTTTTAGGAAGATAAGAACAACTTTTAAAAGTTTACTTGATCACAACACCATTCACTTGGTTCAATCTTCAATAAATCAAAGCCGCGGGGACAGCAATGTATATACAAAAATCAAGTACCGAGAAAGTTCTATAATTAACTAGAACAATCCTTTCCCTCTAATCAAATTGATGTATTGAGTGAGCTAAGTCTGTTCAGGAAACGGGTTTAGAAACAACTGCCTTCTAGACTGCTTTATACTAAAACAATCCAGAGTTATTAAACGACTATTCAAATTCTGACATCGAGCGCCATCTAGTGTTACTCTTGAGAAGTGAAATAGTTAATGGTATGTACAGTGTCAGTTAGCTCCTTCCTAACATCGCATCAACATATCACTGGTCAGATTCTAAAGCCCTTGGCTGTAATTTCACGGAAAATATTGGAATATTTTACGGCGCACAGTTTGGGAACCAATATCTATCTCAAGAAAGTCCCAACTAACATCTGTAAAAAAAAATGACAGGCGCAGAGCGTGTATTTTGACGTGTGGATATATGCGTGTATATTTAGTAGAATATTTTGGAACTGTCGTTACGTGAAAGGTTCTGTTAGCAGATTTTTTAATAATTAGCAGAGTTGTGAAGTAAATGGGCACGCATGCAAATTTTCCTCGGTATGTTATAATCATAACACTAAATAAATAAAGTAAAATTTTAAGAAAATTTCAATGTTCTACCCAAAGTCAAATTATCATTGATTAAAAAAAAAACTAAGGTCAGCAAGCTAGCATAGGCGCTAATGTTCTCAGTAAAGATGATTTGACTAAAATTTATTTTTTTTCACAAATTTCTCCATGACAAATTTTTACTATCGTAATGGTTTCAAGCAAGACATCACACCGCTTGACCTTCCTGGTCAAAAGCTACTAACGCTGAGTTAACCAAGATAATGGGAGTATTGCATATTCCTTAGTGCTCCCTGTCTTGGGCACTCTGCATATTCAAAGCTAGAAGTAAACATAGTGGACATAACAGGAGGCATTTTTACTAAAGCACATGGCACATTACATTTTTTTAAAGTAATAAATCTGCTTTTGTCGTTACTATATCCGATCAAAGCTACCCGGTAAACTCAGTGCGCTCAACAAAGCGTAATGATGCATTTAATACAACATGAAGGAGATGAGATTTGGAAGAGTCGCCGGAGATATTCAAATTGGGGGGCCCAGCATCATCCCCTCCCAAACTATCTGCCCACAGCCAATTAACCTCGACGCCCGATAAATCAACTGCCCCTCATTATTGCTCTTGAGTCTACAAGAGACACTCCTATCAGGCCGATAACCTATAAAGAGACCTTGCATCCGTATATCTTCGGGTTTTTGTGGGTGCTGGAGCTAAGCATTTCGACCTAAGGCCCACCACACACATGTACGTCCTTCCTTCACTTTCAAAATCAATGTGGATGTAATAGTAAAATGTTTATTTTTTTAGTTCAACACAAGAGTTTTTTAACGACTTAATCCAAGAGTTGGGATGAGATGGGATGGTGGATAAACATAACATAAAAACCTCTTTATCCGGTTTATTAAAATTTTGTATCCAGCCACTAGATAAAGGTTGGAAACCACCGGTATGAGATGATCAGTAGCTAAAGAAAGGTTGTGTACCATTGATATAATTCAAACAACATTTTTAAGTGGCCCACACCAAAAACCACCGATTTAAACACAATTTTGAAGTGTATGTAACTATAATGGCGGTGCCTAACCTTTATTTAAACAACATTTTTAAGTGATCTGCAACTAATAATAGGTTTGGAACCGCTGGCATAAACAAAATTTTGAAGTGGTCAGCAAACAAGGGCGTAGAAAGGTGAGGGTCCGGACCCTCCGTGGGATTAACTGAACCCCTCTGGAATTTGCTGGACTCCCTCTTGAAGGGGAGTCCACAAGTCCACAAATACATATAAAACCTAATGTTTACGTTTTTTACTCTTACTACAGTTTTAATTGTGTATGTCATCAACCAAATATTAGTTAATGACTATTTTAATATTCACCTTCAAGATACACCTTGTAGAACTTCAGATTGTAAAATTAGCTCTGTCAACATTTCAAACACTACTTTTTTCCTACATTCATACGGTATTAAAAAACAAAGGACGTTTCTTGGAATGAGTCAAGTAAGTGGGGTCCGAGAAAATGAGGTAAACCTTTTTTTCTATCACCTGTAAGATCCTACTTGAGTAAATCACCCAAAGAAAAAAGCAGCTTAAATAACAGAACTGCCAGAAGTTGAGTTTGTAGTTTATGTAGGTAGGTTTACTACCCTTCACCCACCATCCATTATCTCAACATACCTAATTACTCAAAACAGTATTTGCTAACTTTGAAAAGTTTCAAAGAAAGGGAATCATCGTGGGCGGGTGAGGGGGGGTTCGGACTCCCCTGAAAATAATTAGTGTCCCCCTCCCCCTAGAAAAATGAGCTTTCTACGCCCTTGTCACGACTAAAACTGTTTGGGACACGATATAACTAACCTTTTGACGTGTTCCGCAACTAAAGAAAGGTTGGGAGTCGTCGATAGTAATCACAACGCCAGTATCGCCCGCAAGGAAAATGACTGTCTCCCACGTATATGTCGCCCCCAAGTTATGGAGGGAGTGGGGCAAGCAACAAAGAAGCAGTCAAGTGTAGAGTGAGGAGCACTCTAGTTTGAAAGTGACCGGAAACGACGCATTACTGCGTAAAGAAAAGTCGCCGCAAAGCAGCTGTATACAACAAGAGTTCCCTTCCTACATCCAAAGAACCACCGGACAGAGATGTGTCCAATAGCATACGGGAAATGTTGTCATGCTTAGTTCATCAGAGAAACTTTAATTAAGAATGGCAAATATCACGATAAATAGCCAGTGAGATAGCCACTACAAAATAGTCCACGTCGTTGTTTACATCCCTGTTATGAAAATAGGTAAGGTTACCGACAAAATAAGTGTGTTTTATATTTTGAAGTCATCAGGCATATTTTTTAAACTATGAATATGTTAATAAAATATTTAAATAAAACCACTTCCATCGTTATTTTTTAAACAAAGATATTTATATTACTTTAGTTCGAAAAAAAAAGCCGTCACTATTCAGTTTGCTCATATAGGAAGAGTCGTATCCTTCTACGCATATGTGTAAGTTATATTTTAACATTACTGGAAACTCTGACCAGCTCTACTACCAAATTATACACAATATTCGATGATGTTTACTTATTTAGCTTAATAGTAGCCATGATAATTTATCACCGCGTCTTACTTACTGTTGAGGTAATCTACCCTCATTTGCGTGGAAGGAGCGTGGGAAACCATTTTAGGAAAAATCACCCCCAGTAGACCCAACCGGGATTCGAACTCAATCTCCCCGTCCTCAGCAGGCCAGTCTAACGCAAGCGTGACGCCTTAAACCATTCGACCACTAAATTGGGTGCCATGATAAATGATCGTTTACGCAGTAATAGTTGATTTGTACTTGATAGAGGTTAAGCTGGGTTAGATTAAGTGTGCCATGTGTATAGAAATCCAGTGAATACTTTCCAAAAAAATTTCACTGTGGGTTGGGTGTTTAAGAAGTGTCCCGAGTTATCATTATTATTATTATTATTATGCACCGCGTTTTACTACCCGTTCGGGTTGTACGCACTTACGCTAATGTGTGATGGTAGGGTGATTGCGAGATAAAATTGAGGACCTACAGCTTAACTTGGAATCCGAACCACGGTGGAGGCCTGGCATTCCTCACATTCACAAGTTGTGATTAATACGAGGTGAAGGTAAGGTTTGGCAATCAGATAAATTGTGCCGGGACCGAGGATTGAACCCCGGACCCCCAGCACAGAAGTCTGACCACCTTACCCCTAGACCGCCAGGTCACCTCCCGAGTTATTACCATACCGAAATGTATATTTCTTAGAATTCATTAACGCTAACTTATTCTTTAACAAAATATAAAATTGTGCCAATTCCGATTTAGCTACAGCAACCCACATGTAAGTGGTATGTTTAAACTACCTTGTTCAAATAACGCGAGCCATTTGGCTAGACACGAATGCTGTGGTTGATTGGGAGATCGATCGGGTTTTAAATTCCCGTGCAGTGTGTGTTTTTTAAAATCTGATTTTCAATTTTAATTTTACCATCCTTTAGTCGAGCTAATGCGGTGTATTTTCTCTGCTAACCGTCTCATCCTTATCCCTTCTACGTGCACTTTGTAAACACATGTTATTTCAGCACAAGACTTACATATTAACTTAAATTAGTAAGTGCACCTTATGCTACACCCCATCCTAGCTCATATATATGTTTTTAATTAGCACCGCGTCTTACCACCCGTTCGGATTATAGAAAAGGAAAGGAAAGGAAGGGGAGAAACGGCGGGGAAAGGAGAGAGCGGGGAAAGGGAGAGACGGGGAAAGGAAGGGGAGAGACTGGGAAGGGGGAAACGGAAAAGGAAGGGGATAGAAAGGAAAGGAAGGGGAGAAAACGGGTAAAGAAAGGGGAGGAACAGGGAACAGAAGGGGAGAAAAATGGGAACAGAAGGGGAGAAAAAGGGGAAATGAAGGGGAGAAAAAGGGAAATGAAGGGGAGAAAAGGGGGAAATGAAGGGGAGAAAAGGGGAAATGAAGGGGAGAAAAAGGGGAAATGAAGGGGAGAGAAAGGGGAAAGGAAGGGGAGAAAAGGGGGAAAGGGTAGGAACGGGGAAAAGAAAGGGAGACAGGGAAAGAAAGAGGAGACAAAAGAAAAGTGAGATGTGGGAGTTAAAAGAAAGGCAGTAAAGTTGTGAGCTATTCAAATCAGATGCATCCACTTGTCCTAGTCTTATAAAGGCTTTCAAAAGAGAGTTAGTGATGGGATGTCGAGTCTGGGTGTTTGTCCCCCCCACCAAGATGCTGTCCGCTGCCAGACTGCCTCTACTCCAGGCTCCTCTGTTCAATCAACAAGGTCGAATTGGAGATAATTGGGGCGGAGCCGGGGAGGAAGCACGCAAGTTGTGAACAAACACGGAACGGTACAGTCATGTCAGAACAGTCCGAGAGCTTACTTGCGATCATAGATGGTACTGTCTGACAGCTCTGATCAATCGTTTTATTAGGATGGAACTTTTTATTTTGTGCACCATGTCCTACTAACAGTCCGAGCAGTAATTATGTACTTACTCTGTGGCATTAGAGGCTCGAAAGTTCACTGCCGAACTTTAGACCCACAAAAGTACGCCACATATCCCTATCTTGAGCTAGTTCCATCCAGTCCACCTCATTAAGCCCCATCTATTTCAGGTCCATTATAATCTTACTCTACCATCTGCGTCTAGGTCTCCCCAATGGTCTCTTCCTATTGTGTTTGCCAGTAATCTACAAGACTTGATAATCTTGTCTTGAGTGCAGAGTATGTAACTCATCATTATGTAGCCTCTTACATTCACCAGTAGCTACATCCCTTTTAGGACCAAATTTCTCTCCGAGCACCTTGTATTCGAACATCCTAAATTTATTTTCGTCATGTAATATAAGATACCATGTTTCGCACCCTTGGAGAATCGGTAAAAATTATTATTTTGTATATTCTTAGTTTTAAATTCCTGGATAGCAGACGAGATAATTTAACGACCGAGTCGTAGCATGCATCTCCCGAGCGTATTATTGTCCTTAGTCGCACTATAATATCCTTATTGCTAGTTAAAATTATTCCTAAATAATAAATATTTAAACTTGTTAACCTTTTCAAATAATGTTGTCTGCATAATTTATAAATTATTATCCTCAATGTGTGGTTCTCTGTGTGGTGATAAACTAAGTATTTTCAACGTTCACTTCTAAATTTTCTTTAGAGAGACTAAAAGGCTATTTTTATGGTCAGATTCTTGCGTGGAACAGTTTTTGGCAAATTTATGTACCCCCACCCCACCCCCTCGGTCCCTTATATCAGATATTACCACCCGTCTGGGTTAGTGGGGGTAGGGATTTTTAAGGTAAAATTTAGAGAAAATATAGCCACATTTGCGTGGAGAGAGAGTAGGAAACTATTAAGGGGGAAAATTCTGAACATCCGACCGAGATTCGAGCCCCAACCTCCCCATCACCCGCAAACCAGACTAGACTAGACTAGACCAACGTTTGGTCAGCGTGAACACCTATGCGGGTTATGGTTATTAACTAAGTTGTTTACAAATTATATTATTGTCAACGAGGTTATATTTCCGCCATCACAAGGGGGTGACAACTCGAGCCGTTCCGCCAACGATGCGAACAGCTAGTGTGTGCACCGTGCAGTCAGCACCGCCAGTAAAGCGTAAGGAGTGTGTTTTGATGTTATCAGCCCTGTCAGCGTACTGTGATCCGTGCACATTGTGTCACTATGTAGATATTTTCAGAGAAGAGTACTTACTATAACTGGCTAGTGTGGAGTCATGCAACAGCTGTTTATAAGAGGCTGACTTGAGCTTGGTGAAGAAACACACACACTCGTTACACAACCAAATGTTTCAGGAAAAGGGGGGGGAATAAAACATGTGTTCAAATCAACGCGATTAGTTGAGTTGGTTTGTTTTCTATGCCAAGGACTACGATATCTGAGGCTTAGAGTTAAATTACCCAAATTAAAGAATATTCCTTGGTGTTCCCGTGGCGAGATTGCCTTGTTTTTCCCGTTTTATCTTGACAACAAATTTCTGCCTCTTGCGGTTTTCCAAATGTGACACGCTATATTAGAGCTAAATGTAAATGGTTTTATAAAATTGTACAACTTTTTTCGGGAACTGTATAGCTATTTAAATAAGACCAGTATACACCGTTTCTCTGTGATTTAATGACATTACATTATATCGGAAATGTTCTGGAAAACCTACCAACATCCCTGCAGATTAACTGCCTAGAATACAATTATCCAGCCTCTCAGTAAGGGCAAGATAAAACCAATTTAAGACAAGGAGGTGAATCAAGTATAGGCAGATCACCATAATCAAAACCTTCCAGTGTGTAGATTCATTTTTCCCTCACTTCTTGCTACTCGTCCAGACTAAATAGGTAATGCTGTAGGCTTTTTTTCATTATTTTTGAGCCCCCTCCTAGCCCTACGTAAGATTGTAATATTTTTCAATCATTCCATCTTGCTCTATCTTTAGTATTTTATTTTATTTTTACAATTTGGTGAATTAGATTATTTTAATCATGTAATTATTTTTAGACA
This sequence comes from Timema podura, assembly GCA_033556935.1. NCBI lineage: Eukaryota > Metazoa > Arthropoda > Insecta > Phasmatodea > Timematidae > Timema > Timema podura. Next base: position 12,571,443 of record JAVRXN010000008.1, read on the forward strand.
TAAGGATTTGTATTAAAGCGAGTTATATGAGATTTTATAATACTTTAACTGCAGTACAATTAGGTGTAATCTAACACATCTTAAGTAAATTAAAAATAAGTGAAATTTTATAAATAATATATTTATTTTCCAACAAAAAAAATCCCTATAAACAATGATTAAAAATACCTAACGTTGGATGGATTATGAGGGGCCCCGAACCCCCTTTAGCCACTCGTAAGAAAACCTAAGAAAATATAATTAAATACTTTGTTGGTTAAGTAATCACCAGACGAACAACGCCCCAAGGTAGGCTATTGACCCGAATGTGGACAACTCTAATCAAAAATGTCCAGTAGCCACCAGTGACGTCATACAGGGTGAATCAGCGAGGTAGACAGAACCTGTCCCGTTATCCTCTAGTTTGGCAGTAACAGGATGTTAATATTGTAGTCCTGGCATCACAAGATTAGGAGGTCGACCTCAGTAGCCTTGGGGCCCGATGTTCGTGGTTTCAAACCCAGCCGATATCAACGGATTTTTCTTGAATGATAAAAAATCTGTAGCGCTACTTCTTTTGGAAGGAAAGAAAATCTGTTGGTCCCATGTCGATTGTGGCATGTAAAAGAACCCTGGAAGGTATGTAAAAAATACTCTAGCGTTCGCTCATAGAAATTCAGTGTTGAATGCAAGGGGGAACCCCCATGCTTTCTTTAATTCCTCTAGAATATAAGGTTTATACCAGACGGTGCGGACAGCACTAAACAGCCGAAGGGCTGAGTTTACACCTAATTCCAAATGGATAGAAATCCCATCAAAATATTAGGAGAATTAGGGGGGGGTGGAGGGGGAGAACAATACGTCATGTAGTTTCAATGTTTGACGGGTTCTGAGAATTCGTGTATTTTGAAAGTACACATGCAAAGTTCCGGGCAATGTCCAATAGCAACGGTGTTACTTAAAGTAGCTGTCTGGACTTTAAATTTGAAAATTAAAAGCTAAAGCACACTTTAGGGAAGAATGAGTGATACATATAACAGATTTTAAAACGCGAAAACAAAATATCTTCACTGGTAAAGTGAACCCTACATTTAAAAAAATTAAATTTGAGGAACTAGTAGGCCTAGTGAAAGTAACATTTAGGGTTTTAGTTTCAGATATTTTTTTAAAAAAGGTTAAAATTACAATGGTTTGAACATTTTCCCAATTAAGAACCGAATAATGAAACTGAATATTTGAAATGAACAAATTTTCTTCGACCTGTTCCAATAAAATATTAATATCGGGAATTATAGTCTATTTGATGTGTTCAATATATCCCATAATAAGCTATAGTAATTATTATAATATTATTCCCAATATATTAAAGGAGGGAGAGAATTCATAAGCACGGCGCTTATATCATATAATATTTAGAATGGGCGCCTGAAATATTTGAGAATCAAAGATTAAAAATTATTTCAAATTCGAGATTTAAAAATACCTTTTTTTGTTGTGTTTTAGTCACGAATATTTTTTTATTTTTTTTGCAACCATGATCCTTATTATTTGTTTAGTCCAATATTAGTATAGGACAAAGCTATAAATTATATCCACATTTTGGATGGAAGAAATTTAGAAAATTCAAACATATATTTCTTTGCTGTGAATAACATTACTTGATGTATGACTATATTATAAATGGCTTAGTAACTAACATCTATTGTTCTTCCTACCAAATTCATACTATAGATTTCAGTCCATTAATTTACCAGTTTTGCACAAAATTTAAATTTAAAGCTGGGAAAAAAATCGTACTCATGTGAAAAAGTTTGTCTCTTAGCTAACCGTTCGGGTTGTACGAATTACGCTAATGGATTATAAATTGGGAAGGTTGAATATAGAGGAAGTGAACATGCATTTTCGTGGAGGGAGAGTGTAAAACCATTTAGGAAACACACACACCCTTCCCCTCTCTCCCGTTCACCAGAGCGCGAGATTCGAACCTTGATTTCCCCCACCCTCGCCAGTCTAACTCAACACGAAACTAGCGCGTTAGCTAACTACGTCACCGAGGCGGGTTTGTCTCTTAGGCTCATAATGTTTTCTAAAATTGGTATTCGAGATTCTTAGGTATGTTGAAAATTTGGATTCGACCCATCTCTTATATTTTCTATACTGGCAGAAGTATTCGGCGTTGTCTGTGGGAGTCCACGCAATATATTGCGTGGTTACCCCTGGCAACGCTTTTATTTGATTCAGAAATACAGAAAAAAATCTTGATTTTATTAAGTTAAATCACATGTTGACTTTAAGAATTGAGATAATTATACTCAACAGGGACAACCGTGTTAAATTAGATTAAGTGGAAGAAAAATGTAATTTTTACTGATGCAAATAAAAACTGCGTAATTTTTAATGAACGTGTAAAAAATTCAGAAATGTGATCAATTTCCCAAATTTTCCATGACTTTTCCAGGTTTTCGAAGTCACTGGTCACCCTGCGGCTACAGTTTTGGAAAGAGTAATAATCTGTCATGGTTTCACGGTTCCCAGGTAGGTGGATTTCTCGAAAGAAAAGGTTGCGACCAGTGACTCTTATCGGGCGGTAAAAGAACCCGATACGAGCCGAAACGCTATCAGTTGATAAACTTTTTTTTTCTTACAATACGTATACTAAGCTAACTGCATTATCGCATCGATAAAATAATAACAGATAAGTTTTGATAAATATTTGTCACTTTACAAGCAGAAAACAGCGCACGAAGGCAAACAATGAACTACAATGAGTTGGTTTTATTTAACTATGTACTGACAAAGACAAATATGCAGTCCATTGTGTGCATTAAGAAAAAGGTGGGTCAGTTAAAAAAGTTAGTAGAATTCCTTACATATATTCATATGCTTGATTAGGTAACCTCAGTTTTATCTTCTGTGGTGCTGACTGACAGCTCACAGCTGACTTCTGACGCTTTGAAAAGCTACCAGACCAAATTATGTATCCCTATGCGAACCATATGATCTGCAAAAACCATGTCTTTAGCAGTTGTCACTTTGACAGTCAAATTTGGTATATACCTAAATGTTGACTGTCAGAAGTCAGCTGTGAGCTGTCAGTCAGCACACATAAGATAAAATGAGGTATAGCTGCACTTTTTACATAATCAGTATATATATATCAAAGATTATAGCTCAAAATTGTATTTACATTTTCCGAAACCAGCTTTTTACAGAATCAATAAACTTGCGACAGAGCCATGGCTCCATGATAAAAACTACATATCAAAATGTTATGGTCACAACACAAGATCTTTAGATATTTGAAGATCAATATTTGTATCTTAGTGGCGCTAGGACCCGTTTGGAGCATCTGCCGAGCCGTGCCTAGGCCAACCGCACACGTGCATTATCGAGACCAATATGGAGGAGGAAAGAAATTTAGGGGCCTACCGATTGGACTATTTTTCTCGCGGACAGTAAATTGTACTCTCCTACTTTTTAATAGGAAATTTACATTGCAATTACAGCTATACCCTGATTTTGGTTGGAAGAACAGTAGAGAAAATCAAAACATATTTCTTTGCGGCCAACATTGACAACATTTATTTATATTACTTGTGTTATTTTATAGGTATTAATACTATCTATCAAAAGTGACACCTGCAGACAACATTACTTTATGTATGAATATATTAAAATGGTTTTAGTAACTTTAGAAGCTAACTTCTGTTTTTCCTACCAAAATCATACTAGAGCTCACGGTGTCCTAAAGTTCTTTCTATGGCGATCCGATATACCCTGACGCTAAGCTATTATTTATTTATTTTGGGTATTTAATGTGCACTTTCTGAACCTACTGATTATATCAGCACACGAGAATTTCTATGAGCGAGAGCGAACGAACCTACCTATTTTGCCGGAAAAGGTATTTTCCCATACCTTCCAGGCTGATTATACATTTAAAAATCTACATGGTACTGATGACTTTACTTTCCCTCCGAAGGAAGTTGTATTACGGATTTTTAACGCTCATGAAAAATCCGTCGATCACGGCTGGGTATGAACCCTCGAACATCAGGTCTTGAGGTGAGCCCTTTACCCTAAGACCACCGAGGTCGACCGCAAAGCTATTCAGGCGGATCTTTCTTTGAGAAGAAGGAATTGAAAGAAATAATTCAATTTGGGGAATCACCTAATGGAGCGTATACGGTCAAAAATCAACTTTTATTTAAGGAAAGGTTTGGTGTTTAAAAATATAGTTCACTCCAAAATTGAGATGAAAGGTATTAACATGCCCCTGTGGAATTAAACTTCTATTTTAAGTTTCATAATCTCAAAAAATATATAGTGAAAGGGTGAAATTACTAATTTTTAAATATTTTTACGAGATAGATCTCAGTTTGGATATCAAAGTAAATCGTCAGAAGCATTGATATAGATTTCTTCAAACAAAGCGTTTTTAACAGAATCACAACAGAACATTTTTAAAGAGATTTGGGTTGGTTTACAGTTTTTGGAGCTTCAGAGCTGTCGTTCCCATAAGAAATGCTGCAAAGTAAAGTAGGCGGCGCCCTTAAAACTGTATATACTGCCTGGTAGCATCAAACGGTCGGTTCATTAACATAGCCACTGGCACATGAATAATTACTTTCGTTTATTTACGAGTGGATCAAGTCACGGACGAGACGCGGACAACTCAAGTGGTCCAAAGAGGTAATCGTTTTCTGTAGCAGATCACGCAAAGTTAAGGTATTGGGTTACTAAGAATTCTGCTACCCCCTTTTTGAAGAAAACATATGGTATTTCTAGTGCTCTTTGGTTGTTTTTGAACGATACTTGTTTGTAAACTTTCTTGCGATAGGGGGCCTATGGTAGTTTAACGTATTTATCATTTGCCTGTGGCACGTTTGCTTAATGGGTTAAGAGCTCGGGACTGCCTAAATATTTAAAAAATAGTAAAATTGAGGCGTGACCATTTAAATGATAAATTGACGATAATGTGATTGATGATATTATGTTATCGAGTAGCCCCACCAGATTTCGCAAATAGACTCTTCCCCGATTATGCTTGACAAGAATAGTGGTTTTCCTAACTAAATTGTTTCCCACCCTTCTTCCATACAAGTTCGGGTGCGTTCCCTCTAAATTCTACCTCCCATATCTAAGCCAATAGTGTACATGTGTAAATATACGGATAGCTCGTTCATTTCTAGCCCAATAGTTTAAATATACGGATAGCGCACTCATTTCTAAGTATTGTAAATATGCGGATAGCTCAGTAATTTCCAACCCAATACAGTAGTGTAAATATGCGGATAGCTCGGTCATTTATAGCCCTATACAGTAGTGTAAATAAATATGCGGATAGCCACCATTCAGCCTTGACTCACGACGAAGAAGCGCTACTAACTGAGCAAAGTCTGACAAACAAAGAAATTTGGTAGATATCCCAAATGATCTCGGGACCTAAACCAAACACTTGTTTTCCCCGTCCACGAACGTTATCTATTCCAAACTATTGACTCTCATATCTGAAATGAAATAATTTTATCTCGACCGCAGACCTCCAGGGCTATGACGACTACAGAAGATGGAGTGAAATGTAAACTTGACTCACTTATTTGTGACCGATACAAACGATGAGATCACAAAGATGAGAACAAATGTTTCAAGTACACTCCGTTACAGCCTACAGGATAACATCATTGCCATTCTCTAGTGTTTGGGTGAGCTGCCTTTCTTCAAATACGACAAATATCGCAACGAAGGATTACTATCAATATTGATAGAATTGGGTGAGCTGCCTTTCTACAACTACGAAAAATATCGCAAAGAAGGATTATTATCAATGTTGCTAGAATTGGGTGAGCTGCCTTTCTACAACTACGACAAATATCGCAAAGAAGGATTATTATCAATGTTGCTAGAATTGGGTGAGCTGCCTTTCTACAACTACGACAAATATCGCAACGAAGGATTATTATCAATGTTGCTAGAATTGGGTGAGCTGCCTTTCTACAACTACGACAAATATCGCAAAGAAGGATTATTATCAATGTTGCTAGAATTGGGTGACCTGCCTTTCTTCAAATACAACAAATATCGCAAAGAAGGATTATTATCAATGTTGCTCGAATTTCCTTGTTCCGTCTTCTTGCCTTGCAACCGTGTGGGAAGCGGTTTGACGACAGCTGCCCGAGGAGGATAGAAGAGCTACACGATCAATTCCTTCAGAGAGGGTCGCCGACGGTTGAGTTGTCCTATTCTATCCGATAGGTTAAGGATGAGAGAAGATAGAATGACCCTACAAAGTCCTTACTATAATAACACATACACACAATCTAATATTTCGTATGGACGTCTATTGCGTCTTAATAGGTAGTGTTTCCGCACTTTCGTGGAGAGGAGGGAGTGGGAGACCATTTAGGTAAAAAGCCTTTTTAGCACACCCAGTCGGGATGCTGACTAACCACTCCATCACCACGAAATAATATGATATGAGATTCATTTCGTTCGTGTGACGAGCGTTAAAATTATATAATATGTCGAAAATGCTGGACCCCGGCTGAGTTTGAACCACGAGAATCGGGTCATGAGGAGGGCAATTTACCCCAAGATCACCCAAGTCAACTAGTAGCTGGTAGAACTGACGTCATATTATATGTTCTAATAATGGCGGCCCAAGATAATTTCTAGTCGCGATCCAAAATAATTGAATATCTCTGTATTGATTCGTTCCATTAATCAAGTGTCACAACTCCTATACTCCATTCACGGTAGGAATTACTCTCTGAAAGGTCTTTTTTCCTGCCAAATCCTACTATATAATAGCTTTCTTGTAGGGAAAAAAGCCTTTCTGAAAACAATTCCTACGATGAACACGCTTTAGGCTGGGTGTTAAGCTTGCGGTTTATTTAGAAATTTGATCTAAAGTATAGTGCTTTTGAGACACTATAAGTTAGTACAGTAAAATATTAATTTTAATCGGGTAAAGGCAAACGTTATCAGACTGTTCCTACAAAGTGTGTTAGTACGTTGTAGTCTTAACTTTTGCTGGCATTGGGTTTAAGCCATTTTACTGTGGTTTTCCCATTCTCTCTCCACGTTAATGGAGCTCCACCTTCTGCAAAGCCACCCTCCTTATACCCCGTTTTCAAACGAAGTGGACAAAAGCCTCTGTGTGTAGGTGTCAAGAAGGCTTCCACTTATAATTTTAAGATCAACCGTAATCCGGCTGGCTAAAACTTTTCGTAATGTACCGCCTTGCACACAGTCTTGTTACATTGGCAATTTGGATCACTCTTCAAAGTTAAAAAAATGTTATGTGCGCAGCGGATGAATATGGAATGTTCATTGTGCGAGCATGGTTCCAACCTTCACAAAAGCCCAAAGTTACCGTGAAATTACAATAGCGAACTATCGCATTAACTAAGTTGTCACTTGCTAAATCAAGACGTAGAAACCTTTTTGAAAACGTTAAATCCCTCGTAAAACGTGTGAGTGGGGAGGGGAGACTCGATATCACCGCAATGATAGGGAAGGGGAGGTAGGGGATGCGCGTTCAGAGCGGGAATTAGCCGCATCCTCGAACCCTGCAAACAAGGATCCTCCGCGGAGAGGGGGAACGAGAGACTCCTTCCTGCCTACCTCATCCCTATTAACAAACTTGTATACGAACCGGTTGCGAGCGCTGTGAAAACTATAACTCCAATGCGGTTGAAACAAAGCACGGAGGTTAAAAATTGTATTTAAAACAAAATTCATATATGCATACGTCAAGCCATGTGCTAGTATATTATAATACATTAATATTTTAGTGGTACTATCTAAAGTATCTCATGTTACTTGTCCGTTGATCTGCATGTTAGCTAGGCTCATAGGATAGGGAAGAAGAAGTTATAACTAAGAGGAGATGTCGGTACCCATGTTTGCGTGAAGAAAACGTGAGGAACAGTTTTTGACTAAGCAACATCAGTACACCCAGCTGGGATTCGAATCCCAGCATCCCTATCACAGGAAATGGAATATTTGAGCCCTGCACTTAGTCCATGTGTCAATATTTGCGGGTAACATTATCAATGTTGAGCACAAAAAGATGTTTTATTTTCTAAAATATATTTCCGACCGTGTTTTGATGTACATTGACTTTCTCACTTTCAGATAAGGTTATTTCTATTGTGATAAGATATCACTTAGTTCTGACTAGCCCATCAAACAGAGTTACATCCGTCGCCAACACTTGACGGAGAAATAATAGTAAATATATTCACAAGTTGGTACGTTTGTTTTTAACTTGCAAGCCCAATGGAAATAGACCAAATGAGAAGACCTAGACGCAGATGGGAGGTTAACATTAGAACGGACCTGAAAGAGTGAGGTGACTGGATAGAACTGGCTCAAGAGAGGGATAGGGTGCAATGAGGTGGACTGGATAGAACTGGCTCAAGAGAGGGATAGGGTGCAATGAGGTGGACTGGATAGAACTGGCTCAAGAGAGGGATAGGGTGTAATGAATGGACTGGATAGAGCTAGCTCAAAATAGGGATAGGGTTCGATAAGAGATAGTTAAGGAGTGTTATAGGGGTTTTGGATATTCAGAACTGCCATTCGAATGAAACAGTACCACAGTGTGAGAATATTTCCCTACAAGTAGGCGGTGCTCTTAAGGTAAAAGACTATGAGTTGGTGTTCTTAAAGAATATCTATTATTCTCCTTCAAACAAAAAACTGTTTTAAAAATCCAATGATAAGCAAACAATTTATTTTTTTCCATAAAGGCTGCATAAATGGTGCCGCGGACTAAACGCCAAGATCATATTTTATAGTTTGCCGGTGACGTGGTTGTCAGGGCTTGAATTCTGCCCGAGTGTGATGAGTGTGTTTTAACATAAATGATTCCCCCGGTCCCTCAACGAAAATTAGGACACACATTCCACTCAATTCTACCTTTCTCAGTCCTATATCATTAAAGTAATTATTATATGCAGCTAGTCCAGACAGATATAATACGCGGTGAGGAAAAAAATAATTTTTGAACCCAGCTCAGATAATTTTGGATGATGCATACTTTAGTTAGTATACTGAGTGTCAGGGCAGCGAAGATTCTGTCAAGTATTAACTAAGGGCGTCGCCTTTCTGAAGTAAAATATTACATTGTGGTTCCTTAGGAGGATGAGTTTTGAATCTTTAAAACCTTCTAAAACAATCCTGAATTATCTTATAATGTTATATTGGTACCCTATTAGAAATGACTGTTTGATGAAGACTAGGTCCATGCTTTAATAATTTATTTTGATTCCAGAACAAAAATAATTCGCATGTGATGTCGAAAATTATCTTGATTTTGTATCATTAAACATAAATGGTAAAGTTTTTAATCCAATGGCCTAATGTTGATACTCCATTTTGCCTTGACGCGGGAATTCTGGAAGTCTGCAATTATACGGTAGGCTTACAAGATGATATTTAGTTATTTTGTAGTCAGACACCTTAGCTTAGTCGGTAGCGTGTCTGCCTACTGAGTTAAGGGTTCCGGGTTTGATTCCCAGTATAGGCAAAAATGTATCATTTGTGAAATATGGGTTTACCCTTTCATATTGATGAATTAACGGCCAGGCATTGGATGTTGTGCTTGCCCTAGTCTTAAGTTAGATTATAAGCCATATGAAGCTACGAAAGGCCTAGCCAGCCGGTAGTGGAAAATATATGGCTTGAATAAACAACTGACCCAGACCATATGCTGGAAACAGTAATGGTTGTAAAAAACGTAAAACATTAAAAAAAATACCATAAAATCATAAAGTTCTTGTTTTTCGTACATTCCTTAATTGTTGGATGTCCTGTCGAATACCATCAGACCTGAAACGTGTTAAGCTATGACGAGAATATGATTTGGGAAATCAGATATAAACTTTCTTCAATATAAGTGACAATATTATATTCAATTTTTCCAAGCCACAACCAGAGTACCTTCCAATATTAATATTAACTTTTCTCATGGTTATCTATCTACATTTATTTTCTGTGTTTTGCCAGCCGTCCGGAAATGTAATTACACGCATGGGGTGAATTAACCTAATCTGTGTGGAAGGAGAGTGGGATGCCAGCTGGGGGGAAAAAACACCAAGCCGAGACCCGAACCCCATCCTTACAGTCGTCGGCAAACCAAAATAAATTAGCTTGATATTTTGATCATGTGTCCACCGATGCTGATTACCGTGCTTATTAACGACAATCTAAGAGGTAGGGTGGAGGTAGTTGGAGCAAGTGCACCACCATTAGCGTGAAGAAAAAATTTAAAAAACATTGATGAATCATATATGTAAAACTATCCCCAGCGCGCTCACCCAAACTACAAATTCGATCCTTCTCATCAACACCAATAAGTATATTGTAAGCGTGACAGCGTTGAACGTGTGACCACCGGAGCTGGTTTTAATTTTAACTGTAAATGCTAGTTTATTACGCTAAGGTAGAGAGAACCAAGGTTGGAAGCCAAATTCAATCTCCAAGCTCAAACAATAATTGTTTAAAACTAAATGGTTTTCTCTAAGGTTAAGTATCTAGTTTTATACAGCATGTCTGCAAATTAAAACAAACCCGTTTTAATTATTCTTTACGACTCTTTAATTACCAGAACACCTCATTCATTACATTTATGACCTGCCAACACAGTTATAGATCACACACTAACTCTCATGCTACCCATGTTATAGTTTGAGAAGCCACCAGGAGCCCAAAATGCGATGTCAACATGTACGTTCTAATAAACGAATGTATTAGATATGAATGAGTATGATCCCCCCTCCCAAAAAAAAATTGCCTGGCAGATAAAAGTGTATTTCTCCGTGGCTTACGATTTCCTTTCTAACCTAGAAACGGAGAAACTAGTAAATTGTCAAATTTAAAAGGGTTTTCTAAACTATTATTCATAATTAATAATTGAATGACAGAGTCATGAGCTGCGATGTATGAAAGTTCTGGTCTTAGCACCAAATCTTTAGATATTTGAAGTCGTTGAAAGCATCTGGAGCTACCGTCAAGTTTTGCCCGGGCCAAGCGCACGCTTATCAAAGTAGGTTGTGTAGCGGGGAATAAAATTAGCGTTTCCTTTACTCGCACATTTCAACCCTTCACCGCAACAACCTGCGGGAACAGCTAGCGAGCGCGTGGTGTCCTCGGCGCTAGCGTGAGCAAACTCTGTGCTAGGTAAAGAAGGTCCGGTGAAAAAGCTGCACGTGCGATCATAATATAGCGTGTCTTTTGTAAAGCGGGCACGCACCAGCTCCTTGTTTCTTTTATTAGTGTTCATTGTTATGCTCCGAATTACGTCATTACAAAGTTACGACCTCATTATGTTACGTTAAGTGGGATGTTCCTCGGCCATCTAACAAGGATAGCGTGTCGTTACTAACCTGCAACATTTTTGGAATTCTATAATACAAAGAAACCGGCTTTTAGACAGAACGCCATAAAAAATCATATATTATGAGATTCAACAACAAAAAAAGAGGAGCAGACAGCATGGATACAAGATAGCTGTTTATCATGTCGATGTTATAAATTGACCAAACTGTAGAAAGTGGCGGCTGTAGACTACTTGGCTTAGTGGCCGCTCCATATAAACTATCCACTTTTCTTTCTTTCTATTTTCAATGTGCTCAACACCATGGTTATTAAAAGATACCCGCATTGGTGGTCACGCAGACTAAGCATCAAACTCAGCTAGTCTGGTTTGCCGACGACGGGGATATCAGGTTCGAATCCTGGCAGAGTTTACTAGGGGTCTTTTTCACAAAATGGTTTCTTACTCAGCCTTCACTCAAATTGTCATAACATTGTGCGAGTTTTGAAATTCTCTGGACTTTTACAATTTTCCAAGGTGACCTGGTGGTCTAGGGGTAAGGTGTCAGACTTCTGTGCTAGGGGTCCGGGGTTCAAACCTCGGTCCCAGCACAGATTTATCTGATTGCCAAACCCTTCCTTCACCTCTGACAAGATGTGTATTAATCACAACTTGTGAATGTGAGGAATGCCAGGCCTCCACCGTGGTTCGGATTCCACGTTAAACTGTAGGTCCTCCATTTCATCTCACAATCACCCTACCATTGCACATTAGCGTAAGTGCGTATAACCCGAACGGGTAGTAAGACGCGGTGCTAATAATAATAATACAATTTTCCAAGTCCAAAAAATATGTAGCTTATAAATATGTTATATATAAAGTTAAAAATGAAACATTTTGTTTTCTTTGCTCTTTATTAAATCATTGACGCAATGATTATTAAAAACAAATATGCCGATGTTCTTCGCAAAATCGGAGATTAAACACTAGGTCACATGATCTAGTTCGTTTCTAGAACAGTTTAAATACTTTTAAATGTCTGTTTTTTCCCCTGTCATGCCAAGCTCCGTTTTCCGGGTAAATTATCAACCTTTATTCCCAATTTAGTGTAATTTAACATTGATAACCCGGATAGGTAGCGAAACACTGCGCAAAAAATCTTGCGCCCATGAATAGATCAACTTGACATTTAATAAACTATTTAATTCACCCAAAGTTTTTGCCGGCATCAAAAAGTCGTTGTCTCGACCATCTCGATGATCGATTGATGAAATCTAGGCCCCATTTATGCATGCGTTTTGTATCGCCTGGATGTCGACGGTAATTTATGTCTATTTATGCAATGCGGTCGTATCGTCGTCAGTCGTTGGAAAGAGTTGCAGTACTACCACCTGAGCCATTCGCTTGTTGTACCACGATGGATCCAGTTGTGTTGTATTTAGACTCTAAGGCGACTAAGAAAAGACGGCGGAGGAGATGATCTCTGTTCATCCCATAAATAGTGTCAGATATGTCTAAGGTGTATTTTATAATTTGTATGGAAAATTGAGAGAAGATAATTCAGTGTTTATTTTGTTTATTTTAAAATTAATAACACAATTGTTAACTGTATGACACTTTCAACCAATAAACAAACCACCAAACACATGGCTGATGACATCTGTGGTGGCGGAGAGGGAAGACAGGATCCCATAGGTTGGCAAACCTGCCAACGTCATCCGGTTGCATAAATGTGTCCATATACCGTAATGCTCCTTAAGAACTTCCAGGGATTAGAGAACGGACGATAAATTGTCGGCGACAACCAGACGATAGGAAACGAATGCATAAATGGGGCCTTAATTGACGAATAGATTGTAAACTGGTCGTCATTGAGTAAAGTGGAAACTACATGTACAGTCTCTGCTCCTGCTTTATGTCTTAGTATGTTTTAATGGCGCAAAAGCATATGTCAACCTAGTTCAAAAAGTGGCACAACTAACTAGTTTACTTTTCACCTTTATTCATTAAAAGTTGTTTTTTTTATGTTTGGGTGGTATTTTACTCACCGGTATTTAAGTTGGCTGATAGTCCTGTAGAACAAAAAGGTATTTGACGTGAAATTTATGGAATAACCTTTTAAATCAACCACTATATTTACAACCTAAATCACTCTAAAAGACCTACAGCACTCCCCGAACATCAACTCATCAAAGGGAAGCCCCAAATTTCACAAGTGATATATATTGGGACCTTGCCGGAAATTGAATTCGGGATTTTTACTTCTGTGCTGGAAGTATCATCTAAAAAGAGGTTCTTGACCCACATCGATGGATGTGCAGTTCTGGCTCATCTAATCTGGTTTGTCGGTGGGGGAGGTCAGTGTTCGGATCCCGCCATGGCATACTGAGGGTTTTTCAATATTTCTCCGTAAATGATCACAAACTTCCTAACCCCAATCCAATGGCATAGTAGACGTATAGCCCGGAAGGGTGGGCAGAAATGGAGGGGTTCTTACTATGGCACTCCGGCTATACCTACTGGTTCATCTGTGCCATTGTCTGTAGAGTGCAGTGGAGATACGAGTCCTTGGAGGTGACTGACCGAGCGTGGATCATTTACATACAAGCACCTCCCCCCCACCGCGCCATGTACTAAGTACTATGAACCTCGTTCGGCTGGTACCGCGGGGTATCTTCCTTCACTCAGGGTTGTTCGTGGAGAGTGAGGAACGAATTCAACAAAATAGAACTGGCAAAATATATGGTGAACACAGATGGGAGCGAGTGGAGCATCCCAAGATTGACGTTAATTTTAATAAAAGTTTAGAGCCCTAGGCTTCGGTGGCCGCATGGTCTAACGCACTACTCTCGTGCCAGACTAGGGTGCCGATGACGGGGAGATCCAGATTCGAATCTCGGTTGTATGTATTGAGAGTGGTTTTTCTAAAATGTTTTTTCACTCTCCCTCAACGCAAATGTGGGTACACTTCCTATAACTATGTTTTCCTGAAGAATTCCCATCCTTTCAAACAACTTATGCTGAAGCACAGAAAAATTAAATTTCAATGTTCAATAAAGTGACTGTTATTAAGTAATGTAACTTGTGTTAGAAGTAGGATGGGGGTGAAGCGATAATACGTGGGTTCAAATCGGCGTGATTAGTTGTTCAGTTTGCTTTATATCTTCTCTATACAAAGGTAGTCAGCCTATATATATTATTTAAAGCTTGCAACGAAATGTCCCACAATCACATGGTTTTTTTTTAATTCTCTAACCCCCTCCCCCATTTTTTTTAGCAAACATGACTATAGTAAAACCAATGAAGATGTGTCCAATAGATGAGATATGTTTTAAGACCAAACTTACGACAGCTTTCTATGAAAAGAGTATACCGTTATGCTAATATTTAGTGTCTTAAGAGTCTCAACTGTCCAAAGGTATAGAAAGAATAGATTCGATACATTCTATGTCCAAGTACATTTCTCAAACTAACTTTAAAAACAATGAGATTTCGTTTAACTTTTGTTTGAAAGACAAGGAAATTGTTGAACAATTTGCTAATGTAGGACTACTTGATTCTGTTATGAGCAAGCGTTTGAGCTTATAAATCACTGAAAACTAGGAGCCTGCGCTATTACCAAATTATGAACAAGTATTAACTATTGGTAGAAACTTTTTTTTTTGCTATTAGTCTCTATTATAGTTTGTCGATCACTTTTTTTTTTCGATACCACATGACATTCAATCCCTTCGTGAGTAACAACTTTCAAAAGCTGTTTCTGCACGCCATCTGGCTATTATATTGATTACGTCACTGTGAAGATAATACCATCATCGTAATGCACCACGGCCTTACCACCAGTTCACGTTAGCTATCACAATGTAATTCAACTTTTAAGATAGTTAATATTTAAGGAAATGTACCCACCTTTGGGTGGCAAGAGAGAGGCGAAACCCTTTTAGGAAAAACCAAACCTTCAATGAAGCCGGTTGGGATTCTAGCCCTGACCTCTCCATCACAGGCAAACCAGACTACGGTAGATAAAGCTTGTCGTCTGGTCCACGCCCCCTCCCATGCGGTTGTGTAAATAAAATGCCAATAAAGTGCATGGAAACTGGTTTGTTTTGGAGCTGTGCCCACTCTGTATAGTCAAATAAGCGCGTGATCGATACGGGCCAAGCCGCGTTTATTTACCGGTCAGTAGCCCTGAACTTCTCCCGGGCTACTGGAAGTGAAGGTCGGGGCGATACTAATTGGAACTTGTTTCAATGTTCTCTTTTATTATCCATACACACGAGTAGGGATATGGTATCGACAGAAAAGTTTCGATACTGTACTTATTAAAAGTATCGGAGAAAAATATCGATACCGTATTAGTATCGACAGAAAAGTGTCGATAACATCTAAGTATCGGAATCGAAATTTTAATCTGGAAAAATATTTTTTCTTAGATAGTAATAATAATTTCAACTTTCGCATCATAATAAATTTTCACATTTATTTTAAACACTGAAAATTATCATGGTTTTTACTAAATTTAGAACAAATTTTACAAGATGCGTTTTCACTATCCAACTTTTTAAAAAAAAACTTCCATAATTCACTTCTGGGAGGTGATTTTTTAACCACATTCGTCGTTTATCAAGAGAGATTATTAACTATTGACAAACAATGGAAGAATGGAGTCTTGGCCTGTTCATCTGTTT
Organism: Timema podura; assembly: GCA_033556935.1. Classification (NCBI taxonomy): domain Eukaryota; kingdom Metazoa; phylum Arthropoda; class Insecta; order Phasmatodea; family Timematidae; genus Timema; species Timema podura. The sequence continues at coordinate 12,587,433 of JAVRXN010000008.1, forward strand.
AATCAAATCACATAAATTTTTCTGCTTCGTCTGCTCAGGGCATCATTTATTTGACGGAGTTCATTGAGTTTTACAAAAGCCTATTTTGTTGAGCTTGTGATGACTGTAGGCTGGTTGCCACTCACCCAGCCGCCGGGTCAGGCGTCAGGCTGTATTGATAAGTAAAGATGAAAGCATAGCTATTAATTGTGATGAGTTAAAAGAGATTGAATGCTAGACTTACAGAAAATGAGTGAGAATTGAGAAATAGTGTCATTTGTTCTTCCTGTTCCTCCAAAGTCCATCCTAGTAAACATAGTACCAAACTCCCAGCATGAGTGAAACTAACCAAAAAGTTGTTTCTTTCGATACCGGTCCGATACTGGAGTGTGAGTACCAATATCAGTAAAAGTATCGGAAAAAAAGTATCGAGTAAAAAAATACTGGTATCAAAAGGAAAATATCGATATTAGTAAAGTATCGATACTTTTTTTCACATCCCTACACACGAGCAATGTTTCCATACTTTATTCAAGTACACTTAGTTTATCTTGCATTATTAAAATATGGTATAGGGTCATAGCGAATTCTGTCAAGATAAGCTGTTACAAATATCCGTGCTACTATACTCATTAAAAGTATCGGAAGAAAAATATCAATACTCTATTCATTAAAAGTATCGAAATAAAATTATCGATACTGTTCCCATTAAAAGTCTTGAAAGAAAAGTATTGATACAAAACTTTACTTATTAAAATTATCGGAAAAGTATAAATGCCGTGTTCACTAAAAGTATCGAGAGAGAAGTAGCCATCGATAGCGCTAGGTATCGGTTTAGAAATGTTATTCAAGGAACTTTTTTTAATCTAGTAATAAGATTTTTATATTTACTAAAACAATGAAAATTATCATGTCCTAACCATATTTTAGTATTGTGTTGGAAGGTAAAATACACCCTGATTTTGGTTGGAAGAATACACACTATAACAACTGCAGATAGCTGACTTGATGTATGAATATATTCAAATTATTTAACTAACTTTAGTAACCACCAGATATTGTTTTTTCTAGTATTATGTGATGGCTATTATGAAAGATTTTACTGTATATAGGGGGCCTACAAGCTTTTATTTAAAAATATATTTTATCCGTCTATTTTATATCCTCCTTTAAACTTGAAAAGTTCAAACTTTTCTTGCTTGGTTACATTTTGGCTAAGCTCCGAACCAATAAAACACACACACACAAAAGTTTAAAGCAAAATTTTAAAAATATTTTATATTGCCTATAGCTAATAATCCTCATATGCTTCGTCTGCTTGGCAGTCCTCGGCACCTTTAACGGAGTCATATCATCGTTGAGCCCAACAAAAGCTTCGTGATAACCTGGCTGTATTGATAAACAATCAACAGATAAAAGAGAATGCTAACAGTCAGATGATGCAAAAACTGAGCGATAAAAAAAGTCACATGGGTATGTGGGTTGGCATTCTCTTATTTCCTCCACCTAATAAGACAACATTTGAAGGTTATTTCTTTCAATACAGTTCCGATACCGGTGTGTGTTTTCATATCAGTAAAAATAAGTATCGATTAATAAAGTACTAGTATCGAAAGAAAAACATTGATATTAGTTAAATACCAATACTTTTTCACGTGCAAGGTGATACTTATTTGGTGGACTATTTTTTTTAGTACGTTCAGCACAAAGCTATTACTGTGGGTTCACACATTCGCAGAAAAGAAACGTGGTCAAGTGATTAACTCTAATCCAATCACAAGATTTCCGCCTTATCGGCGCTAGCTGTTCTGCGGAAGTTCAACTCATCTCTACTTTGTCCACTCTGTCTGAGATCTTCGGCACAGGAGAACCAATCAAATCTCAAAACCAATCATCTCAAATCAGTGCGCATGTGCATATGGAAAGCGTGTGTATCGATGTATTGAATTGTGCCACAACACAGAGTTATAATTTAAAATGTCCATCGGGAGAATTATATAAAATATATGTCTATCTACTAACTGTTTTAAGTTTGTGTCGCAATGCATCATGGTCAACATAATACGTGTGAATTGCTGCGCTACTCAAGCAGATTCTGCTTTCTTTTTTTCGGCGAACGTGTGAATCAAGCTTGAGTCATATTTACTCACGAGGGTGGCTACGCAGTCTAAGGCATCAGGTTAGCAACCGAATTAATAGTGAGGGTGAGGAGTGCGGGGGATCAGGGTTTGGTACCGGCCGGGAGCACCGAGGTCGGTTCCCCTCTCTGGTTTATAACTTATTTTCCTACTTCAAATGAGTTTTTGTCTCTTTATACCACGTCCTACTACCAGTCCACGCTGTGCACATTTACACTAATAAGGAACTAACAAGGAAGAAAGAACTAACTTGGAACTAGACCCACGTGGAGGGAGAGTGGGAACACCATCTAAGAAATACTTCCATTACACCCGCTAATGAGTCGAAACGCAGCCTCCGCCGTCATCTGTGAACTATTTTTATGACAAAACTGACAAATTAGTTGGTGTGCCTAACTAGGGTTGATAGCTTTTACTATTCAAATTAATTCAAGGACAAACAAAGCAACGGGACCCCAGGATGTTAATATCTCATTTAGTAAAACCAATTTCCATCAACAGAAAATCCATCAGAATTAAAACATGGAACGATTGAAGAGTGTGGTGAACCCACTCCTGCAAAAAATAAAAGTTTCACCGATCAAAATATCTTTGTCGCTCAATCTGTTTATTATAATGTAGGAACGGAAAAAAGTAAAATGTCAAAAATCACTTTTCATTTCAAAGAGTTTGCTAAACTAGTTTTCAGGATTAATTAAGGTGTGCCAAAGACATCATTGCGTGATGAAAACTATATACCAAAATGTTACTGTCATAACAAAAAATCTTAAGCTACTGTACCTGAATACTAAGGATTTTTTTTCGTGGCGTTGGTAGCAGTCTGGAGCTGCCATCGCTAGTGCCTGGGCCAACCGAACGCTAAACAAGGCCGGTTTAGAAGGGGTAAGAAATGTGTGTAATAACTATTATATCAGCCTCTTATGCTCGCACAGTGAATCTTCGTGTTTCTTGCGCAATTTATTCTTACGGGAAGCTTGCGCTTCAAGGAAAATCAAGCTTAAAATGCCCTATAAATAAAGTTGTAAGATTTTACAGATTTTCTATACCTAAAATAATGATTTTCCCAAAGTGCAAAGCCACTAACCAAAATACAGTTATGTTCAGAGTTGTCTTCCCATTTTAGACACAATAGTTACTAAAGAAAATTATGGTAGTATGTACTCTCATACAAAATTACAAGAATCTCAATTATAGATATAGTTTTTCTTCGTACCTAGATAGTTATTATAAAAATACCAGAAAATTCCTAGTGCGTAAACGACCGTGGCCCTACACTTGTAACCAATGCTTTTCCAACCCTCAGTCTGATGGAAGTTGCTATTCAACAATCAGGGGTGTGTAAAATTGTGGAGCACCCTATACTGGAATTTACTAAAGATCACTGCAGTGTTGTACTCAATTCTCTTCATCGGCCAGACTGACGTCATTAGCCCGCTCACAGATGCTCCTGTGACGGATCGAAAAGGTGGTGGAAAGGGAGGAGGGTGAAGGCACGGATTCGAGCTAACAGAAATAGTTCCGCGCCGCTTAACATAATCTTACGGGCGGCTCGGGAGAGTGAAAAGACATAGTGGTTCATACATCAGAATTCAACATACACGCTAGAACTACTTTAGCCGCAAATAAAAAATGACAAATCTGTGATTAAAAAAAAGTTTGACTTTTCCCTGCCAAAAATCCATGTTTTCCCGAATGAACCCAGATCATAACTGGTATAAAAAACGAACCAAATTCAATATATTCCTTTATATAAACGATTTTATCTATAAACTATACTTATATTAGGTTTTTTAAGCAATGCAAACATTCTAATGAAAAACAATATCAGGTGAGCCAAATTTTTAGTAGTAGTCCATTTTTGAACAAATTCAAATATTTAAATTATTATTATTATTTTATTATTATTTATTATATATTAGCACCACGTCTTACTACCCGTTCGGGTTATACGCACTTACGCTAATGTGCAATGGTAGGTGATTGTGAATGAAATGGAGGACCTACAGTTTAACGTGGAATCCGAACCACGGTAGAGGCCTGGCATTCCTCACATTCACAAGTTGTGATTAAAAACGTTTTGTCAGAGGTGAAGGAAAGGTTTGGCAATCAGATAAATCTGTTGCCGGGACCGAGGATTGAACCACGGACCCTCAGCACAGAATCCTGACACCTTACCCCTATACCACCAGTTACACTCAAATATTTAAAAATTGATCAGTAAATAATATATTTTAGATCTAGAACTAAAATTATGATTTCACCTTGAGGTATGAAATTCGGATACATAATTACAAATGGCCAGACAGACAGAAAAGTAAAACCCACTTTTATTTCAGGGGCAGAGCAAACGTAAAGCATATTAATAATTTATAGGTTAAACACACGATTACAATACTTTATCTGTGAGAAAGTAAAATACTGTGTTTTTATTTTAATTCTAATTTAATTCTAACACTATACAAGATTACGTTTTCAGGAAATGTTGCTCTGGCTGAGGTCTCTCAAACACATGACAGCTTAGCTTTTTTTTTTTTTTTTAAAAACCCCATTCAGTACTCTCAGTCAGTCTGATAACAATAACAAAAGGTTCACCATAAGACCCATAAGACCTGAGTGTAAGAGATGTATAGTATAGTACTGATAGGAAGGACCTTATCAGACAGACAAAAGTTACTAAAACGTCTTTAATATATTCATATGTCAAAGAATATGTTTCTGTGGCTGTCACTTTTGATAGCTACTAAAAATACACATACAATAACACTAATGGTAAATTACTATCAATAAATGTTATTTTCTTAAAGTGACTTCCTTCCAGAATCATACTATATGCTATCTTGTCAGGGTTTTTTTTTTTTAAGGAAACCACTGAGTAAAACTACGGATAACGCTTTCGTGTGTTGGAAACAAGCCAAATTAACCAGACCATGGCAACCATAGTAACCACTACCTTTCCGGAAAAATATCTATGGTATCGCAGGGAATCAAATCCGGCACCTCTAGATTAGTGACCAGTAATGCTGACCACTAGACCAAGAGGCCAGCCTTGAACTCCACTTGGTCAATATTGACGAAATACCGTTCTCCACCCTTTCGAATAATTGATAGGCCAGTTACGAGTGTACTAATATAAAAAACCTACTGTTGAACGTACACATGAAACCATCAAGTGGTGTGATATTTCCAAGACAAATATTTTCAGTCCGAGTAGTATTCACAAACAATAGACAAGTACGTTGGAAAGAAGCCGTGGAATGTTTCGTTCTGAACTAGATATTTTGGAGATTGTTTGGCCAGAAATGCTACCAACACTCCCCTATACATAGAAATCAAGACTATAAATAAGGATTATGTTGACTAGACTTGACAAAAGAAAAAGAAAACATACTCGTGAAAGAGTAGTTCCCGCTAGAGGGGCAGATCCTGACCTGACCAAATGTTTCCATTGGTGGATAGCGCAGACTGCAAAGCGTGTCAGAGTTTGGTGGCTGGAAAACTGAGTTTGGAATTTAGCACAGGAAGGAAAGAGCACCAGGGCTTCCAATTTAATGTTTTAATTTTATCAGGAAGTGTGTATGTAAGAGTCAAGTTATTAATATTATTATTATTATCATCATCACCGAGTCTTACTACCCGTTCGGGTTGTACGCACTTACGCTAATGTGCAATGTAGGATGATTGTGAGATGAAATGGAGGACCTACAGTTTAACGTGGAATCCGAACCACGGTGGAGCCCTGGTATTCCACACATTTACAAGCTGTGATTAACACACGTCTTGTCAGAGGTGAAGGAAAGGATTGGCCGTAACTCGACTGAATTGAACCCCGGACCTCCAGCACAGAAGTCCGCCAGGTCACCTGAAGTTATGTATAACAATTGTTTAAAGTAGGTCTCATGCTCACTCACATTGCGTGTAAGTGAAGTGTTATGGTTTTGGTTTGTTAAGCTATCTACATGATAAAGAAAAGTCCCTATTGCGAATGGAAGATATGGTTTTATTAAACAATTTGCTACAAAATATTTAAACAAAAAACGCCATTCGGTATCATAAAACATATCATAAAGTAACGTTGATATTTATCGTGATTATGTTCCTATAAGAAACGATTTTTGGTAATTATTTTGAATCTAACTATTTAGTCTGCCCTATTTTTAGAGCGCTGAGACGCGTTGCGGATGTTCAGAAATATTTCCCTATTAGATTAAAGAGCTTACTACTATGTTTTAAATTTAAAACAAAAATTATCATGAAAAGGTAAAATTATCTCGTTTTCGATAACGCTTACGCGAAATGTCTCGGTGCTGACATCAAAGTAAATGGTTAGAAATGTAGATCTAGCCTTCCTCAAATAAATATTTTTTTAACGGGGTCACAACTCTCAACAGAAAATTAAATTTGATTTGATTTTCATGAAATGGCCTTCCACTTGCAGTTAAGTTTCTCACATTCACAAATACGCTTTTTTTTTTTTGTGCAAGTTTTCTCCGTTCTTTCCAAACACACACACATAAAAATCAAACTCTCCAGTTAATCCCGAATGTATAGTAATACTGTCTGCATAGCCACGTTTATAAAAAAAAACAATTTTTACTAAGAGTTAAATAAGGTCCAAGTAGTAATTGCAGTGTAGGGCCTATACAATTTGTCCATACAATTATAATTAAGATGTGGAACTCAAATTTGGCCCCAAAAGTGTTTTTTTTTTGTATACGGTATTTTTCTAACTATTACGTTCAATTCCATAGATATTAACAGCTCTTAATTTAATGGGTAAGAGATGAAGGAGGCAATGAGCGTGGAGAGAAGCGGGAAAAGCCACGGTCCAATCTATCAGTTGAGAAGTATAACTCGAGAGCGCTATTTCACCGGCAATATCTGGAGATTGCGAGACCACGCCTTAGATCGCGCGACAAGAGGTGCGAGGTTTTTTTTAATTCTCTAAATTTCTAATTATTAATTCAGTAAACTATTACTAACATTCCCCCATTTACCACCCAGCACTACCAAAGAAACATGACCAAGATACATGTTTCAGAAGCGCCAACCCTCTTCCTTTAACCGTGAACCGCAAACCTTAATTACATAATAAAATATTCAACACTGAGCAAGATTCCAAAATGAGAAAACTCTCCTCTACCTTGGCCAGCCTCTGTCGCTTCCATGTACAAAGTTGTATAGTCAGCTCGCCATAGAAAGAACATTTCATAGAACACATAATTATGTGTAGAGAGCTCTGGATTGGAAGAAACTTTTAGAGGACATAATTGTGCTGTAGCCAACCTAAACAAAGTGGACAGGTGAAAGAGATAAGATAACAATTTAAACATTTTTCTAAGGGGGCGAGCTGTTAGTCTAATTTTTAATTCGGCAATGAAAGGTGCAAGCCTTGAAACAGGTCAACGCCTTGAATCAATTAATATTTAACAGATTTGACAATTAAATAAAATGTCACAGTAAGAATACGACTATTTACGAAAGATAAACACTGATCGGAACCAAACCAGCAGTTTGTTATCTAAAGGACTACGCCCAGTATATTTATTTGTAAATAAACACATTTATATCTAATCATACTTGCACGAAGTGAGCACTAAAACATAACGATCAGCTTTTATGTATTAACAATTTACAAGGAATAAGATACCAACGAAACGAAGCGATTTATGTAATAATATTTCTCAGCATGTTAAAAGTAACTTTATTTAAATGTATCTATCAGGGCTATTGGGATACTAAGCTTTACATTTGTTAGGTAATAGTGAGAAAGTTGTTGAAAGAAGGTCTGCAATTTTATTAAAGGCCAACGAGTTTAGAAATGAGCGCTGAGAAGACCAAGAGGGATTAGACCAGAATGAAATGAGCCAGTTTTACACTCGAAAAGGTGACCTGGTGGTCTAGGGGTAAGGTGTCAGACTTCTGTGCTGAGGTCCGGGGTTCAATCCTTGGTCTCGGCACAGATTTATCTGATTGCCGAACCCTTCCTTCACCTCTGACAAGACGTGTATTAATCACAACTTGTGAATGTGAGGAATGCCAGGCCTCCACCGTGGTTCGGATTCCACGTTAAACTGTAGGTCCTCCATTTCATCTCACAATCACCCTACCATTACATATTAGCGTAAGTGCGTATAACCCGAACGGGTAGTAAGACGTGGTGCTAATAATAATAATAATAATAATAATAATACACTCGAAAATGACTCCATTCCATTCTGATCTTGGTAGGTGCAACCTTGCATTTAGAGGTGTACCGAGTCTGACTATGAAACTGGTCCAAGTACAAGATTACACAGCGAACACTTGTTTTTTGTAAGCACCACGTCATACTACCTGTTTAGGATCTACCATCTACTAATTACGCTAATGAACAAGAGATGAAGGTTGAATTTAGAGGAAGTGTACACGCATTTGCCTGGAGGTAGAGTGAAAACCATTATGAAGAAACCCCCGTCAATACATCCGATCAAGATTCGAACCCTGATATCCCTGTCATCGACAGTTTAGTCTATTGCGAGAGTGACGCCTTAGACCATACGGCCACCGAAGCAGGCTAGAAGACTTTTTTTGAGGACGCCCATTTGGCGAAAGCATGTCAAACTCGCGTCCCTATCAATTATTTTGTGCAGCCCGCGGACTTTATGATGAACCATCATGCAAATTATTGTGTGGCCCGCGGACCTTATGATGAACCCGGACTTTATGATGAACCATCTTGCAATGCAACTCTTCTTATTTTTATAAACGTCGAGGAAATGCAAAATTTTGGAAAGTTATATTTGGGGAAGGGGATGTGTGGCATAGTATGAAAAAGTATGGCGCGTGAGTTTTGTGTACCAAATTTGTACTCTTTCTTTCATAGATATCAATTCCCAAAAACGGTTGAATTTACGCACCTGTGTAGAGTTTGGCACCAATCACAAATGTTGAACAATGGTTTTCTCACATGAAAAGGAACAAATACCAAAGAAATTTCGGACAAATATTTGCTAACAAATTATAAAAATTGCTTTGGCATTAGATATAAAGCCAGACACTAGCAATTATATTGCAACATTAGCACCACTGTAGTAAGACACAGTGCTTGAAATAATTGTCCCCTTGTTTTCCAAGGGGGGGCTAGATAGAGCTCCCTATTCCACCGTATCACCCATTTATGGGTGCGTACGATTGCAAGTGTTTTACTATTTTGTGTTTCCAAGTGAACGCCGATGTATATATTTAAAATTTTCTTCTGTCTTCTCATTAAATTGTTTTGTACGTAGTACTAAGGGGTGTGAAATAGTAAATTATACTTTTAAAAAAGATGGTGTTTGGGATCATAGCAACCTTCGGCTTATGTAACACACGCCAATAAATTAAAGTAAGGTTTATTCAAATATTGAAAAATGTTGATTATAAGAAGAATAGAGGGTAAATATAGCTTGTAAATTCGAGTTAAAGTAGTGCCTTGTTTGAATCCCCATGAGAAAAAAAATACAGGTCATAAGGGTTGACACTATTTTCTTGCGGTGGTTATTTTCATCCAGGTTTTTCAAAAGGAATTTCCACTTCTCTAGACAATTAAGATTGAAATAAAACCCTTTTTTCATATAAAATTCACTAATGTGAAGAATATTGTATTTTGTATCGTTGTATCGGGGAGATTTGACCGAAATGGGGAGATATATGCAAGGCAATGTTTCAGGGAGTGGAAGTCATTTGTTCGGATTAGCGTGAAAAAGTAAATCCTACTTTTTTATTCAATACAAAGGCCCACAATTTAAAATTTAGCGTTTTTATAGTTCCCAAATATACTAAAATTCCCTGTGTTTTTCCGGTTTATTGAAGATCAAAGAATGTCCCCGTAGTTTCTCTGTTTCTCATGTGATTGTAAACCTAGAGTTAAAAGAGGTTCCAAACCTTTCTTAGACCCCTTCTTGGCGATGAAGAGAGTCCAGTGTCTCGTGCATGAATGGAAGCATTCTAGGAGGAATCTCTCGTCCACACACGCGAGGAGAACGGACCCCGAAGGCACGTGCCCCCCTCTCCCCCCAGACCCTTCCTTCACACACCTCACACCACACACTTGACGCTTCTGCCGTACAATCCCGGTCCTATGAAAATTGACCCACCCGCCTCTGTGACCACGTGGTCTAAGGCACTACTCTCTTAACAGACCAAACTGCCGATGACGGAAAGATTGGGGTTCGATCCTGATCGGGTGTATTGAAGGTAGTTTTCACGCAAATGTGGATAAACTTATAAATTCAACCTTTTCTCCATGACCAATTAGCGTAATCAGTACATGGGCGTATAATCCGAGTGGGTAGTAAGACGCTGTGCTAAAGAAATAAATTGAGGCTGAAAGCTAATACTTTTATTCCTAAGGTATTTTAAGGTATGCTCTCGACCTTTTTAAATGTATTGTGTTTACCATGCCACAATCGACATTGGGACCAACGGCTTTACTTCCCCTTCAAGGGAAGTTGTGCTGCGAATTTTTAGCACTCAGGAAAGATCCGTTGACACCGGTTGGGTGTGAACCCACAAACATTGGGTTATTAGGCGAGCACTTTATTCCAAGATCACCGAGGTCAACCTGTTTCAATTATATATATATATATATATATATATATATATATTCGACCTCGAGGGTGATAACCATTCGATAGAACTGACGAATATTTTGTCTGTTCCCCGCAATAAATTATCAGTCCGAATCACCCGCATATTTACGGCAATGAGGTAGGAATGAGAAAATTTACACCACTTGCAAGTGGGGCATTTTTCGGGGGGGGGGGGGGAGGGGGGCATCTATACATTCACCCGGAATTTGAACCAAGTGAGGGGAAAAAAATTGAAAATCACGATTGGAAGAAAATAGCAGCCCCTTGTTTCTGGCTAGAATTTGAACACGCTCTACTCAACGGCCAAGCAAGTCTAACGCTTTAGACCGCTCGGCCACCGCTGAGGATTGATCAGATAGTAGTAGGGGACATGGCGTCTCGTCACAATTTGACCTACTTATCTGTGATTGGCTGTCACAATTTGACCCCGACGCTGATTGGCTGCTATAAATAGCCCTCCCCCACCCCTCCCCCTCCCCTCCCCTCCCTCCGCTCTGATTACAAAATCTCCACCAGTTGATTACGAAATTTCCTCCCCTACACCCCCTCCCCTACACCCCCCTCCCCCATCCCCTACAACCCCACCACGCCTTGAACATGTTGGTACTTGTGCGGGCTTTTTTTCTTGATTATTGTTGCGTGCTAATTAATTATTCATGTCTGCTAATTGATTATTGATGTGTGCTAATTAATTATTCATGTATGGGTAGGGGGAAGGACATTGGAGTATATTTTATTTGGATGGTGAGCATACGTCTCTGCACGAACCTCTCGCTACGACTGTCCTGCGTAGACTGGAGGGGGTCGGCCGCTTACCGAGTAGTGACCACGTATGGGGAGGAACACGGAGCACGAAGCTCTCCTGACGGCAGCGTGCTGAAGAGTGCGAGTCAACCATAAGGCCCCTTTCACCAACCCTACTCGCGAGGACAGCATGACCGTGCCCTCTGGCAGCACTCAGTTGAATGCGAGCAAACCCCCTCATCGCGTCATACCTCCGCTCCTTTCACTTTTTCCCCCTCCCCCATCCCTACGTCACTGACGTTGAGTGGCAATGTTTAGGGGGTAGGAGGGGGTCAGTTGCCTCCCAGTGGAAAATTTTATGTTGCAATAAGCAAACGTTTAAAGTTTCTTGAACTCGTCTTTCCCGCCAACCCACCCCCCAAGTCCCACCCCCTTGTCACAGAGGTCGTGGAAAATTTTATGTTGCAATAAGCAAACGTTTAAAGTTTCTTGAACTCGTCTTTCCCGCCAACCCACCCCCAAGTCCCACCCCTTGTCACAGAGGTCGTGGACTCAAAGCTAATTTTGGCTACTCTGTTTCTAGAAGCTACAGCCATCTTTTGGTAGAAACTCGAACTAGAAGGTCTCATGGGGTGACTAGAATTAAAATATATACAAACAACTAATTCTAATCGACTAGAAATAACCAGGAGGATAAAAAGTATAACGGGTGCATTAAAAATATGAGTGTTTTCATGTAGAAAAAAAATAGCTCAAAATCTTTGAAAAAAAATTGTCTGTCTAAAAAGATTATTCAACCAAGGGATTCGAACCACGATAGTTTCAAATTGTCTAGAATTAATCAAGCAGGTGTGCGTCCGAAATTAAACTTGCGCCCTAAGACCGCTACAAATACAGTCCAGGGCAGTCTGTCTTGCGTAGAATGGAGGGCATCTCCTCTGCTCGTTCGCTTACCGAGTAGTGATCACTGCGCATCACGGGTGCGCACTTTCCCCTCACCCTCTCCTCTCACCTCAATCACCCTGTGACGTCATCGAGACCCGTCGCTGGATCGACAAAACGTGTTGAGACAAGAATTGAGGTCATTGACCCTGGCAATGGGTTTTCCTGGTGTTGCAACACGACATTGAATTAGGTCCCCCACCCCCTATTTGGTAATGGGTTTTCCCTGATGACTGGCGCCGGTTTGGCGGGTTGACAAGACAAGTCGAGACAAGAATAGATCACGAGAGGGCCATCTCGTAGGGGGTTGGGTATATAGGGGGAGACCCGTTCGGTCATCTATTTATAAGCGTCTGTAGAGCGGTTCAAGATGGACAAGTTACAACAGTTGGTGAATATTGTTGACGCCGTGCAGACCGTAAAATTGAGTGATCTAACAGTGGATCAAAAGTACTCGCTGGATAAATTAAAGGCTGTCAATACAAAGTTCGGGAGACGCCTAATAGCCTATCTAGATGGCGAGTTTTGTGTATTTTTACCTTGTCGTTTCGGTACTCTAACAGATGAAGACGTGTGCGAGCTTAATAACGAAAAATTGGTATTTACCTGCGCCGGAGTAAAACCCGGTTCACCTACCATTGTGAACTTTGAACGTGTTTAAGAGTCAAGCAGTTAACAACAACAACATCGGGCAGACGGGTAGTTAATACTTGTGCACGGTGGACCCTACAAACCATACAGCACGTTTTATAGCTCACGGGTACGCTCACCATGTTTAATTTAACGTTTGTGGGTCATACGGTTACGGGTTGTGCCTATATGACAGGAGAAAATATTCACCGTGTGGTTGTGAGCGATAGACAGGTAATTTACAAAATAGTGAACCAAGACAGAGAGGAGCGAGGCTACATCGAGTTTTGCGACTCTACCTGTCACACGATAAGAGCGACTAAAGTACTACCCTACGAGAGAATCGAGGAGACTTACCTGTGTGATATGACATGTGCTGTGTACAATTTCCGCCAAGGGGACGTCGTGGCCGTGTTGCCAAGGCCTCCACCACCCTTCAGAGCTCCATACCACCCGCCACCACCACCCTTCACGGCACCGCAGTCAACGCCCCCGCCCCCAGAGTCACCGGCGTACCCGCCCCCAGAGTCACCGGCGTACCCACCCCCAGAGTCACCGGCGTGCCCACCGCCAGAGTCGTCTGCCTACCAGTACTCACAGCCAGAGTCACCCGCGTGCTCACAGTCAGAGTCGTCTGCCAACCAGTACTCACAGCCAGAGTCACCCGAGTGCCCAGCACTAGAGGAGGAGGAGGAGGAGGAGGTAAAATCCGAAGAACCCGCAAATCTCGAGTGTTTAACAATGTACAAAACTTATCCAAACGTTAAAATTATTGGTGAAACGCCCGATGACTACATAATCGGTCTGGCCAGATTCGGTAACGTCTTACTTCCAAAGTCTGCCTATTATTTGGATTGTAAGCGGTTTAAATCTAAAGCACGTTGTATGATATATCTCGGAGGACAAAGTGTGATGTTTAAAAGTGAATTGATAAACTAGGCGCACTCATGTTGTCGTAGAACTCTGCTGACATCATTGGAGCTAGTGGCAGACATTTTGAGAGGGGGAACGCAGTTTGTGAGTAGAGAACGTTGCCGCTTGAGCGAGAGGTTTTTTTTCACAGGGATATTTCTTTCGTTGCATTTCCGATTACCATTATGCCATATAAATGCTGCATTTGTAAGGGGGCCTACGCAAAGCTCTCCAGCCTTATTCGCCACAAACATCAATGTCATCAAACATCTCAAAATACTGCTCACCAGGATGCCTGTTGGGACGAAGAGGTATTGTGCAATGCGTTAGACAGGATCGAGAAAGAAGAATACAACCGTGTAAAGTGCTTAAACGAACTTGAGAAAAACAAAAGTTATAACGTTATGAGATCCCCAATGAACCGAACGTTATCGTGCTCGAGAATGTTGGAAGAGTAAGATTTCCATGTAAAAATATTGGAGACATTGTCAATAGACATTCTAGTGCCTCGCAGCGTGTCCTGTACTATTTTGGATGTGACTCGTACTCATTTTCTAGATGGTAAAAAATTATATTCTCTCCTGATGTTTTTAGTGACTATATGGTTTTTTCCTTGCTATCACATGTTGCACTCTAATCTTAATTACTTGTATTGGTCACAAGGCCTAAAAAATCAATCTATGTTGTTGTTGTTTTTGTAGCTTCTCGTTATGAATGTTTTAAATACATTAATTGCTGATTGTCAATAAAAAAAACTAGCAATAAAATGTTGTTTTTTTTAAACCCTGTAATATGTTGTGACTAGAAGGAGATGCCAATATACATGGGGCAACAATACCAGAATAAAATATAAAATGTGAGCACACACACACACACGTTCACTTATAAATTATAATTGTGGTGGCGTTATATTGCTACCACTGCCAAAGAGAAAGCAAAGTAAAAGGAATTAATTAATGTTTGAGACCAAACTTCCAGGCTAAATAAACTTGTATGATTTAATTATTTTATTCATAATGTTTGAGACAGAGGTTCTAGGCTAAATAAACTTGTATTTATAGGATCATTCTGCACTATCTAGTAACTAAACATTTTTTTCAATATCTTGGGATAGCACGTATATATTTAATTACTACTTGGACAATAATTTAAACATCCAAACGGGGTAGGAATAGTGAAAGTATTTATGAGAGGTAAGTGTACTCGCATTTGCATGGAAGGAGAGCTGGAAATACCATCAGTGTTCGAATTTCTCAACCAACCAATCATACAGGCAGAGCCTCGCTTAGTTACTTGTACAATTCACAAGACCTAAATAATATTGATTTATGTGTTATTATAATTTTTTAAATTCTTGGTAGAATATGTTTGGCTGGAGAATCAAAGACAATAAGGAGATGCGGTGTCTACACCAAAATCAGCGGTCGGAGTACTGTTCTAGGGGGAGAGAGAGAGAGAGAGTTCGGTTGTAGACGTTAAAACAGTTTATAATATTTATTCACACAACACTTAAACAACAAAGAAATGTTATTTTCGCGATATATTTTGATATATATAAAACTTTGGCAATAAATTCATAAGTAATACAATTATACATTTAAATTCACTAATATATAACCTTCACATAAATTAATATGTTGTTGTTGTTGTTGTTGATAAGTTTTAAATATGAAACTATAGCTGATGACATGATATATAACATTTACACTAAGCAAATTAGCAACTCAAACAACAAAGAAATTCAGTTAAATGATGTTCGCAAAAAATATTTTGATATAATGATATATTAAACTTTTACAAAAAAATCCTAAGTAATACAATTATATAGATCTTGAAATTATTTTAACTATAAGGCGGTGTTATTAATTTACAACGGGAACAAACCAGTACACATGCTAAGATACATACGTAATAAATATATGTATTAAAATGTTGCAAACTCTGTAGGAGAAAATGCTACTAATAAAGATACGTAAACATTGTTTTAAATACTTATAAAATATTCATTTTTTAGCGGGCCTGCTTGAGAAGCCCCGTTTAAATAACAATAAAGTAATGTATAAGTCTAATTGTAGTATTTTTAATGAGGCAAGCTAATTGTAACGACGCTGATGAAGGAATCGCACCAATGATACATTTTTAGGCCATTCCGGGAATCGAAGCCGGGACCCTTGGCTCGCTGGTCAGGCATGCAGGTTTCGGCTGAATATATTTATTTTTACGAAATACTTTTCTCTAGCACTTTACTACCAGAAATAAACGGGTAAGCCCCAAGACTGCTGCATTTCTCTTTTGAACCATCTAAGACTCCAATTTGACAGTAGACATGGCACCTGACAATGGCCACAAGCGTGAGATAAAAGCTGATGTCGACCAGGTGAAATGTGTAACAGCATTTGCCATGCGTTTGTTGCCCTCTAAGGGACGTCACAGGGCGAGGTGTGTACCCACATTTGCGTGTCATTGACATTCGAACCCTCCAACACCGCCCGAATGAGAGAGATAAAATAATAAAATTATTGATGTACCGTCATTTTTTCAGGGCTGAAATGTGAAAACAGTCAAAGTTATTATTTATGCTTTCTCCTGCTAGATATCACCGATGGCATTCGAACCCGGGACTTGTGGCGTTTGTCGCCCATGCAGGGAATTTAACTCTGGACCTTTTGCAGAGTGCGTGTAATAAAATAAACTTGAACCCTAGGACAGCTACAAATACAGTCCAGGGCAGTTAATGTATCACTATGAAGGGTTAAACATACATTTTCAAGCTATACAGGGAATCTAACTCTGGACCTTTGCAGAGTGTGTGTAATAAAATAAACTTGAACCCTAGGGCAGCTACAAATACAGTCCAGGGCAGTTAACGTATCACTATGAACGGTTAAACCTACATTTTCAAGCATACAGGGAATCGAAATCAGGACCCCTCGCAAAGTGTGTGTAATAAAATAAACTTGAACCCTAGGACAGCTACAAATACAGTCTAGGGCAGTTAATGTATCACTATGAAGGGATAAACATACATATTCAAGCTATACAGGGAATCTAACTCTGGACCTTTGCAGAGTGTGTGTAATAAAATAAACTTGAACCCTAGGGCAGCTACAAATACAGTCTAGGGCAGTTAATGTATCACTATGAAGGGATAAAACATACATTTTCAAGCTATACAGGGAATCTAACTCTGGACCTTTGCAGAGTGTGTGTAATAAAATAAACTTGAACCCTAGGACAGCTACAAATACAGTCTAGCGCAGTTAATGTATCACTATGAACGGTTAAACCTACATTTTCAAGCATACAGGGAATCGAAATCAGGAACCCTCGCAAAGTGTGTGTAATAAAATAAACTTGAACCCTAGGACATCTACAAATACAGTCTAGGGCAGTTAATGTATCACTATGAAGGGTTAAACATACATTTTCAAGCTATACAGGGAATCTAACTCTGGACCTTTGCAGAGTGTGTGTAATAAAATAAACTTGAACCCTAGGACATCTACAAATACAGTCCAGGGCAGTTAACGTATCACTATGAACGGTTAAACCTACATTTTCAAGCATACATGGAATCGAGATCAGGACCCCCTCGCAAAGTGTGTGTAAAAATAAACTTGAACCCTAAGACAGCTACAAATACAGTCTAGGGCAGTTAATGTATCACTATGAAAGGTTAAACCCTCATTTTCACCCCATATCTGGAATCGAACTAGGGTCCTTGGCTAGGCAAACAAACAAATTAACATGCGCGAAGAAACCGGCCTCGGTACACACGCACGACAGACAAGCGTGAGGTGTAATAAAATAAACTTGAACCCTAGGACAGCTACAAATACAGTCCAGGGCAGTTAATGTATCACTATGTAAGGTTAAACCCTCATTTTCAAGCATACAGGGAATCGAAATCAGGACCCTTCGCAAAGTGTGTGTAATAAAATAAACTTGAACCCTAGGGCAGCTACAAATACAGTCTAGGGCAGTTAATGTATCACTATGAAGGGATAAACATACATTTTCAAGCTATACAGGGAATCTAACTCTGGACCTTTGCAGAGTGTGTGTAATAAAATAAACTTGAACCCTAGGACAGCTACAAATACAGTCTAGCGCAGTTAATGTATCACTATGAACGGTTAAACCTACATTTTCAAGCATACAGGGAATCGAAATCAGGAACCCTCGCAAAGTGTGTGTAATAAAATAAACTTGAACCCTAGGACATCTACAAATACAGTCTAGGGCAGTTAATGTATCACTATGAAGGGTTAAACATACATTTTCAAGCTATACAGGGAATCTAACTCTGGACCTTTGCAGAGTGTGTGTAATAAAATAAACTTGAACCCTAGGACATCTACAAATACAGTCCAGGGCAGTTAACGTATCACTATGAACGGTTAAACCTACATTTTCAAGCATACATGGAATCGAGATCAGGACCCCCTCGCAAAGTGTGTGTAAAAAATAAACTTGAACCCTAAGACAGCTACAAATACAGTCTAGGGCAGTTAATGTATCACTATGAAAGGTTAAACCCTCATTTTCACCCCATATCTGGAATCGAACTAGGGTCCTTGGCTAGGCAAACAAACAAATTAACATGCGCGAAGAAACCGGCCTCGGTACACACGCACGACAGACAAGCGTGAGGTGTAATAAAATAAACTTGAACCCTAGGACAGCTACAAATACAGTCCAGGGCAGTTAATGTATCACTATGTAAGGTTAAACCCTCATTTTCAAGCATACATGGAATCGAAATCAGGAACCCTCGCAAAGTGTGTGTAATAAAATAAACTTGAACCCTAGGACAGCTACAAATACAGTCCAGGGCAGTTAATGTATCACTATGTAAGGTTAAACCCTCATTTTCAAGCATACAGGGAATCGAAATCAGGACCCTTCGCAAAGTGTGTGTAATAAAATAAACTTGAACCCTAGGACAGCTACAAATACAGTCTAGGGCAGTTAATGTATCACTATGAACGGTTAAACCTACATTTTCAAGCATACAGGGAATCGAAATCAGGACCCCCTCGCAAAGTGTGTGTAATAAAATAAACTTGAACCCTAGGACAGCTACAAATACAGTCTAGGGCAGTTAACGTATCACTATGAACGGTTAAACCTACATTTTCAAGCTATACAGGGAATCGAAATCAGGCCCCTTCGCAAAGTGTGTGTAATAAAATAAACTTGAACCCTAGGACAGCTACAAATACAGTCTAGGGCAGTTAATGTATCACTATGAACGGTTAAACCCTCATTTTCACCCCATATCTGGAACCGAACTAGGGTCCTTGGCTAGGCAAACAAACAAATTATCATGCGCGAAGAAACAGGCCTCGGTACACACGCACGACAGACAAGCGTGAGAAAAGAGCTGATCTTGACTAGGTGAAATGTGTAACATGTTATGTCCAAAAGGTGAAAAATCAATTATTATTCTATAATAATATTTCTGTATGTCACCAATTAATAAGTACTATGATGTATTCATAAAAAATAAACACATAGTTTTGTTGATCACAATAACCAATCTGTAATTATAAACTTTAAACCAAATTGTTCTAATATGTTTAGCAAAATTTAAATTTTCAAAAATAAATTATTTGTTAATTACCCGAAATTATTTGGTATATGTGAAAAAAAAGTATGTTATTCTTATAGATCATGAAAAAACTAATCCCTGATTTTTATTTTGAATTCAATTTTCCCGGTTAGATTCTATAATATTGAGTACTATGGCGTGGATTTGTTTAGCTTACACTGAATATTTATTAAAACTTATACACAACCTCCCATCGTTCTACATGTCTAATACTTGTCACAAGAAATAAGTAAGGCTGAATAAATTAGATTTACTAAGGGAATACATCTCAATTTTCCAGAGTTGGAAACGGAAAACGGTTTATGAAAATTTACCCCAAAAATAGCTTGCTGTGGGATCAAACCCCCGACTTCCCTATAACCTGTTTCTAAAATGGAAACTCAAGCGTAATTACCTAGTGATCTGACACACATACTATTTCTAGACCACACGAGCTCGATGATATAATAACTAATATTAACGCAAAACAAATTAGCCACTTAAGCCTCAAGCCAATATTAGAGGAAGTGTGCCCACATTTGCATAGATGGAGAGTGAAAAAACAGCCCCCGGGTCTAGGACAGCACTATCGCAAAATACTAAGTTGCACGGAGTTCGAATCCTGGTCCACTGGCTCACACCTTCTTTTGTCAGTTAGGGGTCTCCGGCTCAAATGAATATATTTGACATAGGTTTGGTAACAACATAATTACTTTTATTTTGAAAATTACTCTAGTTGTACACAAAAAAACCAATCCTCCCTAATTTATCACTATGAAAGGTTAAACCACCATTTTCATCCATACTGGAAATTGAACCCTGGACACTTGGCTCAGTGAACAGACATGCTAACGCCTCACATCAAGTGACCTTTCACAAGTGTCTTCTTAGACGTCTTGAGCAATGAAGTGAGACACTCGACAGAGATTAAATCAAAACTCTATTAACAGACAAATACCAGTCTTAAACGTCTCTTCAGAGAGAGAGAGAGAGATAGAGAGAACCATCCTTTAAGATCTAATCTCTACCACTTGTACAGAGTAAGAATGTTTCTCAACTACTTTAAGCGCACAGTCAAACTTAAGGTGAACGTACTAAACAGGAATCTCGCAGTTGCAGAAGATATTGTTATACTTTCCCAATCTTCACTCCGGCGCAAATGGGCATGCCGTCTAAATGTCAGGCTCGTCTATTTCTTAGGGAGGGGTTCATTGTCAGCCGAGATATATCGTCTAAATGCTAAATTTGCCGTTCTTTAACCGATGGAGCCTCTGAGGGAGTGTTTATTTTTTCCAGCCGCGCAAATGCGGTTACACATCACGCCCTGTGACGTAAGGAGGTAGGAGGGTTCAATCCCTACAAGTTTGACAAGTCCTATATTGTTCAAATACGGGCACACTTCTTCTAAATTCAAACTTACCAATTATCAATCCGTTAGCGTTATTAATACTTAAGGAGTTCGAGGTTCAAATCTCGGTCGGGTAAACAAGGGGTGTTTTTAACTCTCCCTCTATGCAAAGGCGGGCTCAAACCTCCCAATTATCAATCCATTAGCGTGTGCCAGCCCGTGGACCAGGATTCGAACTCCGTGCAACTTAGTATTTTGCGATAGTGCTGTCCTAGACCCGGGGGCTGTTTTTTCACTCTCCATCTATGCAAATGTGGGCACACTTCCTCTAATATTGGCTTGAGGCTTAAGTGGCTAATTTGTTTTGCGTTAATATTAGTTATTATATCATCGAGCTCGTGTGGTCTAGAAATAGTATGTGTGTCAGATCACTAGGTAATTACGCTTGAGTTTCCATTTTAGAAACAGGTTATAGGGAAGTCGGGGGTTTGATCCCACAGCAAGCTATTTTTGGGGTAAATTTTCATAAACCGTTTTCCGTTTCCAACTCTGGAAAATTGAGATGTATTCCCTTAGTAAATCTAATTTATTCAGCCTTACTTATTTCTTGTGACAAGTATTAGACATGTAGAACGATGGGAGGTTGTGTATAAGTTTTAATAAATATTCAGTGTAAGCTAAACAAATCCACGCCATAGTACTCAATATTATAGAATCTAACCGGGAAAATTGAATTCAAAATAAAAATCAGGGATTAGTTTTTTCATGATCTATAAGAATAACATACTTTTTTTTCACATATACCAAATAATTTCGGGTAATTAACAAATAATTTATTTTTGAAAATTTAAATTTTGCTAAACATATTAGAACAATTTGGTTTAAAGTTTATAATTACAGATTGGTTATTGTGATCAACAAAACTATGTGTTTATTTTTTATGAATACATCATAGTACTTATTAATTGGTGACATACAGAAATATTATTATAGAATAATAATTGATTTTTCACCTTTTGGACATAACATGTTACACATTTCACCTAGTCAAGATCAGCTCTTTTCTCACGCTTGTCTGTCGTGCGTGTGTACCGAGGCCTGTTTCTTCGCGCATGATAATTTGTTTGTTTGCCTAGCCAAGGACCCTAGTTCGGTTCCAGATATGGGGTGAAAATGAGGGTTTAACCGTTCATAGTGATACATTAACTGCCCTAGACTGTATTTGTAGCTGTCCTAGGGTTCAAGTTTATTTTATTACACACACTTTGCGAAGGGGCCTGATTTCGATTCCCTGTATAGCTTGAAAATGTAGGTTTAACCGTTCATAGTGATACGTTAACTGCCCTAGACTGTATTTGTAGCTGTCCTAGGGTTCAAGTTTATTTTATTACACACACTTTGCGAAGGGGCCTGATTTCGATTCCCTGTATAGCTTGAAAATGTAGGTTTAACCGTTCATAGTGATACGTTAACTGCCCTAGACTGTATTTGTAGCTGTCCTAGGGTTCAAGTTTATTTTATTACACACACTTTGCGAGGGGGTCCTGATTTCGATTCCCTGTATGCTTGAAAATGTAGGTTTAACCGTTCATAGTGATACATTAACTGCCCTAGACTGTATTTGTAGCTGTCCTAGGGTTCAAGTTTATTTTATTACACACACTTTGCGAAGGGTCCTGATTTCGATTCCCTGTATGCTTGAAAATGAGGGTTTAACCTTACATAGTGATACATTAACTGCCCTGGACTGTATTTGTAGCTGTCCTAGGGTTCAAGTTTATTTTATTACACCTCACGCTTGTCTGTCGTGCGTGTGTACCGAGGCCGGTTTCTTCGCGCATGTTAATTTGTTTGTTTGCCTAGCCAAGGACCCTAGTTCGATTCCAGATATGGGGTGAAAATGAGGGTTTAACCTTTCATAGTGATACATTAACTGCCCTAGACTGTATTTGTAGCTGTCTTAGGGTTCAAGTTTATTTTTTACACACACTTTGCGAGGGGGTCCTGATCTCGATTCCATGTATGCTTGAAAATGTAGGTTTAACCGTTCATAGTGATACGTTAACTGCCCTGGACTGTATTTGTAGATGTCCTAGGGTTCAAGTTTATTTTATTACACACACTCTGCAAAGGTCCAGAGTTAGATTCCCTGTATAGCTTGAAAATGTATGTTTAACCCTTCATAGTGATACATTAACTGCCCTAGACTGTATTTGTAGATGTCCTAGGGTTCAAGTTTATTTTATTACACACACTTTGCGAGGGTTCCTGATTTCGATTCCCTGTATGCTTGAAAATGTAGGTTTAACCGTTCATAGTGATACATTAACTGCGCTAGACTGTATTTGTAGCTGTCCTAGGGTTCAAGTTTATTTTATTACACACACTCTGCAAAGGTCCAGAGTTAGATTCCCTGTATAGCTTGAAAATGTATGTTTATCCCTTCATAGTGATACATTAACTGCCCTAGACTGTATTTGTAGCTGCCCTAGGGTTCAAGTTTATTTTATTACACACACTCTGCAAAGGTCCAGAGTTAGATTCCCTGTATAGCTTGAATATGTATGTTTATCCCTTCATAGTGATACATTAACTGCCCTAGACTGTATTTGTAGCTGTCCTAGGGTTCAAGTTTATTTTATTACACACACTTTGCGAGGGGTCCTGATTTCGATTCCCTGTATGCTTGAAAATGTAGGTTTAACCGTTCATAGTGATACGTTAACTGCCCTGGACTGTATTTGTAGCTGCCCTAGGGTTCAAGTTTATTTTATTACACACACTCTGCAAAGGTCCAGAGTTAGATTCCCTGTATAGCTTGAAAATGTATGTTTAACCCTTCATAGTGATACATTAACTGCCCTGGACTGTATTTGTAGCTGTCCTAGGGTTCAAGTTTATTTTATTACACGCACTCTGCAAAAGGTCCAGAGTTAAATTCCCTGCATGGGCGACAAACGCCACAAGTCCCGGGTTCGAATGCCATCGGTGATATCTAGCAGGAGAAAGCATAAATAATAACTTTGACTGTTTTCACATTTCAGCCCTGAAAAAATGACGGTACATCAATAATTTTATTATTTTATCTCTCTCATTCGGGCGGTGTTGGAGGGTTCGAATGTCAATGACACGCAAATGTGGGTACACACCTCGCCCTGTGACGTCCCTTAGAGGGCAACAAACGCATGGCAAATGCTGTTACACATTTCACCTGGTCGACATCAGCTTTTATCTCACGCTTGTGGCCATTGTCAGGTGCCATGTCTACTGTCAAATTGGAGTCTTAGATGGTTCAAAAGAGAAATGCAGCAGTCTTGGGGCTTACCCGTTTATTTCTGGTAGTAAAGTGCTAGAGAAAAGTATTTCGTAAAAATAAATATATTCAGCCGAAACCTGCATGCCTGACCAGCGAGCCAAGGGTCCCGGCTTCGATTCCCGGAATGGCCTAAAAATGTATCATTGGTGCGATTCCTTCATCAGCGTCGTTACAATTAGCTTGCCTCATTAAAAATACTACAATTAGACTTATACATTACTTTATTGTTATTTAAACGGGGCTTCTCAAGCAGGCCCGCTAAAAAATGAATATTTTATAAGTATTTAAAACAATGTTTACGTATCTTTATTAGTAGCATTTTCTCCTACAGAGTTTGCAACATTTTAATACATATATTTATTACGTATGTATCTTAGCATGTGTACTGGTTTGTTCCCGTTGTAAATTAATAACACCGCCTTATAGTTAAAATAATTTCAAGATCTATATAATTGTATTACTTAGGATTTTTTTGTAAAAGTTTAATATATCATTATATCAAAATATTTTTTGCGAACATCATTTAACTGAATTTCTTTGTTGTTTGAGTTGCTAATTTGCTTAGTGTAAATGTTATATATCATGTCATCAGCTATAGTTTCATATTTAAAACTTATCAACAACAACAACAACAACATATTAATTTATGTGAAGGTTATATATTAGTGAATTTAAATGTATAATTGTATTACTTATGAATTTATTGCCAAAGTTTTATATATATCAAAATATATCGCGAAAATAACATTTCTTTGTTGTTTAAGTGTTGTGTGAATAAATATTATAAACTGTTTTAACGTCTACAACCGAACTCTCTCTCTCTCTCTCCCCCTAGAACAGTACTCCGACCGCTGATTTTGGTGTAGACACCGCATCTCCTTATTGTCTTTGATTCTCCAGCCAAACATATTCTACCAAGAATTTAAAAAATTATAATAACACATAAATCAATATTATTTAGGTCTTGTGAATTGTACAAGTAACTAAGCGAGGCTCTGCCTGTATGATTGGTTGGTTGAGAAATTCGAACACTGATGGTATTTCCAGCTCTCCTTCCATGCAAATGCGAGTACACTTACCTCTCATAAATACTTTCACTATTCCTACCCCGTTTGGATGTTTAAATTATTGTCCAAGTAGTAATTAAATATATACGTGCTATCCCAAGATATTGAAAAAAATGTTTAGTTACTAGATAGTGCAGAATGATCCTATAAATACAAGTTTATTTAGCCTAGAACCTCTGTCTCAAACATTATGAATAAAATAATTAAATCATACAAGTTTATTTAGCCTGGAAGTTTGGTCTCAAACATTAATTAATTCCTTTTACTTTGCTTTCTCTTTGGCAGTGGTAGCAATATAACGCCACCACAATTATAATTTATAAGTGAACGGTGTGTGTGTGTGTGCTCACATTTTATATTTTATTCTGGTATTGTTGCCCCATGTATATTGGCATCTCCTTCTAGTCACAACATATTACAGGGTTTAAAAAAAACAACATTTTATTGCTAGTTTTTTTTATTGACAATCAGCAATTAATGTATTTAAAACATTCATAACGAGAAGCTACAAAAACAACAACAACATAGATTGATTTTTTAGGCCTTGTGACCAATACAAGTAATTAAGATTAGAGTGCAACATGTGATAGCAAGGAAAAAACCATATAGTCACTAAAAACATCAGGAGAGAATATAATTTTTTACCATCTAGAAAATGAGTACGAGTCACATCCAAAATAGTACAGGACACGCTGCGAGGCACTAGAATGTCTATTGACAATGTCTCCAATATTTTTACATGGAAATCTTACTCTTCCAACATTCTCGAGCACGATAACGTTCGGTTCATTGGGGATCTCATAACGTTATAACTTTTGTTTTTCTCAAGTTCGTTTAAGCACTTTACACGGTTGTATTCTTCTTTCTCGATCCTGTCTAACGCATTGCACAATACCTCTTCGTCCCAACAGGCATCCTGGTGAGCAGTATTTTGAGATGTTTGATGACATTGATGTTTGTGGCGAATAAGGCTGGAGAGCTTTGCGTAGGCCCCCTTACAAATGCAGCATTTATATGGCATAATGGTAATCGGAAATGCAACGAAAGAAATATCCCTGTGAAAAAAAACCTCTCGCTCAAGCGGCAACGTTCTCTACTCACAAACTGCGTTCCCCCTCTCAAAATGTCTGCCACTAGCTCCAATGATGTCAGCAGAGTTCTACGACAACATGAGTGCGCCTAGTTTATCAATTCACTTTTAAACATCACACTTTGTCCTCCGAGATATATCATACAACGTGCTTTAGATTTAAACCGCTTACAATCCAAATAATAGGCAGACTTTGGAAGTAAGACGTTACCGAATCTGGCCAGACCGATTATGTAGTCATCGGGCGTTTCACCAATAATTTTAACGTTTGGATAAGTTTTGTACATTGTTAAACACTCGAGATTTGCGGGTTCTTCGGATTTTACCTCCTCCTCCTCCTCCTCCTCTAGTGCTGGGCACTCGGGTGACTCTGGCTGTGAGTACTGGTTGGCAGACGACTCTGACTGTGAGCACGCGGGTGACTCTGGCTGTGAGTACTGGTAGGCAGACGACTCTGGCGGTGGGCACGCCGGTGACTCTGGGGTGGGTACGCCGGTGACTCTGGGGGCGGGTACGCCGGTGACTCTGGGGGCGGGGGCGTTGACTGCGGTGCCGTGAAGGGTGGTGGTGGCGGGTGGTATGGAGCTCTGAAGGGTGGTGGAGGCCTTGGCAACACGGCCACGACGTCCCCTTGGCGGAAATTGTACACAGCACATGTCATATCACACAGGTAAGTCTCCTCGATTCTCTCGTAGGGTAGTACTTTAGTCGCTCTTATCGTGTGACAGGTAGAGTCGCAAAACTCGATGTAGCCTCGCTCCTCTCTGTCTTGGTTCACTATTTTGTAAATTACCTGTCTATCGCTCACAACCACACGGTGAATATTTTCTCCTGTCATATAGGCACAACCCGTAACCGTATGACCCACAAACGTTAAATTAAACATGGTGAGCGTACCCGTGAGCTATAAAACGTGCTGTATGGTTTGTAGGGTCCACCGTGCACAAGTATTAACTACCCGTCTGCCCGATGTTGTTGTTGTTAACTGCTTGACTCTTAAACACGTTCAAAGTTCACAATGGTAGGTGAACCGGGTTTTACTCCGGCGCAGGTAAATACCAATTTTTCGTTATTAAGCTCGCACACGTCTTCATCTGTTAGAGTACCGAAACGACAAGGTAAAAATACACAAAACTCGCCATCTAGATAGGCTATTAGGCGTCTCCCGAACTTTGTATTGACAGCCTTTAATTTATCCAGCGAGTACTTTTGATCCACTGTTAGATCACTCAATTTTACGGTCTGCACGGCGTCAACAATATTCACCAACTGTTGTAACTTGTCCATCTTGAACCGCTCTACAGACGCTTATAAATAGATGACCGAACGGGTCTCCCCCTATATACCCAACCCCCTACGAGATGGCCCTCTCGTGATCTATTCTTGTCTCGACTTGTCTTGTCAACCCGCCAAACCGGCGCCAGTCATCAGGGAAAACCCATTACCAAATAGGGGGTGGGGGACCTAATTCAATGTCGTGTTGCAACACCAGGAAAACCCATTGCCAGGGTCAATGACCTCAATTCTTGTCTCAACACGTTTTGTCGATCCAGCGACGGGTCTCGATGACGTCACAGGGTGATTGAGGTGAGAGGAGAGGGTGAGGGGAAAGTGCGCACCCGTGATGCGCAGTGATCACTACTCGGTAAGCGAACGAGCAGAGGAGATGCCCTCCATTCTACGCAAGACAGACTGCCCTGGACTGTATTTGTAGCGGTCTTAGGGCGCAAGTTTAATTTCGGACGCACACCTGCTTGATTAATTCTAGACAATTTGAAACTATCGTGGTTCGAATCCCTTGGTTGAATAATCTTTTTAGACAGACAATTTTTTTTCAAAGATTTTGAGCTATTTTTTTTCTACATGAAAACACTCATATTTTTAATGCACCCGTTATACTTTTTATCCTCCTGGTTATTTCTAGTCGATTAGAATTAGTTGTTTGTATATATTTTAATTCTAGTCACCCCATGAGACCTTCTAGTTCGAGTTTCTACCAAAAGATGGCTGTAGCTTCTAGAAACAGAGTAGCCAAAATTAGCTTTGAGTCCACGACCTCTGTGACAAGGGGTGGGACTTGGGGGGTGGGTTGGCGGGAAAGACGAGTTCAAGAAACTTTAAACGTTTGCTTATTGCAACATAAAATTTTCCACGACCTCTGTGACAAGGGGGTGGGACTTGGGGGGTGGGTTGGCGGGAAAGACGAGTTCAAGAAACTTTAAACGTTTGCTTATTGCAACATAAAATTTTCCACTGGGAGGCAACTGACCCCCTCCTACCCCCTAAACATTGCCACTCAACGTCAGTGACGTAGGGATGGGGGAGGGGGAAAAAGTGAAAGGAGCGGAGGTATGACGCGATGAGGGGGTTTGCTCGCATTCAACTGAGTGCTGCCAGAGGGCACGGTCATGCTGTCCTCGCGAGTAGGGTTGGTGAAAGGGGCCTTATGGTTGACTCGCACTCTTCAGCACGCTGCCGTCAGGAGAGCTTCGTGCTCCGTGTTCCTCCCCATACGTGGTCACTACTCGGTAAGCGGCCGACCCCCTCCAGTCTACGCAGGACAGTCGTAGCGAGAGGTTCGTGCAGAGACGTATGCTCACCATCCAAATAAAATATACTCCAATGTCCTTCCCCCTACCCATACATGAATAATTAATTAGCACACATCAATAATCAATTAGCAGACATGAATAATTAATTAGCACGCAACAATAATCAAGAAAAAAAAGCCCGCACAAGTACCAACATGTTCAAGGCGTGGTGGGGTTGTAGGGGATGGGGGAGGGGGGTGTAGGGGAGGGGGTGTAGGGAGGAAATTTCGTAATCAACTGGTGGAGATTTGTAATCAGAGCGGAGGAGGGGAGGGGAGGGGAGGGTGGGGGAGGGCTATTTATAGCAGCCAATCAGCGTCGGGGTCAAATTGTGACAGCCAATCACAGATAAGTAGGTCAAATTGTGACGAGACGCCATGTCCCCTACTGATAGTTCAATGTCTGTGATAAAACCGTACTTGTGTACGCGCGCATGAATATAAAAAAAAATTACTTCCGCTAGAGTTCCTATCACCTGCCCACAAACACAAGAACGAAGGCACTCAACGTAAAACCCCACGACGCAGACAAGAGCGGTGATGGGAGTGAGAGTTTCCTCTAGAGTTCCTATCACCTGCCCACAAACACAAGAACGAAGGCACTCAACGTAAAACCCCACGACGCAGACAAGAGCGGTGATGGGAGTGAGAGTTTCCGCTAGAGTTCCTATCACCTGTCCACAAACACAAGAACGAAGGCACTCAACGTAAAACCTCACGACGCAGACAAGAGCGGTGATGTGAGTGCGAGTTTCCTCTAGAGTTCCTATCACCTGCCCACAAACACAAGAACGAAGGCACTCAACGTAAAACCCCACGACGCAGACAAGAGCGGTGATGGGAGTGAGAGTTTCCGCTAGAGTGCACGGCTCGTGCCGAGGTAGTGTCCATTCACGTCAAGTTCAAACTTTTAAAACCAAACGTGGTATTCAAATACCGCTAGCGGTGCTCGAGAGTGGTATTTTTTTTATTAGGTTCGGGATTAGAAAATTTCTAATCACTACTGCGGGCATGCCCCCGAGTTCATTCTGTGTGACCCACCAGATCCAATTGAAATACTTCCAATCGCAGTAATAAACAGCAAATTAGGCTCTTGTTTTTAGTATATTTTGGCATTCGGTCCTATAAATTTCTTGTGCATGCCCGGCCACTTCCCTAAGAGTTTGTACGGCCCCGGCTGGGGAAAGGTTGCACCTGCCTGCACTAATTAGTTGTTTTTTAATTCTCATTTATTTCCTGAAAGGGAAAACCATACAAGTATCAACGCTTGATATTTAAAATTACATTTAACTATAAAATAATATCCTAATACAAGCAATTATTAGTGAAAACATAATAAAAGCGCGCTTTAAGATAATATTTGTTTCAGGATGGGCTTTGTAAATAAGTTAGTTTATTTCCTTTGACGTCTTATATTAAAAAAATGAAAGAACTCCAGCAAATTAAATTATGTTGGTAATGTGACGTTTTGTTTACAGCTAGCATTCATAACAACTTTGCTTCTGCTTTTTGAAGGCGGTACAATATTTTGTTTTCAATTTTAGTTGCGTTTTTCTTTTTCCACCACATCTTAGGACCCGTCCGGGTTACACGCATACACAGTTTTTGATGAATTTAAAAAAATCTAATCAAAAATTTATATTTCCAGATTCGAGGTGCACATGGGCTACTAATTTCAAATTTTTAGCCCTTTATGTACGGTAGATATCGCGCAATGCTCATGACAAAAACTCTTCATTTTATAAAGATTGAATATATGCGTTTTAAAGGTAGTACTATTAGTTGACAACTAAGGGTGTGATGTGGTGGTTTGTCTTCAATGATTTCCACTCTCCCTCTATACAAATAATGGTACACTTTCTCTCAATACAGCCACAAAATCTCAAGGGAAATTCCTAGGTACTCAATTTTCCTTGGCCCAAAATTTCGAATATTCTTAGCAACAATCTAGTATAAGAACCGATAATTTGGCATCACATCACACATCAATTTATTATTTTAGGGATGCATTATTACTAATTAAATTACCATATAAAAATTAAAACCATGCTTGAATATTAATAAATTATTTTTGTCGTGATGGGTATTTGTGTGTGCATCGCATCTTACCACCCGTCAGGGCAACCATAACATTGAAGATAATTTGTGGAATTTAAAGCCAGTTTGAATTTTTGTAGAGAGGGAGCCAGAGAGAGAAAAAGGGAGAAAGATATATATAAATATATATGTATATATATGTATATATAAATATATATGTATATATATGTATATATATATATATATATAGAGAGAGAGAGAGAGAGAGAGAAAGAGGTAGATCTTGTAAAAAAAACTGTTCACCCAACGGGATTCGAACCTAGACCTCTCAGCTAACAGCAAATAAGACTGGCGAGACTTAACCCTTTGTCCGCGTGTCCACCGGTGTGACTGAGAAATAATATTATTCCCTAGATAATATTTAGCACCGCGTCTTACTACCCGTTCGGGTTATACGCTTAAGTACTAATTACGCTAGTAGATTAGGAATTGGGATGGTTGAATTTAGAGGAAGTGAACCCGCATTTGCGTGGAAGGAGAGTGGAAAACCATTTAGAAACCCCCCCCCAGTTCACCCGACCGAGATTCGAACCTCGATCTCCCCGTCCTCGGCTCAACACGACTAGCGCGTTAGCCAACTACGCCACCGAGGCGGGCTATTCCCTAGAGCAGCGTTTCCCAAAAGGTGTTCCGCGGAACCCTTGGGTTCCGCGGAAGGGTCAAAGGGGTTCCGAGTTCTGTCTGAGAATTAATTAAAACGTTCGTAGAAAACAGTCATAACATAGCCGCGCCGCTTAAGTCTATCTAGTATCAAACAGCGCGGGGTGGCGGGGCGGTGCACCTGTCGAGACAGCCTAATTTTAGTGCTATTATAAGTAAATATGTGAAAAAATTTCATTCTTCACATTAAATAGTTACTTTTTTTGTACGATAAATGTTTTATAATACTTATAATAATTATTTTTTATTTATAATTATTCTTTCTTTTCATGTCAAACATGAAAATATTCAAACTTCACTACAAGGTACAATCACTTTTATTATTATCAAAATGGGGTTCCGCCAAAAAAAGTATGATCAATTAGGGTTCCGTGGCCAAAAAAAAATTGGGAACCTCTGCCCTAGAGAACCAGATCTAATTTTTTTTTCTTCTTCCCCCTCCTCCCTCCCCCGGCTGTGGCCACCCTCATGGTCTAGTAGTACTGGCTACTCCCAAAGCCATCTTCGTAAGAATGAACTTGGGGTAGGAGCGGAGGGCACGCGCCCTGATTACCTGTTCACAGGGAATGATAACCATCGCCGGTGGTTGTGCGTGCCGCAAACTATATAACCAACCCTTCAGGTTCCGGGAATCACGCGTGCGTGCGTGCTTCCATCACACACACACAGCCGAAAGGAGGTAACTATTTCTGGATGTGTGTGTGTGGAGAGAGAGAGAGAGAGAGAGAGTCGCCACGCCAGCGTCACTTTGCTTCATTCGACGTGGCCCGACCACCGCAGTGCAATCGAACTGGACCGTGAGAGTTCAAAACTAGGCCAACATAAAAGACCTAGTTTTGAATTTAATAAGGGATATTTAGGATGCCCTTTCTGAACCAACTGATATCAACATACGACTTACTTCCTTGTACAAAATGACTAGAACACACAATACCCAGTCCTCCAGCCGACTGTTATAAAATATTAATTTTAGGCTATGCCGGTGATCGAACCCGGAACCTATTAATTCCATAAGTAAACACGCTACCGCAATAAAGCAAGTTGTTAATAAAAGAGGTAGTGTTGATAATGCAAAAATCCTCCCGTGTGGTCACACGGACTAAGGCGTCGATCTCGCAACAAAATGAATTGCCGATGGTGACAAGTTCGAGGTTCTAATGTCAGCCGGATGCAATGGGGGGCGGTTTTCCCATATCTCTCCACACTAATGTGAGTGTAATTTCTCCAAAAGCACCTTTCGATTTCTTACTCCTTAGAGTAGGCAAGTAACCATGGCGTTAAACGTAACTACCTTGAAAATAGTATCGGTGGGAGCGCAGAGTAGTCTGGTTTGATGGTGACACGGAGGCAGGCGTTCAAAATTCTGCCGGGTGCGATGCAATTTTCTCTCAATAGATGTATAACCACCCTTTACGCAAATACGATTACATTTCCTCTGAGCTCTACCTTCCTAATCTCCAACCCCATTAGTATGATTAAATGTTGATAACTCGGATTGGTAGTGGGACGCGGAAGAAAATATTTAAAAAAGTTACGTCAATGACCAACGAATTGAAGCGTTCAGCCCCAGTGGAAGTCAGCAGGGAGGCAGGAGGAGGTCAAAGGGTCAGTTGACCCCCCTGTGAAAGTTAGAAAAGTAATACAAAAAACCAAATGAATGTTCAAATTTTATAAATAAAATAAAACACAAATTAAGGTCTACAATTTTTTATCTTTTCACGCGCAGACACTTCTTAAGCCGGGTCCACAAGTGCGTTATTCGTCCACGTTTATTCAATGTTCGATATGAATCACGCAAGTGTGGAAAAAATATTCGTTTTCATGCACGAATATTTGTCGTGCACTCGTGCACAGCGAGTAACGAACATTGTTCCGCAAAGAGACGACGGTAGACAGACTACCACAAGTCGAAGAAGAAGAATCACCTGAGAGGAGTTCATCCACAAATATCGAATATAGAGTACGTGTGGAAGGCAAGAGCGGCGGAACTGTGTGGGACTCTGCCTCCTGGAAATAATTTACCCCTCCCGGGAATAAATCCCCTCCCCCCCAGATATATTTCTAATCCTCTGATACTATCAAATATGAAGCTGAAATATGGTCTTTATCAAACTCCAAATGGCTTCTAGATCCATTTTATTGTCAAAAATTTGCTGGAGAAGACCGCTTCAAATA
Source organism: Timema podura (assembly GCA_033556935.1). Taxonomy (NCBI): domain Eukaryota; kingdom Metazoa; phylum Arthropoda; class Insecta; order Phasmatodea; family Timematidae; genus Timema; species Timema podura. The sequence goes on from JAVRXN010000008.1 coordinate 12,621,323, forward strand.
ACTACTAGACTAGAGGCAAACTAGCAGAAAAAGTCAGAGTAGGGAAAGCTCTAAATAGCTTCCAAAGTCATCCGAAATTCATAAATGTCGAAGGGAGGACAACTCCAACTAGCTTCTAAATGCATGTCATTTTGAAGAATTTTCAGGCGAGGACCACCCCAAATAGCCTAGTTTCTTAAATATTTATATTTACAAAATTTTGTCAGTGGAAGATCACTTCAAAGATTATCTTCTAGAGGTATCTAACCATCCTAAAAAAATTAAGGTGAAGGATCACTCTAAATAGCTTTGAGGGGCATCCAAATTTCAAAAATGTCTAGGTGAAGACTACTCATATCTTCTAGAGTGAACCATTTTTCAAAGAAAATTTGGAGGGCCACTCCAAACAGTTTATAAAAACTATCTGATTTTAAAAAATTGGAGAGGATGATCCCAGTTTAAAACATGCATAAGATCAAATATGCATGAGAAATTATTAAATGGCTCTAAACATAAATCTAACATTCTAAGTAACTACATTATGTTATTTATAATTACGACCCCCTTATGAACATGATCTGTATCCACCCCTGCAGGGAGGGAATTCAAAAATCAACGTTGAATGGATAGAGGGCTTCTAAAGTCAGTCACCCCTCACCACAATAGGAGTATTGATCAACCTGAGCCCCCCCACGAAGCCGCAATAACGCTGCCCGGGGGGATGTGGGGGTGGAGTGGGGTAAACGAGGGAAGGGCGAGGCGGGAAGTGATCAAATGTCACCGGAATAGGATGACAAGGGTGGGGCTAAGTTGTCTATCAGGGATATCCCTCAGGTAGGAAGCAACCAGCTACACATCAAAATCCCTCTTCTTTTTTTTCGCATGTGCAGGTTTAAATAAGAAAACGCATAGGGCTTAGGATGTACACACGTGGGGTAGGGCCCAAACTTTCCGCGATGTCAATGGCGGACAAAGTTTCTTGTTAATAACTACAGTATGTATGTGACTGATGATTTGTACACTATGCTTATCTGTTAAGCCATTATAAAAAGGGTCAAATACCGCCTTTCAATGCAGTTTTAATCCAAAATGTCGCTTAATATTTCAACAATGTTCAGTATTAGGAACTTATATTCAAGTAAGAGTAATTAAAGCCCATACTTGGACATTCTATAGCCGAGAGGCCAGAAAATACAGGTTGGACAAATCCACCTAAACCTAATCTCTGCCCTGAGGGAGCGAGACAACATACAGTTGGATCCTGCTATCACCAATAGCTCTATAGATGTTATCCTCGTGTCCCAAGTAATAATAGTGGTAAATCCACCTATATTAATAATGGTATAACTATTCTGCAATAAAACTAAGTTACCTAGACCTCAACTGCCACTGGGAATAAAACAAAGCATTAAGACACTAAAGTCTATAAATTATGATAGAAAATAGACATTCTGACTCCTAAGGACACCAAATATTACATTAATTCACGACTTACACATATCCTAGTGTACGTAATTAATCTAAGTTTCCTTCACAAATATAATATTCAAGTCCGTGCCGCATTTTAGCAACATGATGCAATACCCTTAACGAGTAAGCTACTCCTTAACAAATTGACTTTTAATAAATTGGCAGTGTCTGCCATTCAACCGAACACAATCTAAACCAAACACGTCAAAGGGCCAGTTTCATAGTCGGATTTAGTACGCCTCAAGTGCGGCGCTATACTAAATACAAGACGTCACCTACCTGAAATTGAATGGAATGGGCCAGTTTCATATGTGAAACTGGCCCATTCCATTTTGTTCTAGGTAGGTGCCGTCCTGTATTTAGTATCGACTCGCACTTTAGGCGTACTAAATCCGACTATGAAACTGGCCCTAAGAAGGCGTCAAGCGACTAAACCTTTCTCAGAAGGATACTTTTAATTCCGCAAAAGGAATTTCTCCGCCTAGTCGACGAGACTGCCGATACCCTCCTCACAGACATCAAATAAGCGTTGTGCTTACACTATCAAAATAGCGGGCAAAGGGTAGGTCTTGTGTCATCCCAGTTTAGTAGAGGTGGGAGTTAATCCTGCGACGCTTACTTCTCTCGGCCTGACTGTGGTGAGGAGACTCGTGCACTTGCGCGCGATGTTCCTTCTTTCTCCTAAAGTATTCACTAAAGTTGAAGTATGTAGTATCGAATAGGCCATTTGAACACGCCATCAGCTCGTGTGTTGTAGTAAGATTGTACAAGTAACCAAATGTAGTTCACATAAACTGAGATCAAGTAAGTAGAAACATATTGTTAGTTTTTGTGTGTTTTAATGGGAAGATATGAAGAACGTGAATAAATGTATAATCCATAATCGTGAAGGTTAATTAAATACTTTTCTTCTAGACCGTCACAAAATGGCTAATCCATTTCCACCAAATGCTCAAATATGTATACGCCCACTTGGTGATCTGAGGAAAGATCAAATAATCTTAAGACATTTTCTGCTTTTGTTGGGCGTAATGAGTTGCACAGCTATGCACGATTACAAATTTATGAAATGATGACTGAAAATGTCGACAAATGGAACCAAGTGAGAACAATATTGTAAGCAGGAAAAGAGCATTTGCACAAAAAATCACCTGCCTACCGAATATAGCTGTTTTTGTTGTTGTTAGTAACAAATATTTCTCAGCCAGGATCGCTGGTGTTTTCCAATTCTATTAAAGTTTTATAATTGTCACTAGCTACTTTTCTCTTTTTTTTTCTACCCAATCATCTAGCAAAATTGAAGTAAAGGATAAATAGACTCATCACACGAACCTACAGTGCTTTCTAACAGTGGACTATGAAACTAATTTTTTAATTTCAACTAACCACATCAACTGTTGTCTATTTAAGCACGTTCTTTGAGCAAGATATGAGGCGACCTTTATCGCAGAGGAAAGGCTTGAGATATCGAAAGATAGTGGTTGAAAGGGGAGTTTCTTTAAAAACATTAAACATTCATTACCTTTAAGATAGTTGAATATCACAGCTAATCCAGTACAATAATAGTATTAAAGCTTATAAATATAACACTAATAAATCATCCATAGCTGAAACCTTTTACATGGGGGGGGGAAGATCTTTTTGGGTTCGCTCTTTCCCCCTGCCCTTAGTTGAAGCTTGACTAAGCGTATTATAAGTTATTCGTTGGAGGTATCAATAAGGGAAAGGGGGTAAGGCGGGAGAACATCAACAATACAGAGCCGAGAAGAGCCAGATGCTTCAACATTAAAGTAAGCAAAGAGGGGTGCACCATCCAGAAGCTATCAACAGCTCCGAATGTTTGGAGTCTCACTTGACACCGTCTCACCTAACTAAACACACAGAAAACATTAAACAAACGCTCTTGCCGCCATGGTCTAAGCCTGACATATCCCATACAGGTGGCTCAACAAAACACAGGTCACAATTCGCCATCTTATGTGTAGCGATTACCAACAGATTTTCTGGTGGATCAACAAACCACAGGTCACAATTCTCCGTCTTGGTTATGTAGTACTTACCAACAGATTGTATTAGCACACGACTTACAAACTAACCCAGCCATAGAAACACTTGTATGTGTGGGCTTGCTGTCGTGCAGTATACCCGCCCCGTGTATACCGATACACCAATTCATTTTAATCTAATTTCATTTTCAGTCATTTTATTTTTCTTGTGTATTTTATAAATTAAGGGTAACATGGTGTTCTAAGGGCAAGGTGACTTCTGTGCTAAGGGTCCGGGGTTCAATCTTCGGTCCCGGCACAGATTTATCTGATTGCCAAACCCTTCCTTCACCTCTGACAAGACGTGTATTAATCACAACTTGTGAATATGTGGAATTCCAGGCCTCCACCGTGGTTCGGATTCGACGTTAAACTGTAGGTTTTCCATTTTATTTCACAATCAACCTACCATTGCACATTAGCGTAAGTGAGTATAACCCGAACGGGTATTAAGACGCGGTGCTAATAATAATGATATAAATTAAGGAATCATAAACATACTTTCCATGAAACGTAACAGATTTCGGTAAGTGAATAATAGGTGGAACCTAGGGACCTATGACCTGGCCCAACCCTGTATGCCAAAATAAATAGTACAGAATACATTTGGACAGATACATAAGGAAATTCGCCCACCAACAACCCATCCTGCGATATTTGTGTCCCTGCCAATGGTCTCGACGAGTTCGGTAAAATAGTCGACGCCTAAGCGTCGCGTGCTATCTGCTCGCCGAGGTGGGGACAGGCACTAGGGTGCACAGTATTTCTGAAGAGAGGGGGGGGAGTGATTGGGGGTTCTGAGGGCGACGCCCACGCGAGGATGAGGGCATTCGTGACGTTAGGAAGTGGAGGGGATGACGAGATATGGCCGGCGGCTGGATACAAATCGAGGGAATAGTGAAATTTATGGCGCAGCCCGACCGTGAAATGAACACGCTTATCTTCGGAGAGGGCGCACATGCCCAACGAACCTTGAGAAAGCCTCGGGGTCCCCATTTTTTTTAAAATAGATCTATGGCTCAAAAATGATTAAAAAAACAAAAACAGATGTGGCTTATCAGGAATATGCTCGACTCAAGTACTTAAAATCTTATTGTGAAATCCCGAGTAAGATCTACACAGAAAGGACCTTTTCACCCGCATCGGTGGACACGCAGACTAATCGCCAGTCTAATTTAGTCTGATTATACGGTGACTAGCAGGTCTAGGTTCAAATATCGCGTAATGTGCGATTTTCCTACGTGCTTCCCCACTCTTCCCTCACGTCAAAGCGGGTACATTTCCTCTCAATTCTACCTTGCTCGACGCTTTTGAGTGATCAAATGAGGGGACTGAATTGTATCCATTCGGAATGGTATCCATTCCGATAGTTTTGTAATAAACTGCTTTTGTGAAAATCCTGAATTGTATCCACTGGAATTATATCCCCCAAAACCTGAATTGTACCCCCTCGGAATGGATACCATTCCGATAGTTTTGTAATAAACTGCTTTTGTGAAAATCCTGAATTGTATCCACTGGAATTATATCCCCCAAAACCTGAATCGTACCCCCTCGGAATGGTATCCATTCCGATAGTTTTGTAATAAACTGCTTTTGTGAAAATCCTGAATTGTATCCACTGGAATTATATCCCCCAAAACCTGAATCGTACCCCCTCGGAATGGTATCCATTCCGATAGTTTTGTAATAAACTGCTTTTGTGAAAATCCTGAATTGTATCCACTGGAATTATATCCCCCAAAACCTGAATCGTACCCCCTCGGAATGGTATCCATTCCGATAGTTTTGTAATAAACTGCTTTTGTGAAAATCCTGAATTGTATCCACAAATGGCCGACTTGAGTTTTAACAGAAGGAACGTTTAACGTAAAAGCTTTGTCACAATTCTGGTAGAGGGCAGCAGGATGGAATCTTCTTAACTTACTACTTGTATACTAGAGTGCAGACAAATCCAATCAAATTATTTAAATAAGTTTAAGTAATTATTTGAAATTCGTAGACTCATATAAGGCTGCCAACATTACATAGAATATTAAAAAGCATGGCGTTATAAATCATTTATGATTTCCAATTAAGAGGATATTCGTATCCTAAATCAGCCAGTCCTGCTCGATTATACACTTTAGGCCAGGGGAACAGAAGTTAAACGTATGGACATTAGGAGCACCTTTTAGAAAATATAAACAAATTGTTTGCAGTCATCATTGATAAGATTTTACTCTATTTCACTGTTATTTATAGATATTGACTATCTTTGTATTAATATTATCACTGTTCACCATAGTTTTTATTTTGTTTCCTTGAAGATGATTCAAAAATTCATTTGTAATCAAATCGATATATGAGAATTTAAAATAACTTTGTCATTAGTGCTCTAATTCTCTTTTCAAGTGGCCTGTTTAAGTATTTTCTTAAAAACGAAGTATTCATTCTCTTTAAAGATTGCAGTGCATATTAGAAAATTAATTTGCAACCTTTTTTAACATGTAAGATTTGTAGCTAGTTGTATATAGTTTTATCATCCTAGCTACAACTTGATTCACCATGACTAATATCGGGGATCGAAACTCGCCGGATGTTTCGAGATAATTTTGACTAAATGATTTTCCACTTTATCTACATACAAATGTAGATACACTTTCTCTAAATTATACCTTTCTCATACTATCCCTAAAGTGTGAACACGAAGTTAGTTCATAAGGCTATTGAGACGTGAAGAATTGAAAAAGTAGTAGACATTTCAATCAAGACATTTATAGAAATCTTTAAAAAACTTTTGATTTGATTTGTGGAAATAATTTTTTCTTTCTCGCACCCCTCGGTTAGAGAAAGTATTGATATCGTAAAAAAAACCTTGAAATTTTGATAAATATCGACGTTTCATGGCCCCCTGAAACAGAAAAATATATTTTAGCGATGCCGCCTGTCTGTGTGTTTGTATCTGTGCATAGAGCCTAAACCATTTCATCGATCAAGCTGAAACTTGATATCTAAGGTTGGATAGGGTTCCCCAGAGATCTTTTTGGAATTAGATATACAAACCTAAAATTAAGGGTAGTTTACTTAACGACGTTACCTACTTGACGAATTCGAAGGGATTTTATGAAGCGGGTTGCATATTAACTTAACGCACTCAAGCATGAAATATGTGGCCTCTTCTGACAGTTCTTACCCCCTCCATGACTACCCTTCCCCTCTTTCGCAGATTAGCGTTTTGTAACTTAGTCAGAAGGGTACAAACTCCACTCGCCATTCGGTAAGACCGACAGGTCAGCCTTTCAGTGATAGATTCAAATTAACCATTTCTCGTGCTGATAGCTAAGTGAACTAAATTAAGGCACTAGAGTGACTAGACAGATAGTTTACAACCTGGGAGTAGCGACCCCATTCTTGGTCATGGCTTTTATCGGGTGGAACACGTTGCTTGTTGAGATTATAATGTTATGTTTACTTTTTAAATTGATTACTACTTTAGGAAGGTGCAAAATTCAAATACAGTAAAAACATTTTAGTTACTAATTAGGTTCCTTTTGGTTACCTAGCTCAGACTGTTGCTTGCTTACTTAGTTTGCTGGAGGAGTCTCGTGTTTAGGCGAGAGGCGCTGCTATCATAGCTTTCAAAATACCCACTAGGCTCGTTGATTAACTTTTGAAACATCTTAGTCGCATTCATATAAATAATATAGGATAATATAGTTTATAGGAATTTTATCAAACACGTGGGCTTAACAACACGCTAGTTTGGTTTAACTGATGAGGTCAGGATTCATATTCTGACTGGCGGTTCTGGGATTGATTTTCCCTAAATAATTTTCCACTCTCCCTCCTTGCAACTCCGGGTAAACTTAATCTTAATTCAACCTTTTTCGTCCATAACACATTAGCGAAATTAGTACACATGTTTATAACCCAAACGCATAGTAAGATGTGGTGCTAAATTTTTTATAGCCCTGATTAATAAGAATATTATAAAATTAAAATTTAAAAACCAGGATATTAATACTTGTAGGCCATCAAGGGGTCGCGATGGTTTCAAAGACCAACATTGATTTCAAACCTGGCTTAATTTGGAAACCACTGAACTAAACTCGCATTTCACCCACACGTAAGTGTTCGAATTATACAAGTGAATTGGGTATTTTCAAAGTCATACTCATCAAAATGTTAGTGATGGATGTTATCATTTATCAATATATTTTATGGCTAGGAGATTTTAAAATGTGGCTTGATCGTCGTTGTAGATAATTCTCGACAATTAGCCATGGTCAAACTATTATTTAAGCTATGAATGAAAACCTGAGCTTTCATTAAGCCTAGCCTAACACAGATCAAAACAGCCAATGATCAATTGGATTTGGATGTCTGTGTCTGAAATTTTCGAGCTGTCGTCTGTTTTACATTGCGTGAGAAAGAGAAAACCCTTCGGGTATTTCTTTTTCTCTTAATACTTGATAAGACATTGTGATATACTTTACTATTTTATGCGAATTATTAATATATGTCAGGCTATATTAAATTTCGTGTGATGAATGGTTACTAAAATACCTTTATAAATTTATGGAGCAAATAATAAATAGCGATAGGTCGTCTCGCTCTTAAATTGCAGTAGATGCGCTTATAGACACCTACGTCTCTTTCTATCTCATTGGTTTCCTCGTTAACGCTATCCTTTTTTTAACCAGAGGAGGTGCAATTATATAGCTTAAAAATGAAGACAATTACTCATACGAAATAATCACCCATAATGTATTATAAAAAAATTCACTGATGCATCTAGTGAACGCAATATATATACTAAAAAAACCAATTCTTAAACCACATTTTTCACCCAAATTATGAAAATTAACATTTTTCCTTAGCTTTAAAAGTCACATATAAATATCACGCCATAAGTATATTTTCACTAGTGTGGCAAAGACAGTAATTTTATGGTGGTTGTAATAATTGTGGTGAACATCGCCTGCAAAATCTTACATGGGATTTGAAACAAATTGAATAACTTCCATACCTCTTAAAATGTTTATAGGAAAATATGAAAACGTTGTCTTGTAGAAACTTTTTTATTTTGATTATAAATGAGCGAGTAAAGCATTGCTGCCATTTACATTAATAAAATTCTTGCCAGAATTTATCAAAACCGTCTCATTTCTTACTAGATTTGAATAAATTAAAGCTAGATTTTGAATAATTATTTTTTAACATAGTGGCTAAAGTCTGTTGCCAAATAAAATAAAAGATTTCTCTCTTTAAAATTATAGAAGTCAATACATGCTCTAAAATATATTGACCCGAAAAAAAATCTTACATGTTAAAAAAGGTTGCAAATTAATTTTCTAATATGCACTGCAATCTTTAAAGAGAATGAATACTTCGTTTTTAAGAAAATACTTAAACAGGCCACTTGAAAAGAGAATTAGAGCACTAATGACAAAGTTATTTTAAATTCTCATACATCGATTTGATTACAAATGAAATTTTGAATCATCTTCAAGGAAACAAAATAAAAACTATGGTGAACAGTGATAATATTAATACAAAGATAGTCAATATCTATAAATAACAGTGAAATAGAGTAAAATCTTATCAATGATGACTGCAAACAATTTGTTTATATTTTCTAAAAGGTGCTCCTAATGTCCATACGTTTAACTTCTGTTCCCCTGGCCTAAAGTGTATAATCGAGCAGGACTGGCTGATTTAGGATACGAATATCCTCTTAATTGGAAATCATAAATGATTTATAACGCTATGCTTTTTAATATTCTATGTAATGTTGGCAGCCTTATATGAGTCTACGAATTTCAAATAATTACTTAAACTTATTTAAATAATTTGATTGGATTTGTCTGCACTCTAGTATACAAGTAGTAAGTTAAGTAGATTCCATCCTGCTGCCCTCTACCAGAATTGTGACAAAGCTTTTACGTTAAACGTTCCTTCTGTTAAAACTCAAGTCGGCCATTTGTGGATACAATTCAGGATTTTCACAAAAGCAGTTTATTACAAAACTATCGGAATGGATACCATTCCGAGGGGGTACGATTCAGGTTTTGGGGGATATAATTCCAGTGGATACAATTCAGGATTTTCACAAAAGCAGTTTATTACAAAACTATCGGAATGGATACCATTCCGAGGGGGTACGATTCAGGTTTTGGGGGATATAATTCCAGTGGATACAATTCAGGATTTTCACAAAAGCAGTTTATTACAAAACTATCGGAATGGATACCATTCCGAGGGGTACGATTCAGGTTTTGGGGGATATAATTCCAGTGGATACAATTCAGGATTTTCACAAAAGCAGTTTATTACAAAACTATCGGAATGGATACCATTCCGAGGGGGTACGATTCAGGTTTTGGGGGATATAATTCCAGTGGATACAATTCAGGATTTTCACAAAAGCAGTTTATTACAAAACTATCGGAATGGATACCATTCCGAATGGATACAATTCCGCTCCCCCGATCAAATGAGGCCAGCTCGGACGAGTCCTAAGACGCAGTGAAACAAATAACCTTACCTCTCAGCAGTGGCGTAACTATGGTGCGGTAACTCATGGTGTCATGGACCTCCTAAATTGATAGAGCATACAGAACTGTTAGCAATGTTTTTTGTACTAATGTTACTGATAAATCGTAGTGCCCGTATATCACTGCAAGAAATGGCAATAATGACAGCTTTCAAAATTATAAATTTCCCCTTTATTATTATTATTATTATTATTATTATTATTATTATTATTATTTAGCACCACGTCTTACTACCCGTTCGGGTTATACGCTTAAGTACTAACTGAGCTAATGGGCTTGGAATTGGAAAGGTTGAATATAGAGGAAGTGAAAATCATTTAGGTACACCCCCCCTCCCAGTTCACCTGAGCAAGATTCGAACCTCGAACTCCCCGTCCTCGGTAGTCTAGCTCAACACAAAGCTAGCGCGTTAGCTAACTACGCCATGGAAGCGGGTTAATAATGTGGCTGAAATGATAGACAATTTAACAAAATCAACGACTATAAAAACACCAGCAGCGACGAAAACAGCTTGTACCCCAAAAAATAATTATCTTAATTACTGATTCAAATGAAAAATATTTTCTATTTGTATATGATTTTTTAATGTTATCCCCAAATTGATACACGCCCCCCGCTGGTGTACAGTAACTTTGGTGAAATCAGATGCAGCCCGCGCCCCCTAGTGATGACACTGCCTCCCAGTTTAAGTAGTATTTAAACTGATTTTATGTATCCTCCGTCTTCGGTGAAAGGTAATAATAAGTTTACCTCGCTTGCTTCCACTACGGTGTGGTTTATAAGAGAATTGTAGAGTAATCAATGTATGAAGGGCTGCAACCTTTCAGGGCCGAATGAATCCATACGCTAAACCAAGCGTTTTTCAGTCATGACCTTTGGCCAATTTAAGACGATTATTCCTAAATTCCCTTGTCAGTGTTAACTACCCTGTCCTCCAAAAGAATCCTTCAAAGACAAACCTACTGTACAATCAGAAACCACCTAGTCTCACCGAACACAATAGCACCCCATGACATCACTATCGCCTAGTCTCACCGAACACACTCTAGCGCCCCATGACATCACAACTACCAAGTCTCACCGAACACACTCTAGCGCCCCATGACATCACTACCGCCTAGTCTCACCGAACACACTCTAGCGCCCCATGACATCACAACTACCAAGTCTCACCGAACACACTCTAGCGCCCCATGACATCACTACCGCCTAGTCTCACCGAACACACTCTAGCGCCCCATGACATCACACACAAAGTTAGCCGGCCGGTCAGCACTCAGTGTGACGGCAGACCACGGCGGCCTTGGCCACTATCCGGTCGACCCAACAAGCAGTAGAACTGCTTCGAGTGTGCATGCCTCGTTTCAAGATGAGCGCGAAAATACGATAGGTTCATTAGAACCGAACAAACCTGTTACAACACATGAACGACGGATTACAGTTAACCAAAGAGAAAGATTAAGAACATTAAGTTTTCACTATAATAGAGCGGAAAGGGGGGAGGGGGGAGACATTATTTGTATTAAAATAACAAAGAGTTGTTTTTGTTTTATCGGATTCCTTGTAGTTTAAGAAGTAGGATATGATAAAAAAAATCAACAACCCGGAATTAGAACCCCGAACTCCTTGTCACAGGCAAACCACACAGGACGAACCGACGCCTTTGTCCCCATGCCTATTGCTGCGGGGGAGAGGGGTGGGGGAAGTTGAGAGTTGCGGAAATTTTAATTATTTGACAAAGTGTACGCAAAACAAATAATCTAAACTTAGAGATGAAGAAGGTAAAACTTAGAGAAAATGCATTCACATTTGCGTGGAAGGAGACTGGTAATTTATCCAAGGAAAATCACCTACGGTACATTCAATCTCCCCGCAACGGGGAAACCAAACTAGCCGATTTCGGCGTTTAGTCTGCGTGGCCACCGATGCGGGTGCTGCTTGCATGGCTACTAAGGTCTGTTCATCGTAGGAATTGTTTTCTGAAAGGCCTTTTTCCCTACCAGAAAGCTATTATATAGTATGATTTTGGTAGGAAAAAAGACCTTTCAGAAGGTAATTCCTAGGTCGTGAATGGAGTCTACCTTCATTCTCTAGTTCACCCTTCTAAGCCAATCAGCCTGAAGGAAAGAAAATAATAGCCTTGTTCCCACGAGTGTATCTCACTACAAGTCGTGCTTGGCCCAACCACCCGCTCCTCCACTTTCTCTAATAAACCTCACGACCTTACGACAGATCCGCCCGGTTCACGGTAAATATTGTGCTTTTAATGTCACTACCACAAACAGATCCGCCCGGTTCACGGTAAATATTGTGCTTTTAATGTCACTACCGCAAACAGATACACCCGACCCGGTTCACGGTAAATATTGTGCTTTTAATGTCACTACTACAAACAGATCCGCCCCACAGGTATAATAATTTGGTCTTAGAAAGGTCACTTCAACTCGCATATCCGACGGGTACGCGGGCAAAGCTCGTTAGGCCGCTTGCCGGTGCAGAAAAGGTTGGTTTTAGATTCTCGGCCAGGTGTATTGTGGTGTTTTTTCCTCGGTGGTTCCCTACTATCCCTCTACGCAAACGATGGTACACTTCCTTTATGATTTCACTATTATATATTATCAATAACATAATCTACATCCCATTTGTGTGCAAATATGCAGATAACCAGAATGAAAAGTAACAGAGGAACAAAAAAAAATTAATGACAAAACATATTTGCTTGGATGATGTATAAAGAAGTGCAAGTCATAAAAGGCTTTAGGGGACGGCCAGACTGGGCGAGCGAGCGCTTGAAAGGTAGAACTGGTTCTATTTTTTCTAGCGCGCGCTCGACCCGGTACAGTCTAGTTTAGAGGCGCTAGACAATATTATTGTATGTTGGTTCATTGAGTGCTAGGAAAACTTCTCATTTTGACATTTTTATTAATATCGATAGGTTTAGCACACTTGCTACTAACGGCCTAATTTAATTAGTAAGATTATAAACCATACTTATATATACTTCAATATTATCAAAGTAGGCCTTTACAAATAAGAATCACCATTAGCGTGGAGAGAGTATGAGAAAACCACAACCATAAATCCATTGTTAAAACCACCCTCAGTTCACCGAGCCAAGATTCGGAACCTCCTCGTCAACAACTAACGAGAGCTATTTGCTAATCACGCGCTCGCTCGCACGCTTGTCAGTCTGGCCGAACCCTTAGTCAACGTAAGCAGACTTTACCCTCGCGCTAGAAAGAACCTTATTCAATAAGTAAAGATAAAGGCTATTTATTTGAATCTCACGTACCCATACGTCAGGTCATGCGGTTGGTAGATGTAATATTTGACAGATTCAAGATTTAAATAACTTTTTGTTTATGTCATTGTTGGCTATATTCCATTAAGTTCTCTTTTTCTTCTTTTGTTTTGCGACTTACTACCCTTACGGATTACCCGCATTTAACAATGGAGTACTTAGCAAGGTGGAAATAGTTAGAGGAAATATACCAGCATTTTCTTGGAGGGAGAGTATGAGATATAAGAAAAAACACCGACAATACACCGGCAGGGATTCGAACGCCAAGCTCACCACCAATAATCCAGACAAAATGAGACTGTTTATCATTCGTGCCCGCCGATGCAGGTTTTATTTTCTCCAAAATACATATTGCATTAATTGAGATTTGAATGATTTAATGGTATTTGTTTTACTTCATAATATGACGACCGGCGGGTATTTTTGTTTTAGATTCCAAATCATATGCTGATATAGTCCTTGTTGAATGAGTAAATAAAGTAAAAATTAACCAAAAACAATATGAGAATAATCAAAGCTAAAAATAATTCCTTGCAACCTGGGCTGTCTGCATATTTACAATGAGGTCAGCACGTGAAGGTAGAGTAAATGTGCCCGCATTATCTTAGAGGCAGAGTGGGAAACCATTTAGGGAAATAGATGCTTTAGTATGCCTACATCCGGCCGGGATCCGAAAACAGTGATCCCATCTCTAACCAGACTATCTGCTTTACCCGCGAGATCATCGATGTGGGTCACTTTATCAAAGTATCCTAACTATGTGTTACAGTATTTTCGGAAAACTCGTTTTATACCGGATAAATGAGGGTTGCAATTATATAAATTAGAAAGCTTTAGGTGGGAGTGAATAAAACACGAGAAAAGCCAGTGTTTTTTTGCAGTAATTAGAACAAAACATTTTTAGACCAAAATAAATCAAACACTTCTTCAAAAGAAACAGAGAGTATTATTTTCTTCGCATGGTGATATTAGCAGTTGTTGATTATCTGTCATGAGCATAGTAGCACTCATTATCCAACAAACTTTTTTTTAAATTAAGCGAAAACTTCATTAAATTTCAGAACACCCTTGACAGATATTCAAAAATTGTTGAGGTCATCAAGTGAAGAAAATTAAAACTACGTTATTACTGAAGAAATCTGATTAATATTTACAAGAATTTTTTTGTCTAAAAACAGCGAAATCCTGACCTTTTCTCGAGTCCCCTAGGCTCCCACCTTTAATTAAATATGAAGAAACTATGGCTGGACCAGACCTACTGACAGTTTCAAGTACGTCGTCCAATTTCTTCTGTTCTGAATGTGTAATTTAATTGTACGGTAGTTAATTAGTTGATAAAAAGATTTAAGACCTATAACTTATCTGAAACTGTACTTATAGGTAACATTATATCAAACACTTTAGCGTAGTCAATTTTCAATATTTTGTAGGTACTAAATCGGTCATTTCAAGTCAACCTTGGTGGTCTTGGGGTAAAGAAAGTTCTCTACTCAAAAACCCGATGTTGGCGAGTTCAAATCTAGCCGAGGTAGAAGGATTTTTATTTAGCAATAAAAAAGTATAGCCGTCGGTCCCATATCAATCATGGCAAGTAAAAGAACTCTCTAAAGTATATGAAAATACTTTTCCAAGCAAAATTGGTAGGCCTTTTCGCTCTCGCCCATAGAAACTTTCGTGTTCAGATATAATAATTCTGTTCATAAAGTGCACGTTAAAATTGAACTTAAATACATGAAAACCAAGTTATTTCAAGAGATATGACATGCTCGCGCTGAGAATATGCTCATGTTCCCGTGGCTAATAAGTAATTATTTATAGATGGTCAGCAGCAGCCTGGTTCGATTCCTTGCTATGCAAAAGAAAATAGTTTCTATTTGTATTGGGGTTCTTTTTATCTTTTTATGTTTAGACGCTGGCACTGGATGTGCTCTTGTAATCCTATCCTAGGTTAAGTTAATTTGTGAGTCATGGAATTCAATAAGTAAATATCTAGACGCTAGGGCTGGGTGTGTAGTATTACTGTATTAGAGATACTGTTTTAAATTAAGTTAGTTTGTAAATCATGTGCTGTTTTTGGTAAGTGCACTTTAAATATCTCAGTAAAAAGTTAAAATCGAGTGTGATGACCTGATTTGAGAAGCAGGTGTGTATGGCTCGTATTTAAATAACTACCTGTTAATCAGAGATTGTCCCTGCGGACAGACGCGCGGCGCCAAGCGATATCGAGCGGTGCGGTAACCATGGCAACACACAGCAGCAACAAGGTCGGTCCCCGCGACGACGACACAGGGCGCTACATACTGGCCCTCTTGACACTCCCTGGGACAACACACTCTCGGGACCTTTCTGAACATATGTGTTTCCGCGTTATGGTCAAAGTAGGACCACCAATCGCCGAGAATTCAAACTACAAGGTTTGTTCGACTGACACAGAGTGGTTACAAAACATAAAATTCTTCGACGTATCCAGATTTTCAAATGTCCTCAAATATATTTTTATAGGTTTTTTTAGGGGCAAGGGGGAATTTTGCGTTTATTAAATTGATCACATTTTTTTACTGCTAGTAGTTATTTAAAAACAAAACAAGTTACTTTCGCAAAATGTAATATTTTAAGTGTTAGTCGTGGCACTGTGTGGTGTAAAAAATAACACAGTACCTACTAACAACCATCTCATGTTAAAATTAGGGCTGTGCGGGATCCCGAACTTTGGAAAAAAACAAGAGCGAGAAAAAATATTACCAGGAATTTTACGGGAAATAATACAAAAGAGTTAAGGACGGTCTATCAACTTCACGTTTGTATTTAATTCTCATTAAAAACTAACTGCATATAATTGAGGGAAATATTTATCCCCAAATAGATTTAAGGCAGGAAAACATATTTTTAGAGACAAAGTCAATTACGTAAATATTATAATATTTGTAATTGCATCCGTTTGATTTTGTATTTAGACTATATTAGTTGAGTAAACTAATATTTTTGGAATGAAGCAGCGCTTTTTGATAGAGATGGCTCAGTTGATAATGTTTTTGGTATTCTTATGTATAAGAGTGTGGTTCTTTTTTAACTTATTCTATTTAATTTGAATATTTTGATGTTTAACTGTGAAAGTATTAATTCAAAATCAAAACATGAGTTTTTTTAGAACTTTTTAATCAATCTTAAAAATATATTTTAAGAAGTTATTTATATTTATACTAAAAATGCTTACACCCTAATTAAAATTACACAATTATAATAGTTGCATTAGGTAGAGGTTTTTTAACTCATATTACATCAAAAACCTTTTTTCAATACTTGAGACAAAATATTATTTAGTTTTTATTTGGAAAACTTACTATTTAAAAATACATTTCTATAAAAATTTTGGCATGCAAATTATTTTCATTTTTTTTATTAAATAATAAAATTTAAATCTATAGTTTATACATATAACGGTCCAACACCTTAGCTAAGTCGGTAGCGTGGCTGTCTAGAGTTAAGAGTACCAGGTTCAATTCCGGGCATGACCGAAAAAAATCATCATTGATGAAATGTGGGTTTACCCTTTAAGATTCGGATGGACATCTCCAAGTTTTGCAAATCTCTCGTCCAAGTAGTTCCATGTATTATCACCTCACTAGAGGTGCGCTGCTGTAGTTATGGCAGTCACCTCACCGACCCCTCTCACCCCCTCTATTTTAACCCCTTTTCAGAGTGTCCTTACATTCCACAGATAGAACCCCCCCCCCCAAGCACCAATCCTTTCAACTTTTGTTACTTGCTACTCAACAAAAGACAATCTATCCCCGTTATTATTTCCATGATGCCGGGTTTTTAGCCGAGATCTCGGGGTCTGTAGAATGACGTCCAAATTCACAGGACTAAGGCTCGAATCCCTGTCAAAGTATAATGTTTCTGAGCTACCTTGGGAAATCATTATCTACAGTAAATTGTTACATTTTTATTTAGTTTATCTATTACTGTAGGAATATATAAATATATATTTTCTTCCCTATACTAAAAAATATATAGCCATTTCTTTTGTTTTTTCAATGACATAGTTTTTACGGTCACTACTTACGATAATTATTTAAATACATGATATAAGGAGGTTAGAATTAAAATAAGTGCACCACAATTTGTTTGTACAGAAGATTTAAAAACCAAAGTGAAAACCACACTTTCTTCCAGGTGATTTCCTGATAAAAAAAATTTGAAATATCTTTTAAAAAAATTAATGAGTTAGAAAAAGGTGGCCAAAGGTGGTGAAAAATTGTAATTTTTAAAATTTTATTTCAATTAAATATAATTTACATACTATACGCCTACTTCACTTTACAAATAGGCCCTATTGTTAAATTTTTTCGAACACCCTACTAACAAGAACATTGTATTTTATGATCTGAAAAAAATCAAAATTAAATAAAGCTCGCTAAACCATGTTTCCATTTAAAATTATTAATTTATTGCTATAATATGATTATAACCCGTCCAAAACCAAGTCTTTTCTTTTTTATTGCTACGTTCAGAACACATGTTATTAACGGCTTAATTTGATTGGGTAGAGATGAGGAAGGTAGCTAAGAGGAAGTGAACCCGCATTTGCATGGAGTAAAGATGGGAAAACCAGAGTGATATATCACTTGTGGAAAACCGTTAAAGATATATATATACATTTAACGGAAAAACCATCTCCAGTTCACGCAGATGAGATTCGAACCATGACCTCCCCATCAATGGCGATCAAACCAACGGCAAGCAACGGCTGTGGGTAACTAAACTTTGTAAACTAATATTTACTTTGTCTCGACACCTTTGAGTGAAAATATTGTGATCGTCAAAAATTCGAAACCGAGATTTTGAAAATTGTTGACGTTTCATAGCCCCCTGAAACAAAAAAAGTTGTTTCCGCAAGGCCATCTGACTGTTTGTACCCTAGTTTGGGCTAGAACCGAAACCATTTTACCATTTGGGCTAAAACTCTGTATCTGGGGTTTAAATAAGCCCCCCCCCCCCGAACCCGAGGGATTTTTGAAATTTGATATCTAACCCTAAATTTAAGGCTAGTTTATTGAAAGGCAAAAAGAGAATAAATCTATTTTATCGAAATTTACTCTAATGGTTTTGATTAAAATTTGATATCTAAACATAGTTTATCATTATAAACAAGATGGACATTTTCATTTTCTCATGAACATGACTTTGAGGGTACTTTACATAGGACAGATTTTCAAATTTTCATCATTTCTCCGTAACTATTTGAGACTCGTAATATCTTATTATTTTAAAGTTGTAGTATACTATGAAATGTAAAAATTTTTTTTTTATAAAACCAATAAATTTTAAGCTATAAACAAATATATATATATATATACTTTTTAATCAGGGGTGTAGTGGAGTGGGATCCCTGGTGAACGCCGTTCTGGCACTGCTTTTCGTGGCAAAATATTTTTTTTTAATGTTTAGTAAAGTTTTATACTTTGCAATTTCTAGTTAACTAATTGATTTTATATCAATATTATGTTAAAACTTTTTTCATAATATTAATCAATAAATTCTGATGATATTAACAGTGCTCTATGTGAATTCCAGGAATTTTAGGGGAAGTGCGTTAAGTAAGTTTCTGCTTTAGTAATCATTAAAAGATGCTCCAAATAGCTTTTAGAGGCAATTATGTTTGTGCAATTCTTTCGTCTACGGTGGTTGGGGGTCCCAAAACCCCACTTCAACTTTGGGGTTACTACGACCTTGCGTTTCGGCACTGCTAAATTTACGACTACACCACTGTTTTTAATACAGGTTTTTGAAAATAAATTTGATTCTTATGCTCTTTAGTTGACAAAGATGTTTATTTTTTCCTCATTTTTTCTGTAACAGTGTTCCTTGTTCCTAAAGCCATAGAGTCAGGAGCGGCCTGAGGTAAATTTCGCACCCAGGCGGTATTGCTTTTTGGCACCTATTTACGTAACCGGTGGATAATATAATCCATTCACCATAGGAGTGTAGGTAACTAACAGCTAGCAAAAGTTAGCAGATCAAATCTCATGTATCAATTTGCCAAACCATATTATCTGCAATGACCATAATACTATGTTGATTTATTGGCATTTTTGGCAGTCAAAACTTTCACAAAAACAATTTTATTTTTAATTTGGTTTTTATTTTGACAGTTCTTAAATCTTCTGCTAGCTGCCAGCTATCACATTTCTCATGGTGATTGTACTCTCGGAAAATATGAAAATAGTCCATAATAAAATAATAACGTGGCTTGGGCGTGATAGGAAAATAATCCACAAACCTAACAACTCAAAACCTAACGTAGCCTGGGTGTGATAGGAAAAAATGTGAAAGGGAAACTCCACAAATGTTAAACATACGTTAAACGTTTCACTTCGAGATTGTACAAAAACTGTTAGGATTACAAATAAAACTATAAGAACCTGTTTTGTAGACAATGTCATCCTCTATTTTTTATTATAAGTTTAACAAACACTTTGACATTATGAATGGTTTGTGTTATAATTGCAAAAAAAAAAGAAGTTTAATGGCGCCATTATTTCAAGCTGGAAAATATAAAATAACTTTTTAAGAGTGACATTAGATTCTATTTTACTAACCACAAATTTAAAGAAATGTGTAAAATTTCATGTTAGTATAAAAAATTGAACGATTGTTAAGCTTAGCAACTCCACTATCACCCCCTGTCTACGTTATGTTTGGAGTTGTTAGGTTTGGGGACTATTTTCATATCACGCCCAGGCTACGTTAGGTTAGAAGTTGTTAGGTTTGGGGACTATTTTCATATCACGCCCAGGCTACGTTAGGTTAGAAGTTGTATATTTGGGGATTATTTTCATATCACGCCCAGGCTACGTTAGGTTAGAAGTTATATATTTGGGGATTATTTTCATATCACGCCCAGGCTACGTTAGGTTTGAGGTTGTTATATTTGTGGATTATTTTCATTTCACGCCCAGGTTACGTTAGGTTTGGGGACTATTTTCATATCACGCCCAGGTTACGTTAGGTTTGGGGACTATTTTCAGATCACACTCAGGCTACGTTAGGTTCGAAGTTGTTAGGTTTGGGGATTATTTTCATATCACGCCCAGATTATGTTAGGGTTGAAGATTATTTTAATATCACGCCCAGGCTACGTTTGGTCATGTCTAGCTATGTTTGGCGCCCCGAGTAGCCGCCCCGGGTAGCCGCCCGGTTCGCACGGCCCTTGAGCCACCCTTGCATAGAGTAAGTAACAGTGTATATTATTTCATTTCACAAATCCTAACGAGTTTTTAGTAAATGTATATTTCAAGATAAAAGCAAAAGGAAGTCTGTGTGGTGCACCGTACCATTTATTTTTTATTACTAAAATACAAAATTACCTTTACCTCTATGTGAGTAGGTTTGTGGACCTATAGTTTCCAAGACACTTTTATTTGTATTATAATTATTATTTGAGTTTACCGACGTATTGGCACAACTAGAGGTCATGTAACATCATTAAAATCATTCCACACATGTTAATGTGTACAACAAGATCCATAATTTCTGAACCCCTTTTTTTAACAACCTGTATATACGCGTGTGTGTGTAATTTCTCTAAAATAAAAGATGTATTAAACTAAAATAATTTAATGAATATTTTCAGGGGATATAAATAATAGCTATGACACACATACCCACCCTCCCCTAAGTAAACTCCTGGATGCGCCACTGAATCTTAATATCTTCAAAATTAAGTCTGCTATAAGTGGGAAAAGGTCTTGTTCGTCTATAAAACATGAATAAAACTATTTAGAGAAATCCTTTTCACCTCTCTCTTCTTACAAAACCAACGTTATACAAATAGGTTTTATCTAATCAAGGAAACACTGTTTATGCAAATTATTTATAAGGTAAACATAATCAAGTTTACTCTATAAAAACTTTTAACCTAGATCATACAAATACATCATAGGGAACATTCTCAATAGCTCAGGTTTGTAGGTGGCAGACAATTAGTGTCCAATCAAGGGTTTTACCTGACTGAACAGGATATAAATAGTTCGATGGAAGGGGGAGTAGCGGGGTTTACATGGGGAAAAAAAGATGGTAAGAAAGAGAATGCCAAAAGGGGGTTAGGGGAGAAGAGGGAGAGGTGCTTCCGAAGACAGAGCCCTCTACCAGGAAGCTGCTGAACTTTTTCAACAGTTTAGACATGATTTAATTTGAAAATAACAAATTTTGTACCCGTTATTGTACTATAAATATATGTCGGGTATGATAGAACATTATCTTATTCTCTATAATAATATGATAAATTCAAAACTATATTCTTGTATTTCATGTTTTATTTCATTTAAATTTAATTGAAATTACGTCTTATTGCAAAAAAGTAAATAGTAACTTGTAACTTTTTTTATTAATATAGTTCATTTTAAATTTACAAGTTTCGTGCAATGCAAAAAACCGCATGTTGTTACTATGCATATTTTTTAAGCAATGGCGGGCACAACTTTATCGTTCTTATATAGTAGGTGTCCATCCGAATCTTAACGGTGATGAATTAACGGCAGAGACTAGATGTTGTGCCTGTCTTAGTCTTAAGTTAGATTATAAGGCATATGAAGCTATGACAGGCCTAGCAAGCCGGTAGTGGAAAATATATGGCTCGAATTTTTTTTTAAAACAGGCCACATGCTGGAAACAATAATATATGTAAAAAAAAGTTTATACATATAACTGCAACCTAATCAAAGTTTTTGTCCCTTTTCCTGAATATTCAAAAATATTTTTGGCATTTACCACTACATTTAACTTAATTGTAACTATCATTTTTTTCATCGGGATGAATGGAAAGGCTATACTAGAATTATAAATCTAAAAAATAAATATAAGCCTTAAGTCAAAAATTACTTAAAGATTTTTTTCCCGTTTCCTGTCCCGTTCCCGCAAGAAAATTTTATTTCCCGAAGTCAAAATATAATTTACGCGCAGGACTAGGACTATCTATAGTCAATTCATTTTGTTAACATAAACAAAATTTCTCACTTTGGCTGTTTAAAGTTTAGGTGAGAAATTAAAGGATTATTTTTAACAAGTATTTGCATTTTCTAGTGTTCTTTATTTTAAAATGAATTCTGACATTTCCCAGACTTTTCTTTGTGTGTAGTCACCATGTGACCAGCTTTGACATGGATACAAGAGGTGGATATAAAGGTATAAATAAGAGAAAAGGGGGGAGGTAAAAAAGATTTTAAAAAATCAAGTAAAATGGCGAGAATAGAAGTGAACGAGAAAGAGGATTATAAAATAAGGGAGAAAGATTAATGAGGGTGGAGAAGGACGTTAAGATATATAAAGGGAGAGAGATGGTAGGTAAAAGAAGAGGGAGAAAGAGATGGAAAGTGAAAAAGGGAGAGAGATGTAAAAAAAAGAATGGAAAGGGGAAGAGAGATGTAAAATGAAAGAAGGGTAAAGGAGAATGATAGGAGAGGGGGGTTAAAGTTTTGTCGCAACGCACAACGCAATAAAAATACGGTTTCAAATGACACCGTCTGTCAAGAGAACCACAGAACAAAATCACAGCTCGGCGTGGATACAGTGTAACTTCGAACCACCCTCTCAGGCCCGAGGACGGGGTCGAGACTTGTCGGGCACGGTTGATGCAAAACATTCCAGTAGAGCTGCCCGCCAGTGTAGTCAATGCCGCGTTACCCGCCCCCAGCGTCGAGACGCGTCCCTGGACCCGCATTGCAGTGGTTCGCAAGCGCCCCAACAATCCACGGCAACCTTGTTTCTTTAACGGTGCTCCTTGGTCTAAGCTTCACTTCGGGAATTCTACCTTTACTTTCTAAAGGTGCGCTGTCCAAGCTACAAGAGCTACCTACGACTGCAGCTGGAGTCGCACGGCAACGGTCGCAACAGACCGTGGCGACACTAGTCGCATGGGGTGTTTTCCAAGACAACTCCAGCCGCAGTCGCCAGTCAATTTCCAGATGGGTTCGAGTACAGGTGATCCACGTGGCAGAACCTCAATGGATATTCTGAGGGAGGATGATGAAATGTATATGATTGTATAGCAGAAGAAAGAGACAGAAATATAACAGTAGGCATGTGTTTTATGTTTTTTAACTAGAAAACTTGAAATATAAAAATCTTAATCCTTTAGGAATTTATTGACAACTTGCGGGGTAGCATCCTTAAGGTCAAAATACGCCAGGGTCAATTTTAAGAGGAGAGTGAATTGTACCCATTTATAATAGTATCCATTCCAGTATTTCTCAAACAAGCAACCCTAATGACTGATTGGAATTGTATCCACAAATGGCGCACCTTACGCCTTAATTTGTATGCTTAAGTAAACACAAAACTTTGTATTATTAGTTCAGTAAATTATTAACAAGAGGGGGCAGCAGAAACACCAAACAAAAGGTCATTAAAAAATTGTGGACTCTTCTTAGCACACACCACGTCTATTAGAGTGCAGCAAAATATATATACTGTTAAATGAGATGGTTTTGATTATAATACAACTACTGTACTATTCAAATGGTTGTAAAAGATATTTCATAAATCCTCTTAGTGGATTGTGTACATATTTTAAAATAAAATATAATTTTATTATACCTGCCCTGCCAAGTATATATTTTTTTATTCTGTAGACCTTTTAAATACTTTCATGCAAAGTTTTTCAGCTGAATTAACAAAATTTGTATATAATAACTAAATTCTTGATTAGTTATATATCAATGGTTAAGAGTATTAATCTTAAAATTTAATTCAATACTACTTATTTTTTAAAAAGATTGCCAACACTTCATATAATAATAAATATGATGTTTTGTTCATTGGTTATTTATTCTGTTGTTTACATAAAAAGCCCATTTACTCTTACAAATATAAAAATCCTAATAAAGGCATGAATCAAAAAATTAATACAAAACATTTAATAAATTAAATACATCGGTTATAAATTTATTACATCTCTTCATTCGGCCCTATTATTTTAGATGCTCACAATAATAATAATAGTAATAATAATTTCCTTTTATTAAAGTGCTAGCCAACAGTCTAAACCTCTCAATAGGATAGCATTGTGAAAATACAGAATAAACGCCTGGTTTGGAAAATAAGACAAATCATTTTATGTACTGTACATATAGAAAGTTAGAATTTAAGGAAGCTATGTGAAATAACATAATAAAGTATAACAAAATATTATGCATAAATCAACCTACATGTTTTTAATAGGTTAATATGTAGGTAAACAAAATACTCGTGGCTTATGTTTTATCTTTGTGTGAAAGAACAATACATTTATATTGCTAACACAATATATGAAGGTAAGAATATTACTAGCAACAAAATTTGAAGAAAATCAGTTCAGCCACTCAGGTTCCGGCGAGTAGTGATTCCAAAAATAGAGACTTTGCTAAACTTTACTAGACGTGGAGTGAGTTTAAAGGAGTCCGCAATTTTTTAATGGCTTTTTGTTTGGTGTTTCTGCTGTCCACTAATAATACGATCAAAGCTTTGTGTATACTTTAATATATAATGTAGACGTAAGGTTCGCCATTTGTGGATACAATTCCAATTTTTCAATAGGGTTGCTTATTTGAGAAACACTGGAGTGAATACCATTCCAAATGGATACAATTCCGCTCTTCCCGTTTAAATACTCAAACAGTGGCCACATGGAACGATATATACAGCGGGGTGACATTCGTACTTTATTTTATTTTGTTTTAATGTGTTTATACGTATGCGTGGGGCCAAACGCAGCGATATTTCACGCCCTCACCTCATAGGATGAGATCGTTGCAGCAAGCGATTTGTCAATCTTCCTTAAGGAACATATATCTCTCGTCTGGCCATACCCTAAATGAATTCGCGCGATTCAGCCCGCTTCAAGCCGGGTGTTTGAACGCCGAAGCGAGTTTTTTTAGCGCATGGCCGCTAATGAAGCGACGACCCACTATCGCCAAGAAGCCAACAATGAGCGACCAAAACTATAAGAAAGCGGAGAAACTACGACCGCAACTTCCTCCCAGGGCCTAAGAAGGATGTGAGGAAATTTCGCTTGCCCGCCCGCCCCCCCCTTTAAACCCTCGGAATCTAGTAAATCCCAAAAGGAATATGAGTCTACAGGCAAATCATCTCTTTTGTGGAAACCAGTCCTCGGGCTAAGTTAGCAGACTCGATACATGATGTGTGGATTTGTGTTGTAAGTAATGGGGGGGGGGGGGTGCAGAGAGGTCCTCAAAACACAAAACGGGCAAGATGAGAACCTCAGCCTACCGCGCGAAGGGGTATGCCGAGATTCTCAACTCGGTCGGGTGTCCTGGAGGTATTTTACGACAAATGATTCAACGAACAAGTTTTAAACCCAGTCTTCGCGTTAATTCGGTCCTTTAAACCTCCTTCTTCAGGCTTAGTTCGTAAATAATAGGACAGTAGCCTACATATAACGTGACAATCCTAGCATCAAGATATTTACTAAGTCTGTTTACCGTAGGAATTGTTTTCTGAAAGTCCTTTTTCCTACCTGAACTCTATTATATAGTAGGATAATGGTAGGAAAAAAGACTTTCAGAGAGTAATTCATACCGTGAATGGAGTCTACTTGGATATAACAAATACGTAGGCAAATATTAAATATCTGCATCAATGGTTGCGTGTTGGGAACTGGATTGCCAGAGATGGAGATCGGCGTTAGAATCCCATTCGGGTGTTGGGAATGGTTTATCGCAAATGTAGGTACATTTAATATGAAATGTTACCTTCCTTCTCCCTATTCAAATAGCGTTGTTAATGTATGCGTGTATCCGGAATGGGAACTAAGAATCTGTGAAAAATTATTTGTTAGAACCTCCGGGAATCTAACCGGGACCCTCAAGACTTGTGGTCTCATCAATGAAACACGAAAACAGAGCCTCTAAAACTATTTCACAATTCATATAATTATGATATTAAGGGTAAGGCCTTGATTTTATATTATCCCGTCTCGCAGACTGACAGGCTCGTAAAGACAGACAGACCTAACAGAGGTGATGCGTCTTCCGGCAAGAGAAAGCACACGAACATGTACCGTCTGTCACCTTGGGTCACACCATGATCTTAACGTTATACTAGTCAAACGTGTTGTCATGTAACTAGTTTAGAAATGAATTTTTGCTCTTGCTAGAGATATACAATACGTACAGTCATTACACAACTCGAGGTTTCAAAATGGGAAGTATAACTGTGTTTTTTTCAGTTCGCTTTCCATCCTCCAAGTAGAGGCTTACTATGTAGATTGCTGGTGAATGTGCTAAACTAACAAATATCTACGTAGGGCCTAACTAACTTTTTTTACAGAGCTCCGTGCGTTTGTTTTTTTTTTTTCAGAAAAAAAATATTCCCCTTATTTCAGGGGCTTGAAAACTTTGTATTTGACAGCTATGGAATTTTAGTTGTCAACTATATTATAGAAAGCTAACCATGGGACATTGTTTTGTAATGTTGTAATGCAACCAAAAATGTAACATCCTCGTTCTTATCAAATGTAGGTGTAATTATTTTTTTACGCGTTTAGCACGTACGAGTGACGCTATTAATAACTAGCACATTTTCTTATTTAGTATGTTAAACACAGAGCTCTTATAAATAGGGGTGGGAAAGGTAAGTGTGGAAATGTAGCCGAATATTAGCGTGGAGAGAAGATGGTCGAGATTCGAACTTCGACCCTCCCATCACAAGCAAATCTATATATTGCGAAAACAACGCCCGAGACCTTGCTACCATGGGTGCGGGATCAAGATGTCTCAAGTCCACATGCTTTGGGTTAGGGTTATTTCTAGATTTATTGTGAGGTCGTTGGCAAAGTGTCCCACTCGCGTGTTTTTCCAACGCTCAACTATATGTGTGGGATGGGGCGGGAATGTTGTATTGTGAAGTAAACTCACCGGACGTCGTCAGGTGCTTCCAGTGTCCAGTAGGAAGCTGCGGTGGGACCTGTAACAAGCAGAAACACACATTACCTTATTGGGAATGCGAGGATTTGTTGGCAGCTTTACTTAAGGGGGGGATTAAGGTGAGAATGCAGCGAACGTGTTTTTTGCAGATTTTTACCAAAACGTTTTTGGTCAAAATAAATCAAATACTGGTTCTATACAAACATAGTCCAATTTTTTTTACATGGTGATATCAATAAATCCTTGAATATTTGTCAAGGGTGTCCTGGAATTTCATGAAAACCTTTTTTCTTCATTTACAAGTTTGTTAGATAACACCACTCTATATTCACGACAGTTATTTCATCAACTGTTGATATAACCATTTGAAGAAATTTTAACTATGTATAGAAGCAATATTTGATTTATTTTGACCATAAATATAGTTTTGCTATAAAAACTGCATAAGCAACTTACTCTTTTCTTGATAAAGCAATATTCATATGGAAAAATTTGACGTAAATGAATTTTGTAGGTTGTGTTAACAACTTGATTTATCAGAATAAAACTAAATATTACAGACAATTGTGCAATAAAACATATTTCAAGTTATTTTACTTTTTTTAAATATATAAATAACCAAATATAATTTTTTCGAGCATAAAACAACTAACAAAACATATGTGAACTCCAATTCGGCTTCAAGAATATTTTATATTTAATATTATATTCGCTTCGAATTGAAAAGTGGATTAAACACATGTAATGAATGTATATGTGTATACGTATATCCTGATTTTGGTTGAAGGAACAGTAAACATATTTCTTTGCAGCCAAAATTGATAATATTTACTATAATGTTTGTGTTATTTTATAGGTATTGATAATATCTATTAAAAAAAGTGACAATTGCAGATGACATGACTGTATATATGAACATAATAAAATTGTTTTCAGTAACGTTAGTAACTAACACAAACAGTTTGTGTGTTTATAGAATAGATTGAATTAAGTTTGACTATTGAGTTATTATAAACCACACAGCGTTTTGCCTCAAACAGCTGACAATAAGTATTCAATGTCGGCCTCGTGCGAAACAACTATTAATCCGGAATCAAATAGCCGAAGCTATTATTTATGCTTTTTAGTGAGGAATTCTCCATATAGATATCAGATTCTGAAAAATTGAAAAATGACACCTGGACACGGGACAAGGTCCTGGGTTCGATTCCCGTGTCCAGGTGTCATTTTTCAATTTTCAGAGCTATTAATCCATTGTCTACATCGAGCTTTTTTAAGGTGACCTGGCGGTCTAGAGGGGTAAGGTGTCAGAATCATGTGATAGGGGTCCGGGGTTCAATCATCGGTTCCAGCACTTACATTGATCCGAGCCTCCCCTAAAGGGATTCGAGCCAAGAGACTCAAAAGTGAACCAAAAAATGAGGAAAGGGAGTGGGGTTAACGTTCGAGGGTGATAAACGTATACACAGTGAGAATTTTGTGTGTGATGTGCTCAGCGTATTTCTACCCTTTCGGGCTGTATACATCATATTTGAACTAAAAGGCTAGGGATGAGGGGGGTATAATTTAGAGGGCATGTACCCAAACTCTGGTGGGAAGGGGGTGAGAAACAATTTACAGAGATAAAAAAAAAACACCTTAATTTGCTTGGTAGGGATTTAAAACTTAGACCCACACTTCATCAGCAAACCTGACGAGCCATATCTGTACGCGTGCGCGGGCATCGCTTGTATTATTTATGGTCACTCGACTGTATGACCTATCAAGATTTTTTTTAGTCTAACATTTTGGCTGGGAATTAATTAACAAAAGTGGGGATCCAGGGAGATTATCTTGGAAAACATATCAAGTTGCAATGTTTCAGCCCCTCCCAGCAACACTGATCAGACAAGGTCGGTACAGTCAAAGCAAGAAATGTCATTACTCGTTAGTTACATATTTCTAATTTATATTTGCAGATATCAATTCGGACACATTAATAAAACTAACAAGTAGAGTTAGGCTAAACACAAATTATAACTAGTGACATTGTGTACTACAAAATCAAATAAAATCAAATTATTGGGGTATAAAAAGAATTATATTTATATAGCATAATAAAAATTTACGTAATTTTACCAATTTTAAACTGCTTATACATTCAAGATTATTTTTCTTTAATACATTATAAAATATTTCCTTGTGTACACCTCATACGAATATCTAACTATACGAAATTTCAGCCCCATACATTAATAATTACTTTACCTTTACAATGGTACACAAAAAACAGAAAATAGCAAGTTTTACCCCTTATAACTCGTGAAATGAACTAATATGAAATCATTGAATAGCCAATTAGAGTTTATAATTATTATACACTTGTTAAAATTGTGCTACACAGTTTTATTTTCGAATGACCTTAAGCACAGACAGCCGCTCAATGAGAATCTTCAGGCAAAGATAAGTGTTCAAACCCCTATTGGTAATTTCAAGTAGAGTTCAATCTAGTAGGATGATTAAACAACGGCTAAATTAGGGTATCTAACATTACTTGTAATGGAGTATTCGTGTGATTGGGACGGTCTCACGAGCGCGCTACGATCGGCTCACGAGCGGTTCGTGACGGCTGTCTGTTTAGGCAACGAACACCAAAGATATTTTCAGTTCTAGCTGGGACGTTGTTTTGTTTGGATAGTTTGTCCGTGCTCATGAGCCACTTGCGAGCATGGTGAGGTGGACAGAAGAAAGGTTTCAGTCTATAGACATTTATAAAAATAACAATGTTAAGGCCGCATTACACGTGACGACTTCCCCGTGGGCTACATCGTGGGGAATTGCTAGAGGTCGGTACCTATCCCACTTAGCAACTTCACCATCATTTTCTCTAAGAAAAGCTCTATTGGTGGGTGAAGTCTTACTGCCTGTCTAGTTAGCGACAAGATTTCTGATAGTAAGGAAAAAAACACGGCAGTTTTATAAAGGCCAATTACTTAACAAATCTTTAGTGTAACAACTCAAATCAGTCGTGTTCAAGAAAAATGAACAATCACAAACCTACAAGTTAACCCTTAACAACAAGGAAACAACGGCTGTAGTTGTATACACTGATAAGAGCCTGCAGGAAAACACCTGAGACTGGAGATCAGAGCATGCGCAATAGAAAACAATGGCTGTAGTTATATACACTGATAAGAGCCTGCAGGAAAACACCTGAGACTGGAGATCAGAGCAAGCGCAATAGAAAACAATGGCTGTAGTTATATACACTGATAAGAGCCTGCAGGAAAACACCTGAGACTGGAGATCAGAGCAAGCGCAATAGAAAACAATGGCTGTAGTTATATACACTGATAAGAGCCTGCAGGAAAACACCTGAGACTGGAGATCAGAGCAAGCGCAATAGAAAACAATGGCTGTAGTTATATACACTGATAAGAGCCTGCAGGAAAACACCTGAGACTGGAGATCAGAGCATGCGCAATAGAAAACAATGGCTGTAGTTATATACACTGATAAGAGCCTGCAGGAAAACACCTGAGACTGGAGATCAGAGCATGTGCAATAGAAAACAATGGCTGTAGTTATATACACTGATAAGAGCCTGCAGGAAAACACCTGAGACTGGAGATCAGAGCAAGTGCAATAGAAAACAATGGCTGTAGTTATATACACTGATAAGAGCCTGCAGGAAAACACCTGAGACTGGAGATCAGAGCATGCGCAATAGAAAACAATGGCTGTAGTTATATACACTGATAAGAGCCTGCAGGAAAACACCTGAGACTGGAGATCAGAGCATGCGCAATAGAAAACAATGGCTGTAGTTATATACACTGATAAGAGCCTGCAGGAAAACACCTGAGACTGGAGATCAGAGCATGCGCAATAGAAAACAATGGCTGTAGTTATATACACTGATAAGAGCCTGCAGGAAAACACCTGAGACTGGAGATCAGAGCAAGCGCAATAGAAAAAGTTGACGTGAAGAAGCCCAGGCCGCTATTTGACGCAACAACTTCTCTATGGGCTTCTTGAAAATATGCAACTATACCGATGTTCATGGGGAAGTCGATATGGTCTTCCCCACGTGGTTTTGCTGCATTACACGCACCAACTTCCCCAAGAGGAAGCCCATGAGGAAGTCGTTAACTGTAATGCAGCCTTTATGTGGGATCCGAAAGACCATTATTACACAAATAAAACCTGAAAGAAAATGTGTGGAAGGAAAACATTTCTTTAGTAGAACAAACATAAGGAAAAATTCAAAGAGAATAAAACAAAAGCAACCGCGTTTCGTTGTTTTTAAAGAAGATTGGACATAATTAGTAGAGCACCCCTGTACAGAATTAAAGCTACTGTTTCCTCGTTATCGTTGTCTTAGTTGTGGTGCACCCTCGGAAATACTAAACTGAACTAAGATCACAACGTCGCGTGTGTGTGGCTCGCCGATGGTTCAAGGAATGCTCGTGTCATGGTCGTTTCACGCGGGTGCTTACTGCGAACAGTGAACATATTTTATCACAGGCTCGGCTCGCCTAATCTATACGTATCTTTACACTAACACGGGCGATGTTTTTAGTACTTAATGCCGTAGATAAACCCATTTTCAAATAATGATGGCAACTAACACGAAACAACCAGTGGGGTTACTATTTGAAAAAAAAAAAAATACAGCGCGGTCATTGTATTAATCATTGTTTTGGGTATTTCAACAAAAATATAATTATTTCCAGAAAATGGTTTAAGTATGTATAAATTAAAAGTTTAATGTATATTTTGAAACCAACCTGTATACTATATTTTTAAAATTATATATGACCTGCATACTATAAAATTACCCACAATTTTTCATGTTAATTACTTATTTCGACAGTATTCTATACGATAGTTGGCCGTTCACACTGCAATAGTTGACTTGTACTCTATTATGTACGAAAACATGTACCATGTGCAAGTAAGGGACATGAGAACTCTCGCTCAATGAGACTTTTTGTTCCAGTGTAATATCCTCCTGTCGTTGTTTGGATCGATAGACCTCTCACCCTCCAGCTCTTTTCAGCGGCGGGACGGTTTCTCTCAGGTCAACGAACCGAGAGACTCCTAGATTCAGGTTTTGTGACGTCAGAAGATTCACTTTCGGTAGACGCTCCCTCCATCCTCTTCTCTTTTGTTCGACAGAGACGCCTCGCGTTCGCGGAAATACATCCTATTGATTTATTTTTTTCTTTATCACCACGCCTTTCTAACTACTCAGTTTATACGCATCTATAATTACTCTAGTGGTGTAGAGATGAGGACGGAAACATTCTAGAGGTAAACTACCCGAAATTGTGTGGAAGGAGAGTGGGAAAACATTTAGGAAAATACACCTTCAGTAGACCAGACCGTTATTAGAACCCCAACTCTATGTTATCAGCAGGCCAGTCTAACACGAGAGTGACGACTTAGACCATGCGGCCACTGAAGCAGGTTGTACTCTCACTACTCACGCAGGATCTAACCTTTTTTTCCCATACTCTAAGTTAAAATTATTTTTCTTCCGCGATAAGCTTTTTACAATGACTATGTAATCGACACGGCCCAAATTGAGGCGTGTTTGTTTGACATTTGTTGTGTTCTGGATTGTGAATGACAAAACGAGTATTGCAAGGTGTTGTGATTAGCTAGTAAACAAATCATAAAACATATGCGCTGACAACATAAAGAGTGTGTCAGTAATCCTCACGGTAAAAAAAAAAGCTAGAAGCCAGGTTAAATTGTAGTGGATCCAAGCTAACAGGGCTGACTAATCACCATCGAGTCTAGGGGGTCACGTTGCCCGTTTATGGAGCTACGCGGGTTAGGACGCCGGATAATCAGTACGCGTATTGGAGGGCTACCGTCCAGCCCAGGGTAGCGGGGTTCATAAACCATGTTTACCCTGATTTTGGTTGGAAGAACAGTAGAGAAAATTAAAAGTATTTCTTTGAAGCAAATAATGATAACGTTTTACTTTATTATTTGTGTTATTCTATAGGTATTGAAAATATCTATCAAAAGTGTTACCTACAGATAACATGACGATGTATAAATTTATTAAAAATGTTTTAGTAACTTTAGTAACTAACCTCTGTTCTTCCTATCAAAATCATACTATAAAAGAGTTAAATTTACCACGAGTAAATTTTAAGTAGCAACATCGAAAAAAGACAACTTTATCAACTATTATAGTTTCAGAAAACAAGACATGACATTAGAATATTTAAAAAAATGGATCTAAGAGATTGTTGAGGTGTCAAATGTGTTTCTTCCAATGGCCATGCTTGGGCACTGACCCTGTATTTAGAAAGTGCGCATTAAGTAACCTAAGAAATCACAACAATATATTAACCGCTAAGGCAATGACTGCTCTCCCATTACATCAAAGTGGCAGAGAAAGTGTTCGGCTGACTCGACACAGCACGTCTGTCTCATCGGCACGACAGAGGGCAAAATAGATAAAAGCAACTTTCAAAGAACTAATCAATCATCTGGCGATTTATGTGAACCGGTGCCTCGTACAAACGGACAAGGTTTTCATACAGAGTTCAATACTTAATTCAGTAGTAGGTGACTATCGCCAAAACCAGTAGCATTCATGGAAACTTGTGAAAGCGGTAATTGTTGGTAACAGCACCAATGTTTTAAGTACAAATGCATGCGAAGAAGCGATCATACAAGTTGTCATATTAACAAATTAACTGTGCCTTTCAATCAAAAACAAGGTATTTTGCAAATTTTGATAAAGTTGTTTTAATTAAATTGGTTTATAGATACATTTTTAATTCAAGAATATAGTGTGTTTTTCAAAATATACATTAAGCTTGAATATATACATACAAAAACCATTTTCTAAAAATAAATGTGTTTTGTTATTCTCAAAACAAGGATGACCATAATGATTGTGTGAATGCGCGGCGTATTGTTCTTAGTAGCTACTTAGCTGGTTATTTACGGACAGACGCCATCGTTATATAAATGCCAATTTAGCTACAGAATTAAATACGAAAACATCACCGTGTGTGGACGATTAGTATGAATCAGTGGGCACACGGACTAAGCCTACAGCTCAATTTGTCTGGTTTGCTAGTGAGAAAGGCCTAAGTTTGTATCCAGGCCAGGTGATCAAGAGATCTTTATCCTAAATGTTTGTCCACTCTCCCTTTACGAAAAATTTGAGTATATTTATTTCCTCTACATTCCCTTCCCTATCTTAACCCAATTAATGCACTTAATGCGGCTAGCCCGGACGGGTAGTATGCTGCGGTGGGGAACAAAGGTCTGACACACGTGGGTACGGGGTATTTGACCCTCAGTTTTTGAAACAAGTTGTAACATTGTATAAGAGTACGGGTTCAAACACACTAGAGCAGTCGTGACGGCGTAACGGAATTAAACGCATACAACTTTGAAGAGCTCCAACCAGAACGGGTTTTTTTTTTCCTCGAGTAACAGCTACTGGCCAATGTAAACTTACGGCTTAGGAGTCCTAAGAGAATGCAGCTCCGAGGCTTCAAAACCACAAGAATCCTAAAATAAATAGCCATAACAAATAGCGTAATTTATTTAATAAAGGCTAAATTTGATTTTCTATTTCTTCACTAGTTTGCGTAGAGCGTGGATGAAAATGAACTTTACATTTTGCACAAAATATCCTATTAATCTCAAAATGTAAGGCTGTTTTGGTTTAAGGCCCTGTAGGTATCGTTCAATTTTATTCTGGGGTAAGCCCTATTTTGAAATAATAAACCACAATCTAGATAATGAGAAAAGATTGAAAGTGTGCAATAAGTTTTAACGCTTTATTTTTAAGGGTAGAACATTGTGAGACGCGTTGCAGTCGTTTTAGATATTTAATATAGTTTTCAACAAAATGTAAACGAAAAATATAAACAAGTTTCTGACAAGTTAAAAAGTATGTTACGCGAAAATATGTACTTCTGAGATTAAAATCAAAAGGTTGGCAAGACTAAAGCTAGACCTTCCTCTATCAAATAGTCATGTTTGATAGGGTCACAATAGAAAACTTTCAGATAATAGGGGCCTATGGGATTGTCTTATAGTTTTATGTAAGTTGTCACATTTTTTCAAACACTTTTAAATTTGAAATTTATACTTT
Source organism: Timema podura (assembly GCA_033556935.1). Classification (NCBI taxonomy): domain Eukaryota; kingdom Metazoa; phylum Arthropoda; class Insecta; order Phasmatodea; family Timematidae; genus Timema; species Timema podura. The sequence goes on from JAVRXN010000008.1 coordinate 12,656,698, forward strand.
TTAAGTGAGCAGAACTTTTGCCTACATCTTGGTGAAAATAATATTTTAAAAAATTAAACCGCTTCGTAAATAATACGGGTTTATAAACGTTATAGCGCGTCTCAATGCACTCCCATGTAGCACCCTAATTGACTTTAGCGTGCAGCTCCTTTCCTTTCAAAGAACGGTGTAAAAGTTGAACCAAACAAAGATACTAACCTGTAAAAAACTAGTAGCTTATTTAGCCAATGGAAAAATTGAGGAAGTGAAGAAAGGGAATGTGTGAAGGCCTAGTTCTTTATGTTGTTTTTTATTTGTTAACTAGTCAGTATGAAGATCTTCCCGTCAGTCATGTGAGGCTGGTATTGAAACCCGGCGACCCTCTGTCTCGCCCGACGCTGGCCCAGTTCAACGTCGAGCGAGCAAGAGTCTGCTGCCGGACGGTATCGATCCCGGCCCCCTGACGGGCTCTAGGACTACCTACCCCTTCACCCCTTTACCTAGTCATAGGACCAAGTCACGTGACTTGTCTGGGCGAGGGGAGGAGGGTTGGCTGCGTGCTCGACATGCTGGTCCGCAAAGGGCTCTTTGGACAAAAAATCCCGCTGGTCAAACGTCCCGGAAACCTTCAAAAGTGATTACCAGAAACCAATTGGCACCTGGATAAAGGTGTCAGTACTCATCTGATCTGCCTCAGAGGTTGGAGATATTTATTTCGAAATACAAACATTTTAGGTTAAAATATTATTTCAACTAAAAGAATTGATGAGGTAGTATAACATTTCTGTTAATTGTGCCAATATTTAAAATATGAAAGCAGACCAAAAAAGCTGCTGCCGAGTAGAATTTACAGAGATCGCAACAGTTATAAAAATCTGCAACCAAATTAAAGTAATTAATATTTCAAACCAAGATTGTAAAATAAAATCAATGATGGAGTTATCGATACAAGCCATAAACCTTTACGACCCCATAAAGGGTAGCCTACCTACGCAACTCATAAGATAGCTTAGTATTCCTGTAACATTTTGAAGTTAATTAATTCAAAATAGAAATGTTTACTTCTTTTCCCGGTAAACTATTCAGGAATTTTCTTAATTAAACCATTCTATGTTCTCATTTCCACAAAACCCATAAATCAATACTTTAAACTGAAGAAGGCGCATTGTAAAAAATCTCAAAATATTAAAATTTAAGTTGTTCGAGAGGGAAAGTGAATGATTATAGAAACACTTAAAATTCTTCAGGACAAAAGAACATAAAGTAGTACACGATGAATGCTGGCGTGGGTTTGCAGCTAGTGACACTTGCAGCCGATGGAGATATGATTATGGGGTTTTGCGTTCTGAGCCTACCCTATCACCAGGATACTACGAACATACAAACATATTTTTATTCTACAGAAACTGATGAATTCAATACATCAAACCACACAATGAATGGTTTTTAAATGCATGCAGTTGGAGAGTACATTTATGGTAAATTTGCCTCTTTTCAAGGCATTAACTAACTATATACTAAATGGCTACTATTGGGAAACGGTGTTGTCATTTCATTGTTTTCATGCGACCTTAGATATAAGACAACGCTGGTTTGTCGATGTTACTATATCCTGATTTTGGTTGGAAGATCAGTAGAGAAAATTCAAAAGTATTTCTTTGAAGCCAACATTGATACTTTATTATTTGTGTTATTCTATAGGTATTGAAAATATCTATCAAAAGCATTACCTGCAGATAACATTACTTGATGTGTGAATTTATTAAAAGTGTTTTAGTAACGTTAGTAACTAACTTCTACTGTTCTTCCTACCAAAATCATACTAAAGTAGATCCTTATTCTAGCAAACCACCTCCTGGCATTACGGAAAGCGAGGATATTTGGCAAAGAAAGGTTCTAGTATCAGCTGGGTGTATGGTTGATGTTTTTCCTAAATAGTTTACCACTGTCTCCACGCAAATAACGGCACATTTACTCTTCCTTAATACAATAGCGTCATTAATATACAGTAGCTCCATGGCTTCTTTGGTGCTGACTGACAGTTCACAGCTGACTTCTGACAGTCAACATTTAGGTATCTACCTAAATTTTGACTGTCAGAAGTGACAGCTGCTAAATACTAAATACTAAATATTTGCAGATCATATGGTTCGGCGTAGGGATATATAATTTAGTCTGGTAGCTTTTTAAAGCCGTCAGAAGTCAGCTGTGAGCTGTCAGTCAGCACCATATAAGCTAAAACTGAGCTATACGTATAAACCGCACGTGTAGCGAAACATGGAGGCGGGAACCTTTGTTGTGGTAGGAACAGAAATTTTCCAAGACATTTCAAATGAAAGAGGAGTTTCTCCTAGCCATGAGAGGAGGTGGGGAATTTTTTGGAAGTTTGATAACTATATAAACGATATAGAGCGGTCCTCTAGCAATTTTTTTAAGTGGATGCATTTAGAAGCTATGTGGAGTGGTGAACCCCTTTCTTCCTCTCCCTCCCCCCCTTATTCCTTACGGGCCTACCCCCTACCACCGTAATTATTCTGAACATTTGATACCTCAAGAGTCTAGACGTTATTTTTAGTGTTTTCAATGTAATTGAAACTCATCGAGTCCTCCCACACACAACCAAATAATTATTTCTTACGTGTGCGTGTTATTTACTAGAAAATAAGATGTGTTAGTAATTCTCTGTTTTATTATTATTAGCACCACGTCTTACTACCCGTTCGGGTTATACGCACTTACGCTAATGTGTAATGGTAGGGGTGATTGTGAGATGGAATGGAGGACCTACAGTTTAACGTGGGATCCGAACTACGGTGGTTCTACACATTCACAAGTTGTGATTAATACACATCTTGTCAGAGGTGAAGGAAGGGTTTGGCAATAAGATAAATCTGTGCCGGGACCGAAGATTGAACCCCGGACTCCCAGCACAGAAGTCTGACACCTTATCCCTAGACCGCCAGGTGAGCTTATTATCTGTTTTAAGTTTGTGTTTCAATGCATCATGGGTCAACACAAAGCCACAAGCAGATTTTGCTCTCTTCTCGGCGAACGCGTGTGGATCAAGCTTTAATAATTGCTCGTGTTATAAGCAACTTATACTATTTCAAAACACAGAATAGTGAGTGTGTAAAACACTCTTGAGAAAGAAATTTGGAAATATATTTATTTAATCGAAGGTAAATATATATAACACCGAAATAAAAGTTCGTTCGAAAATCTTTAAATAACTACACGAATCTAGACAGTTGGCGTTAAAAGCCAGTGTGATCAGCGAAGTCTGTGTAAGCAACACCTTTCCAGATTTCTTGCTATTCCATTTCGAATCCTGAGTCGATCAACAGCTGAATGGCTTTTGGCCAAATTAACTAACTTTGGAAACGGTCATATTATATCCCCACCTCCATCTCCACTTATAGCTTTCAAATAAAATTAGTATTTAAATTTTAATCAAATTGATGTAAATTTGTTTTGATTAAAAGCCAGCTTTAAGTTTAATTTTTTAGAATATCAAAAGGAAATGAAATAAAGTTAGAGTGGGGTAGATTTATTCCGAGAGGTGAAGGCAACTCTTTCCAAACAGAGACGTAGGAGAGTCACGAACACGAGACGTCTAGGTCCAACTACCATATCAGCAGTTCTCTAATATATGCCAGAGGTATCCTAAAAATGCAATTACATCCTTTTCTCTTTATTTAAAAAGTTTGTCATCTAACGCAACTATGCTCATGACAGATATTCAACAAATAAACATATCACCGTGTGAAGAAAATTAAACTCTATATGTCTACTGAAGCAATATTTTATCTATTTCGAAAAAAAAAGTTAGTCTATAAAAATTGGAAAAACGGTGATATTTTCTCAGGTTCCCTTCACACCAAACTTAAGAATCTAGGCTCCCAAGGTCATATTTGCACCTTTTTTTTAGTATCACGTCTTACTAACCGTCCAGGATATTGGCCTACGCATATATACGAATTACGATTGTGACTTTAGGGATATGGAAGGTTGTATTTAAAATAAATTTAACCGCATTTGCATGGAGGGAGAGTGGAACACCCAATCAAGACAAGGGATGTGCAAACTTATTTACAGTTGGGTCAAATAAAAAATTAATAAAACATAGGTTGGCGAAAGAATTGTATTCATTAATTTTTCTTTAAAATTCATTAAAAAATATATGATAAACATATTAAATTGACATGAATAAATTTAAATACAATGAGAATACAAAACAAATCAAAGATCTTAGTGTGTTTTTAAATTCGTTCAAAAGATGTAAATGATGGGGTATGAGATTAGTGAAACTGTAAATGAGCTTCCATTCCACTAATTTTCTTAATCTGTGTTAAACTAACTGTGAGGAGTTAGTTGATTCTCAAGATAAAAGAGTTCATCAGTCATCAGTAAGTTAGGTTTCTAAAATCACCAAGTTTCATGGTTAAAAACACTTGTTCGCATGAATATGAGGGTGCAAACATTGCCATATATATTTGGATATGATTTACAAAAAGTGGAAATGTCGATTTTGGCATGGTTTGACAAAAATCCAGTTTTATTGTGTTTAAAAAAAGCCTGCTTCATAACGCAACATATTTAAACTATTTATACTGCGGACAGGATTGAACACACAGGCGGGCCGTAGTTTGTTCATCCCTGCCTTAAACCACGCGACCAAGGCGCTGAACCACATTAATTACAATATGAACGAATTGATGAACTAACTTCAGAGTCTTCGGGCATTTTTTGTCCGAGAAACAAATTGTATGTGTTCTTACTGTCTTGGGAACCAGTCGTTTCTTTATTTGTAAATACTTTTCTTTAATGGAGTAATCAATATGGATTTTCTAACAACGGCAATCGATCAACCAAAGGTTTAACTTCTACACTGTGCCGTTTCTGTCGGCGGGAAGGTAGGGGAGCGAATCTCAGGTTCAATGGGGTTTGGTTTTCCACTGTGGGTTTACAATTTTCCCTTTAGCTACGGCGGGCGCACTTCCTCCAAAATATTCTCATACGTTTTAAAGAACCTTTGAGTTTGTTAAAAAAATAAAAAAATAATTAAGAGGAAGTATGCTCACATTTGCGTGAAGGGTGTATTGGAAGGTTTCAAGGCGGTAATTTTAGTATTAAATTCATTCAATTCTTACGTTTCTATTCTCTCAGTCGTCGGTAAATATAAATTCCACACGTACGATCAACAGCCTTGAGGAAGGAATATGGAATAAAGAGAGGAGAGAGTAATCTTGGCAGCCTCAACCGGATGTGCTCACCAGACCCTCTAAACAAAAACACATCGGAGAGACAGAGCAATGTACTACGTCCACAAGACAAGTTTATAAATAGGAGGTAAATGTATGGTAGCCGATCATTCTGGAACCACAGGATTAAGGTAGGACACACAGGTTGGCTTTGCTGACTCTCTTACGTTTGACAAAAGGGATATAAACGACTTATCAGGGGTAGGGGATTAGGAGAGGTGTTTAAAGGAAATGTGCCTGCATTAGCGTGAGGAAGGATGTATAAATAAAATGTGGGATCCTCCTAATTTCCAAATGCACCCTGGCGATATTCAAACCTCAATCTCACCTCTCACCGGCAATATGGTCATATTAGAGCTTGCTGTCTTATACCTTGTGACCATCAATGTATACCTGCCCACCTGGGTTCAAACTCGATGGCGTCCCCTGGGAAGGGAGGAGGAAGGAATCCCAACAAGAGATGGATTCCCATTTTATCGCTAAGCGAATACCATTTGAATTTAGTTTTTCATACCCGCCTCGGTGGCGTAGTTGGCTAACGCGCTAGTCGTGTTGAGTCAGACCACCGAGGACGGGGAGATCGAGGTTCGAATCTTGGTCGGGTGAAACTAGGGGTGGTTTTTCCTAAATGGTTTTCCACTCTCCTCCACGCAAATGCGGGTTCACTTCCTCTAAATTCAACCTTCCCATTTCCTAATCCATTAGTGTAATTAGTACTTAAGCGTATAACCCGAACGGGTAGTAAGACGCGGTGCTAAAAAAAAAAAGTTTTTCATTATGTTCTCCAAGGTACAGACCAATTTCCATAAGAAAAGCCTTTTAAAAATACAAACTTTTTTATATTTTAGGTATGTATAATCTATCATAAGTGACAGTTGCAGATCACATGATATCGCATATAAATACATGCCTGACAGTATCATCTAGTAACTTTTCTATGAAAATGTTAAAGTATGATAGTTTTCGACAATAGTCTGGCCTTAGTGTACACCAATAAAAACAATTAGCAAGTAAAGATAATGTGTGGAAATTAACACAAGGGTTATTGATTCATTCCAAGAAGTTCCTTAGAATATGTGTGCGTGGAAAGAGTTTGAGGAAAAAAACAGTCGACACCACCTGTGAATATTCACCCGCAGTGTTATAGGCCGAGGATATGGCGACCCAAGTGAAATGCGAGTATAACGACTTCAGGCTTACTATTTGGCACCACAAATAAGGATAATCCGGGAAATGAACTAAGTTTATTCAATACGTGTGTGATCAAACATACTAACCAGTCAGCTGGAAATGCGAGCTACAAATATATTACTAGAGTTCAGAGACGTATCCACACAAAAGCTGACACTAGCGTAGTACACCCTGTATTCAAAGAAAAACTTTAAACTTGAAAAAAAAAATCAGAAATGAATGCTAGGAAGACAAAGGACACGGGCTCGTAAGAGTGGGAAAGAAATGATGAAAGAACAATAAAATGGAGGGAGATTATTGATATCGTACACCAAAAACCGTTTTAAAGGTAGTGGGTTTTGTCGAATCTTTATGAAAGGACACTCATGGCGGCCCCCCTTCTTTGCCAAATGAGACAAAGGGCCGTATGCGAGAACGTCAGTGAGTGGAGGCTTAGTGGGAGAGGAGTGTGCCCGTGACTAATACTAATACCCCAATAAGCATCTACTCATACTCAATGACATTCTTGCATACTAAATACTGGAAGTTCTTGTGGTTGTAGGTGGCGAAGATAAGAAGAGGTTAACATTCTTTTAAAACTAATTATGGAACAATAACTACCAATAGCGTGAAAGTTTTTTTTAATACACATTTTTTGTCTAGAACCTCCGTTGAATTGGCAGCGCGCCACTGACGGCACGAATAAAAGAGAAAGAGATCTTCAGTACAGTTTTTTCCCGCCCTCCCTCCTCCCCTCCCGCCTCATTTCCAACGCGTTTAAAATTAAACTTGTGTCTGTATGACAGACGATGACCGGACCTATGGCGGGCGCAAGCAGCACCCCTTGACACGCACGCACGCGCGAATAATAAAACCTACCAAGATCCGAAAGAGCCGGGCACCATTTAGCCAACTTGAGTCTCTGGGTTTTGGCGTCATCGTTGAGTTAATAAGGGGGAGGGGGTAAAAACCCAAAGGCTGGTGCCACATGTAGAGGGGAAAACATGGGGGAGGGGGCTTGTAGAATGCCACACAACAGAATAAACGTAAAGGCGGCAGAGGGACAGTGCCACACATACATAAGAATATTATTATTATTATTATTATTATTATTAGCACCATCTTACTACCCGTTCTGTTTGAACGCACTTGCGCTATTTTGTATGGTGGGTGATTGTGAGATGCAATGAGGACCTACAGTTTAACGTGGAATCCGAACCACGGTGGAGGCCTGGTATTCCACACATTCACAAGTTGTGATTTAATACACGTGTTGTCAGAGGTGAAGGAAGGGTTTGGCAATCAGATAAATCTGTGCCGGGACCGAGGCTTGAACCCCGGACCCCCAAGTCACCCTAAATCAGAATAAACGGCCGGTTTTCCGGTTTACCTCCAGTGTTTCACTTTATTTAGAATATGGATGATTTCCATCATTTGTAATGATTGCTGTGTATTGCAATTGCTATAGACAATAATAGCAAATAATTAACTCAGAAGCCTGCTTCAGTGGCCGAATGGTTTAAGGCATCACTCGTGTGTAAGGTTGGCCTGCTTATGACGGGGCGATAGGAGTTCGAATCCCGGTTGCGTCTACTGAAGGTAGTTTTCCATAAATTGTTTCCACTCTCCTTCTCGTAAATATAGGGAGATTACCTTTCAAATGCTTCCTTCTTCATCCCTACCTATTAGAGTAATTATTATCATACATGGGTATAAACAATAATAAATTATCAAAATTATAGAAAAAAAATAAGCATAGTAGAAAACTACCGCGATAAACAAGAATATTTTACTACTAGCCAAGGTTTATTTTGTTTCGATCCATCGTGGCAGTAATGTACTTCAAATGACTAAACTATCTGTTCGTCTCTACCAGTAGAAAACAAATGACAGGTGACATCGTTCCACTTGAGTACGGCATGAACCTTTACTTAGGCTTTCTATATGAACACACTTGCTATTCTTACTTTACAAGGAGGTAGGGAGCATTTATTCAACTTGTGCGTGATTACGAATAGTCCAGAGTATCTGCATAGTTACAACTGAGTGGGGATGAGGAATGTGGAGGGGGACAGTGGGGTAACGATTTAGAAAGAAAAAAAACCTTAGTATACCCAGAAGGGATTCAAGCCCTACATCCCAGCACAGGAAAACCAGATCAGATGAGCCTGCCATTTGGTCTGCACGCCCCACCGATGCGGTTATGAGGAATATATAATTTAGATTAAATGCACCCACACTCACGCGGGGGGAGAAAATGGTATATTATTTTGGAAAAAGCACCCTCAGTACACCCGGTCGGGGTCTGAACCCCAGCCCCACCGTATCCAGTAAACCAGAAGAGGTTTGGACCTCCACCATTGAGGGTGTATAAACCTTGTCAACATCTTCTACAACCCCTCTCTAGTGAGCTATATTCGTGTCGACTTTAGGTCATTATAATCCCCGTCGTGGCCTAGATCTTCACAAACACTGACCACTGGAGCGAAACAACCCGACACCGCCCGACGACAATCGGAGAGATGGACCGGCCGTGACCCAATTACACCTCAGCCCACTGTCCTGTTCACTAAACGCTACCAGTCCATCGGGCAAACCCTCAGAATAACAAGTCAATCCATTTATAAAATTTAGTATAAATAATTATTCTTTAAAGCTGCTTAAATGCTGTGTGTAAAAAAAAAAAATTATGTGGAAGTGTATTCGAAAAGACGAAAGTTGAAGGCGTCAATCTCGTCTTGTCTGGTTTTTTCCGGTGACAAGAGTTCGAGGTTCGTAACACCGCTTGGTTATACTTTGACAGTGTCCCCTTCATGGTTTCATAATATCCCTTCAAGCAAATGCGGGTACAATTCATCAGTATTTCACCTTACTCGTCCCTACACCATTGTGTAATCAATGCCTGAGAGAGTAGTAAAACTTTAAGGACAAAAGACGAGCTGCAATACAAAAGTTGTATCTTTGAAATGATTTCATTTAAGTTTCCCATTTGCATCAGTTAAATGCCCAAACTTTTACAAATGTAGCCTAGAGATTACTTTAATAATAGTAACAATATTATTTATTATTTTATTTATTTATATTATTTAGCACCGCGTCTTTCTACCCGTTCTGTTTATAGCTTAAGTACTAATTATGCTAATGGATTAGGAATTGGGAACGTTGAATATAGAGGAAGTGAACCCGCATTTGCGTGGAGGGAGAGTGGAAACAATTTAGGGAAAACCATCCCCAGTTCACCAGAGAAATTCAAAACTCGATCTCCCCGTCCTCGGCAGTCTAGCTCAACACGAAATTAGCACGTTAGTTAACTACCCAACGAGGCGGGTAGTAACTAAAATAGAAGTGTAATAATAAGTTTTCTAGCGAATCATTTGTAGAACTAATCAGACAAAGTCCTAAGAAAGCCATGATTCAATGCGGCTTTTGTTTTTCTCTCTTCACATAGAATTAATTTAAAATTTCAACTTCCACACAAAAATGACTTAAAAATCCAGGTCATGGGAAAATGTCGAGTCATATACGGTAGTTAAAACTTGAAAACAAAATAATTCGTGACTAAGTTGTTTTGTTTTCCGAATACACCAAGGAAGGACCAAAAATAAATTTAAAAAAGTTGAAAAGACAGAATAAGCACGATTTACAAGTTTCGACGATCCCAGAAACAATTCTAGAAAAAGTTGTGATGGAACTAAATAGCAGAGTTGCCAACTCTATAATCTCAAGTGAGAGTACAGAGACCTAAAACGGATTGTATTTAGTCCTGCTCAGTACTATTTCTGTTTATAAGATAATCATGTACAAAAATACGAGGTCCCAATTTTACTAATTAAAATCAATCGTACAACGAAAATAAAAAACTGTGTCGGTAAAAAATATAATCATTATAAAATTTACTTATGATGTGTTACACCTCGTTTTACTGCACTTAAAGTATTCTTAGATGTAATATCACTTTCTTTATTACCAATTCTTATGTCTAGAAATAATTAAACGATTAAAATAATCTAATCTACCAGATCCTAAAAACTACGTAATCTAAAGGGGGGGGGGGGTGACGGAAAATCTTGCAATCCCTTACGTGGGGGAAGGTGGTGTCTAAAATCTACGAAATTTAAGGATGGCGACTTAGATGCACATACAAGTATGATTTGATTTCCTCATCTTTTCTAGCAAAGTTGGTAATTTCAACCAGACGACCACTTGTTTTCAATTATTTCAGTCCAACCTTATCTGGAAGGGCTTATTATCTTATCATACCCCGTTACTGAGCAAAGTGTAAATCTACCGATACACAGGATGAAACCACAAGTTCAATGGACATCACAAAGCAGAAATAATACATTATGGATTAGAATGGTATATTAACAACAAATGATAGAAATTAGTGCAGTTATTTTATGGGATGCAAGTTCTGAAGCTTCAAAATAATTAAAACAATTTCTCTATTATTGTAGCATATCATCTTATAGTCTCATAAAGAAAATATTTGCTTGAAGAAGTCCAGATCATGTTTTTCCTCATCCACATTAGTCTCATCACTGTGAAATTCAGAACTAAATGTCACTAAAATTGAGCTAGATTTACTATTTTTTCAATTATTAAACTTGAAATAAAAGGTTTATATAATGCTCTAAAAACATACCATTCGCTTTCATTTTGGTATAAGCTATATTTAAAAATAATAAATCACTTAAGATCTAAAATTTATATTTTGTTAGTTTTTATAACAAAATGTTTTACTCAAAATCAATAAAATATTTATTCAGTAGTAACAGAGTAATCTCAGCCTTCTTTAATAAGTAATAAGAATCACAGGTGACCTGGTGGTCTAGGGTAAGGTGTCAGACTTCTGTGCTGATGGTCCGGGGTTCAATCCTCGGTCCCGGCACAGATTTATCTGATTGCCAAACCCTTCCTTCACCTCTGATAAGATGTGTATTAATCACAACTTGTGAATGTGAGGAATGCCAGGCTTCCACCGTGGTTCGGATTCCACGTTAAACTGTAGGTCCTCCATTTCATCTCACAATCACCCTACCATTATACAGTAGCGTAAGTGCGTATAGCCCGAACGAGTAGTAAGACGCGGTGCTAATAATAATAATAAGAAGAAGAAGAAGAATCACAGAATTTAAGAAGAACGTTTTCCTTCTTTATTTTAAAAATTCTGCTCAAAAGCCATGAAACTCATGGAAGATTTTTAAGAATTGTCAAGGTAACTAGATGTAAGACTTGGTATGTCTCAAGTGCGGTGCTATACTAAATATAAGACACCTAGATCTTAACTCGAATGGAATGGGCCAGTTCCGGGACCACACATTTCCTCAAAAAATTAAATTCAATTACAGTTATTATTCTAAATTTCGCACCAAATAGTGTACAAATAATTAACAGCAATAAGTATTCGCTTAGTGATAGGGTTCCATTCCAGATTCCTGAAACCCCTAACTTTATGTAATTTCAGATTTACATTATTCTAGTAATGTGCTGCAGTACAGTAGAATACGTCACCATTGTGCTACCTCTGTCGGTCCACAGAAAACTAACATTGCAATGGTACAGAGAGGAATTTACTTATGTAACTTAATTTGTTTGCATTTAATAAAGTACAATCATTTAATGTGTTGATCAATATTCAATAAAATATGAGAAATTATTAAGTACTTAACATAAGTACCGAGTACGTATCAATATATTATAACGGCTTAGTACTAAAACTGAAAAACTGCCATACAAAGGGGGGCCTCCGATTTATTTATTTTTGTCCCTGGCCTCACATTTTCTTGAAACGGGCCTGAATGTAGGCACTTTTTATCTGTCATTCCACAGATGGTACTTGTGTCCACATGTTATATATGTATCGGTATATGAGGGGTTGTAAGGGGAAAAGGGGAGTTAGGGGGTTAGAAATTATTATTGGAAAAGTGGGCGGCAGAGTCGCAAATCTGCCCCTGTCGGGTACTAGGACGCTCGTATGGACAGACAGGTGAGAGTTCTCACATCTGTTTGCTGGTAGCACCTGTCATTGCCTTTGTTATCATTCCGTCGAGAAAACATCACCTTCGTTAAAATACAAGAAATATACGTACCTTCAGAAATTGATTCTTACAGAATATAATCTATCATCAACTATATCCAATCAAATTACATTATCATATTAATTCATTAGATTAAAGGTACATCTCAACAGTTCAATAAACCTCAAAATATGATTGGTAATTCGTTGATACATATCTTATAGTCAGATAATTGAATCAGTCTAAACTTAAAATAGTTAATTGTGAAATTGCGTTAGGATAAATATTCAAGTTTACTACGCAAGTAGATGATGTAGGATTAGATATATGGGAACAAATCACAATCGAAACTCGAAAGAGTATTGTAATGGGTAAATCAAATTATATAAGCGTTGACACTTTATGAACCCATGAAACAAACAAAATAGTGGTTTTTGCAATGCCGTCTGTCTGTACCTCAAGTTAGACCCGAAACTATTTCATCGATTGGGCTAGAACTTGTTTTCTGAGGTTTTCATAAGGTTCCCCGTGAAGGCTTTTTGAAATTAGATATCTAACCCCAAAAAGGGTAGTTTACTGAAGTCCAAAAAGAGAAAAATCGATTTTCTCGAAATTTTGATTAAAACTTATATGTAGACACTGTTTTATTACTATAAACAAGATGCCAATTTTTATTTTCTCATGAAAATGACTTTGAGGGTACTTTACATTAGGGAAATTTTCCAGTTTTCATAATTTCTTCGCAACTATTTAAGACTTTAAAAAACTTATCATTGTAAAGTTGTAGTACTACTAAATATATAAATCTTTTATTTTAAATGTATTTTTATAAAATCAACCATTTGTGGGCTCGTTTTAATGCAAGTCTTGGAAAATGTTTTGATTCTTATGCTCTTTGGTGGACAAAGAAGGTTCTCTTTTCTCAATTTTTCTGTAATAGTGTTCCTAGTCCCTTATGCCATAGAGTAAATAAGTGCATATTATTTCATTAATAATCTTTGGTGTAGTGTTTCTACAACAGTGCATATACCAACGAAGGTTTGACGTCTCGACTCCACAGCCCATTTTATTATTGTCGCAAAGACAATGATTTTGCCTCTTTTGAAGTTCTAGTTCTGTTATAGACAGCATCAAATTTTTAAATCCTTATTGATAACATTTACTTTATATGTATGTAATCATAGTTTCCGACCACAATCGAGCGGCCGCCATTTATTGGCGAATAGTGTCAGCACCTCCGAATAGAAGGTGTCATGTGGTATAGCACAATGAACCCTCCAACCGGTAAACTCAAGTTTTCTAGACTAGAGCTGCTAGTTTTCCGTTCCAGTAGCTACTTAATTAGTGTCCTCCCAAGGATGCTTTTAAACCGTTCCAAACCCTTGCTTCACAGAAAAATCTGGAAGCACCGGGCTTCGAACCCTAAGACCTCTGGATTTGTAGCCAGGAACTCCACTAAACCAAACACACCATATTACTTAATTATAACATTATATAATAATAATAATAATAATAATAATAATAATAATGGATAAGGATGATAAAACGTATCCAATAAAACATTTTGCACGCGGCCTAGCATCTTATCAACGGCGACCAAATGCAATATGAAAGAGTTTTGGCGCACTTGGCTGGATCGACACCAGGATTTAAGAAACCGCGTTGACAAGCTCAAAACATCGCCTCAGTTAAGAAATGATTACTGTGCAGATCGATCAAATACACTATTACACAATGGTAAACTTGGTTGTTTTTGTTTGCTGGTTACGTCTTTCTACCCTTTCGAGCTATCCGCAATAGTCTGTCGATCTTGTTTCTGAACAGACTACGCTCGTGTGGTTTGCCTCATAATTAACAAAAGATGGCGTTGAAAGACTGCCACGCTGGGAGGATGAAACATTACTTTGTGCACAGTCAACCGTTAAAAGTTTCTCACGCTCGTCTAGGATGCATTTAGGAAAATTTACAACCTAAATGCAGGGATAATTAGGCCAACTATTAGTATGGCACTTTACTTACTTTTGCCCTATACGCAGTAAACAAAATTAAATCTCCGGTCAAAAACTAGCATATAACTATTATCCCACTCTTAAAATTATAAATACAGTTTTTAAGTTTATCTATTTTCACCAATAAATATCCCAGTAAGATAAAATTTCGGATCACTTATAGGAATAGGCCTATGTTTAAAAGTATAAATTACCCACTTCGGTGGGCGCATGATCCATGACGCTACACTAGCAATAAACATGACTGCCAAAGACAGTAAGATCGGGGTTCGACCCCAGTCGGGCGTATTAAGGATGTTTTTCCTTAGTAGTTTTCCACTCTCCTCCCACGCAAATGCGGATACACGTCCTCTAAATTCAACGTTCCTAATCCCTAGCACAGTGTAATTAGTAGATAAGCGTATATAACCCTGTAGGGTTACACATCGAAAAATGATAGCATCGAATGATAAGCACACTCAACATGATGTTGGTAAAACATCAATGTTTAAATATACATTGTTTTTGTAAAGGACAAATGTATATTTAAACATCAATGTTTAAATATACATCATTTTTGTAAAGGACTCAAGTACTTGCCAATGTTCGTGGGTTCAAACCCAGCCGGAGCCGACGGATTTTTCTTGAGCGATAAAAACCCATAACACAACTTCCTTACGAAGGGGAAGTTAAGCCGTCTGTACCATGTCGATTGTGGCAGGTAAAATAATCCTGGAAGGTATGTGAAAATACCTTTCCCGCCAAAATTTGTAAGCCCTTTCGTTCTAGCTCATAGAAATTCTTGTGTAGTGATAAAATCAGCCAGTTCAGAAAGTGCTCGTTAAATACTTAAGATAAAAAAATGTAGATACTAAATATAAATTTAGTATAATTAATAGCTCATAAACTTACATAAATAAGATAAAAAATGAAAATGATGTAATCGTATTAAAAATCATTAATTAGCAGACCAGACATATATATATATATATATATATATATATATAAGTAAAAAGTTTTATAAAAATCGCATTACTGTATTTACATTTCAAACACAATCTCTTATAGTCTGTTAAACATCAGGTAAAGAGCAGGATCTCTAAAATAGTTACCAAGTCAACGAATCTCGCAAGTATTTTTCACTCTTAAGTCCACAAAATAAAATTATATTCCCATTACTTTTAATTTGAGGGGTTTTTTTCAGTTAAAGTAACTATAGTAGACCATATTCAATGTATATTCAATGTTTAATCGATGATAAATGGATGGAAGAATCTGTCAAGACAAGTTTTGCTGAAATCTATCGTTTTTGTACATCCCTACAACACGCCTGCTCGTTCACCTTGAATAAACCGGACTGCGGCCCTCCTCTGGGGAAGGAGGCTGCCAGTCATTGAGGGGTGGGGGTAAAAACCTCGGTCCTTTGGGCCGACCGGAGCACAGCGCGGGAAACATGCATCGGTCCAAATCTTATTGAGCGAGATTTATCCAACGGTTAATAAACTTTTTAAGTTTTGCAATTCCCTGGCTTTTGGCTAAGTTGCTGAATAAGCTATTTTATCTATTTTCCGAGTATTTCGTGTACAAGATTATTAAAAAAATATATCGTTAGTTTACTTATTTTTAAATACATTCTTGACACAATAATTAGTAAAAACGAATATATATTATGTTTTTGGAGATAAAACTCACCCTCGCTCTTGTAATTAATAATTCCAAAATTAAATCGCAAAAAATATCTGAAATTTCCAGTGACTTTTTTGAAAGTGCCCTGAATATTTCCTGTATCGCCAAGTTCCCTGATTTTTTTCAGGATTAACAGTTCTATAACCTAGTTCATTGCGTGCAAGGTTATGGTTATTTATGCACCGCATCTTAATACCAGTCCAGAATATTAAACAAATGAGATGGGGATGACCACTGTATAATTTTGAGAAAATATACCCGCCTTTGCATGAAGGGCGTGTGGGAGACCATTACCATATGGGGAAAAAACTTTAGCTCAGTACACCCGACCGGTTTTTTAGACTTGACAATACATGTTATAATAACTACGAGCATGACTCAAGTGTTACACAGGTTCATAGGCATACACACAGATCAGCTAAGAAAAAACGAACGACACCAGTTAACAGTGGTACCAACCTAAACTAGAATATCCCTGCATAGAGTTGCCTATTTTAACAACTAACACATAGAAGATTGTAAGATTGGTGTTGTCCACTTATACACCAAACCTTTTATTTTTAATTTTTACGGAAAAGATGAAGGCATAAAATTCACATTAATTATTTAACATAAACATTATTTCACATCTATGAATTTGGTTTAAAGTTTTTTTAACTCATAAAATTATTCAAATTGTATTGTTTACCTCAAACGCATTTCCTTAGCGTTTACACTAATCCCGTCTCTTTAGGCTAGATATCGCACTTGTTTGGTTCTAGCTGACGTGAAAACAATAGCCTACGAGCACGACTTAAAACTAACTTATTTGAGGAGGAGAGTGGAATACCATTCGAGAAAAACCACCCTCAGTACACCCGACCGGGATTCGAACCCCGACCTCCCGGTCAACGGCAGGCCAGTATAATGAGAGAGTGTCTACTCATTAAGTTAAGGCTAGGTTTTAATATAATGTGGCTTTGTGAAGAGTATATTCAAACTATTATTTTTTGTTTATTTACACCAATTTGTAATTTTATGAGCCCTTCTTTTATATCACCGCGTCTTGCTACCTCTTCACAGATGTACTAACTACATTATGTTAGAGATGAGGAAGGTTGCATTTAGAAGATTTATACCAGCATTTGCGTGGAGAGCGAAACCCTCTAGGGCAAAAACTCAGTACACCCGACCAGGATTCCAGCCCCAATCTTCCTGTCATCGACAGTAGTCTATCGCAAAAAGTGACGCCTTAGACCATGCGGTCACCCCATCAGATCATAGGTCTGGTCTTAAAAAATGTAGGGCCTAGTCTATCCAAGGGTCCTTGCAAGACAAGTGCACTTGAAAGTTGCAATGAAGTCAACCTAAAGGGCGGAGGTTGTTTGAATTCCCTTTCAGGTGTACTGATGCACCCTATACAGCGCACTTTACTTGAGGGCAGAGTAGATTTGCCCTTTATCGCTCACTTTAGTTAAAGTAACGTTTTTTTATTAAATGGAAATGTTATTTTTGTGTGAAAATAGGATAAAATATATACAAACTGTAAAATATAAATCATATGATGTGTTTGGTCATATAGATTATTCATTAGTAAAAATAGATAGAATTAAGAAAACTTTTGTTTATTGATTTAAGCCCCTAAGTAGATTAACTTAAAAAAACTGCAGTTATTAGTATAATTTTGATTTATTTATTTGAGGTATTTAACAACTGTCTGAACCAAATGGACACTAGAATTTCTATGAGCGAGAGCGAAAGAGGCTAACAATCTTGCCAGGAAAAGGTATTTTCACATGCCCCAATCGACAAGGGACCGACGGCTTCGCTTCCCCTCCGAAGAAAGTTGTGCTACGGATTTTTATCGCTCAAGAAAAATCCGTCGACCAGGGTTGGGTTTGAACCCACGAGCATCGGGTCCTGTGGCGAGTACTTTACCCCTAAGACTACAGAGGTCGACAATTTGATATAGAAAATTGCTGTAAATATGCAGAAATGCTTGACATACATTTGGTATCACTGCATTTTTAGCGGAATTTTTGGGGCGGTAATTATTTGTGTGCATTTAATGTAAATTTCTGGCTTGTCCTTGTTATATTGTACATTCTGTTGGACGCATTTCACAGCCTAATTAAAGGAATAAGTTCTATTTAATCACGACCTGCGCACGGGGGATGTTTTTCCCATTAGGTAACATAAAGGTTGGGGAAGGGGGTGAACTACATGTCGATACATGGTGGGAGGATGGGGGGAAAAAAAGGTAAGAAGAACAAAGTCTCGTGGTTTATGGATGAGCCCTAAGCGATGATTTCACTCTGTTGACTAGAGTCAAGTGACCGGTCCAACCTCCAGATCCTCTGACACCTTCCTTCCGTACACACCGGCTCTTATTTTCGTAATTAATTCAGTCAACTATTACCGCGTGAACACACAACTATTTTTTTAGCACCGCGTCTTACTAACCGTTTGGGTTATACTAATTGTACTAATCATACTAGTGGTTTTAAGGATTAGGAAGGTTATATTTAAAGTGTACCCGCATTTGCGTGGAGGGAGAGTGAATAGGTTTTTTTTTAGAAACCCCTCTCAGTACACCAGACCGAGATTCGAACCTCGATCTCCCCGTATGGCAGTCTAGTCTACTGCAAGAGTAGCGTGTTAGATCATCCGGCCATCGATGGGGTTACCTACTATTGATAAAACAAGTAGCTATCATGGAAAAGTGTACTAATTTGGTAGTAGTGCCAGTTCTAGTTTTAAGCGCTGTTTTAGTAAAAAAAAAAAAAAAAAGCATGCGCATAGGAGATGCAACTTATCTTACACTTCCAAATAGAAATGTGACTTCTCTGTTATTCAAACAAATTTAATACAAAATTTACTTGGTGAAAAATGTATGGAAGCAGTTTTAGTTAAAAGTATTTTTATAGAAATACTTACAATTCACAAAATATAAACATTTGTTTTTAAATATAAATGATTTTAATTTATGGTCTAAATAAAAAAAATCTGAAAAGAATTATATTTTGTAGGTAACTATTCTAAAAGTAAAAACAAAGATCAATACAATGACTGTGTGAATTTGTGTAGTATTTTTCATAGTAGCTAATGAAATCGTTTCACAATAGTTGATAATAATTTCAATGTTTCTCCCGTCAATTAAGTCCAAAAACAATGCCAGTGTGCTATAAAGGCCTACCAATGTTATCAGAGGTAAATGAAGGACAAACAAACTATGAAATATAAATGCATCTAAAAAATAAAATTCAAAATGAGACAAAAAAGTATATATGTACAAAAAAATTAACTTATTTAAAGCATTGGCTTATAACTGAAATAGTGTGTAAAGCTTTGAGGTCATTGACCAAACATTTTAAATTTATTTTGAGATTAAATAAAAGCATTTTTGCCTGTGGGGTAGGTTGTCATTTTCTGAATGTTTAACGTCCACAAAGTGTTAATTTAACACTAAAGAGGGCCTTATTTTCTTTGCAATTATCTAGGGTTAAAATTATCAAATACACAGTAGGGCTATAATAGACCTGCTGTGCACATTTAATTTTATTTGTGCATTTTTGAGAGCCTACTGTGAAATGTAATATACATAAAGTATTTATTCTTTCATAAGTAATTTTTTTAATAATCTTCATATTTATTTTGTAAGGAGTAATAAATGATAAGGTTATATCCTCTTGGTTTTTATTTTTTATTTCCTTCTCATTTTATATAGGCCTCAAGTTTTTAGTTTTCTATGACGACATTTTCGGTAATGTTACACCATCCTCAGGTCTCAGGAAACGCAATGTAATTGTAAATTATTGTGTATAAATATGTTAGTAAAATGATAAATTTAAAAAATGTAATATTAGAAATGAAAATAGTTAAAAGAGAAATTAGGATAGGGAAATAAAAAATATAGACTTGTTTAATCCTAGGTCTTCCCTAACAAGAGATTTTTATGCATAGCTAATTATAATTTAGAACACTAAAATTAAACAAATTTTGTATTAAAATATTTATATAAAAGTACAAGATGCAATAAAAATGGCATTTCCAGGTTTCTCATATATCCCCCAAATATATGTACATCCTGTAGGGCTACTGATGATAATAAAGAGTGAGTATCAAAACTTAACATCTGTCCCTGTGCAAATGAAGAATGTATCATTCTTCGTGGCAAAGTGCCACCTGCACAAATTATTCTCTGTGATGTCATGAGTACAAGTGGGCAAGCCCTCTCCCCTTCCTCCCTAAAGCCCCCCACACCCAATTTGCATTCAGCCATTTCCTTATTGAGCTGAAAAGACAATTTTAAAGCTATCAGAGGACACAACTTTAACTCCTTTCTTGGGATTTGAGTGCAGACTATATTTTTCTTTGTCTACTCACTAGAAAAAATAGTTTAATTTTCAACACACACAAAAATAATTTACAGTAAATCAAATAGTATGGATTTTAATATTGTCTTTGGGTCTAATCAAATAAAAACACTCCATGGTGTGACCCCATAAGCGAGTTATACCGACCAATCAGCCGCCATCGTTAGAGATAATATTGCCAACATTTGTGGAAATAGAGTGTCATGTGATCAGCACGGCAAACCCTCCGGCCGTTAATCTCAGTTTTCTATGTCAGCGCTGCTACTTCTTTATTTAATTAGCTCATTTGTTTTCACGAGGTTGAGTTTGACCCCTTTCCAGATTCGCTGCTTTTCGGATAAATTTTGGAAGTACCGAGTATCATACAAAGGAACTCTGGACTTTTAGCCAGGCACTCTGTCCACTTAAAACATTAACTAATGTCAAAATCTATTAAAATGTACAAAATTTTATTTTATTTAATTTTCATAGGCTTAGAAGGTTAGGGATTGGTTCGTTAATTTATTATAAACACACAAAATATTGGTTTAAAATTAAAAAACAAAATATTAGTTAGAATTATAGGGCAATTAGTTTGTTGAGTATTCAAAGCAAAGTTTTTGAGAAAGTTCTAAATGAGAGGGTGTGTGGAAAAACTGTGGACAAGATTTGGGGTGTGCAATGTGGTTTCACGCCAGGTGGAGGTTACATGGACCAGATATTTGCATTGCAACAAGTGATTGACAAATGTATGGCAGTAAGGAAGAAAGTTTAATGTGAATTCGTTGATCCGGAGAAATCATGCGATCCGGTGAATAGGAGTTTGTTATGGAAATGTTCTTAGAGAGTGTGGTGTGGATGCATGGTTTAGTAAATGTGATTAAGGTGAAGGATGGATCAGGAAATGATTGTCAGGTTAAGGTCCGGCTACACGAAGCCGCACGGCCCTCGGCCCCGCACTTTTCCTTTTCCGGTGGAATGCTATCCATGTTTTTAAATGCAAGTGGCTCAGTGGTTAGAGGATTGGCGTACTAAGCCAAAGGTCCCGGGTTCGATTCCCGTGTCCAGGTGTCATTTTTCAATTTTCAGAATATGATATCTAGATGGAGTAATTCCCACTAATAAGCATAAATAATAGCTCTGGCTATTAATTCTTAAAAGATAGATGCACAGATGCATGACAGCTTTACATGGAAAAAAAACAAGTCTCTAAATGTATTAATCAATCCAAAATTGTATTTTGATTGACTTTAGCTTGGTTAGTTAATTTTTTATTATAAACACACACAAAATTACATCTTTATGATAAAATATAATTATGTTTAAGTGTATTGGGGTTTTTTAAATTGGCAAATCTGTAGCTTTTGCTTTCAAACCATTTTTGGTTTGTTTTGTAGTTAAATGAGTTTATTTGAAAGGGTTAAATCAAGTGATAATGTCACCTTAATCCACTAAAAGATTTATCCTATTTGTAAGATATGAGTTTAAGGAAAAAAGCAATCTGTTCAAGGCATATTTGCTGAAGACTTTTGCGTTTCACAATACCTGAAGAAATATGTGAGTCGAGCGAATATGTTTTAAACTATAAATCAAATAGTCTTAATATATCTATAGGCCTATAGGCATGGCTGACTTGTGTCTTAGGCCTATGTAATTAATAAAGTTAAAGGTAAGGTTTTTTTTAAATTATACTTTCAAAAGGAATTGTAAATGTTCTTGACCCTTGGGGTGGTGGGAGCCTTTGAAGTTAATTTGCATGAAACAAATAATCCCGAGCATAAACCAATCTAACTAAAGACAAAATTAGTGTTTCCAAGCATATTAATTATGGATGTCTTGATAGTCTGCACACAGCTTACTTGCTTGAAAGTTATGACGTTGGGATCAAAGTATGGAAGCCATTTTTTATGGTGTCTGAATTCTCTTAAAGTGTGACACAGATGCACATCTCACAGCACACTTTACTAGAGGGTGAATTCAAACTGTCCACTTTAGTTAAAGTACTGTAGTGTTTTAAATGGAATAAATTATAAACATAACTGTTAAACAAAAAAGATATTTACTGTGTAATTTGCTCATTTGTGTGACTGTGTAAGTAGACTAAAATTCCTTCTGCGGCATAAAAATCTCTTTTTAGAGGAATATATTTTTAGTTAAAAAAGTGTTTGGTAAAAATTATAAATAATAGTTTAAGAGTAATATTTCAATGATATAACAAGATTAATTATGGGGAAATAACCATTTATTAATCTCACATGTAGGTTATTGATAAGCAAGGTTGTGAAATCAATGGGCCAAGCTTTCGACTCAAGACTCCTTCAGAAATGGTTTATAATAAGTTTTTATTATGAAGCTCTAAATGACGCCGTTGCCATTACATTTTTATCGACTCCTACTCTGACTCAGATTCCACAGCCAAGTTAATAAGTAGGCCTACTATAAATATGCCAAAATATTTTACATTTTATTTGGCATCCCTTCGTTTTTGGAGGACCTTTTGGTGCAGAATTGTAGTTTGTGTGTTGTATAGTGAATAGTGAATTAGGCCTATACATCAGAATGTCTCCCATCAAGAGAGCTAGGCCTACATCAAGTTTCTTTATTTTTAAATCCCTATAACATTGGCCTTTATTTACCCAAAAATACTGTTACATGCTTTAAATTAAAACAAAATTGACAAGAGCTCATATTGCCACTGTAGGCCTAGAGTAGGCCACACACATGACACCATGGGTAACACTATCAATATTTTATCTTGTTGGCATTGTAAATTCCTGTCTACCAAGTTTGTATTGTCCTTAGAAATAGTCTTTATTTAGCTAACCGTTTGGGTTATATGCCTAGGTACTAATTATGCTAATGGGTTAGTTAGGCCTATTGGGAAGGTCACATACACAGGAAATGAGCCTGCACTAACGTGGAGGGCGAGAAGAAAACCATTTAGTAATCCCCCCCTCAGTTCACCCAAGCGAGATTCAAACCTCGAACTCCCCGTCCTCTGCAGTCTAGCTCAACACGGAACTAGTGTGTTAGCTAACTATGCTACCGAGGCAGGTCCTTAGAAATAAAAATCACATTCACACAATCCATATTCCTAAGCTATTCACCACGCTAACCAATGAGAAAGTTTTAGACTATGTCCAATTCAACTCTTTGAAAGAAAATTGTCTAAAGTATGGTGCAAGTGGACATTTTATGTGAAGCAGAGGTTATTAAAAATACTAATGGAAAAATAAACTGCCAAAATGACGCCACTCTTTCTGGGAACTTGGTATTTCTCAGAAAACTGAGATGCCTCGCTTCCTGAAATTTTAATTTTCAAAAAAACATTCTGAAATAACTCTGAACAACTATAGAACAAATTTCATTTTGTATTTGTTTTCATAGCAACAGATTCTTTTGCTGCCATTGGTGCTCTTCATTTTGTTGTGTGCGCACATATTTACTTTGATGTGATTGGTAGTCCTTAGAAAGTTAAATATGGGTCAACTTATACACAGTGGTAAGGACTAAGGACTTAAGGATCAGGACTCTGAAGACTGTGCAGTCTATTAGTGTTGAGTCGGCCTCTCAAGGGCCACCAATCAAATTAGATACAAAGTCTGTAAACGAAACGTGGAGTGTCTAAGAAGTAGCCACCAGGACACTTTGGCTGTAATATTCTGCCTGAAACGTAATATGCATCTATCTTATGCACTTTAGGGCACCATAAACGCATTTCTCTTGAGCGGTGTTCCCAAAAATTGAGTTCCGTGAGGTAAAATTAAGAACCCCATGAAATTTTTTTTTAATTAAATACATTAATAGTTAAAAATATTGTAGGTACATTTATATCTGTCAGACGAGACAATATTTAAGATAGGAAGCATTAAATGAATTCTAAACTCTCTCTATACTCTGTAACCAAAACGAAGTATCAGAACCGACTTACTCCGGCTCCAGACAAGCAAATACAATTATTGTTAACAATTTTTTTATGGGACATAAGGAGGACAAAACATTTAGGCTTAGTTGCCTTCCTCCTGGAAAACTGTACAAGAGTGTGTAGTAAAGTGTAGGCTACAAGTGTGTAGTGCACAGACTATTCAGAAAGAGCCTTTAATGTTATCACTTAATAAATAAACTTCTATGTATATACAAGTTTTAACCACACAGAATTCAATCAAAAGTTAAATCTTACCGTATCTTTGGTAGCTTGACTGGATACAATCGACAGGATATAACTTACAACATTAAGAAATTTACCATAAAAAACGAATGATCTGTTTTATCCTTAATAATTAAGGAATATATATGACTTTAACATTAATGTAATAGGCCTACACTGCCTTTGAAATAAGATAAAATCATACTTCAGATATAGCCTAGGTATAATTTAGTAAAATCCCTCTAACACTTCACTGTCAAAATAATATATTACAATTTTCAAGTTTTCACTTTTTACACTTTCACATAAATTTCGAATCACTAAACACACCAACTATACAATTATACTCGGAACGAAATTTAACATCCAAAATCCTTCACTTTGATACCAATCACCGAGTGATAAGACCGGCAGACAGGCAACACCTTCCAACTAAACACAACACTGTTTCATCAACTCGGGGAAGTAGATCAGTTGTTAGAACAGCAGCTCACCATAATTAAATAAATTAGTCAATGTTAAACATTTGAAATGTTCGTATTTTTCAAATCCATAAATTACACAAAACCATGAAACAAATTAAGATAAATGGAGCAGAAAAGTTGAAAGTTGCAATTAACAAGTTTATCTAATTCCCCCACCTTCTAAGAGAATCAAGTCTGCAAATGGCGCCGGAAACGAAAGAGACGAAGAAAGTTTTTCATACAATAATACCTACTATATTTTAGCGTTAATAATTTAGTTGGAGCTTTTATTAGTGTATCATTAGCTTTCAAGAGACACTACATATAATATAACTTAGTTCACAATATAGTCTACGCTATTTGCTAAACGGTGACACACCCCTAATGGTTGTCACAAGTGTTAAGATCTACAATTGCAGTTAAATTAATGGTATTTTAAGTACCTAATAAAACTGAAGAATGTACTAACTACCTCACATATTAATTCTCGTAAATATATTTGAATACTCACCAATATTTTTATCCCACCAAAAGAAACACACATAAAACTAAAATATTCGCTCACTACTTCACTTCTACGATCTGAGTCAGAATGAGCTGATACATTTGCTAACCTCACCCCCCTCAATTGGATAAAGTTCTCAATCTTTGAATAAATGTAGATAATAATTTAAAAGTATAGCTAACAATATGTATAAGAAGAATGAAAAACAAATAAAACTAAAACACAATTAAAATAAATAACTCTTTTTGACACCAATATATTAAATTTCAATTTAAACTATTATTTTATTTGCACTTGGTAGTATCATCACACTGTTGACCAGAAATTTGAAAGAGGTAGGTTTAACTGAAATAATTTTCAATTGAAGCCTAAACTTCATCAACTTCAGAAGTAGCGGTACTGTAGCTTTTTTTTTTTTTACATTTTCTTAATAATTACACTGATTAAATTTATATTATTAAAAAGTATTGAGCCATAATAAACGAATAACATGTACCAAATAAAAATATAAACCACTTAAAAGCTACTCCTCTTATTCTCTTATTCCTATTTCAGACAGCTTGTATAATAGAATTTCTTGGTTGACAGTGTCAAATGCCTTTTTTAAATCAATAAATAAAGCTCATGAAAGATTAACAGTTAGTGTATCAGATTTCCCCCTAAATCCATAGTGGGGTTGTTTTAAAAATGTATTTTGTCTAAGAACTTAAGTAATCTAACTTTGATTATTTTATCTAATATTTTTGATATGGAAAAAATAAGTGAGATAAGCCTGTAGTTTGATGGATCACATTTCTAAGTGCCACCCTTATACATGGGAATAAGTTTTTATATTTTCAGCTGTTCCGGAAATTTACCTCCTTTTATATTTATTAAATAGAACAGAGAAATAATATGCAAAAAAAATTGAGCAGTGTTTTAGTACTTTATTAGAAGATATATCAAAAGGTAAACTTTTTGATCTTCTAAGATCTCTCATCATATTTTTGACTTCCATTACATCTGTTAAGAAAATTGAAAATGCCCAGTCTATAGTGGCAGTGTTGTATGTCCACTTATCATCAGGATATACAGGAATATTCATTCAAAACATTCATGAACATTCATTCAAAAAAAGTAAAAGAAATCCCTACTATCTAACTTTCTATCTCTTTATTTAAAGAAACATTAAATAAGTTTTGATTCTTAATCCTGTATACTATAATGTAGTGGTTTCAATTTAAATGTTGGCTAACCTCTCAAGTTAAGAATAAAACAAATGACAGTTGCTATTTAAAATCAAAATATAAATGTCTCTGATAAATGAGAAGAGAAATAGCGGGATTTTCAGAAAATTTGTTATTTCAAAATGAACCTGACAAACGATAAAGCTCAGCAATTGTTGAAACTTTCTAAATCTCCAGAAGAACTTCACAAATTTGTGGATGACTTAGATATAAAAACGGTAACAATTTATATTTTAATTGTTTGATTTATTATCTAGTTTATAAAATGAGTCCCTTGTTTTGAACTTGGATTATTATACCTAGACATGGCCCAAATAAATTAATATTAAACATATAAGAAAATCAATAAATTCATTTTTATACGATTTAAGGGTCTTCATCCGTTCATAGTAGCACTATTTATAATAAGCCTCCTACAGTATGATTTGGCTAATTCGAAAAATTGGGTAATTTGAACCCATCATGATCCCTCGCGAAATTCCTATTAAAATCAATGGCAAAAAATTAAATTTATTACAAATTTTAGAGTTAAATATTTGAATATTTTCTAAACCTTACCGGTAACCTAGTGATCTAGGGGTAAGGTGTCAGACTTCTGTGCTGGGGTCCGGGGTTCGATCCTCGGTCCCGGCACAGATTTATCTGAATGCCAAAACCTTTCTTCACCTCTGACAAGACGTGTATTAATCACAACTTGTGAATGTGAGGAATGCCAGGCCTCCACCGTGGTTCGGATCCCACGTTAAACTGTAGGTCCTCCATTTCATATCACAATCACCCTACCATTACACATTAGCGTAAGTGCGTATAACCCGAACGGGTAGTAATACGCGGTGCTAATAATAATAATCTAAACCTTACCATTGTTCATTTTTTCGAGTTTGTATTAATTTAAAACCTATCTTAACGATCTTAATTAAATCACATTTAAATGCAAAGAATGTAATACAAAGTTATTGACGAATAAAGTGGGGAACTTTGCACCGGTGCACTGGTCTTATAAAGTTCGGGTTGAGTCACCTACAGAGTGATAAGGAGTAAGGAATTAAGGATGTGGACTCTGTAGATAGTGCAATATATTAGTGTGGAATCTATCTCTTACAGAGTACTAAGCACCTTACGGATATGGAGTCTGTAGATAGGCCTAAACACTGATTTAAGTCTTCAAATTTTGTATGTAAATTTTTCCAACTTTTATTTTGTGTTTAAATCCGTCTTGTTTTTTCGTTAAATGGACATATTTTATATGTTTGTATGTGTGTTTATATGAAGCATATTTTGAGATGATTGATTTGTGGTTTACCAGATGCCTAGGCCTAGATACTCATAAAAATGGTAAACTTAATTTGAATTTAGGATATTTCAAGTTTTTTATGATATTCCTTGAACTTTGAATTAAAATAGATGCTCTACTGTAATTTTAAAAACTTAAAGTTTTTTTTTTTAGTTAAATAATACTGAGTAAAACTAACTCAACACTAACTCAAAAAAAAAAAAAAATTGTGACAAGTGAAATTGAGTAAATATATTTGTTATTTCTAGCATTAGAAAATTATAAATATAGGCAGGCCAACTTGCCTAAATATATAAATCTCTAAAAAACATAAATAATTAAAAGTGATGGAAATGTTCCAACATGAGACTTTAACAAAGCAATTATATGATTTGCTTATTAAAATAAACCATCCCAGCCTAACAAAATCCAACCTTTCATGCAATAACAAAATGTTTCTCTTAAAATAACCTACCCTAAAATATACCTATATTAAAGAAAACTCTGGGGGCTGGTACCCATCATCAAAATTATATATAACTTTTTTATAACCAAAATATCAATATTTTACGATTATAATCACAAACAAAATAACATGGCAATGTTTTAACTAATTAGCTTAAACAAATTTGAAGTAAATTTTTTTAGATCATTTTTAGACCAAATTGATAGGTTTATTATGATATACGTTCATATGTGTTCTCGATTTGTGGTGTTCCAGGTAGGACTAATGTGTAATAACGAAACCCAAATATGTTTTAACTTAATTGGTCAGTAAACAAAGGAAAATAATACACATTAAGAACGTATAGAACTCTTATGAAAATATATTAATGACAAAGATATTAATTTTTACTTATAGCTAGTTTTGTATAAGCCTATTTAAATATTACCGTATTAAAGTTAACTGCATTGTTAACAAACATTTGCTTATTGTTTCTTATGTACACTTATGTAACACTTAATCAATTCTATTTAAATCAATAGTCTTATATATGTCTTAATTCTGAAATTTTTAAGATGCTTACTCTTAATTTTTATCATTATTATTACTATTATATATTTTTTTAATTTTTATTCTACCAAACAATTTCAGTAGGCCATACTTGTATCTTTATTAAAAGCCAAATGTACTGTAATGGCATTTACTTTGTGCTGGAAGAATTTATTCAAGAATTGTTTCTTTCCTAGGGCCAGTGGTCACCTAGGGTGCTAAGCTCTTAGGGGCACATTCCAACAAAATGTAATTTTTTTTTGTGTTTAGTGAGATATTTAAATTAAATGAGTTAATAATTATTTCTAATTAAGGAAATAACATGTAAATATTGTATCTAATATTAAGAATATATATATATATATTTTTTTTTTTTAATCTATTAGGTACCAACATAATTTCTTTTCATGGTTTTATTACAGTCGGGACTGCTTTGTCAGAAAATCACTTTGATTTAACTTTTAAGCTTTTGAAACTATTAATAAAAAAGGAGTGGAGGAAAAGATAATACTTTTTCCACACATTGATAAGGGGGGCGTCAACCCTTATTATTTATTTATTGATCTCTTCCTCTCGCTCCTCCCCTCCCTCCCAACCACCCCTCCCCAGTATTTTGGGACCATACTTTTTTGCATGCTAGGCGTATAACTCGAACGGGTAGTAAGACGTGGTGCTTATATATATATATATAATATAATATATTATTTTGCATCACTCAGGGAGTGTGGCTTATTTATAGTATACAGAATACAACTGGGACCCAAATTTTAAGTCTCGCTTGGGGCACATGAAACTCTCGCACCAGCCCTGTCTTTTACCAAATTTAAAATTTCTTTTAAGTAGGCCTAATTGAATTGTTTTTAAGTTTATAGATTTCTTTAGTGCTGCATTCTGCAACTTGATTAGTGGTATTAAATTACTTTTAAAATTATTTTCTTATATCATAGTTAAGGATGACAGGTGTGAGTTGATCTTTTAAAAATAGTTAGTATCAAATTCGGAGAAAAATTATAAGAAAGTTTCTTAAGTAGGCCCTACACCAACTGGGGCCATATTTTTTTTTTAGTGACGTGGTTCAAATGTGGTCACCACAAAAGTGAGCTATTGGCGACACGGCTGCCCACCCTGGATATAGCTAAAGATACTGGAAGTAAAGAAAACAAGATAATTTGTCTAGTTTGTCACACAATGGGCTATTTATTAACATCATAATTTTTAGAACACGGGTAGGTCTCTCGACAGTCGATGTATTTCAAGATAGTGATGACCTCACTTTACCTTATTAGTTCATACATTGTTTCTTAATGTGTTTATGTAAGTTATTAATAACCCAAATGAGCAGAAGTGTGTTTGGCCCTACCATATCACTAAAAAAATTAGCCTATGATTATATTATTATTTTACAATGTTCACTTAAAAAATATGCACATATTTTCACTCTCAGAAATGGCTTATTTTTTTCAGATCTGCACGATTGTGAGCTCTTCACTAGAAACAAGGCACATTTGCAGTGTTTTGAAATGTGTGTTTGGAGGCCTCAGCCCATCGTCAAGCTCTTGTCAGATGAAGCGCTATCGGGTGAGTATTTGATGTTTAAAACCAAGCTCATTTGAAACTTAATTTAAGGTAACACGCATAATTGGGAACACAAACTAAATATCAGGATCTGATCTAATCCTGTTTTCTATTGACAGAGAGGTCAGTGCTCGAATCACAGCTGGGTGTATTAAGTTTTTTTTTTCCCTTATAATTTTCCCGCTCTTTCCAAGTAAATTTTAGTACATTCCCTCTAATTTATACCTTCCTCTCTTCCACCTCATTAGTGAAGTTAAACGTAGATGCAATAGCCCCATGACTTCTTTGGTGCTGACTGACAGCTCACAGCTGATGGCTTTGAAAAACTACTAGAACAAATTATGTATCCCTACGCCGAACCATATGATCTGCAAAAAACATGTGTTTAGCAGCAGTCAGAAGTGACAGTCAAAATCTAGGTATATACCTAAATGTTGACTGTCAGAAGTCAGCTGTGAGCTGTCAGTCAGTACCAAAGAAGCCACAGGGCCAAGACGTGGGTAAAAAAAGGGAGGGGGTAGGCCTATTAATTATTAGGAAGGGAGTTTATAGGATAGACAGCCATGTTAGTGGGGATAGGGGATGATATGAGTCACACGTTGAAAATCAACCCCCAAGTGGAGCCTCTAGAGATTCAAACTTTTACCTTCCCTGTCATCAGAAATCCAGTTCATTGCAAGACTAACACCTTAGGTTGTGTGATCATTAGTGCAGTCGTTGATCAACATAAGTGGTGTTCTAAAGTCTTATAGCTTCATAACTGGTAATTTATTTCTAATAAACTAATTTAATGTTGGGTACTCAGGCCAGGCCTCTTGTTTTAATTCCCACCTATTAATTTCTTTCAGGTTGTTGAGAGAACTCTTTTGGAAATCAAAAAGAAAAAATCTCCGAAAGAGATGGATATTATCTCATTAATTTCCAATGAGATAGACAAAATGGAGGCCAAGCATGTAGCCCATCTTGCAGATTTGTGTGTCGACTGGGCTCAGAATGGCACCACAGAACTGGTGGGGTAAGTGAATCTTGATTTGTGCTCAGCCCTCATTGGGGTCTCCAGTGGGTGTGTCAATAATAACTTCACATAAAACAGTCAACATCTTGAGTGATTAGAAGATTGACGCGGTGAACTAGGCTCCTACTAGTATATTATTATTAGCACAGCGTCTTACTACCTGTTCGGGTTGTACGCACTTATGCTAATGTGTAATGGTAGGGTGATTGTGAGATGAAATGGAGGACCTACAGTTTAACGTGGGATCCGAACCACGGTGGAGGCCTGGCACTCCACACATTCACAAGTTGTGATTAATACACGTCTTGTCAGAGGTGAAGGAAGGGTTTGGCAATCAGATAAATCTGTGCTGGGAGCGAGGATTGAACCATGGACCCCCAGCACAGAAGTCCGACAACTTACCCCTAGACCACCAGGTCACCCCTACTAGTATAGTTCTCAGATTTTTTTTCCTCCATAGGCATGCCTTAAAGGTGCTAATTATCTGTTAGATAGTAGATTAACATTTTTTTCTATTAGAGATATGAAAATATGTAGGCCTTAAGCACTACCTACATGCAAACAGCAATATATACGAATAAATATTAACTAGCTTAGGGGCAACCTATGTAATGCTTCAAAAACTTTGAATTTATTAACTAGGCCTATATTTGTAATCCTCGACCATGGTTTAAAACTAAAGATAGGACGATTGGATCCTCAGTTCCTCTAATCCTTTGAATCCTAAATTATTTGAGAAATTCGATATTAGTAAAAATCTAAAAAAGTGGGACTCCATGTCAAATCAACAAGGTCCTCAACCTCAGATTCTTTATTTCTTTTTAAATTGAGCATATTGAAAGGGCTACCAGAGATATGAGCCTATGCAAAATTTGCGGTTCATACCTTATATATTTACAAAGTTACGGGATTGCAAAATTTGCTATTTTGACCAATTTTGGCACCATCTTGTTGACTTTAACATTATATGTTTCAGTAACCTTGGTACCTATAGAAGTGATTCAAGTGTTTTTGGAAAGGTTTTGAATAGATATTACTTGGCTACATTGGGGGGTGAGAATTTGCCATTGAAATATATATTTTGGTAGTTTTTTTTAATATGTTGTATAACTTGTATACTATTACTACTATTACTCATTAAGTACAACATTTGAATATGGGATATAAATGGGTTCAGGAGCCATGCTAGATTTAGTAAAACAGGAATACAAATATTTGACTAAGAATATTGAACATACCTGAAATTTGTATACTTGTAAACATATATATGTATGCATCCAGTTGACTGTGAAAAGCTGAAACTCCCTGTTTTGTCTAAACATATGTTCTACCAGTTGCGGTCAGGGGGTCAACTTTTGTAAGAACTGATGACACATACACTATTAAAATGTTGGCTAGTATGATAATTTCAAGTTTGAACTGTTCTTCAGAAGAAAATACCTTTGTTATCAGTTTCTCTGGTTGCAACAGGACTTCACATTGGAGCAAGGAATGTATCTAAATTTTGCAAATATATCTGTACATTTTCATATTTTTCAATTGTCACAAGCATGAATATAATTCCTTTTATGTTGTGACTTGCCCATTCATATAACTGCCTCGATGTCATTATTTGCTCTGCTTAGGGCTTCTATAAACTGGCTCTAGCAGCAAGACACTTCACAGTTCCCCCTACACCATCACAGGCATTTTTACCATGTGAGTTGGTAAAGAAGTGCCACTCTGCTGTGCATCCAAACTCTGGGTGATGTAAGCACAAATTTGTAAAGTTCTTGTGAATTTTCAATGCTGCCCCATTTGAAAGATATATGTGATTTTTTTCAGTTGTGAGTAAGTAATGTTAAGGATTTCCATTAGCTTTCTCTGAAATGTATAAACTGCTGTGATATCATGCTGAATGCACTCGCAGATCATCACAAAGCTTTCATGTTTAACACTTTGGTTCTTCTGATGAGTCTGGATAATAAATAACAAATGGTTAAACTGTGGATTGACCCACTTGAGTGGCTGTGTGGTCTAACGCGCTACTCTTGCAGTAGACTAGACTGCCGATGACAGGGAGATTGAGGTTCAAATCTTGGTTGGGTGTACTGAGGGTGGTTTTCCACTCTCCTTCCATGTAAATACGGGTACGTTTCCTCTGAATATAACCCTCCTAATCCCAAAAACTATCGGCGTAATTGGTACCTAAGTGTATAACCCATGTAGCCACTGAAGCAGGTTTCAGCCTCTTAAGTCAAAGTTAATCATTCTAGGTCACACCTGACCCTGATGCTTTTGAGATGGGCTTAAATTGACCTTATAAATAGTCATTGCAGTTATATTAAAATTGTGGAAATTATACTCTGTGAAAAAATTAGGGACGAGGGGCTAATACTTTTTAAACATGAGCATTCACTCGTTAGTAAAAATATAATACTTTTGTTGCAGTTGGAAAACTGTCCTCCCGATAGTATTGACTTATCTGAGTGACCAGAAAGTCGTGGATGCCGGCGATAAAGAGATGAAAGGACCAGAGTTTGTTTCTCAAAAGATACATTTGCTTTGTGCTGTGTATTGGAAGCCTGAGAGTGTCATACACTTGGCTAGCATGTTTGTGTGAGTGGATAAGTATATTTTCCTTAGATACACATTCCTGGTTAGTTAGTAGTTTAATAAAGAGCTGGCTCAATCACTCATTTATATTATATTAGCTGGTGCAGTGGCATATTATCCGGGTATGCTAGTCTTGCACCACATACCCATAATTATATCGACTAGTTTTTATAAATTCAATGTTATTATTATTATTAGCACCGTGTCTTACTACCCGTTCGGGTTATACGCATAAATTCAATGTTGTCTGTGCTCACTGTGTAAATACTAATGTTTAAATTGTTAATAAATATACATGTAATTAATTATTAATTTTAAAACTAATATTGGTTCATATTCCAAGAATACTGGGTTTAAAGTAATTCTTCTTCCAAAAGGCTCTACTTAACACAATAGAAAACCCAGGGCCTGCTTCTTGAAAACCGCAAGGTCAAGCTAGGGAGGCTCTAATGACCTTGCCCAATTTTAGGGGGTTGCAATATTCCTTTCCGCTCGCCCACAAGTCATTGGCCAATGAGCTTGGGATTTTACACTCCAAGTCATGCTGTTTTAGTTACACTTCATATTATTTAAATTTCTATTAACATTATTTGTGGTGTTGGGAAAATAGGTGGGGGGTCAAATACCCTGTTGGCCCCTCTCCCCCTTGGGTGCACCACTGCTTAAAGCAAAAGATATGTGTAAATATCTTAGCAATAAACCAATGACTTGGCGATAGAGTATTAATAGTCCGAGATAATCTCCGCTATGTTAGTCAGAGTTTACGCATCTAAATAGCTTCTGTAACATAAATTCTCAAGTTGGGAGACTTGTTTGTTTCCAAGCAGCATTGTGTGAAATAAGTTAGGCTTTAATAAATAGTTTTAATTGTAACGTGAATTGGACAATCCACCTGATTCCCTCTCACCAAGATCTGATGGACGCTTGATCCATGTACCACTTAATTTTACTCGTATTATGATTGTTTGCTTTGAGAATTGCTACTTGTGTGCTTTTAATTACACTAGGCTAATTGAATAGGATCTGTCTCTCTTATGCATTCAGAAATGTGCCCATACCACTCTTAGCCCCGACATTAATATTTACTTAAATTTCTCACCATGTAGATAGATAGCATTACAATTTGAGGACCACCTTTGTGGTCTAATGGTCAGAGGTTCTGGCTACGAACCCAGAGGTCCCAGGTTTGATTCCTGGTGCTTCCAGATTTTCTGAGAAATCTTTCCAGATTATCTGGGAAGCAGAACCACTTTTCTATAGGCACACATCTTCAAATATTTCCCTTGGAATAATCCCTTGACGTTCTTGGACAACGGTGGTTGAGGGTCCTCGGCCCCCAAATTTCCCTTGCAACTTTTAGAGTACAGCATACCTGTTAATTTTCTCAGAATACGCCACTGAGCTGGTGTACCTCTTCTTCGCACAGGGAATCTATAAAGTAGCTTTGTTATTTTTAGTATATAAAATAAACAATAGATAGTGACCAAATCTTAAATTATTATGTTTAAATATTAATTCTTTATCTGTTTAAATTGTGATTCAGGATGCAAAAGTAGTCTAACTAATCATAATGTGAATATAGATATAATCTGAACATGATTTAAAAGCTGGCATTTCTTTTGAAGATTAAGTTACAACTTCTCTATACACAATACTTTGAGTTCTTGCTTGTTGGTGCTAATAAAAAATAAAGAAGTGTCACAGTTTACATAATTGTTGTTAAATGGATGAAATTAAATCTAATCAAGACAATTTCAGCATTTTTTTTACCGTATCTACCCCATTTAACCGTTTTCATGCCATTTACTCGTTTTACACCTTTTTGTCCTTTTTACAACTTTTTAATCTTTTTACCCTCTTTACCCTAAAGTAATACACCTTTTGCCCTTTTCCCTTTACCTACTGCCTTATTTCATCTTTTTTACCTCTTTTACCCTTTGTAAACCCTCTCCACCCTTATTGTGGCTTTTTAATCTTTACAGTTTTTCTTTTTCTTATCTCTTTTAACCTTTATACCCGCTTTGTTTTTACTGGATTTACTTTTTGCCCTTTTACCATTTGTGTTTAATTGTGCCCTTTTTGACATTGTGGTCCTTTTTGGACTTTTTTTGTTGCCCTTTTTGGTTATATTTCATTTTTATCATTTTTGACCTTTTTGTCCTTTTCACTTTACATTTATTACCCGGCTTATTGCTGAAGAAATATTTTAGGGTAAAAAGTGCATAAAGAGTTTAAAAAATCTATTTTTTTGAGGGTATAATGGGCAAATTTAAATTTTAAAATTCTTACTTCCAGGGGCACATGTTTTTCACAAGGGCTATTATTATCTAAATTTTAGAGCTGTGTGTGCAGTAAAAATTCCACAATGCTCATGACAGATATACAAACTCTTAATCATATTAATATAGATGACAGGATTAACAAGAAAGATGGATATAAAACATATAAAAGGGAACAATTACAATATATCTTTTACAGTGTAAAGAAGAACACAATTCACACTTTGCATTGCTGCCATTAGACAAAGAGGTAATTGTTGCCTTTCGAAGAAAATCAATTGCTATGGCTTGCCAGGGCTGTGGAGTCTGAAGCAATTTTGGGTGGAGTAGTAGTCTGAGTCTGTAAATGTACCGACTGATTTCTGCTTCAAAATAACACTTATAATATTATAACAATATATGGTAAACATTTCATTCTAATTTTATACTTTTTTATTCTTTAGGGCCAATATTTTTAATTTGGATTGGCAAATTTATTTAAATTGAAATTCACACAATCTTCCCATAAAGTAATCTGTATTTGAGTATCTTACCACAGTAAGTTTGTTAAAACTAATTAATATACTTTAACCATTTATAAAAGAGTCAGAGTTGAACTGTTTAAAAATAGAGGATTCGAGGGTCGAAAGTTTGGCGTACGAACTCCACAGTCCTGGTTACTGCCCAATCCCCCGACAGGTTAGGAAAAAGAGGTAATAGCTGTCTCTTGAATAAAATCAATTGCTACCACCCAATCCTCTG
This sequence comes from Timema podura, assembly GCA_033556935.1. NCBI lineage: Eukaryota > Metazoa > Arthropoda > Insecta > Phasmatodea > Timematidae > Timema > Timema podura. The sequence continues at coordinate 12,693,950 of JAVRXN010000008.1, forward strand.
ACCTATGTCTCTTCCTATTGTTTATTTGGTTTGCTCTTTTAGGAATTTGCGTTGCAAGTTTCTGATAAATTTTGATAGAATAAAACATAGGTCAGGGGATTGGGCGGTAACGATTGATTTTTTTGTAAAAGGCAGCCATTACCTCTTTGTCCAGTGGCACCAATGCAAAGTGTAAATTGTGTTAGTCTTTTCATTGTAAAGGCCATATTTTGTACGTTCTCTTATATGTTTTCTTTCCACCCTTCCTATACCTTCATTCAAATACATTTAACAAAATACCTCAAAAAGCTAAAAAAAAGTTTACCTCACAGAGATATATTATATGAAGGAAGAGTGATTGTAATAAATAAAAGGAAATGAATACAATATGATTTTAAGGTGGAGGAAGGGAAATGAGCTTTACTTTAAAAAGCTGTATATTTATATATTCACATCCTATCCGTTCCTTTTTGCCTGTCCACGCCCATTGATTGCCTTTACTTTACATTCTCTTGTTATTTTACCCGCTCTAGTGACATGAGTCTGACCCTAGAGGAGCACGATGAAGTGGTCACGACACTGTGCAAGTGCATGCACCGCCTTGACCCTCAAGAAGTGCCCCCGCTGGTGTACCTCTTGCTGAATATGTGTAAGGTGAATCACTGCGTTACCTTGTACATGAACCTCGACCTCTACTTCACCAATAAGCTATACAAAGGCAGTCTGAAGGACACCAACACTGTTTCCGAGGCACTCAATGAGGTCGAGATGGGTGAGTTGGATGTGTGACATTTTACTCGAGATGGTTCTTTTTAATCCTCGAACCTTCGAGGATATTCAAAATTGGATGATTTGAAAAAATTTTAAGATAAAAGATTAAAAATAAATTTTAAATTTGATTTGTAATCAGAATTTCTTGAATGATTAAAGGGTGGCCACTATTCTAGTGAACCGGCAATTATGCTTGAATTTTGAATATTGGGAATTTAAAAAATTAACCATCTTTATTCAAACAAAGCGAAGACTAGTCTAAATAGTTTCTAGCGCTAGTTTCTCTGGGAAAGTACTCCAAAATATCTTCTAGAGCAAGTATGTCAAACTTCTGGCTCGATAAATGACTATATGTGGCCCAGGGACCTTTTTAAGTGCCAACAAACAATGCAGCCGGGAGCAAAAGCATTCGATAAAATCTAAAAAAATTATTTTTTTATTGATTTTTTTGCCAGGAAAATCGGGAATCATGTTATAAATTTATCCTAAAGTTTGAGTGGCCACTCTGGATTATGAAGCTTACTATTAATTTAAATCAACATAATTATTAGACAAACCTTACTATGAAACCCCAGACTATTAATCTTTTACTTCACTGAATGTGGATTCCCATTTTTAAAATGTTAACACTCAACTTATATTTCCTATAGCAACCAAAGAATTAATGTGAACAAAATCAGAACTAAATAAAAATAAAAAATATCAATGTGAATTATATTTGGAAGAAGGTACAGGAAAGGTGGATAGAAACATATAAAAGGGACGAACACAATATGGATTTTACAATGAAAAGAAGAACACAGTTCACACTTTATATTGCTGCCATTGAAATATATTTTTTTTTTTCAAATCCTTGAATCTAAAATATCCTTTGAGAGTCAAATTATGCAGCCTTCTATACATACGGTATTTTAAAATATTATTCAAACACAGCCATCGGTAACTCAGTATCGGTGTTTATTCTACTTCTCGTACAATATTTAACTGTACAGGGTTGGGGATGAACACAATAGATGAAATAATAGCTCCAAGCATCCAGTGAATTCTCACGTATATAGCAGACTATGCCTTAAACTATGAGTGAAGAACGGGACTGAACATAACACATTTCCTGCGTATATAAGTCAGGGATTCAGGTTCGATGCTCATGTCTAGCTGTCATTTTTCACTATATTTAATTTAATTGAAAGATGTACCCCACTGCATTGCTAACTTATATTTTTTGTATCAAAAGTAATTTCAGTCAATTGTAAAAAAATATACATCATAATAGCCTTAAAAATTAGATTTTATATTTGGAAAAAATAAATCTCAATCAATACTTATTTATTTGAGGTATTTTATGAGCACTTTCAGAACCGACTGATTGAATTAGCACACAAGAATTTCTATGAGCGAGGGCGAAAGGCCTACCAATTTTGACGGGAAAGGTATTCTCATATATCTTCCAGGGTTCTTTCACATACCACAATTGCCATGAGACCTACAGCTTTATTTCCCCCTCCTATGGAAAATGTCCTACAGATTTTTATCGCTCAAGAAAAATCCGTCGCCCCCAGCTGGGTTTGAACACATGAGCATCTGGTCTTGAGGTGAGAACTTTACCCCAAGACAATTGAGGTCAATAGATCTAAATTTTTTTTTTTAATTTTGAATTGGAATTTTTTTTAAATCCTTGAATCTCAGCTAACCTTACAATTTTAAAGGCTGTGAATATTCAAAAGCACCATCTCTATTTTTTTTAATAATTTAATTTTTTTAAATTTTTTTTAGATGAAACCAATGTAAAAGATTCTCGCGAGTCTGAAGACACTGTTTTACTTCACATCTATGACGCTGCCATGGCTTACCCTAAAAGTATCAGGGACCTTGTTTCATTCCTCAGAAATCTAGTCTGTGCCCCTGAACTTGTGACGAGACCTTTCATTTTTGCAGTGCTGCTCGCCATATCCACAATACATTTCCATGAAGATATGGTGAGTATTTGCGTCTCGGGTCATAAGTGTTTTCAGGCCTCTAGGGTGGTGGTATTCAACCTCTTTTAGTGGCATACCTCCAGAAATAATTTAGCTTCACCTTTGTACCCCCAAAGATGTTGGTGCATAATGCAAGCTATAATAGGCCTACATATTCTATAATCGAACATATAAAATAATACTGACATTCTCATATCGCATGTCCTTATCAACCGGGTCTCTTATGGCTAACCATAAATATTGCCTTGAGCCCCTAAATGTAGCGCCTAGTTCCCTAACCTAGGTTTCATTCTATCGAAACTCATCAGGAAGAAGTGTGAAACCCTCCACGCGACTTCTTAAAAGAGGAAACCAAAAAAATCAAAAGGGAGAAATAGGAAATTGGTAAAAGATGTTATGACACTTAGATAGAAACATGTAAAAGGAACAAAATAGAACATAAGGACAAACATAGGAAATGGCATTAGATATGTGTGTGTGTGTATATATATTTATATATATATATATTTATATATATATTTATATTATATATATATATATATATATATATATATATATATATATATATATATATATATATATATATATATATTTAAGGAAATCCTCTTCGCTTTTTTGAGGTAATATATATTTGGAAAAAGGTACAGGAAAGGTCAGTGGATAGAAAACTATAAAAGGGAACAAGCGCAATGAAAAGAACACAGTTCACACTTAACATTGCTGCCACTGGACAAAGAGGAAGTTGTGTTGCGCATTCTGATGGAATGAAAGCTAGGTCGGGTGATTGGGCGGTAGCGATTGATTTTCTTCAAGAGGTAGCCGTCACCTCTATGTCCATTGGCAGCAATGTAAAGTGTGAACTGTGTTCTTATTTTCAGTGTAAAAGCAATATTGTTTTCGTCCCTTTTATTGTTTCTATCCACCTTTCCTGTACCTTCTCCCAAATATCTAGTACAGATTACCCCAAAAAACTTGAAAGAGGTTTTCTTTAAAGAGATCTACTTTCACGTATTCATATGTCAAATTATGTCATTTTTAGCTGTCACTTTTGATAGATAGTAAAAATTTAAAGCATCTATAAAATAACAACTATATTATAGTAAAGTGTTATCAATGTTTATCACCAACAAATATGTTTGTAATTTTTTAAATGCTCTTTCTGTGCGATTGGACTTTACATTCTCATTTGAAGTTGTGGCCAAAGCATAAGGCCTGTTTGCAAGAATAAGCTGAGCGAAACAGAAGGTGAACCAAAGTAGATATCAAATCAATTGACCTTAAACTTGACTCCACTTTTTTGTTTCTCTCTTACTAAGCCTTGTTCTTGCAAACTGCCCAACATCTGATTGTTTAAGTGTCAACACTTAATGCTTTGCAACATATTTCAATACTAGATTAAAACCAAATTATTATTTCAAAGGCGTTTAGGATATTTTCTTATAAAGACTTATATTTTTCATATTTTGGGTTATGTTCCGTCCACAAGCACATTTTTAATGTCCACGCAGTGTATGCTATCATTTAGTTAATCCATTTTAAAGCACTGATCCATGCCTATTTGTTTTGCTGAAGAAAAGGGAGGTACAATAAACACCAAATGAAGAAGAGGATTGTGTTGTCGTTAGTATACCCCCACTACATCAGTGGTTACATCTCTTGCTTGGTTCACTGTTTGTTGGCAGGTCTGCGACTTTTTGAAACACACTATACTGAAGTGTTTCCTGGAGGAGGAGAAACGCAAGGGATCACAGTGGCTCAGGGACAATATTACCAAGACAACCAGTATAGAGTTGGTTGTGAACGTACTTATACAAAATAGGTACAAACTACCCCTTCTTTGTTTTTACTTTAAGGACATAAGTTTGACATTCAGATCATTACTAGGGCCAAAAAAATCACATCTCTTAGTTTCTTTACTTGGTGATTAAATATAGTAGGGGTATGCTATTACTCTAAAATTCTAGTTTGAATTTTTTTATTATTATTGTAGTAGTTCTTTGAGCTAAACTTAAGTTTTCCAAAGTGTATTTTAAAATATTTGAATTTAAATTTAATTATTTTAATCCAGTTTTAAGATATTATTTCTTTTTCATAACAAACAATCCTCCCTCAATCCTTCATTAATGTTAAGGATATACAAATTACAACTTATTCCACTAAATTAAATGTATTTCAAAATCCAGATTTGTACTATCAAAGCTTTTTTTTTTTTACAAAAAAAAAATGTATCTCATGGTATTTGAACTCGTTGATACTTTCCAGTTGTTCTCGTTCCAGACATAAGTAGCATTTGGAGTTTAATTTGCTGATTTTCATGACAACTCTCTTTGTTTTACTCACATTCATCTTATACTTTTTGAATTTGGATATCCACTTATCCAATCGTTCCTGTACTTCTACCTCAGTGTCTCATCAAATTGCGACGTCATTCGCGTATATCAGGGCATTTAGGTATTCATTCTCTTCTCTTATCATACATTTTAATACAGCATCCATTACAGTTACAAAGGTGACCTGGTGGTCTAGGGGTAAGGTGTCAGACTTCTGTGCTGGGGGTCCGGGGTTCAATCCTCGGTCCCGGCACAGATTTATCTGATTGCCAAACCCTTCCTTCACCTCTGACAAGATGTGTATTAATCACAACTTGTGAATGTGAGGAATGCCAGGCCTCCACCGTGGTTCGGATCCCACGTTAAACTGTAGGTCCTCCATTTCATCTCACAATCACCCTACCATTACACATTAGTGTAAGTGCGTATAACCCGAACGGGTAGTAAGACGCGTTTCTAATAATAATAATAATAATACAGTTACAAAAAGCAGCGGTGAAAGAGCACTTCCTAATTGAACCACCCTTTTGGTCCTAAGCCATTCAGACCGGCCTTCTCCAATCTGTACACAGCTTAGGCACTTTTAATTCAACATTCTAACTTTGCCAATCAAATTTCCTGGAACTCCTAATTTTTCTAAACTCTTCCATAGTACTCTTCTTGGGACTCTGTTGTACGCCTTATCCCGTTCCAAAAACACTTTTATTGGATCCTTCCCTTTCTCCCACTCCTTCTTCATGTGCATCCTTAAAGCAAAGATCAGGTCTGTTCTGCTCAGTGCTATGCTGTTCCTATTCTAGGACAGGCTCAATAGGGGCTCTCGGTTTTCCCTCAATAATTCTTTTCCGTAATTTTCAAGCCAGGAGAAAGGAGTTGGTGTATTACCTTTTCCTCCCTTTAGTCCAGTCATCCAGCACCTGATAGTTTCGCCAAATTGTTTTTAGTGCCCAGTACAGCCACTGTATACTGGGTATTCCAGCTGCTCCTACCATGTCTTGTGAATTCATCCACCCCACTCTTCATCCCTCGATTCCACTATGGTGTCTTAGCTTCCTACACTCTTCCACCTGTTTTAACCACATATTTCTGTTGACTAGACCAGTTCTCTACATTTCCATCTTGTATTTCAGTGGTTGGTAACATATTTTTAACTCTATCATGAAACTTATGCCTCACATCCATATCCTTCAGCTCCCAGTCGTTTATCTTTGTCCTTTTCCTATCTTCTACTCTTACCACTTTAACACCATCTAGGTCCACCACTAACAGCGTATGATCATTCGGGATAACTTTAACATCCCGTACTCTATCACCACATCTCCATCAGTTATTATGTAGTCTAGTACAGACTTATATCTGCCATCCTGTTTTTTTGAACTAGGTGTACTAAGCAGTTTTTATGTTAGCTAACCTCACCAACAGTACTCGGTGAATAAACATTCTAAAACCGTTGAGTATAAGATACAGATACAGACACTGGTAAAAAATTAAAAGAATAAGATATATAAGTGCTAGTTATCCAGGAGCACTTTTGTAAAATAACACTTAGTCAAGTGTGCTTCAAGATTAACATACATATTCATCTTTTATTTCCAAAAAGGTTTTAGTTCTAAGTAAGCACCTAAATACTAATTTTTACTTTTTAATTTTGAAGTCAAGTCACTGCTACAGTGATAAGTTATTTAACTCACAAATAAAATTAAACCATGATGCTAATTCATCCTTAGAGTTTGTTACCAAGGTATGGAAGGTAACCGTTTTTAATTATTTATTTTTTTGCCACATTTGTGCAGAGTGCGAGATAATGTTCAGGTCCTTTACGGAATGTTGAACCTTGGCTTCATCCTGCTGGACATAACCTCCGTCCCTGGAAACATCTCAGACCTAGGCAAGCTGTGGAGCCTTGGCTCCCACATTGTGTTGAGTCTGGTAAGGCAGGAGTCGAGCGTCATCTCCAAGGCTCTAGAGAAACTCTCCTTCCTTATCTCGACCAGGGGAGCCATGAAACAGCACTTTGGTGAGTACTCATGATGATGTTTGTTGCGTTTTCCCTTTAACCAATTGGTTAGGGAGCCCTGATTCAATTATGGGTGCTTCCTGTGATAATATAATACTTGCAACATGATTTTTGTCCCACTAAGGTGTTACAATTCTTGCCACTAATATTGAATATTTAATCTAAAGCTATCTAATCTAATCTAATCTAAGTCTATTTAGTTAACAAACTGTGTGGTTCCTGAGTCCTATGTTTAAAATAGGAAGTTCACACTAAATACCCATCTAAAGTAAAATGATAAAAAAATAAACTAATAACTGCAAATTTAATTAAGATAGCTCACCTATGGAAAAAGGATAAATGTGGGAATAATTCAATGTACAAAGGTATCTTTTATTCAACACAAATAGAGTAATATTTGGCATTGTTGCCTGTATCAAACAAAAACGAGGGAAGACAGTTTACACAAACACTAAACTACTCTATTTTGTGTTTCTAATTGTTTGTTTTTGAACTCAAAATGAATAAGGTTAGTGTTTGTGTAAAGTGTCCTTCCTCTTATCTCTTTTTTGTTTAATAAAAGCTAGGAGTGTGCAAATAGGTGTATTTATCGAATTGAATATCAAAATTTCCAACGAATATTGAATAGTAGATTTTTCTTACATTTTTGATAAAAATAATTTGAATTAGTAAATTCCTATTGAAAATGTGGTTTTATATTTAAGGATGCAAAATGCAAAAAAATATTTCAAAACATTGTTATTTGAGCTGGTAATAATAAAAAAAAAAGACTGAATTTAAAACAAAATTTCAGGAAATTGAGAGGAACTTTTGATCCAGTTTTTTTTAGACAACAGGTTTCACCTAAATCAGATTTTTTAAATTTCATAATAAGTTTTTGAAAGAAATTTAAATTTAAAAATTGCATGGAGAGTGTTTAACTTGGCAGTGTAGCGATTATATTTCTTTACATTATTATTATTATTATTATTATTATTATTATTATTATTATTATTATTATTGTTGTTGTTGTTGTTGTTATTACTATTATTATTGTTGTTGTTGTTGTTAAGATTAAAATAATGGGGTGATTAATGAACAAGGTCATATTTTGATTCTTTCATCATTTCTTTTATTTCCAAGTGTATTTCTCATTTTCTAATACATAGGGCCTACTTTTGTTTGTGTGATGATTAGTACTCAACCCAAAGTTTGGTTAGAGCCTAAACAATTCCACTGTCAGATGAAAGCCTAGGCAGCACTGAAAAAGGCTTACTAGGTAAATTAAGTGTGCGGTAGTTTACTGTTACTTCCCTCACATAGCCAGAAGATACTATTGGACATCAGTCTGCCAATCTCTATTCTGTCTGGGTCGCCTCCTTGTCCGCTAACAACAGACTTACAGGTGCACTCAACTGGTCGACCTTGCAATATTGCCTTCCGCTATCATTTTCACCCAATATTATAGAGTATCTATTTCTATCCTTCTCTAAATGTTTAATTACAAGCACTTTCACAAGTAGACTGAGAACAGTCAAGTGGCTCCCAACTGTTTGTCTCTCCACTAGCCGTCATAAAACCCCTCCCCCTTCTTTCAACCCTTAGGCAGGCCACAACCTCTTGCTTTCTAATATCTTTATTTCCCCCTTCCTTCATATTGAATAAAGGACAAGAGTATTTTTAACTCTTGAGTTACCAGATTATCTGGCTACCTGCTTGTCTTAAACATACTGGTCTGGGTGAAACTTTTAAGAGATTTATGACACAACTATTTGCTCTTGCTGTTCAGAGCTTCTAATCGAATATTCGCCCCGTTAATTATTTGAAATTTCGAATATTCACACACCCCTAATAAAGCAACAATGCCGAAATATTACTTAACTTGTGTTTAAATGTATGTGTGACTATTTCTACTATAAAAGAAGGAAGAAAGGAAGAAGATGTCACCTTTGTGCATTGGATTCTTCCCACATTTTTGCTCTTTCCTTAGGTGGGATTTCGTCATTAAATTTACACTCAATATTTTATTTTTATTTCTTATTTAGTTTTATCAGTTTCCATTATTTTAAAATCATTTAGCAATTGGAGCTTCATTGTTAAATACAATTAAAGTAAATAATAATATATGAGGATTAATCTGAACATATTTTTTCACATAGACTGCTTGTATGAGCTGAGCATGCGTGTCCCGATGGCCATGTATGAGTGCCGCTCAGAAATCACCAAGATGCTGCAAAACCTCCTGTACAGGCCGAGCAGCGAATCTGAGTGTGTCATGAAGGCGCTGATCCCTCTCACTAAGACATTCCCCACTCTCAAGGACATGCTCATCATCAACCTCCGCAAGGGTCTCTACTCTCGGTAATGACACAGAATTAGGCACTAATTAAAAATTAGAGATGGGATGAATAAACTATTTTATGTGTCTGAATAATCATTTTACTTACAAATGCTGAGTTTGAATCTAAATTTGAATCTTATTAAATATGGTAAACATAAGGGGTTTACTTAAATACGTTAATTCTTGAGTTACTAAATATAATATATTAACTTTATAAAAATGTATCAAAATGCAATTATTTTAACTTAAAATGGGCTCTTCAAATCCCCAAGGAAATTTGAGGATTTGAAAAAAATTCTAATTGGAGGAATATATATAATTTTTTAATTTAAATTTTTTGTTTTAGCTATGCATATTATGATATAATCTATTAGAGGAAAACTTTTCGCTTTTTGAAGTATTTTTATATTTGGAAGAAGGTACCAGAAAGGTGGCTAAAAGAAACATTTTTGTGTATTATGATACACAGGGTGTCTCCTAGGGGTCTGCAAGCTTGGCCTTTTGCATTCGAGTTGAACTCTAGTCAAGTAATTCAAAAAGCTTCCGAGGTTGAGTATATTCATAATTTTAAAATGTCACCAGTCAAAGCATACATATAATTACTACATCTCTAAAATGTGATATTTTAAAAATATATTTAAACAACACATATTCTTAAAATAAAAATAACACTCATTTCTTTAAATAGTAAATACTTTACAATTTAAAAGAAAAGTTCATATAATGGAAATTTTGGTTTTTAAATTAGAAATAACACTTTCGAAAACATACTTTAAAAATAAGAACAACACTCAAATTAATATATAGCCCTAATACAAAGACAAGGAAAGAACAGATCCACAACCGCTAAGTTAAATGTGTTGTGCTCCTTTTCGAGGCTTTACTCCTTCAACATTGGGATTGCTAGGTGCAATCCCCAGTGAGAGAGGCTTCCCCCACCACGTTGCCACTTCTCCTACACTCGCACGCCCGAGCACCTGAAGCAACAAACACCCCGGTTTTCAGACACGGTTTTTTAGGTATTAAATCGGACCCTGCTTACATTTCATTATATGGGGGGTTGTAGATAAACTCTTCGCAAACAAATAGCGCTTTGAAAAACTCTATGGCCATTATTGGCCTCTTCCAAGCCGTTTTTCAGGAACACTTGTTTTTACATATTCGTGATTTCCGCAAAAAGTTATGATTATTTTTGCACGAAATTTTTATTGTAGGTAGGAACCAACAAGAGTTACAATTTAAGCCTCGAAACAAGTTCCTACGACAATTACAGCCCCTGTAGTTAAATGTCAAAAAATGGCAATTTTTCACGGTTTTTATTTTTTATTGAAAAAAGTTGTGAACCGATTTCAATTGACCAGGGTTCATTTTTTTCGTCTTTTTAAGCCCTATCACGGGCTATTTTTTGTTTTTCGAAAACAAATTTTTTTCACGCCTTAAAAGTGAAAATACCAGTTTTTTGGCACTTTTATGAATTTTTTTAACATTAAAGCTACAAGCCGATTTAGTCCAAAGTATATACACTCAATTTCTACAATTTTTCTCCTAATTATCACTTTGAGAAAGTGGATGGCAAATTTATTTTAAGAAGAAAACTGTCTTATCTGGACTACCAGTTATATTGCAAGAACCACTTAATCAATCATCATGAAATTTTACATGGTACTTGTTAACATATTGAAAAACATAAATCAGCCAGCATACTGTCCCAGAAGACCTTGCGGTGGCATTAGATGATGTCATCAAGATAGCTACCATCTGACACCACCTCACAACATTCACCCAGGTATATTGCAAAAACAACTTAAGCAATCATCATGAAATTTTAGGTGGTATTTGTTTAAGAAAGAAACACATAAATCTGCTTGTAAATTGCCATCATTTCTGTAACAATGTCCTTCACAGGCACATAAAAGTGTACAATTAAGTCCACTTTTAACACAATGACACCTTAAGCAGCTGCTCTAGCACTTGCGGGCGACTAGTTCACTGTGTCCTCACGTCTGGTATTGTTGTCCATACAGGTTCATACATGAAGTCTTCACTTTTCTTCCATCTCTAGACACATGGGTCCAACAGCGTAGGGCTATCTGTCAGACAGTTTTTCCAGATATTACACTGCAAGATTACATTTCAAGTGTTGCAGCAATGTATCAGAAACTGGTGGGATTTTGTCGGGTAAAGAGGATTCATCTAGCCTCATTAGCATCTTCTTCAGTAGCTGTAGTATGATACATAAGCACCACAAAACGATGAAGCACAGAGAATGCAAGACTTTTATGCGTAAATGTTGTTGGGATGTCTAAAAATCTTGGAAAGCATCATCAACATCCCGAAATGACACCCATCCCCTCCAAGCACCTAAAAGTGTAGAAACTGTGTCACATCCTCTGAAGCAATGGTTAAAGGGAATCAAGCTTGGTATTCCACGGGGAAGTTGAGTGTATAGTTCATAAACAGGCAGATATTGGACATTCTTCCTAGTTCCGTACTAAACCCATAGCTTTTGTAGGTCAGAGACAGATTTATGCATAGGCCTAATAGCCACGTGCATACGACGGTAGATTTTAGGAGCGGCAAATTTTGAATGACGAAAGAAAATACATATTTTTTCTGCCAGTTAAAATAATTTTATGGCTTCATCGTGTGGGTGATTGCTGTGGTTTGCTGTATCTGCTTACTATCATGACAGGATTGTCTTAATTCACTGACAATCATCTTAGTTGAAGGTCACTTATTGGATAAAAGGGATTGGTCCGGCAACATCGACCAGTTCGCTCAGCAGAAATCAAGGTGAAAGATATTATCGACTATTTTCTTATTGTGTACATGCTAACATTTTATCTGTAGTAACATATTCTACAGTCTATTAATGCACACTTTATATTGATAAATTATATAATATTGAAGCTGTGTGTTGTGAGTGTATTTATTTCAATTGTTTAAGCCATTGCTTAGATTATTACTAATTTTAAAACCTCACTATAATAAATAATCAAATAATGTAAGCACTTTTTATCTGTCATTCCACAAATAACACTTGTGTATTTGGTAAATGTGTGTTGGGTATGGGGGGTGGTAGAGGAAAACAGGGATTTAGAAGGTTAGAAATGAGGTAGGAAAAGTGGGCGGCAAATTATCTAGTGCCTATGGGCGGCAGAGAATTGTTGAAAATCCTAAAGCATTCTAGGACTCAAAGAACCCAATATGAATTTTAAAGTATAAACTACCTACTGCACTTATCAAAATTGGCTTGTGACAAATATTAAAAGTCGATAAGCTTGAATATTCACCCATATTCTTGAGTTTTTCTTGTTCTTTCTCAAGGGATCCTGTCCTCAAGAAGATGAGTGTTTGTGGTTTCTTGATTATCCTAAAACAACAAGGGCTCAGGGGCATGTCTGTTTTAACTCAGAGCTCAAGTGTTCATGAGAATCTCTCTCTCCACTCACAAAACCATGTAAGTTTTTTTTATATATATATCATAAAATTGTAATAGTTCTTACATAAATACAAATCTTAGGGTTGGATTTTAATCTTTTTTTTACCTGAGATGAGACGCTCGACTCTCGCAAGTCCTAGGCTATTTGGGAGATTTGATGTTCATATAAATCTCAAAAAAGCATATCAAATACAATTATGAAGATCTTAACAACAATTTAATCAATTTGGGAAAAGGAACAATATTGACTTGTGTAGTTGGGAGAGTAATAAAATAAACAAAAAGAACAAAATGGTATTATTAATAATAAGAATTAATCTACCAAATAAGTGTTCTCTATGCTGTTTATTACATAATAAACATGATAACAGTTAGTATGGGTGTGCAAATATCACTTTTTTCGAATCGAATAGTAAAATTTTGAACACATGTCGAATAATACAAATTAAATAGTGATTTTTTTTTTCCTTTATGCTGAAATTGATTAATTAATATCATTATTTTGAAAGGGATGTTTAAAATTTTGTAAATGCCGAAAATACTATAAAAATACCTGGTACTTTAAAAATAGTACTGACTTTTAAAACAAAATTATGGAATATTGCAAAACGAAAGATCACGTTTACTATAAACTTGACAATACTTTTATAGGCATTTTTTAAAATTGGCAAATATTTGTACTTCCAAAAACTGGATTTTTCAAATCATATATAAAATGTTTTAACTGATTCAAGACAGGTATCAATTTTAATTAAACCAAAATAAATCTTGTTTTGATTGCGCATTGAATTTCACAGAATTTTTATTTAACTATAAATAGAGTAATTGATAGATTACCGCTATCTCATAAATTAAAAATTTAACTAAAACTTTCAAAACTTATTATAATTTAAAACGCTACTGACTTATAAAAGTTGTTTATTCAAACTAAAAATACATCCATCATCTTAAAAAACCCAAAATCATATATAACAGAAATACAACTGACACTCATTCAATATCCACTTAGTTTTAAAATAGTCTTATGGTAAAGTAGTAAAAGATAAATAAAATTAATAATATATTGAGATTATATTAGGGATAGTTAAGTAGTTAAGTGGAATAAGCTTCGTTTAGTTAGACATCCCTTCAGTATTCAAATTAGTTTTGAAAATTTCCTGTATCTCTCTCTCTCTCTCTCACCCACCCCTACACTCCTTTTCTGTCACTCTCCTCCTTTTTATACTCCCTCTCTCCCCTCCTAACACTCTCTATTCTCCTCTCCTCCCCCTCTTACATCCTTACACTCTCCCCCCTCCCCCTTACACTCTCACTCCTCCTACCCCTCGCCCTTACACTCTCCATACTCCCTCTTTCACACACACAACTCTTGTTGATTTATTCAAATTACTTTACTTAACACTTATGTCCCACTATGTATGATATTATGATCACTAAGTACTTTAGTTTGTTTGTTTATCAAAATTATGTTGAAAACTTTCAAAGGCTTCAGATAATATTTAAATATAATTTCTTTCTTTATAGAGTAACTCTTCCTTCACAGTTGATGACGAGTCTACATTTATCGAAGTCCTCGGCATTCTAAAAATTTGTTTCACGAAATATGAAGAAGTGAAAGTCTGTCTTTATGAAGGTGAGGTTAAACATCTTTTATAAACTTAATTTTTACATTAGAGTAGCTATGTTTTTGTTTGCAAGCAAGTAGTGAGTATATCAATAGATTTTCGTTAATATATACTTGTAAGAAACTACAACAAAATCTCACTCTAAAGTGTTATGCTTTTTTCACTATCTTTTTTACAATATGAAATGTCCTAGTTTCTTTGTGTAGAGATCAGCATTGTCATAATTCTTCTTGGGTTCTTATAATTTGATCCATCCAGCCCTTGCTTTTTGAAGCAAAAAGAGGTTATCCTTATTATATGTTTGTATCCAATGTCCTTTTCCTTTGTTTGTCCTTTATGTTTTTTTTTGTTCCTTATCATGTTCCTATCTAAGTGTTATATCAATTTTTACCAATTTCCTTTTTCTCCCTTTTGTGTTTTTCGGTTTCCTCTTTTAGGAAGTTGTGTTGCGCGTTTCACACTCCTCCCTGTGAGTTCCGATAGAATGAAACCTAGGTCGGGGTATTGGGCAGTGACAATCGATTTTCTTTAAGAGGCAACCATTACCTCTTCATCCAGTGGCAGCAGTGTAAAGTTTGAACTGTGTTCTTCTTTACATTGTAAAAGCCATATTGTGTTTGTTCCTTTTTATATGTTTCTATCCACCTTTCCTGTACCTTCTTCCAAATATATATTACAAATTACTTCAAAAAATCATAAAGAGGTTTTTTCGTTAAAGAAATATGTTTTTAATAATGTGTAACTCTTTTTAACTAACACAATTTTAGCATACTTGCTAGAATATGTTCGATTTGATTCAAACTTAAAAAAAACCTGCTTCGCAGATGTCTAGATATCATTAAAATCTTCAAACAATAGAAACATTTCTTAACTGCTACTACACAAGACTATGAACTTAAAAAAAGATAACAGCAAGCTCAATAACCCCACACAGGCGGTCACACTGCTAAGACATTAGGCTCACAATACACTAGTTTTATAGTTTGAATCTCAGCCATGCACACTCTGTCCACCCTTAAAGGTAACAGTTTAATCTTGGCTAACTACACTCTGACTCTATCTTATAAGCTATATCATAGTGGAATAATGTAAGCTAAGCTTGCTACCATACAGAATAAACAAAGAGTACATTGGGGATGGTTTTCCAAATGTGATTTATCAGTATTATTTTCCCATCTCCACTTCATGCTAATGCGGGCGCACTTATAAATTAACCTCTCACTCGCGTCGTTGGCTGTTTGGTTTGACAAGTCCCTCTTGTGTTGGAATGGACTGCCAGTGATGGTAGGGCCTTTTTACTGAGTGCAGCTCCTCATGCAAATACATTCGATTAGTGATACTTATTTTGAATAATGCACAAAATGCCATGGAAATAACTTTTTGATGTTGAAAAACACACTTTTAAAAACAAACCCACAACTATTCAACTCTCTCAGAACTGTAAGGATTATTGTTTAATTTCAACCTAAAACTTCAGAGTTATTTAAAAAAAATGACAATAAGCAAAAGTATTTTCTATACTTAATACTATGAAAAAGATTCCAATGAGGCAAGAGTCTTAATCTATTTGTGGACCAGATGTGTTTCCTTCGTATCTTAGCCAGGTAAAATACAAATTATATAAAGTTCTCTCTAATAAACAGAAACATAAAGTCATTTGATATGACTGAAAAGATAGAGATTCTATGAAAACTATAGTGAAATGTTGAGAGGGACATTTTGTCAGTAATATTTAAAGAATGAACCAACAGTTAATTTTTCTCTTTTCCCTATGGGGGATGGTCACCAAGATAACAAAACAGAGTCGCCGGCCTAACTGACAGGAAGAAGAAACAAAGAAGCTTTGAGTAGTTACCTTCTTCACAGTTTGAATTTTTCAGGTTCCCGTTGGCGCAAATTCAAACACGGTGAAGAAGGGTAGGGATGACCGGTAAGACGCGGTCCAACTGCAGTATTTAGTAGGGTTGGCCCAAATAAACCAAACACTCGTTTAAAATATGGTCCGGCTGTGGTAGAAATTGTAGACACTCGTATTGCAATAATTATTGTAGTAGGACTTTGTTCTCAAATGTGGCATCAATCTTTTGTTCAAGAATATTAATAGTCAGGTTTATATTCAAATTATATTTATTTAATGTGTAATTTGTTAAATATGTAATTCTTATTTTTTTTAAATCAACAGTGCAAGGTATATTTTACAATATATTAAATATAAAATGAAAACCCAGTGCAATAAAAATGTTATCAATTAATATTTACACTATACAATCACTATTTTAACGGCCAGATATAATATATGAAAAATGAGCGTAGCAATATTCCTTTTTTAATTAAAATTGTTTCTGTTTTTATTCTTAGGTTTGTGTGATCCTTCAATCTACAAAGACCCGAAACTGTTTACATCCATCAGGGTGATGTTATGGTCCCAAATGTTGGAGCATTACCAAGAGAATGAGTTAATTCTACCGCCCTTGAATTTTAAGGAAGCAGTTGTTGTTAAAGGAATAAGAGCTGTTGTTAAGGTAGTCTAACACTTCAGTGAATCATATTTCATTTTATACTAGAGATGTGCTAGAAGTTACTTAAAAATTTGAGTTTGAGTCAAATTTTAGTAGCTTCATGAACGCGACTTGAAGATTTTTACAAAACTCGGACAATTTTAGTACTAGGAATTATCAATTTTTTATTCAATTTTGAACTATTTATATCATAGCAAATAAAGTCCCTCAATATTTCCTTTTGTCTAACCAAACAAAAATTGTAAATTATATTAATATTAATATTTTCCTGTGTTTGTCTTTTATGTTTTACCTTTTGCTTGTTCCTATCTATGTGTCCTATCATTCTTTACAATTTTATTTATTTTTGCAAAGCAAAATGAAATAAAAGAGCTTCGTGCTTTGAATTAATATAAAATTATAAATAATGCCAGACCCATAGTTAAACTTAATAATCAAGTTTGTGTATTATAGATAGAAATGGCTCGAATTCACTTTTTATATCCCGAATCTTTTAGGTGTGAAGCTAGATTCTTGAATTAGAAAACTTTGAAAACATTATTAACTCCACCCCAAAGGCTTGAGTTTTTTTATCTCTTCAATTCTGATTTTGATCACATTAATTCTAAAGCTACTTTAGAAAATATAAAAATTAACTATATGCTCAAATTTTTTTAAATAATTGAGCAATTATATCATTTACAAAATATACAGTTTTGTCGTATATTATTCAATTGGGCTTTGGTTTTTAATTTCATCCTAATGCTTGGTTTAACCACCAATTTGAAGCATAATTATTCCTAGTAAACAAATTACAATCCAAAATTTGAAGGGGGAAAAAAACTTTCATTAAATATTTTTAATCCTCATATATTTTTCAAGGCTGCTGTTTTTTTAGCTTGCCTTTAGAATTAAACCTCCGTCCTTTCTGATCACTTGATAATAAAGTTAAGCACTGTGCCAAACCTTCCAGATGTACTAAAGCTTAAATTTCACATGCAGCCTTATGCTCTGACCCATACGTATGATTTTAATTATGTTTTTACTGCAGGAACCTCTGGCTCAGCTAGTATTTGTAAACCAGCGCATTGTGACAAATAAACTCATCCCTGGGCAGTCGGAATCGTTGGAGAGTGTTACGGTGATTCTTGAATCCCTCTGTGACCGAATGACAAGGTGCACTTTGGATGACTTAGACATGGTGAGTTCTTTTTTTTTTTCTCTCAAAAGGACACTGTTTGTCAAAGTGGGTATTTGCGAACCGACTTCAGTATATGAGCCACAAGTTTCCAGTCCTCGGTGAGCTGCTAGGAAATAAATAGGTATTATAGATGTCACAGTTCCTGTTTTTCTCGATTTCAATTCTCAATTCTGTTTCCTCATAGTTTACAGTTTTAATACCTTTACATGCATCCAATCTCACATTAGTATATAACAAAATGTCTATGCTTGATATGCGCAATATTACCTTAACACAAAATTAATATTGAGTATAATATTCAAAATGTACTGATACTAAAGAGAATTGGTGAAATAACTAATAATGGTCACAATGAAAAATTACCCAATTTTTAATACTGCAATTTTATTAAAAGCCAGAAATATACTGGGATTGAGCAAAGAAACAATATATCAAAAATTGTGATATTATAGTAATATTGTTTCTTGATTCTTTCCAAAACAGTAAGAATCGAGGAATTGAGTTTGACATTCCTAACAATTAAGTTTCAATACTACAGTTGGAATCATGTCGAGCAAGAGATAGACATAGATATAACCTGCTATAATTTTTTAAATTGAACATTTGTAATATGCCTAAGTTGGCAATATTTCATCGCGAAAAAAAAATTGCTACTCTGTCACATTAGACAGTTTAAGCAACACCATTGTAGGAGATTCAAAAAGTTTTCTTTGTTTAAGAAATACAATTATAAAGTTAGTTTTGCCCTTTATCGTTGTCCAAATAACAGGCCAACAACACTTGATACCAACACATAATCAATACTAATGAAACCAGATTCAGTGGCCAAATGGTCTAAGGCGTTACTATCATCCTAGACTAGCCTGCCGATGACAGGGAGATCAGGGTTTGAATCCCAGTCCGGTCTACAGAGGATTTTTTAATGATTTCCCACCTTACTTCATGCAAATGCGGGTAAATTACCTTTAAATCTTCCCAACTTAATTCATAACCGCTTAAGTAATTATCATATATGCATCAACTGAACAGGTAGTCTAGAAAGACACAGCACAGATTTATCTGATTACCAAACCCTTCCTTCACCTCTGACAAGACTGTATAATCACAACTGTGAATGTGGGAATGCCAGGCCTCCACGTGGTTCGGATTCCACGTTAAACTGTAGTCCTCATTTCACTCACAATCACCTACCATACACATTAGCGTAAGTGCAACCGAACGGGTAGTAAGACGCGGTGCTAAATAATAATAATAATAATAGAAAGACACAGTGGTAAAAAAAAAACAATAAAAACTTATCATATTAAACAAATCATAATTGAAAATTCCATGTCACTGATACTTTTACTTTCCACTATCATCAGAAAAATAACGAGTTTCTGTTGGACAACCTTCCTGAGTCTCTGCAGAAGCAAGAAGTGTTCAAAATGATGTTAGGCACCTACGAGGCACTCATGAGCTACCTGATCAACTCGTGGACTGTAGAGACGACTGACCAAGGTCGCAAGGTTGCTCTTCTCTTCAGCAGCTACCTCCAACTCTTTGAACTTACCAAGGTACTGCTTGAATGACAACCATCATAATGTGCCGCTGTCACTAGACCAAATGGTCCTGATTATCCTCTTAAAGGAAACATCTGCTTACAAACTAAACCTTTGATCTAGATTTCATTCTATCATAACTTTTCTAGAGCGAATGTGATGTAATTCAAGCCTCGGCACATTACGCTAATCGACCTGTCTGAGCATTTTTTTCAAGTATGTCACAACTTCTGTATTACCAAGGTTTTCAATTCAATTTTTTTAGAAAAAAATGGAGCCACCTTATTGTTATGTAATGGCTGATATAAGTTACTGGAGCTTCTGATGTTAATTATTAATAATTTTTTCTTTTAATAAATTAAATATTTATTTCTCTGAGTGTTGGTGTCATAATATTATTTTCATGCTAATGTATTATGAAAAAATATATTTTTTATTGGCTGCTAAGTAGGGATGAATGGGAATGACTTTTTTATTTCAGAACAGGACGGTAAATTAGTCAAAATATCGAGATTTGGGACGTGAACAGGAAATTTTAAAAATACCCTTTAGAATAATCTTGGATTTAAAATATATTGGTTTTCCAAACTAATTTGGTAAGACTTGTTAAAGCTATGAAATTATTAAAACCCACTTCGGTGGCTGCATGGTCTAAGGCATCACTCTCGCAATAGACTAGACTACCGATGACGGGGATATTTAGTTTGAATTTGGCCGGGTGTATCAAGGGTGGCTATCCCTAAATGGTTTCCTACTCTATCCATGCAAATGCAGGTACACCTCTAAAATCAATCTTCCTCATTCCTAACACACTAGAGTAATTAGTGAATAGCTGTACAACCAGAGCGAACAACAAGATGCGGTGCTTAGAAAAACATTGCTAAAGGTAGTTTTTTTTTTTTTTTTTTTTTTTAGCACTGCGTCTTACTACCCGTTCGGGTTATACGCTTAAGTACTAATTACACTAATGGATTAGGAATTGGGAAGGTTGAATATAGAGGAAGTGAACCCGCATTTGCGTGGAGCGAGAGTGGAAAACCATTTAGGAAAAACCACTCCCAGTTCACCCGACCGAGATTCGAACCTCGATCTCCCCGTCCTCGGTGGTCTGGCTCAACACGACTGGCGCGTTAACCAACTACGCCAACGAGACGGGTCTAAAGGTAGTAAAACCATTAAAAAATAACAAAATAAAATAAATAGAAGTGTGTGCGAATAGCATTTTTAATCAAATCAAATGAAATTTTGAATTAATATCAAATAATACTATTAGTAAAATAGTTAATTTTATTATATTTTTAATGGAAATTATTTTTTTATTAGTTAATTTCTTTAGAAAATGGTGTTTTATATTTAATTATTTGCATAGGGAAAAAACTGTACAAAACATAATGTTTTTCAATAAGGAAAACCTCTTTTTGCTTTATGAGGCAATTGCACTATATTTGGAAGAAGGTACAGGAAAGGTGGATAGAAACATATAAAAGGAACAAACACAATATTGTGAAAAGCCATATTGTGTTCGGCCCCTTTTATATGTTTCTATCCACCTTTCCTTTACCTTCTTCCAAATATAATGCATAAACATAATGTTTGGCATCTCTTCAATTTGCTCTAAGTATGAAACTGCAACATATTATCTAGGTTTAAAAGTTACTTTTCTTAAATGTTATTTCAAGGTTTGACACCCCTTAAAGGTGATTGTTTAACACCCCTTGTACTCTAGTCCCTGTCTGGCTCTGCAATAACAAACATGCTGAACCCTCATAAATGGTTGACCTTGGCAAGCTACTTCTTTTCCCCCTTCCTCTCCTTTTTGCACCTCAAAAGATAATATATCTCTGTCCTTCTCTAAATCTTTCAAGCTCTTTCACTTGCTGAACCCAACAAATCACTGTTGATGGACAGAGCACAATAAGTAATTTGCTTCCCAACTTTTCTCTTTACAAGACATAAAAAAAAACCTCTTCATCCCAGCCACCAAGTTTTCTAAATAACAAAGAAGACTGTACCAAAGAGATTAACGTTGATGAGTAAGTAGTAACTGTTAGAATATGAGTGCTGCCCACCCTTTGTTTTGTTTCCCGCTCGAAACTTCGGGAAAGGGTGATCCTGCCTCCCGGCCAGGAAATAGATAAATTGACCTTTTCCTGAGGGTTTGGGATCACGTCCACCCCTACTGCTAATTGTTATTTCATTAGTTTGCACACAAGTTTACTGGATATTCACACTGCTTCAACTAATCTTTAATTATTTGCAAATTTGCTTTGCATTATAATATGTATTAGACTCCTTGCCTCATCTATCTATTATACTAAGTGTGTTATTTCAGGTGTGATTCCCAGCATGGCTGAAAAATATACCATTGGGCAAACTGTATATGTATATTAGTTAAAGTTCTTTTAATTCGAGTCGATCTCAAGCAAGCTTTTCATAAATCTCCCAAGTATTGAGTAGAGCTTGAGTTGAATAAATATATGATTTTAAACTTAATTATGTTAGTAAAAAAAAAGTATTAATATTACTATAATTTTTGTTAGCACCATGTCCTACTACCCATCCAGGCTATATGTTAATGGTTAGGGATGAAAAAGGTTGAGTTTTGAGGAAGTGTACCTGCATTTGTGTAAAAAGATAGTGGAAAACCATTTATGGAAAAAAAATCTCAATATACTCGACCAGAACTGAACCGCAATATCCCTGTCATTGAAGTCTAATCTATTGTGAGAGCAGCACTTTAAAACGTGTGTCCACCAAAGTGGGTTTTAATTATTAAAAAAAAAAATACACATATTTAAAATAAAGTAAAATAATTTTTTAACTTGTTTTTAAATAGTTTTAAAAAATTTACCTATAGTAAACTATGAATTAACTTTTTAATATACCCTAGTAGTAACAGAAACATTAATTATGATTCAATCCAACATTCCTAAGTACAGTTTTAAAAAATAATTTGTGAAAATAGGTTTGGGTATGCAGATTTAGCAATATTTATATGTAAACAACCCCTTACCCACAACCCCCTGCAATTCTCTGACCGTCTGGAGCACAGCTGTTCACTTGGTGCTGACCTCCTACCAAAGAGAAAAGTTTAAGCATTAATGAGTTTTAAGATGTACATATGTATATTGTATGAATATTTTTAAGCTCCTCGCACACCGGCATAGTATCGTAGCAGTATCGTAGCAGTACGGTGCCAGTATGGTAGCAGTATGGTATCGTATTGCCGCGACGGTCGCGCACACCGGCATCGTAGATACGTATACCCCATGAGCTTGTTTCCCCCACCACACCATACCGTTCTCCTTCGCTCCCTGATGTTTTCCCCCAACACACCCTACAGCCCTCCTTCTGAGTGCAGCGCAGAGAGAATAAGCGAGTGTATTGTTGTGGTTCTGTTTCTTACAATGAGTGATACCTTGTCTTCTTCCTCTGAAGAGGACATTGTGGTAGCGGCTATGTTGCTGGAGCCAGAGTAAAAGAAGTAGATTCATGATATCAATAAGAAATGAAAAGTGTTTGGAGAGTTTTTTACACTCTTTGAGGATTTGATCCACGACGATAAAAAGTTCGATGTAAAAGCTCGCTAATTTCGGACAATGCGTTGTCCTTGTACTTGATATCATAATAAAATGGATCTCCAATGTCGTAAATCACTTTGTACTCTTGTACGACAATAATAAGCTCTTCTTCAAAATTGCACATTTCACAGCTTTACTCTAATACAAAACAACAACAATACCACCTCACCAAGAGTGTAGACTTGAGGGGAAGAGAGGAGGGAGTGTTTGAGAGGGTGTAGTGGGGGTAGGCAACGGCCGCCATGACAGTAGCGTACGTGTCTGTCCGCTTTCAAAGCGGAATAGAAAACCACGCACCGTACTGCTACGCTACTATGCTGCTACCATGGTGCTACGATGGTTGTCGGTGTGCGCAGCTCCATTGCAAAGCATGGCAAGCGAAAAACATACGATACTGCTACGATACCGTACTGCTACGCTACTATGCCGGTGTGCGAGGTCCTTTACACAGCAAGTAGCCTATTTTGCACAACTTAGAACATAAATTTGAATTACTTAGAAGTTACTAAAATCATTTAGCCATAGAGCCTCCTCCATTGTTAAACATTAGAATCAAGTAAGGTTTTCTTAACACCAATTAAATTTTGTCAATACAAAAAAAGGAATCGTTAAAGGGCACAAGTTTTCTTATCTCATTTTGGACATAAACTTTGTAAACTTTGAAAATGGCTATTGGGTTAAGTTATCACAACTTCTAATTAAAAAAAACCTTCAGTTCAAGTTCACTTAATCTCTATCTGAAATTTAATTGGTGTTAAAATAACTTTATTTAAGTCTAATGTTTAACAATGGAGGAGGCCCTATGGTTAAATGATTTTAGTTACTTCTAAGTAATTCAAATTTATGTTCTAAGTCTAAGATAATTTTGTCAATTTAAGACATGACTTATTTTTGCCAAGCGCTCGCAATTATGTATGTTTCCAATCCAGGCTAGCTCAAATGGAGCAAAGAAATTGAAAGAAGAAGGTCGTGGCAAGAGGAAGCGAGACTTTAACACCACTGAAGGCAAAGCTCGCCCTACGGTATTCAAACCTCCGCCCACTCTCCTTGATTTTGAGACGACCCTCAGAGTGCTACAGCTGCTTCTAAAGTAAGGGTCACATTTTCTCTACTCTCTGCCTTCTCCTTCATCTCTCAGAATTTTCTTCTTTCCTTCAATCATCCAATATTTGAATCCTTTCTTCCTAAGCTCCTCTTTCCCTCTACCTCTCCTTCTGTGATGTCATGAAGAAGACCATACCTTCTAAGGATGTGTTTGATCCAGTTTGCTTTGTACGAAAGAATCGCATCCAAAATGGTTCTATTCTCACCCACTTTTCTGAGGACTTCTTCATTTGTCACCCTGTCTGTCCACCTTATCTTCTCAAGTCTTCTCCAGCACCACATTTCAAAGCTCCAAGTATTCTTTTCCATCTTCCTGAGAGTTCAGTGTGATGTTCCAAGTGTGGAATTTCCTCAGTTCCAAACTCAGCTTTCTGGTCAGCACTAACCTCTTGTTGAAAGCTTCCTTGGTCATGGCGATCCTTGACCTAATCTCCTTGGTGCAGTGGGCTCCTTTGTCCGCAGACTTCCATGTACTTGTACTTGAGCTGCTCAATGATTTTTTAGCTCCTGGTTCTCAATTTTGATTTTCAGCAGCTCTTTATTTTTGAAATACCCATCACTTTTGACTTCTCAATTTGATCTCTCAATTTGATCTCTCTGCCATATTTTATCCTTTTTCATCTGCAGGGAGAAGTTGGGAATTTAATGCACAAAAAATTGTTTATATTCAAAAATGTATGTGGGTTGGTGACTGGCAAGATCGACAGCAAATGATCGGTGAAAGTGCTCTCTGACCCAACCCTAGTTTTTCCATTAAAAGTTGGACTGTACCTACCATTCTAACCCCCATTTCAAATGGTTGCCATAGAATATTCCAAGTACCTATTTTTAATTTTTATTAATATTAACTATGGTTAATTTAATTAAATGGTTAATTTAATGAGAAAAAAATAGTTTTTATTCAAAAATTAATATGTATAACTTATAGGTAGGGACATGCAAAATTCGTATTTGCGATAAAACAAATTCATACGGCTAAACGAGTGAGAGTAAACAGATGGTGTCACGTGGTGCAGAAGTTAAGTTGTCGTGTAAGTACTAATTTCGGTGTCTTCCAAAATGTGGTCAATAGTTGGGTACAACATTTACAAAATTTCATTTATTGTACTCACATTTTGATAATTTGTTCTTATATAAATATAACTCTACAAATAGGTGGCCTTTTTTTATAAAAGTGTGAATTAAATGTTCTAACTTTATATAGCTAGAGCCCGAGACTGTGTTTACTAAACACGTGAACCAAGATTTTAACCTAAAAACAGATTCTGATAGGCGAAACCTCATTAAAAACAACGCGTCACTATGGCAACCACCATTTTAACTTTCAGATAAAAGTTATCAGGTACTTACACCTCTTGATAAAAATGTAATGGATAAATACATTTTTTCTGGCAGATAAATGCTATCTTGCAGTAACAATACACACTTTTAACTTATCCACCAGATAGAAATATTTATCTACCAGGAGTCATAAGACCAGCCTTTATAATTATAAAATGGATCACAGGAAAAATTAGTGTTTTCAGGATATCCAAGCATTTTTTATTATAGCATTAAAAATCACGATTTCTACTTTTACACATTACGATACCTAAATTTTGATAGATAGATTTTTTGTTTATAGCCTTTAAAAGATTTTCACGCTAGGTCCAAGCAAGGACATTAATATATATGGACCTTGCTACAGGCGGTCATGTTTGGCAAAATTATATCTTCTTAATTTTTATTCCAGTCTCCATTTTTGTTAGTAGTTAAGTCTTTTATGACAACATGTTTCGGTGCTATTATTTGGTCCAAGCCAAAGTTTATAATCGATTATTTCGATATTGTTATTCATAAGCCTCGAAGGTAATGATATTGATATATCGAGTTTGATGTTACGAAGCCTGAAATGTTTTGTGCGTATTTATACTTGATTTTTCTCTGAATATGTTAATAAATAGTTAAATACACAATATGAACACAAAATTTAGACAGTTTTTTTTTCTAGTTTTTTTTTAATGAATACTAATTTGACTCATATTTACATAAATAATAACATCGCTTTCAGCTAATAATATCATCGCTCTTTGAGAAAAATAACACCACTCCTCCCCTAAAAATGACATCACCTTTTGCATGTCTCTACTTATTGGTATCTTTGTAATATTTAAAATAAATTAAACGTTTGACATCCTTGATCAATATAATGGGCATAAGAACCTATCAACCCAGCTTTAATCATATTTGGATTCAATCTAATTTGTTCTTTCTGTGCATTGTCTCTATAGGATGTAACTATTTGTTTTTAATTGTTTAATCATGATTCTCTCTTCACAGTGACTCTGTTAGCTGGTCCACAACAGAAGCAGCCAAACAGCTGAAAGGGAAGAGGGAATTTCGTCGTTACATCATGCGAGTGGTTCTCAGTCTCATTCAGAAACATACTTCCCTAAAACAAACAGATTCGAGATCATCTTCCAATTTTGTTGAATTCCTACAATGTGGCAGGTACTTGCACATATTGTATAGGGTTTTATAATCCTCAAATATCTTAAAACCTTGAGGATATTTGCGTGTTAAAAAAAATGTTTTAGAGCTTTAATAGTGCTTATTTATTATCCAGCCCCAACATAATTATGAAACAAGCTTAACGGGTCTAAAACATTAACTTTACTAAATGTATGAATGTTATAATATGAATGAATGAATGAATAACAACAAAAAATGCTTATATTTAGCTACCATTTCTATTTAATATAAAAACTTAAGAATTATTATAGTACAATAGAGTCTCGGAAACTAAACGCTCTATAACTCGACATTCCGTTAACTTGACACCGCGCGGTGTGCACACAGTTGTTGCCAGTCATCACAACCCAAGGTCATTCAACTGTATAACCTTGTTTGTTTGTATAACACTCAAGTGGAACAGTCGTGCTGTGGTGTTTTTACAAATGCTGTGTTTGTTAGTTTTCCAATTCAGTAACGTGTTATTCAAATCAATACAATATTATATGTACAGTACTGTACTGCATTTCTCTATATTACATGTATGTATATACACCTTTATTAACACGTAATATATTGTACTGTACCTACTTACTGTTACTGTACCATACAATACTACAGTACAGTACAACTGTACCTATAATATTTGGTACTGTACTGTGATTCATCCTTGTTTAGTAAACAGGACATCTGAAAAGAAAAGACAGCAAATCAATGTCGCCATGGAAGTGAAAGTGGATGCAATAAAGAGATTTGATAAAGGGAGATTACAATTAAAATTTATGTAGATTTAGGTGTTGGCCGTGGAAGAAAGAACGGTCAGAAATTGAGTCTTGGTGCACAAAAAGAGTGTGCACAGAATATTTGAAGGAACGAAAAAGTATGAAAATAGTAGAATATGAAAAAGTCAGTGAAGCGTTTTATCTTTGGTAGAAAGGACTTAGGGAAAAGGCATCACCTGTTTTAGGACCTCTCTTACAGGAAAAAGCCCTTAAATCCATGAACAATTTCAAGAGGAGAGCTTGACTTCACTGTGAGCACTGGATGGCTGGATCGGTGGAAGAAGTTGATAAGGGATTAAGGGGTGAAAAACTTTCGGTTGATATCAAGAGTGTTACTAAATTTAGGAAAACTTTTCAAGATTTTATAGAGAAGGAGAGGCTTTCCAGAGACCAGATTTATAACTGTGATGAAAGTGGTTTAAATTTTCATATGCTTCCTAGAAGAACTTTGGCATCAAAGGAAGAAAAATCTGCTCCTGGCTATAAAAAAGAAGCAAGGATAGAGTGACAATCTTAGCATGCAGAAATGTAACAGGTGAACATAAGTTGCATTTTACACTTATGGGAAAAAGCAAAGAAAACCACATGCATTTAAAAACATTAAAAAGTGTAATAGTGGAAGTTTTGATTTTCCTCTTTGGTACAAGAACCAGCAGAGTGCGTGTATGAGTGAAGAAATTTTTAAGGAGTGGTTTGTTCAACAGTTTGTTCCTGCTGTTGAAAAGTTTTTAAAATATAAAAATCTGCCAGGGAAAGCACTTCTCTTGCTAGACAACGCGACAACACACCCTGATACGGAGAAACTCCAAGATGGAGATATTAAAGCCATGTTTCTTCCTCCTAATGTCACTGCTTTATGCAAATTCCTATCGTCTTTAAAATGTTAGCGATAGATGAGTGTTTTTTTTTTATTTTTTTATTTAGCACCGCGTCTTACTACCCGTTCGGGTTATACCTTAAGTACTAATTACGCTAATGGATTAGGATTGGGAAGGTTGATAGAGGAAGTGAGCCCGCATTTGCGTGGAGAGAGAGTGGAAAACCATTTAGGAAACCACCACCCAGTTCACCCGACGAGATTCGAACCTCGTCTCCCGTCCTACGGCAGTCGGCTCAACACGACTAGCGCGTTAGCAAAACGCCACCGAGGCGGGTTAGATGAGTGTTGTAATATGATCGAAAAATTAAAAAAGATTGATTTTTTTGGTGTTGTGGGATGGATTTCTGAATCTTGGAATGAGCTGAAGCCTACAACCCCTGTTTGTTCGTCGAGGAAAACTTCTTGATCACACGGGAAACAAGTTTGATGACAAAGATCAGGAGGAAACAAACATTCGTCTTCTGAAAATCAAATGCAGAAAATTCCTGGATGTGAAGGTTTCAACTAAGGTGAAGTTGGAGAGTGGTTGGCGCAAGGTGAAACAAGTGACCTTATCTACGATAACGATATAGTGTCAGCGGTATATGAAAACGAAAAATAAGATGAATCGGAGGATGAAGTCAAAGATGACACAAAAATTAAAAAGATGAGTCATAGTGAAGGAATAAAGGCTGTTGAGGGTGCCCTGTATTATTTTGAACAGCAAGGTGCATCAGCGATGGATATTTATATTCCTCCACAACTTACGTGATGACGCAGCTAGACGCAGAAATCAGTATGAAGTATGAAAACAACTGAAACTCAAGTTTTTTCTCAAAACAGAACTGGGTTTTATAAATTCAGTACGCACAAGTAAGTTTAAGTGTTTATAGTTTTCATGTAAGTTAGTTATGTAGTATACCACATAGTAGGTACTTTATGTAAATTTTAATTTTACTACAGTATGTATGTATGTGTAAATTGGCACTGATTGAATAATGTAACACAGTTTAGGGTGTCCAGTTTTAGTGTGTTGAGTTATAGACTGTACATAGACTTTTATAAACTGTATTTAGAAACTGGGCAAGTAAGTTTAACGTTTTATTTATTTTATGCAAGTTCATTCGTAAAACTTAACTTTTCAATAACTCGACATCATCTCAGTCCACAATAGGTTCAGTTTTCGAAACTCTACTGTAAAAAAACCACTTTTGTTTACCATAGTTTCTAGGTTTTATATTCTAGCTTTGGAACATTTATATGTAAAATGAAGATTCAGATTCAAGTATTATTCGTCAAATCTTGTATCGCTAAAATCGTAAAATTGTGAACTGTGTTCCATTTTTCTTTATATAAGCTATAATTTGTTTGTTCCTATCTCTCTTCTCTATTTAAACTCAAAGATTATACTAACTTTTAGTATGTCATTATTTTGAATCTTTGGCAGGATTCTTTATGAGCGGTGTGTGACCAAGATACAAGAAATAGCAGACTATGACCTAATTTCAACGGTGGTCGCTCTCGAGTGCTTCTATGAGCTGCTCAAAATCTTGCTTGCGCGTTACCAGACCAATGTCACCAAGTACCTAGCAGACATAGGTTAGATTAGTTGAAACATATTCTAGTTTAAATTATAAATTAAATTATACGTCAAACTTTACTCCTTTCAATACTTACTAGTATTGATAGAATCACTCTTAGTAACGTTCCAACAGCTTAGCACAGTTGGTAGCTTGTCTGCCTACTGAGTTAAGGTATCAGGTTTGATTCACGGCATGGCTTAAAATTTGACGTTGATGAAAATATGAGTCTACTCTTTCACAGTGATAAATTGATGGCTGAGGACTATGTTGTGCCTATCCTAGTCTTAAGTTAAATTATAAGGCATATCAAGCTATGACAGGCCTAGCCAGCCGGTAGTGAAAAAGTATATGATTTAAATAAAAAACTGACCCAGGTCACAGGCTGGAAACATTAATGGATGTAAAGTAAAAATCTTGCTAATGCAATTTTATATACTTCACATCTTACTTCTTAGCTTTCAAATTCCTGTAAATGATGATTCTGGCAATGGCATTTTTTAAAAAATGTGGAATTATGTTATTGTGTTATTAGTTTTTTTTTTTTGTTTCATTTTAATGTTGGTAAATTTTAAATGTATTCCAAATTACCTTTGTGTGGGTAGGATTCAGAATGTTGCGCAAAAGTTATGAATCTATCCATTTATATAAGTCGGAAGGGATTGGTTATTTCTCGCAAAGTTTCAGGCGCGAAACAAAGCACACTTCATGTTTCCGGCAGGTACTGTTAATTCATCACTGTTAATCTCTTTTGTAAACATTCTTCTTCTTTGTTCTGGAGCAAGCTTGTAATGAGGCAAACACATTTTGAAGTGTGTGACACTGTGACTCATTGGTGCATTGTCTCTCAACAGCTATTGGTTAGATTTGCAAGCGAAAGAGCTTGAAAACGATATAAATTCTGTGTTGAAATGAGGGGGGGAGGAAGTAGCATGCCAAAATCAACCATTTATTATGAGTATGAAGCTCCAGACAGGAAGAATAGATTATAGTGGTGTCAAACAAATAATATTTAAAGGTTATCAAACCTAGATTTAGTCTAAAATTATTTTAAAGCATAATTTTTCGTTCACATCCTAATACTTTGTCTCATTTTTCGTCTTGCAGTAAAAATGTTGTTCCCGCCCATCCCTAAACAAAAAAAAATCCCTTGGTTGAAAAATTAAAAAAATATTGTTTTTTATATCTACCATATTTGTTCAATTCTAAGACACTTATTTTTTTACCCTTTGAACATCTCTAAAAACGGGTGCGTCTTAGAATCACAGTTTTTTTCGAACAATGCTATTGATGGCTCAGAAGACGATAAACTATGGAATAGTGAAGATAAAGATGGCTCAAAAGAATCAGGCTAATACTGATTCAAAAGGAATTGATAATAATATAACTATGATAAAAAAAAGATACTAATTTTGTTAGTAAAGTTAATTCTATAATAACAATATTTCTTATAATAGAGTATTTTAGATTTTTATTTTATTTATTTTCTTAGAATCAAAGCTTTTTTCTGTTGGTGGTGCTAAAAATTAAGGCGTATCTTACAATCGATGGGTCTTAGAATCGAAGAAATACCGTAATTGGTTTGATGTTTTTTTCTAAATATACTTTTTTTAAAACCTGTCAAGCATTATTAGATTGGTTGTAGACCAATGGCGTTATAAAAGTCAAATATATAGAAATGTGCAAATACATGTAAGCTTAAGTCAGTTCTAATAGTGTTTTGAACTTCACTTTAAAAATTTGGGTATTCAAAATTTTTCAGTTTAATTAGTTTGAATCAATCTTAATTATTTTATAGTAAATAGTCTGCCAATTTTTATTTTTGTCTGATTAAAAAAAACTATAACTTAATACATATATATTAAATGAGTTAATAACCAAATTTGTATTATAACATTTTTAACAAATATGTAGTATTCTAAAAGATGTATATTTGTTTTTATAGTTTATGAATGTATCTACTACAGCAATTGATCCTGAAATATTTGTAATATGAATAATTGCTCAATATTGCTCCTAAAACTCGAAAAATACTCAATGATTTAATTTAAACTAGATTCAAACTCTACTTGAAATTAAATATTTTTACCCCTCCCCTACTTAACAATCAAAAAATTATATATTATTATCTAAAATACACATTTATTTTCAATTAATTGTAGTAAAATGTTATTTTAAAATTATTTTTATACATCAAATCTAAAACTTGACTCACATATTATAACAAAAATATACAAAATCAAAATATATATTCACATCCAATGTCCTTTCCCTGTCCTTGAGGTTTTTTTGTTTCTCTTACATGTTCTTATCTAAGTGTCCTATATTTTTCTTTACCAATTTCCTTTTCTTCCCTTTTGTGTTTTTTGGTTTCCTCTTTTAGGAAGTTGCGTTGCACGTTTCACACTTCTCCCTGATGAGTTTCAATAGAATGAAACCTCAATTGGGTAGTAACGAGTGAATTTCTTTAAGAGGCAGCCATTACCTCTTTGTCCAGTGGCAGCAATGTAAAGTGTGAACTGTGTTCTTCTTTTCATTGTAAAAGCCATATTGTGTTCGTCCCTTTTATATGTTTCTATCCACCTTTCCTATACCTTCTTCCAAATACATATTATATAAAACATAATTTAACAACCTAGCGTATTCACCCAACCTAAAATGGTAGTAAAATTTTTATTCAAAAATTAAACTTTATACACTTCTATTGTATACGAAAAAATATGCAACTAAACTAAATATTATAAAAACCAAAATTGAATGACGGAAATCATTTTGTTTTGGAATTTAGCAATGTGTATAAAATAAATATTTTGATAAAATTTTGAAAACGTGAAAATTGATTTCTTCATTTTAATACAATATTTATTACTTATCAAAGAGTAATTCACAGTAAATATACGCCTTGAGAGAAATGAGCTAGCTTCAATCTACTTTCTATTCTTATTGTTTAAATATTCAAATCACAGTAAATATAGACCTTGAGCAACATGAGCTAACTTCAAACTTCGTTCTATTCTTATTGTTTACACATATTCAAGTCACAGTAAAACTGTTTAAAGCAAGAAGAGATTAGTAGCGACCCGCCTCGGTGGCGTAGTTGGCTAACGCGCTAGTCGTGTTGAGCCCGACTGCCGAGGACGGGGAGATCAAGGTTCGAATCTCGGTCGGGTGAACTGGGGGGAGTTTTTCCTAAATGGTTTTCCACTCTCCCTCCACGCAAATGCGGGTTCACTTCCTCTAAATTCAACCTTCCCAATTTCTAATCCATTAGCGTAATTAGTACTTAAGCGTATAACCCGAACGGGCAATAAGACGCGGTGCTAAATAAAAAAAAATAAAAAAAGATAGTAGTGCCTGAGACCGCATTCATAATGAACCCTGTATCACTATTAACATGTGTATTTTGGCTTTTTAAAAAATAGTAAAATTTGATCCTACATTGATTCTAAACAAAGTGACTCAAAGGTATTTTGGGGGTCATCTGAAAGTTTCTGAAACACATTGCCTTAATAACCTGCGGTAACTCGATTTTTAAAGGTGTTAATGCTCTTGGTGGTGTCGACGGACAGTTAAAACGTTTGATAGAGGACTACAAGAAGCTCCTGGAATATTCCGTTGAGTCCGAGGAGGACCATATGGACGGGGAGTTTGAGCCAACTATCAGGAAGATCACCCAGATTGTCGTCTCCACCCTGGCTTTGCTGCCCCTCCACCTGTCAGAGGGTCATTTGGAACCAGTAAGTATTTCAATAGTCTTCAGCCTCTCGGAAAGGCTGGTGAATTCTCTTGTCTAGAGAAAAAAAACCAATAGTGCTCACAAGGTTTAAAGTATTTCTCTCATAATAGACTGGATTGCTGTTGACGGCAAGGTCAGGATCTGAATCCCGGTTGGGTGTACTGAAGTGGCTTTACCTAAATGGTTTCTTACTCTTCCTCAGTGCAAATGTTATTATTGTTGTTCTAAACATAATTTATGTTCTTTTCCTTGAAAAGCTATTATTTTGTTTTTCATTTCGAGGTTGAAAAAAATCTTACTAGCTAATTTTTATTAATATAATATGATATATTTATTAAACTTGATTGAATTTTAAAAAACTTCAGTTCACAGAGCCCTAATTTTATATATATAGTTAAGTGTTTTATATATATATGTGTGTGTGTGTTGGGCTAAACCACATTAATTAACCCATTAGAGTAGACATACGGAACTGTTCTGTATGATAAGAAAATGGTCCAACAACCGACTTATGGAACTGTTCCGTTCACTTCAAAGACTACATGTTTCTTTTCTTCCGCAAGCTCTAAAATGTACAATTTCATACCAGTTTATTTATACCATGGTCTGAAATCAAGTAGGTCGTGAAATTCTCATTTTATTGTGAGCTTGTTATTATTTGGTTCTTGTGAATGTGAGGAATGCCAGGCCTCCACCGTGGTTCGGATTCCACGTTAAACTGTAGGTCCTCCATTTCATCTCACAATCACCCTACCATTGCACATTAGCGTAAGTGCGTATAACCCGAACGGGTAGTAAGACGCGGTAATATAATAATATTATTTGGTTTGTTTATAGTTTAGTTATCTTTGGATTCAATCCAAACAAATGTGGACAATAATTGTGGGAAAAGTGCTTTTCTAACAAAAGAAATTGAAGATTTATTAGATTTATTAGTACTAATTAGGGATTCAGAAATAGAAATAGTGAAGAAAGTGATAGAGATAGTGTTGTGGACAGTGTCACATAATTATAATGATTCAAGCAGCAAAGAAGATGGAATAGAGTTAGCTCAAGGTGATTGTATTACAAGCTTATCATACAATAATGAACTATTAAAGTTGTTTTGTGTCAGTATAAGACATTAAAAAAAGTATTTAATCAAATTCAAAACAAAATAATAGATTCAAATAAAAGCGAATACCAGAAAACATTTATTTTGAAACGCTGCAAAAAAGCCTATTTTTACATGCATTTAATTCCTGCCACTATGTACATTTATGTGAGAAAATGTTACAATGTTAATCAGTTAAGAAAGATAATAGCTCTAAAACAAATTCTGATTCTAAATTTGAAGAGTAAAAAAATTAATCTTGAATTCAATAGTTTCTCAGATCCTCATTGAGATCAAGATCCAATTTCAAATTTATTTATTTCTAATACTTGATAACAGTTGTGCACCAAGATTAAATTGTGCACTAACCGTTGAATTCTCATTTGCATAATGTGCTATGAGCTGTGCAAGTCACATCAGGCAATCTTCCTCCTTCAACCCCCCCGCCCCAACCACTTGTTTTTTTACCTTTTTTTATCTTGCATAAATAGGTTTATGTTTGGTGTAAAACCTATGCTGAGAAGAAGCACATGTTAAACGAAGTGGCTGCTAAAATCTTTGTGTCCCTCTTGCTCCAACTTCATCGCCCGTTGCAAGACAAGAGGACAACTTATTGAGAGCATGGCAAAACTACTTTGCAGAGATATTGGACAACTGGACCCAGTAAGTGAACCGTCCTCAATGTAGAGTTTTATACACCATTTGTATTTTTAAAGAGCTTTCACTAAGGTTGTGTTTAAGCAGAGGACCTTAATTTTTACATTTAATTTGATTAAAAAGTAGAGTTGGGTCAAATCCATTATTTTACGAATCCGAATCTCCAAATGGAAATGTGAAAAGGGCAAGAATAAATTAATAAATAAGTGTGTTTGTTCCTATCTATACCTAACTTAACTATCCTTTCAGGTTGGCTTCCTTCACTATCACTTTACATCAATGTTCACTGTTTCTACACTGTCTTATTATACATTTCCGAGCCACTAGGCAATATTATTAATAATTGGAAATAACCTGCAGTGGATTATAATAAATATTGGAAATAACCTGCAGGTGGTTGAACTGGCCCATAATTATGTAATCACTTGTTTGTGGGTGGGTATGAATGGAGGGGCCGAGGGCTGTTGGTGTTGTCAGAGCCAAGTGGTAAGAATTTGAGCTTAATTTGATATAATATCTTTAATGATGTTTAGACAAACTATGCTGGAGACACAAACAATGGCTTTCACTGTGAAAATACATATGTTTCGCTCTTTACACTGCTGCCATTGGACAAAAAGGTAAAGGTCGCCTTTAAAAAAAAAATGTTGCTACCCACCCACAATTTCAAGCATGAAATAATTTTTAAGTTTCATTACATGGAGCGAATGGCAAAAATTATAGGGTGTGCATAGAATCTAAAAGTATGTTTTCAGGAACAAAGAAAAAGGTTTCCCAAAATATTTTAAGTTGAAACTTGAATAATATTTTTATTGAAAATCCTTTCAATGGAATAAAACACATTTATAATCTTAGTGGGCTATTTTCAATATTTCTTAAAACATCATTTTAGGACGTTGCCTGACCAAAGTGGTGGAATACAAAATAGTGACTCAGAAGCTCCGTATGCCTTTATTCTCACTATTGTGCAGCGCCATCAACGCCAACTTGAACGAAATCTTCTGGATGGTTAATTGGCTCCGGTCTGAGTATATCTCTCAAATGAAGTCTGGTGTCACCGTCATTGACAATACAGGTTGGTTCCATAATTTGTTTTCAAGGGTGGGCGGATTCAAAAATGTTGCCAATTTTTCTTAGGGAATAACTTCTCGATCGTAAGACTAATATTTAATCATGGAAATTCTCGGGATGCGGATGCTATTTTGGACATCCGCACAGGGCTCTATAAACAGGTAGCTCTCTCTAATCTGTAACCCAACAAACAGTTGTCAGAGTTTCCTTGTGATTTCAAGAGGAAAATAGTCCAAACACCTTGGCACGGCCTTCACTTAGCAACTTAGGCTGATGTCTGATACATAGGGCTGAAAAATTATTATTTAACCTCTTATTGTCCAATTTAATGTCCATATGAGAGGGTAGGGTACAAAACCCGCTATTGTGCAAACATTGAAGTTTTTAAAATATTATGTATGAAAAAAGTGCATTGAGCAAAAACATTTAGTGATAAATAAAATGATAGAATATTAGGAAAATGGTAGAGCACAAATAAAAGTAACAACACTGACACATATTTACACACACTTCAATATTTCGATGCTATTATAGCATCTTTCCAGGAAGAGTCTAATTACTCAGGAGTATTAGTAGGAAGATGCTACAATAGCATCGAAATATTGAAGTGTGTGTAATATGTGTCAGTGTTGTTACTTTTATTTGTGCTCTACCATTTTCCTAATATTCTATCATTTTATTTATCACAAAACATTGAAGTTTGAAACCTTAGTACAGATTTAAATTATGCTATATGTTAGCATTGTGGTTTTTCCATTTGCGGTTCTCTACATTCTTTAAAGTCAAATACTGATCGTGTTTTTATTATTATTGTTACCGTATCCACCCGAATCCAAGACAAACCCCAGTTTTTCAGTGGATCTGGATACATATTTTAAAAGTGGTATTTATTTTATCATGAATGAAGAACATAATAATTATGGTGTACTTATTTTGTAATTCTAACAAATTGTTATTTATTTACAAAACAAAACACCTATGTTGGCTTAAAATCTAATTAGGTTGCAGAATTGTTAAGGAATTTCTTTTTTTTTATTGCAAATATTGCTTTTGCATAAGAAGGTTAACTTTGAAAAAGTTTCATATAAGAATAATGAGAAGTTAATCTTTACTATGACAAAGATAATCGTTAGTGAAAATCAGAGTCTCGTACATACCCTACTCCCCCTAAATACTAATATTGGACTCGACCATTAACATGCTAGCTTGAAGCTTCTAAAACGTGACACTTTCACAATGATATACAGAAAATAAAATAATATAAAGTAAAGGAAACAAGCATCTTTATTCTTATTTTATTTAAAAATGAGGTGGTCCAGTGGCTAAATAATTTTATAATAAAGGAAATTGATAAAACTAAAGAAAAAGGAAAAATAAACTACTAAAAGTAAATTTGATGAAGAAAGCCAACCTAGGGAAAGACAAAAAATGTGGGAAGAATCCAATGCACAAAGGTGACATTTTCTTCCTTTCTTCTGTCTTCTATAGTACAAGTAGTCACACACACATTTTAACACAAATAGAATAATATATTGTGTTAAAATGTGTGTGTGACTACTTCTACTATAGAAGACAGAAGAAAGGAAGAAATGTCACCTTTGTGCATTGGATTCTTCCCACATTTTTTTCTTTCCCTAGGTGGGCTTTCTTCATCAAATTTACTTTAAGTAGTTTATTTTTCCTTTTTCTTTAGTTTTATCCATTTCTTTTACTATAAATTTATTCTTAATTCGAAACCAATGACTTAGGAACATATAATCAAAGATGATAATTTACTTAATTGTATTCAAAAGTTAGATATTTTGTGGAGTTTCACGAATTAAAACAAAAGTTTGGCGTTGCTAAAATTGTTTTTAAAATCAATTTGAGTTTTCTCATCGCGTCTTAATTGACATTAGCGTATAGTATCAATTATTGGGGTAAATTGCACTCCTTACTTTTGGATGTTTGTGGGTTCAGACCTGACCAAGGCTGACAGAATTTTACCTGGAAACGAAAATCCTTATCACAATCTCCTTCACAGGGAAAGTAAATCCATTGGCCCCAATGTTGTTGCAGCATATAAAAGATCGTTGGAAGACATATCAAATACTTTTCTGGCAACATTTATAGGTTCTTTCTCACTTGTTGATAGAAATTCAGTGTAGAAATCAACAGGAAACTAGAGAACTTTCAGGGATCCCCAGTACATGTGCTTTCCACCCAGATGGTGTGGGTTGGCGGCACTA
Organism: Timema podura; assembly: GCA_033556935.1. Taxonomy (NCBI): domain Eukaryota; kingdom Metazoa; phylum Arthropoda; class Insecta; order Phasmatodea; family Timematidae; genus Timema; species Timema podura. The sequence goes on from JAVRXN010000008.1 coordinate 12,732,831, forward strand.
ACCGGATAAAGGGCCTAGTGCGCTCACTGCTTTAGATGGATGGGAAACACATTATGACCAACTTTCGGGTTGTAGACTTACATTCAGTCAAGTGATCAACTAATAATTTGGACTCTGGTTGTTAGGTTTTTTCTTTAATTGTGTATAGGAATAAGGAAGCATCATTAAAGCTATTACAAATTTCTGATTTAAAATAAAACAAAAAAATGCAATCTTGAATCTGATTTTTTTTTAATTTTGAATATCCTTTAAAGCTATTACAAATTTCAGATTTAAATAAAATAAAAATGCAATCTTGAATCTGATTTTTTTTAATTTTGATATCTTAAAATTCAACTATTTAAAGGATACATCACTAAAAAGCATTATAAAACAGATCATTGGGAGGAATTACGCAGCAAAGAGCAGGAGCTCTGCCTCTACTTGAGCCACACCATCCGAGAGCTGGCTATGGTGAGTGGAGTGTCCGTACCGGTGGGCCAAGCTGTCGACACTGTCCTAAATACAGTGGCACACCTCTACAACCTCCTGAGCTCCGTCGTCAAGTACTTCATCATGAGGTCCCCGAAGGACAACCCTGTCTTCAAACTGGTCAAGTGAGTTAGAGTTTGTGTACTTATGGAATTAAAGAAGTGTGGTCCATGACCTGATTTATTCGGTCTGTAAATCTTTATATATTTTTGAATAAATAATAGTAAAAAATGTAAACTCATTCCACATCATCGAAAAAAATATAATGCAAAAACAGGCTCAGTCATCTCACTAGCTATATTGATATGTTATACATTTTATTCTATATTGTCCTTATTAAATGATATTATGTGATTGTTTAAAAATTAAGTGTTATCATAACTTTTCGATGTTGCTTTTGTCTCACTATGCTTTCTGTATTATGCAGATCAGCCCCTAAGCTATGAAAGGTTGGACCACACTGAGCTAGAGAATGTAATAGACAAGCAGCTATTCCCAACGACTCTATTTTAACAGCCGAGAGTTCAATCCACTACACCAAGGAATATCTATTTCATTCACAATATAGTTTCACATCATAATACCATATGAATGCTGGTGCATTTCCTTAAAATCAACCCAAAAAATAACAACCTATTTATACTCTAAATATTTAAATCCACACCAAAATAACACAATAATATTCTTAACGTGATTAGCCCCCTCCTGCCCCCCCAAAAAAAACCCTCAACAAAAACCAAATTGAAAACTTAAAATAAAATTTATCATTACAATTAGTTTTTTGTTTACAGATTATAGAATGTGAAGATTTAAAGTTTAAAAGAGTAAATTTAAATCACTTTTCAACTTGACAAATATTATTTTAATTTTTTCAATTACTTTTAACTGTCATAAATTGTCAAAACTACTGTGAATCATTTTTAGTTTCACTTTATTATGCCCTCCCACTCAACAACTGAGATCATAGGCAGAGTTCGAGGATAGATAATGGCGTTGTCATTCGTTTTAGAATAGTTTCAGGATCAAAGAAATATATGGATCCCTTAAAATGCTACACTCAATTTCTAAATACTGTTTTTGATTCTATAGTCATGGAAATTTACAAAAATAAAGAAAAAAAATAAACTAGTGCTAATTTAATTAAGAATAGGAATCATAAATATAATATAATTATATAATAATAAAAAATTCAGATAGTAACTAAATGTTAACTTCCTTTCTTATAATCCATATGTATAAAAATGAGGTGGCTCAATGGCTAAATAATTTTATAGTAAAGTAAATTGATAGAACTAAAGAAAAAGGAAAAATAAACTGCTAAGAGTAAATTTGATGAAGAAAGCATGTGCATTTTTGCATTAGATTTTTCCTCTTTCCCTAGGTGGGCTTTCTTCATCAAATTTACTCTTAGCAGTTTATTTTTCCTTTTTCTTTAGTTCTATCAATTTACTTTACTATAAAATGTCTTTAATATCCATTCATTATAACATTCATACATCCAGTTAAGTGTTAAATTACTGGTATTAGGCCTGGTTAAGTTTATCCTTTAATTTTATAAGAAGTATTATTTTTCACTTGAAAAATTGAAGATTTTTTTTTAAGGATTTGCGTCTTGAATTTCAAATATCCTTAAGGATTCAAGGGCCCATCTCTATTTCTTTTTCATAGTAAGGAAAACTCAAAAACAATATATTTACATATATTTTAAAACTTTATGTGTGGGTTGTGTCCTACCAGGCTGGAGAGTGTCTTCTTTGTAACCAGCACAATAATGGCTCCAAGATTGAATGATTTAATTAGTCTTGTCACTGTAAGTAAGGAAGTCATCTTAAAATTAATGTTATACCATAAGGCAAGTCACAGGATAAATTATACTTGCACAGCCACATTTTCATGATATTCTTCGCGTGACGGTATTGAAATCAGATAAATCATAATTGTTGACATCCTTAAACGGTGATTTCTCTATAAAAATAGGTGAAATTTAATTTTTCATTCCAACATTATTTTAATAAAAATAGTAATGGTTGTGTTAAGTTAGTGAAAAATTAATAAAAATACATTTGTTAGAACTTGTAGACACTTTGGATAAAGTTCACTACCTTTTTTCCATATATGTATCACTATCTTATTGTCTCAGAAAAATACCCTTGAGAAATTTGAGATTCTCTTATGTTTGAGTAAATTTATTGTTTATTTTATCTCCTTAGGAAAATAAAATCACGGATGAAGAAGAGAATCCAACCAAAAAAAAGAAAGTGGATGATCCGTATTTAGTTAAAAACAAAATTCTCCGGGAGTCCAAACTGATCCCTAAAGTGACACTTGCTAGAGATCTGTACGAAAAAAGTGTAATAAAACTGTCTACAAAAACTAAGGTAAAATTCATATGGTTTTAGATATGTTTTACTACTAAAATATCTAACATTATCTTTCTATTGAACAGAAAATTAGATTAACCTTAATAAATTTGCTATCAATTCTGATAACCAGCCAATCATTTTGCTTACTACCTGCACCACTGGCCACGTGGGATGAGGCATCACTCTTGGTGTAGGCTGTATTGCTGGTGAAAGGAGAAATTAAGGTTCAAATTTTATTTAGGAGCACTAAAGGTGGTTTTCCTATCCTCTCTTTATGCTAATATGGGTGCATAATATCTTGAACAATATAGGTTTCAAAGAGTCAATGATTCAAATATCCCATCTCTAAATACAATCTTTCGACGTCCATTCTTCATTTGTTTAATTAACTGGCATAATAGCATCTGGAAAAACTATCATGATGATTATTTATTTGTGTTAAAACTCGCCTTCCCCATATTCACTGTTAAATCCCTAAACTAATTCAAGCTCGCCTTCAGCAACATCAAATGAGGTAAGGTTAGTTTCTTCCAAATTAGACGCTATTCACTCCATTTTAATAGGAAATATACTAACAATAAAATAAAGATGATAAATGATAACTAAAACTAAAGGTGACCTGGTGGTCTAGGGGTAAGGTGTCAGACTTCTGTGCTGAGGGTCCAGGGTTCAATCCTCGGTCCCGGCACAGATTTATCTGATTGCCAAACCCTTCCTTCACCTCTGACAAGACGTGTATTAATCACAGCTTGTGAATGTGAGGAATGCCAGGCCTCCACGTGGTTCGGATTCTACGTTAAACTGTAGGTCCTCCATTTCATTTCACAATCACCCTATCATTACACATTAGCGTAAGTGCGTATAACCCGAACGGGTAGTAAGAGTGGTGCTAATAATAATAATAACTAAAACTAAACTATGAACAAAATAATTTTAGCAACTGAGAATAAGCCCCCAATAAAGTGTAATTATAATTTGAAGATCATCCAAGCACTATAATTGCATAAACCTATTCTTACACAACATAAAACAAATAATAAAGTAAATAATTTTATAATAATATAAATTGATAAAAATGAAATAAAAGGAAAAATAAACTACTAGAGTAAATTTAATGAAGAGATTCCACCTAGGGAAAGATGTAAAATGTGGAAAGAGTCCAATGCACAAAGGTGACATCTTCTTCCTTTTTTTCTATCTTCTTTAGTGCAAATGGTCACACACACACTTAAACACAAATTAAGTGATATTTCGGCATTGTTACCTTTATCAACACAAAGAGAAGGGTGAATTACCTATATAAAAACACTAAATTACTCCATTTTGAATTCATAAAGAAACTTTCCTCATTAAATTTACACTTATTAGTTTATTTTTACCTTTTATTTATTTTTATCATAATAATCTATCGGTTGTAATTTCTTCTAGTATACAACTTAATAGCATCATAAAAAGGCTTAAGAACACCAGTAAAACCTACTTTATTTGGAACCTTATGAATTTGAGTGTAACTTAAAACTTTACGTTGTGAAAAAATTACTAATGTAATTATTAAAAAACATTGTGAAATGTTTTGTGTTACTCTTGTTTTGTAGACCAAACTGAAGGTATTGTTAGAGTGCACCAAGAATAGAGACTTTAAGATCACAGCTGATCAGATCAAGAATAAAACTTTTCAACAGATGTAAGTACATTATGAAATTTATCTACATGCACTCTATTTTATAAGGCCCTTCCTTAACCCTTTCCCGGTCCTTTTATAAGACCCCAATTCCCCATCACTACCCCCTTTATTTTTAATAACATGAAAATTTGCGCATAAGTCTATGCTATAAGCAATAACTCGGAATGTAATTAACATATTACGTTGACATTTTTAGAAGCAACTTATTATATTAGGGATCACATTTACATTACTAGGAACTACATATTATAGTCCAAACAAATTATTTAATTACTATTTAAAATTAGTTTTCAACTCCAACTCCCCTTTCTGAAAATTTTCTCAAATCTTGAATACTCTTAAAAATCCCGGGTGTTCTAGGATCACATGCCTAAATAAGGACCAAAAACTTTCTAAAATAAAACCACTGTTCGTCCATAAATAGATAGACTGTCAAAATATGTTGTCACTCGGCATACCAAACTTTTATGACAATGTTTGATATGAACTCTACATTGTTACAAATCAAGCTGTAATAGAAGGACTAGCTTTATGATTGCAAACGTTAACTGTTTAATGTTAACTGCGCCAAGCAACATTTAGTGTTCCTTTAGTAAACATCACACTAACCATTCGGTTTGTCATTTCTAAATCACAGGCGCTGTGTTTAAAAAATGGTGGCTAGGGTCAGAATGTACAGATTTGATTTATAATTGGTATTTCACTTTTATATTAAATATAATTAAAAAATAACACCTCGATACAGGAGTTTAAATCGGGTCTCTTGAATTAGTGTGCCACTGCTCTACCACCAATCCATTAGGGCTTTGTCCTTGTGCTAAGGGTCATTCATCCCTCATAGTTTAAGCAGTGCTGTTATAGGCTTGGGAGATTGTCAGCTGCTTGATTGTACAATGTTGGCGATAGATTCATATCCGTCACAAACTATGTCTTAAAATTATAATGTGAATAATTTGACCCCTAGCACAGTTACAAATCTGGCTCACTCAATGGTAGAGATTGGCACACTAAGTCTAGGGATTTTGGGTTCGATTCTCATATCAGATGTCATTTTTCAACTACATTTAACATAATTATAATGTATCCTTGTGAAGGGGTGTAATCTGTACCTAAGATAATTTACACAACTTGTTATTTTAATTCTGTTTCTTGGTTATTATTTTCTTACCTGTATTGGTGGGCACACAGACTAAATGTTAAGCTTATCTAATATGGTTTGTCTTTGTCAAGAAAGTCGGGGTTCGAATTTTGGTTGGGTGTGCTGAGGGTTACAAGGTAGATTCCTTACCTCTTTCGCCTTAATGCAAGCATGGGTACATTTCTTCTCATTTATACCTTCCTCATTCCTATCCTATTAGCATAAGCAAAATGTGTATAGCTCGAACAGAAATTATGGTTGGGGGGGGGGGTGTCATGAGGGGGGAGTGAATTTAGTGGTAGTTTAAATCTTACCAGTGTAATCTTAGTAATATAACGTGTTTTTGTTTTAGACTTCTATTTCAGAAGGAGAGTGATCCAACTGCCATCTCATCATAAAAAATCTCCACCTGCCCTCGTTAGATTACTAACATTGTGACTCTCAACATAGTGAGCCATTGAAGGCTCATAACTTAATAGACATATTACTTTCTTATTGCTATTTAAATGGTGACAGCCAACACACAAAATTGTGTGTCACAAACTGGATTGGTGTTCTTCTGGAAATAGCTGAACTGAATGTAAATTTTCATTGAACAAAATTGTAAACAATTCTAAGTTATTAGACATTGAAAGTGATTCCAGATTATTTTGTCATTGTTTTGTTATTTTTATAATATACTAAGTGTTTTATTTGCTATAAGAAATTTGAAAGTTGCACATGATCCAAAAATGTTATGAAAGCACAAAAATATAATATTTGGTTATTTTCTTGTTGCTTTATATATAAACAAAAAACCTACTAAAACATATTAAGATAGTAACTAAAGTGGTTTTAAACCAAACCACTGCTTCCTTAGCTGTTCCACAAAGAAAATCTTTCTACTTTAGCGGTTTTGTTTGCGTTCTGGTTTTTCATGTGATTTAAATTCAAGATTGAAAGTTCACATTTTCTCAATGTCTTGTGATACTTTCATTAGGAATTAACGTAAGGTTAAGTGATAACCAATATTTTTTTATTTTAAAATGTTTTGTTAGTACTATCGATGACTTAAAAGTGCTCATAAAGTTAATATCTATCTTCTGGATAGCAAACATCATACATCCACATTAATGTTATTTTATAACAGTGTGCCATATCGTGTTCAATGTGATAAGCTATAATTAGACTGAGATCATATTTTTCTTGCTTTGAAAACTTAGGTGAATATCGGTATAATGATAATGGCTCCTATTAGTTTTACTTTCAAAGAGTCCAAGACTAAAGAGATTCCTCTTTTAGGAAACTCCTTTTGTGTTTTCCTCCCTCCCTCCGTTCCATCCCTCCCTCCCTCCCTCCCTCCCTCCCTCCTGAAAAAACTTAGGCCAAGGGAATTCCCAATTTATTTCATGGGGAGACCGACCAGTGTCAACTGTCGACTTGAACTGTTTTTTTTCATGATAGCCATATTGTGTTTGAACCTGTCGAATCTATCTCTATTTTATTCCATTAACAATATAAATTTTCTAAAATTCTATGTTGATTATTTGTGTTTAATAGGTTAAGTTTGGTTTTTCCTCAAAGCAGGGTTTTTTATTTTTTTCAAATGAATCCAGAAAGTTGTTTTATAGTCAGGAAATGTAAATGTATCTGATGATGTTGAAATAAATAATGTATATATTTAATAAAACTTGTATCACTGATTAATTTTAGACAACCTTCCTTTAATTTAATACAGGGTGTCTACTCACCTGGAAAACCTGGCATTCTCAGGAGGCCTAAATAAATAAAACATTGCTCCAGTATAAGCACAGAGTTTAATTTTCTCTACACGGTGATATCAACAGTTGAATATCTGTCAAGGGTGTCCTGTAAGTTTAATAAATTATGTGTGTATGTTCATGACAGATATTTAACTAGTGTTGATATCACCACGTGAAAAAAAATAAATATTTTGCTATAAAAACTGCAAAAACACTGGCCTATTCTAGTGTACCCTACACCGCAACCTTAAACTGTTATTGTTCAAAATAATTATAAAACGTTAAAAAAAGTTAATTTTTTTCAAAATTAATCATCAATTAACTATTATTATATGTTTTTTTTAAGAAAAACAAATATATATATATATATAAACATTTATAAAGAAAAAACTAAACAGATACCAAATCGCTGGTCGTTTCTTGAAACACTGAAGTTAAAAAAAGAATCACTCATCAATCGTCATTGTATCTTTAATTTGAGGTCTAAGGAATAAATAAAAGTCTTGAGATATTGCTCTATAAAATCGTAATATTAAGTTTTTACAAAATACATTCAACCAATTTAGATATTTGGCCAGGGACAAACAGACATTAACACAGACAGAATTGTAAAATCCACTTTTTTTGTTTTGGACACATTTAAAACAGAGATTCATCAAATCATGGGGTCAAAATTTTTTGTGATTTCAATACTTTCTCTTGACATGAGAAAGTAAAAATTAAACCTCGTATAAGCATGTATATATATAATTTTTTATATTATTGCTGGATTAAAATGTATTCTTGTCCTTATTATGTAATAACATAATATACTTAAACATGTGTACTATATGCAGCTTACTAAAACCCTGTAAACACTAGTGTAGCCTGCATTTAAAAGTAATAGCATTGTAATTGGGACAACTTAAAAAATACAAACACATTTTTTAATTTTAAACAAATCACTCGGTAATACAGCCAGGGTTTCATATCGAGAGGGGTCTATAGTAAAGTTCCTCTTTCGTCCCCTATCTATTGGCCTGGTCGAACATACATTGAAATTGTAATAGATCACAGCTCACTTAACTTAAACAAGCACATACCCTGGTACTGATGGACTAGAGGTTATATAATATTTTAAAAACCAAGATACCATAGAAAGTTGAAAAAAAATATTATATAAAATTATAAAAATTAAAAGCTTAAAATGAAATAAAAACAAACTTGAGTAACTGATCACTATTTAAGTATATATTGACTATATATATCCAAATCATTGGTACATGAGAGAAAAATCCCAAAGCTCATATGGTCTAGTTTTCCGAAGACAGATTCGTAGGGGTTTAGAATCACGGCCAAGGTATGCTGAAGGTAGTTTTCCCTAAGTAGTTTACCCTCTCTCTCTACACGCATATGCGGGTACGTTTCCTTTAAATTATATTTTTGCAATACCCACCTCAATAGGGTAAATATGCTGGTAGACTGGAAGGGACATGAGATTTGGAACACCATTTAGATAATACGAACATATTTATTGCTAGCATTCTACTTTATAATTATCTTTATTATATTATCTATTTAAAGTGACAAATACAGGTCACATAAGATTGACTTATGACTATCTGAGAGAAGGTCTAGTAACTTTTAATATATCATTATTGTTATTAATAGGAACTGATATTATCTATCAAAAGTAACGGGCAAAGATCACATGACTTGACGTATAAATACGTAAAAGTAGATCTAGTAACTCTTTAGTTGTCGTTTTAAGGTCCATCCTATAAAAATTAAACTTTGGCAAAACCGCCGTGATGTTAGACTCGACTTGACCCGTTCAACGGAAGTATAGAGCTGGTTGCATTAAATAATCCGTCAGGGGTTTCTTAAGGCAAAGATCAAACTGTTTATAGTGTCGTGCGCGTAGTACAGAACGTATCGGGTGAGGAACACAAGATGAAGAAGGTGACGTTTGATAAAATACACAACCATACGAGGAACAAAAGATGAGGAAGGTGACGTTTGATAAAATACACAACTATACGAGGAACACAAGATGAGGAAGGTGACGTTTGATAAAATACACAACTATACGAGGAACACAAGATGAGGAAGGTGACGTTTAATAAAATACACAACCATACGAGGAACACAAGATGAGGACGGTTACGTTTGATAAAATACACAACCATACGAGGAACACAAGATGAGGAAGGTGACGTTTGATAAAATACACAACCATACGAGGAACAAAAGATGAGGAAGGTGACGTTTGATAAAATACACAACTATACGAGGAACACAAGATGAGGAAGGTGACGTTTAATAAAATACACAACCATACGAGGAACACAAGATGAGGACGGTTACGTTTGATAAAATACACAACTATACGAGGAACAAAAGATGAGGAAGGTGACGTTTGATAAAATACACAACCATACGAGGAACACAAGATGAGGAAAATGACATTTGATAAAATACACAACTATACGAGGAACACAAGATGAGGAAGGTGACGTTTAATAAAATACACAACCATACGAGGAACAAAAGATGAGGAAGGTGACGTTTGATAAAATACACAACCATACGAGGAACACAAGATGAGGAAGATGACATTTGATAAAATACACAACTATATGAGGAACACAAGATGAGGAAGGTGACGTTTAATAAAATACACAATTATACACTTATAAAGAGAGGGTGGTAAAACCACAATGAAAATCGCAACGTGGAAAAATATTTCTGGTGTTCTCAACCGAAACACGGCCAAAGCTGTTTGGCAGTTGTGTGCGCTGTCACTGAGATAATTTCAAAAGTTAGTATGGATAGAAAAAAATTATGATAATTTTCTAACGAGGTTCAAGCACAAGATTTATGGCTTTCCTAACCTAGAACAGCACTATTTAATATTATAAACTCAACAAGAGTGCCTTTAATCGTATGAAGATAGTTCCATAAACAACAGTAAATGACTATCGATAGTAGCCACCGGCGCTTAGCATTGAACCACGACCTCTATATCTGCGGTCAACTTCTCTAACCACTCGTCCACAAGGAAAGTATGAATACATTGGCCATTTATTATTTTCCCCGCACCACGTCCTGCTTCCCGTTCGGGCTATCAACAAATGCTAATGAAGGAGAAGAGAGTAAGGTAGAATATCAAAGAAATGTATTCACATTTTCTTGAAACAGATGACTTGAATCCCTACTTCATTGTCAATCCTGACCAGTTGTATGTCTTATCCCGCGTGGCCACCGATGCGGGAATCCGAGGAATCTATTGTACTCTTTCAGAGACAACTAATTATATCAGGCCATGACTTTTAATAATTAGCCTAGAGGTAACTGATAGTTGATCGGCAGTCAGTTAAACCCTATTAAGCGAGAAGTCGTAATTTTACAAATAATACTCTTTTCTAGCTCAGCGGGAGTGTAACCTGGGCTCCTTAACTTGTGAGGTAGACGCGTTATCAACTGAGTTGGGTAATCGGATGGTTGGTGTAGCTCTGAGCCAAATACAATCGTGAAGTCTTAAGTGTTAATATTTCAAGAACATTGAATAAAGACAGACAAACGACTCGCATCATTGGCCAAGTGCACAAAGGCACCAGTCTAGCTATGTTCAGGTTACAACAACAACAACAACAAGTGACCTGGTGGTCTAGGGGAAAGGTGTCAGACTTCTGTGTTGAGGGTCCGTGGTTCAATCCTCGGTCCCGGCACAGATTTATCTGATTACCAAACCCTTCCTTCACCTCTGACAAGACGTGTATTAATCACAACCTGTGAATGTGAGGAATGCCAGGCCTCCACCGTGGTTCGGATCCCACGTTAAACTGTAGGTCTTCCATTTCATCTCACAATCACCCTACCATTGCATATTAGCGTGTGTATAACCCGAATGGGTAGTAAGACCCGGTGCTAGTAATAATAATAATAATAATACAACAACAACAAACAGATTGTAAGGGTTCTTTATCCTGACCGGGTGTATTTTGATGATTTTTTAATAGTGTTTCCTTCTCACCCTCCAAGAAAATTCAGTTACATTTTCTCTAAATTCTATCTTCCTAATCCTAACCCCAATTAGTGTAAATATGTGGATATCTCGCATTGTTAGTATGACACAAGGCTCAAAAACAATTTAATTTTTAAATAATATATATATATTTACCAATAAAACCAAAATTATGTATTTGATATCAATATATTGTGATATTATTTATAACTACTAAAAGACAAGTTCGGGGGGGAAAAAGAGATGAGCAAAAAAAGTAAGAAAAATTAGGAAGGGGGTAGGAGAAAGTGGATGTAAGGGGGGGGAAGGGGTCAGCTATATAAAAAGTTTTAACCGAAGAAGACGTGGCCAGATTTTTCCCAAACCCCAGGGGGGCAAAAATCGAACAAAGCCCACATCTGAGTGGGTGGTGTCATAACTCCCGGTATGCACCGCTCCTTTCATAAGAGACAAATGACATGCGACACAGCGTGCGCATGTGCTCAAACGGTTCATATTTATTCTTCTGTCTGCGCATATACAAGGAACACGGATTTTAAAAAAAAAATTTTTTATAGTGATGTTGTTTTTATACTTTAAAGATTCTTGTTTTGTACTCGTTTTTTGTAGACATTTCCTTTTTTTTATTTTATTAAAAATGTTTTTTTTTCTCAAAGGGATCGTGCAGTATATTTATGACAATTTTATCACGGTGAAGCACCAAAACATGACGTTTGAAGTTACGCTTGAAGAAATAGAAAGAGAAGCATCAAAACACATTTCAATAATAATTTCGAAAACGTGAGTTAAAGAAAAGACCCCTTAAAACATTTGAAAAGAAGTCGAGAGTGAAGAACCTCTGGCTCATAACGCTCATACATTCTTAAACCTCTAGGGAGTCTTCGAGCTTTGGATTTAAGGTGGCCGTCTACTTGGAGGAAAATATCTTCACACTGTTGTATTTCTCGTGGAAATTACAATTCTGAGCTCCAAAACCACTAAAACAATCTTAAAAAGTTTTATTATGACTCTCTTAAAAACAAGGAGTCGAACTTAAATATTTATCGGTTCTGGTTCTTGTTCCGATCCTCCAAATACATATTTTAAGGTTTCGGTTAGAGGAAATTAAATGTTCCTGCTATTTTCGGTTTTTAACTAGTTTCCGATTCTTTCAATTTTTTTTATTTAATAGTCACACAACCATTATAAAATTCGTAGGCTTAGTTAGCAACATATGCCTATATTTTTTTTAAATAAAACAAAATAAAAGTTATTTTTATTTTTTTTAAATACAAAATACCGTGACAAAAATCCTTAGTATTTCAAAATGAAATGAAGTTAAAGAAAGAAGGGCATAAAATTCAATTTAAAAAAATATATAATTATAAAAATGTATAATCTTAAGAACCAACGAAAATAATCTATATGAACCTTAAAAGATATCGATTTCAATTCGAGATCTTGTTCTTAAGCAATTTATGTTTAGGGTTCCTGTTCCAATTCTGATTCCTCAAAATTAACTGTTAATTTAAGTTATCGGTTTTGGTAACAGTTCGATTCCCTGGCTTTAAAATTACTTTATTCGTTTTATAAAGGCTAGACTTATATTCATAACCATTCAATTTGATCGCAGAGCTTAGACATTTCTCGTGAAGCATCCTTGAAAATAATATATTTTTTTAATTATATTACTTAAAATGGTTATTAATCCTAGAGAGATAATATGTTGATACTTTTTACCTCCGTTTTGGCGTGAACCTTAAGTTTAAATAACAAACCACTTATTAGATAACACGGACTTTCTGGCTGTCTCTAACAATAAGGATAGGCCTATAACCCAAACTATTGGTCGTTTAGACAAAGGTGTCAGTCTCGTATAATATGATCTATTTTTGATCGGGATGGATCAAGGTTTGAATGCTGAGGTCTTTGTTTCAAAAACGGTTTCTCAGTTCCCTACTCACAAATGTGGATACATTTCCTCTAAATTACACCTTCCTATCCCTACCCCATTAATGAAAAGACGCAGTCAGCCATAGCTGGCAGTAAAAAGCAAAGTATGGGAAGAGTTAGTCCAAGCAGACGGGACTAATATTCGGAGTTCATAGTCTTGTCCCAACCGTTTATAATCCCTTTAGACGACCTCAATGGTCTTGGGGTAAAGTTCTTGCTTCAAGACCCGTTGTTCGGGGGTTCAAACCCAACCGGAGTCGATGGATATTTCTTGAGCGATACAAATCCGTAGCACAACTTCCTTCGGAGGGAAGTAAGGCCGTTGGTCCCTTGTCGATTGTGGCGTGTAAAATAACCCTGGAAACTATGTTAAAATACCTTTCCCGGCAAAATTGGTTCGCCCTTTTTGCTCTCGCTCGTGGAAATTCTCATGTGTTAATATAATCAGTTGGTTTAGAAAGTGCGCGTTAAATACCTCAAATAAATTAAATTAAATATATACACTATTTACTTGTGTTGATATAATATACAGCAATAATATTCCCTCCGTTTATCCTGAAAGGTCCTACCTTAACTGATTACACTACGGCCCTATCATATATGGTGCTCCATAGTGGAACCAAGAAAGGTAAGAATTAATAGCCAAAGCTATTAATTATGCTTTTTAGTGGGAACTACTCCATCTAGATATCATATTCTGAAAATTGACGGGACGATTCCTGGATAGCTCAGTGGTTAGAGCATTGGCGTACTAAGCCAAAGGTCCCGGGTTCGATTCCCGTGTCCAGGTGTCATTTTTCAATTTCCAGAATATGATATCAAGAAAGGTGAGCTTGTTAGCTTTTATAGTAAATGGAGGGTACAATTAATTTTTTTTTTAAAACCTATTTAAATGTGGCATGCTAGTTGGATAACGGGCCCTTAAACGTGCACCCTATAAAATAAAAAAGTAAAATATGTTATTTTTTAATAAAAGGACTAGGTTATTGTGCGGTATTGTAACGGCCACGTTTAAAATTCGTAACAGTCGATAAGATGGCCGGTCTCTCACACAAGAACACTGTGCGCGCGCTTGTTCACACCTTCCCGTGACGAGTTTATTCCGGGGCTTTTCAAAACGATTGTTGCTTTGTTGCTGTTGTGTTAAAATGTGTGTTTCTTTGAAAGCTTTATTTTTGGTTGTCAAGAAAACATGAATAACCAGGTGTGAACTCAAATTGACACAGACGCTTAGCTTAAAGCGTTTAATTTCTAGTATGCAATTTTTTTTAAAAAAATAATTTGAAATAAAATATTTTTATTTTATACCCACGTATTTTTTAACAACCAGGCTATCCGCGCTTAGTGTGAATTTTTTTACGTACGTATATAGTAACTTAAGCATGTAACTAAATCAAACCCACTTCGGTGGCTGTGTGGTCTAACGCGCTACTCTTGAAGTAGACTAGACTGCTGATAACGGGGAGATCGAGGTTAGAATCTCTGTTGGGTGTACTGAGTGTTTTTTTTCCCCACGCAAATGTAGGTACACTTCCTTTAAATATAACCTCCCGAATCCCTAAAACAATTGGCGTAATTAGTATGTAAGCGTATCATTCACATTATGTTTTAAAAGATTTTATCAACAGTGGCTGATAATCACGCTATGAACTTTTCAAAAATACTAGATCCACTAGCAAAATTTTAAAGCATATTCTATTACTCACACTCGTCTTAACTGAGATAGAAGGTAATTGGAATCTTTTCGTTAGGCTGTAAAATTCATTTGATCATAAGGGTGACATATAAAATTGAAAATACTAAGAGGGGGGGAGGGTTGCATTAAAATAAAACCCTCTTTGATTGAATAAAATAGTTAGGCTTATACGATATCTATTACCAGAAATATTTGTAGTTTTGACCATGCATTCTTTAATAAATTGGTGTATTACTACGATATTTCTAAAGATGACAATCGGACCACATTGCATGATGGATCATCATCAGAGCTGCGGGCCGTACAGAATCATGGATCGGGCCACAGGATTGTCATTCCTGTACTAAGGTTTCCCTAAGTATGTATGTAAAGTTTTTACTTCCTAGGTTTCTTGATTTGGAAGTTACAGAGTTAACACACACACATAAACAAATACATATTCTATTTTATTTATATGGGTGTGCATTGCGTTTTTAGAAGTTTAGTAATGCAGTGTGCCTGAATATACAGTAGCCCCATGGCTTCTTTGGTGCTGACTGACAGATCACAGCTGACAGCTGACGGCTTTGAAAAGCTACCAGACCAAATTATGTATCCCTACGCCGAACTATATGATCTGCAAAAAACATGTGTTTAGCAGCTGTCACTTCTGACAGTCAAAATGTAGGTATATACCTAAATGTTGACTGTCAGAAGTCAGCTGTGAGCTGTCAGTCATCACCAAAGAAGCCATGGGGCTACTGTATACTCTGTATTTAGGGAGCCGCCCTGTTGAAGGCACAAATACTCACAATTTGATATTCATTATGAGATTGTAGCTTTGATGCTTCAAAACCACAACAATAATCTTCAATTAACTTGGAATTTTCTCACGTGGTTAAGGCAAAAAAAAATTCAGTCAACTCAAAACGTCAGGTTGTTTATTATATCCATATGGCATATATATGTCAAATTTTAACTTAATTTTGATATGACCAATATTTTTAAATAACATACCACTAAAATTACGAGACAGCTAAACGTCTGCAATGAGTTTCAAAGCTGGGATTCTTTGTAGACTTCCAGAAATTCAACATTATATAACAAGTGGTTTGATTTCAAATATGGCTTATGACAAAATAAAGGTGTAAGGTATCAATCAATATGTTCCTCTAGGAATAAAACCCTTCAATTTTAAGTTGTATGGGTTTTTTTAACCATGAAAATATAAAGTTAGCTAATATTCAATGACATTTCACGCGAAATGTCTTAGTTCTATGATCTACGTTATTTGGATTGGAACATAGAGCTATCCTTCCTTCAACAAATAAAAGTAATTTCTAACAGGGTCACAATATAACATTCTAAGATGGTTGAGGATTGTTTTAGTGGTATTGAGGCCTCAGAATTTGCCAGTTTCATGGAATATTTATCAGTAGCCGGCGCCCTTAAAAGCGTTATTTTCTGGCCCTTGCCGGGACTATAGCGCACTAATAAAATAAATATCCCTAATTAAAACAGAACCAAGAAGTCGCCTCAGTGTAACGAGGTCTGCAGTGCGCGCCACGGGCAGTGCACGACTTGGGAATGAGCACTTCCTCGTTTGGAGGAAAACTGGGACCACCCTTCATGCACATGCGCAGTGTAAGACAGATCACTCCTTTGTTGCTCGTCAAACGGCCTCCAGGGGTTCGTATCTCCAATATCTCCCCCCTTCCATTTTCCTATTAGCCCCTCGACCATATGATTGTGTCTGTTGATACAACAAACCAGCTCGCATACATGGCCGCATGGTCCATGGCGTCAATCTCCTATATACTGGATTGCAGGTGATGGGGAGGGGTTTGAATCTCGACCAAGTGTATAAGGGAGGAGGGGGTGTCCTCCTACCTTCCTCATCTCGAACCCCAATCGTGAGGACATGTCAAGCTTGCGGCCTGATCCATGATTCTGTGAGGCCCACGGCCATTTTCAAACCAACATTCAACGCAGCCTGTTTCATGTTTTTTTACCAAGATTTAAAAATACACCACTTGGGATTATGACATTTCGAAATTGGGCACTATTTGAGCAAATTTAGGAAGTGAGATTAATGTAAACCATTTTTACTCATAGCTCACCAGAAATCTTTCCCTAAAAATGGTTAATTTTACGCATAATTCATTTGAAATGTTTGAACAGTTTGTTCTTTTTATTATTTAAAGGAACAAACTCTGAATAAAATCATGTACGTATTTATCATTAATTATCGTGACTTAAACACAAGACAGTCTAAAAATGTTGCTTTAAAAAAAATTAAACGTCTAAGTAAATAATAGAAAGTACGGTAAGTCTTGAAATTGTAAAGAATTTAATCTTCTTTTTGTAATACAATTATGTAAAAAGTGAGTTTCTTTGACTTAAGGTAGTGACAATATTGATATTTTTTAATGCGGCCGTGTCACTATTTTAAATACTAACAGTAGCCCTTGCGGTTCAACGAGTTTGACAATGGAGGACGATGGAAAAAAAAACGGGAAATAAAAGCTGTATCTTGCCCCCTTCCCCCCCGTGCTTAGCGTCTTATTTCCTACCAAGCCTGTTCACATATTTATTCTAAAGGCTAACGATGAGAAACATATATATTTATACAATGTACCCACATTTGCTTGGAAGAGAGAGAGTAGGAAACCAATTAGGATAAGGAATCTTCTGATACCCAGCATCCACGTTACTGGAAAACTATATTAAACAAGACTGACGCTTTTGCCCGCGTGTCCACAAGTGTGGGTATGTTCCATTACATGTATTATTGCAAGACGATGTCACACTGTGTAGAGAGGAGAGGCGGACCTGTGTTTGAACAACCCATTGTTTTTGTCTAATACCCTCCCCCCCCCCTCCTTCTAGCCCACTAATGAACCGTGGCAGCCCCCCATGACGTCACCACACAAACCGCGACATGGCAAAAAAACACTCATCTATAAAGATAGGTACACACGACACAAATTCTTGTAGGTACAAAAATCTGTGCGAGAAAATGAACAAATCTTGGGCACACCGATTGCATACAAGTTTTCCTCAAGACTGTTCACACGGCAAATGTGATTGCATACAATATTGTGAGCAATATGGTAATTTCTTTGCTTGTGGTGGAGTAATAACAGATATTAATAAAGCAATGCTAAATATACTGCGTTTATTCTTTATATTTATTATGAAACAAAATATAACTTTCAATTGTAACTTTATTATTAATAATTTGATGCCTAGTAAATACTTTACCATCAGGGCCCGGAAGTTGATGACATTGCATCTTTTTTTCTGTCGATTGCGATGGTAGCATAACTTGTATCTAAATACATTTTATGACCCTGATCTTAAAAAAATTACTTTTATTGTGCATATTTGATGGATTTTTACAGTTTATGGCATTTTGTGGCATATGTTTTTGGAATTCTCGGGACAATCTTTTCTTGTTTTTACTCTTATCGTGCATTTTTTGTCGTTTTTAGAATCATTACATAACAATCGTAACACACCACGAGTAAGTTTTTAATACACAAATTCATTATTTCCATTTATTTGGAGCATTGGTTTTTTCGTGTAATTATAAGTACTACCAGACATGAAACAATGAGTATAACCAAATGTTTTCTGACAGAACAGTATTAAGTAAGTTATTATTAATAGGTATATTGGCCATACAATTTATTATTTTTCTTATTTTGCAGAATTTCACATCCATTACCATAAGCAGACAAAAAGAACAAATTTTTATTTTGAATGGTTTTTGTGTTAAGAGCAACGTTTGTATTTTTGAGAATACAATAAATGGGTTTTTATGTGCATATTTTATGTTTTTAAGGGATAGTTGAGCATAAATACACCATTTTTAAGTTCATTTTTAGCGTTTTTAAGGGCATCGACTTCCGGGCCTCGTTATCATATGGTTCATTAGTTCACGTCTGGCAGACTGGCAGAAATGCAAGGGGATATTTATTGTTAAGAATCCAAATGTTATAAAGTAAAAATGACCGGTAAAGGACGTGTTTTATTCCCTGAAATTGTATACATTAAGTTATGCAAAGCAATCTTGTACGTTCTTTGGTTTCACACGACGCCATCTTTAGGTTACAATTTCTTGTACAACTTTTTGTGTAGTGTGTACCGGGATTTAGATTCATTCCCGTTTATTCCGTTCCAAAATTGGTCATCATTAGTTCTTGTATATAAAAAAAACTGTTTGTCGTTACGTTTTGACTGGGGGTTGGATGAGCTTCCAGGAGGATTTATTGTTTTATATTACGTTTACTTATGTCCCGTACACGTGGGGGCGGAGGAGTGATTTCGTAATTAATTCATTAGACGTCAACTATTACCTAGAATGGGATTATTAGCGAAACAAGTAGTTATCATGGAAACTTGGGTGTCGTTTGGTGATAGTACAGGTCGTAGTTGACAGATATATTCAATCACAGGCGCATGCGCAGAAATAATACTTGTAAAACAAAACATCTTTGTTTTTATATATATATATAAACAAAACATCTTTGTTTATATATATATATAAACAAAAATTTTGTTTATTTATTTATATATATATAAATATATATATATAAAGGCTTGAGGTAAGTGGTTTTAAATTATAGATAAGTCGAATCCTATATTTCTCTAATAATAATCTCAAATCCATATTCAAATTCTCGAATCTTTAAAAATGTACAATTTTGGTTGAAGTAAATATATTAAAAATTTAATTTAAAAAAGCTTTTAAGGCTTGGTGCCACTGACAAAATATATTTTATTTGTAATGTCTATTACGTCATAAAAAAATAAAGATAGCAATTTTTTAGTAAATTAATAATATAATTTTGTCATTATTTGTGATTTTGTTACTCTTCCGACACAAGTTTATATAATTCCTTTTACTAATTGCTTAAAATTGTTATTTGAAGTCAAGGTCTTAGTATTTATTGTTTTCAAGAATCTTTTTTTGTTGTTGTTGAGATTTTTACGAATCTCTAATCTCTCAAATACCTTGAGATTCAAGGAATCGAGATTCGACCCATATCTAGTTTTAATTAATGTATTCTATAGCTTTATTAATTTGTTTAATAAGCGATTTTTTCTCAAAATATACTCCTAAGTTTTAATTTATACATGCACAAACAATTTTTTAAATAAATTATATTTTTGTTTATTATTATTATTATTATTATTAGGTGTTCTGTCTCACGACAGAGTAAGTGAACTTAGACTATCAATGTTGCCCCTCTGCCTCCTCCTTAAGCTCCCAAAATGTTCTTCTTTCCTTCAAGTCATCTAATCCAGTATTTGAATATTCCTTATTCATAAGTTCCTCTTTCCCTCAATCTTTCCTCCTATGGCGTCGTGGAGAAGATAGTTCCTCCTAAGGATGTGTCCGATACAGTTTGCTTTGTTACATTAACAATTTCCAAAACAAGGATAAAACCAGTACGAATGTTAGTCATGGATAGTTTCTTGATAGTCTCCATCATTCTTATTTCAGTACAAGTTTATCTACTGAATTTAGTATGAAAACACTACCCATGCATGTAGGGCATTAGAATAGTTAACCAAAACGTTCATCGTGAAACTTAGAAACCAACTTAATCTAAGAACTGCTTTGGTGGTCGCATGGTGTAGGAGTGACTTTAGAGATAGACTGGATTGCTGGTGATTGGAAGATCGAGTCTCGAATCTCGGTCGGATGTACTGAGAGTGGTTTTTTCTAAGTGTTTTCTCAATTCCCTCCATGAAAATTTCGGAAAAAGTCCTCTAATTTCAAATTTCCTCTCTCCTTAGCCAATAGTGTATATATATATGCGGCTAACCCGAATGGATATTAAGACTGGGTGCAGAAAAAAAAACTTAACCTAATACAACCTTCGCTACTATGAGACTGACGTCATAGACCACGCTACCAGTGATTCTGGTTTTAAAAAAGGAATTCGAGTAATCAGACACGTCGTGTTCATTTTCAATCGACCAAATATTATAACAATCGTCTCTCTCGCTTTCCCTCGGATCCAGTCTTGAATTAACACACTTTACGAGCTTTCTATTCTATTCTGAGTTTCATTGAGTTGAACATTCCATTCAACTACCTGTCCTTGGCGGTCGCGACCTTATAAAGAAAACGTTGAAAGAGGAACTAAAGAACAGTCCAATTTTCGTAGGAGAATCATATCTGACGGTTATAAAAACTACTAGCTCTAATTTCATGTATTTATAAGTCAAGTAATGTGATTTGCAGGGGTCCAGTTTGAAAAATAGTTGTACTAATACTGACATACAGTCTGATCCTATTAACTACTTTGCCTACTTGGAGATTTCGAAGCTATTTTGCAAAGCGGGTTGCATCTTAACTTGACGCACTTAAACATCTAACACTATCACATCTATACGCCAATGTACAAAATAGAAAGAGAGGGAAGAAAATGAGAACCTCATCCTGAAAGGACTCTTGTCTATCTGCTGATAGCCCTTTCCCTCTTCCTCTGACGGGTTTATGCAGTCACTTTAATATTTTCGCCTTGAAAACATCGACATGCTTTTTAATTTTACCTTTTTCTTGTTTCTTCTTCTAAATAGATACATGCTACCACATACTTTTTTAATCCACATCTTGGCGGGGAAACTCCAACATAGCATTTTCGTGACCAAACCAAATAGCCTAAGTTGTAGAGGATTTATAAAAAAAATACATTTACAAAAAACTATTTAGAAATAAGATAATTATCTTGTAACACTGTAGAACTATTTTTTGAATTACTTAAGAATTTAGGTTTTTTGTTTCAACGTTATATCTCTAAGACTCGCTAAATAAGACGTAACTTCATTATAACGTGACGTCATTAAGAAGCCGGTTTATTGAAAACTAGAAACTCATGTTGCCACATTTACGGAAATATAAATAATACAATTGTATTTACATGCTTGGTCCATTTAATTAAGAATGTAAAGACAAACTATACAATAATCAAAAAGTAAGAATTACTGTAAGCTTTTGATAACTCTTTAGAAGAAAATCATAGTAAATAAATAAAATAAGATATTTCTAGAATGCCAAATTTTAGTGACTTTCAAATGATGTTGGCGGTCGAAAGGTCCTATAAAAATCAGGGTTTAGGATGTTATCAATTCTGACCACAAAAAAAAGTATGTTTGTATTTTCTAAAAGGTCCTTCTTATCAGAATCTTTCTATAGAGGCATAATCTTTACGAAGAAGATTATTCGTAAAATTGTAATGAATAAATATTGCAAAGATAAAGATTTATAAACATGTAAACATAACCATCTACTTAGTGATTGCCAATCTGTCTTCCGGCCTGTCCATGGCACATGTACAGTACCTCTCATTAAGGTAACTGATGATCTACAGCTTGTGATGGACAAGCGACATGCAGCAACACTAGTAGTCCAGGAATTTTGTCGAAAAAAACAGGTAAACCCGGACAAAATTCGGAGAAAGCTGAAAATTTCAGGATCAGCTCAGAATTACATGCCTTACAACATAACAAAAGTCCCCTAAAATCCAAGGCTTGGCTTTTTTTTTATAGAAGACCCTGAAGTTCTAAAAGTCCATAAATACCTAGAAATCGTTTTAAAGCGTGCAAAAATTAGAAGAACGCTGAAAATTTTAGGATCGACTCAGAATTATATACTTAGCAACACATAAAAAGTCTCTAAAAGTTCGAGGCATGGCTTTCATGGCAGAAGACCTCAAAGTTCAAAAAGTCCATAAATATTAATAAGGTGCCTTACTATTAACTTGGGTTCAAGGTCGGGGGAAAGAATTAATAAGGAATCAGCCATGAAAATAGTTATTCAAGGAGTTTGAACTCAGAATTATAATAGCTTTAAAACAAACATTAATTAAAAATGTCCTTAAAAGTCCCGAGGTTTGGATTATTTGGCAGAAGACCCCAAAGCTCAAAAACTCCATAAGTACCGTACTTATAAATTATTTTAAAGCGGGAAAAAATTAGTGGACTGCCGAAAATTTAGGATCGACTCAGAATCACATGCTTTACAACATATCAAAAGTCTCCTAAAGTCCGACGCTTGGCTTTTATCGGTAGAAGATCCAAAAGGCTAATAAATTAGTAAAGCATGAATAAAAATGAGTTTCAATCGTGTCCCAGCTAAATTCATCCCCAAGTGAATTCTTAAAGTTAACACACACAATTCTCTCAACTCGTTAATAAATTTAATATAAAAGTTTATTTTTCAACAAATATTAATTAGGTCGTCCACGTTTTCTTCACTATCCATAGTGATAGACGGTGAAGGGTAGTTGCTGTATACTTCTCCAGAACAGTGACACATTGTAGAGCACGCCAGCCCGCTCTTCTTACATTCGCAACCTTTCTTGCAGCCACAACAGATAAGATGAGATGCAGGAGCTTTTCTGGACTGGAGGGAGAAATGGCATGATAGGAACAAGCTCCTATTAACACAACAAGACGAATAATTCGAAATTTTGCAATTTTCTTTCAAATATATTATATGAATTTAGATCAAATAAATTATTATTATTTAGCACCGCGTCTTACTACCCGTTCGGGTTATATGCTTAAGTAATAATTACACTAATGGATTAGGAATCGGGAAGGTTGAATTTTTTTAAAGGAAGTGAACCCGCATTTGCGTGGAGGGAGAGTGGAAAACCATTTAGGGAAAACCACTCCAGTTCACCCAACCGAGATTCGAACCTCGATCTCCCCGTCCTCAGAGGTCTGGCTCAACACGACTGGCGCGTTAGCCAACTACGCCACCGAGGCGGGTAAATCGAATAAATTAAAATGTAAGCAACAAAAAAAAATTTCCTCTTTAATAATATATTTACCTTTCCAGTAAGCTGCCAGCCCCAGTCCGTTGGTGTGAGCAGATTATCTAACCACTGTTGCACCTGCAGATACACTCTAAGTGAGTGTCGACGGACAGCAGCACTGGTAGGTGGAAGCACGCACGGTGATGTCGAAAGTAGCAGTGCCTGATGAGCTACAGTTTGGACATATATTTATAATGCAGCTCGTCTAGGGAGTTGCAGTTTTATTTTTTGTTCAGAGACAAAATAAACAGTTCTCCTGATGAAGCTACTTCCTCAGGAGTAGCAGAAGGATCATTGTAAATCAGCACCTTCCTGGACAGCTCTTTATCATTTTGGAGGAGGTCAGAAGCCAATTTCTTTCCTTTTCTGAAAAGGATAGATATCACAACACAACCTGTCATTGCATGAGTAAATAGGGGGGTGTTATTTACAGGACCTAGATCTTCTTGGAGCTCCATGATATTGTGAATCTTATCAGGTTTGCCTGTTTTTCCAGGAACTAGGAGAGAGAGAGCTTACTGCTTGAAAGTGGACGCACAGCTAGCATGGTAAGTACATCTGTATCAGTTGCTATAACAGCTACATGTTTCCCAGCTGATGACTCAATGGCTGTCGAAACAATGAGACAATCTACATCTTCGCTTGCTAACTGGACCAGGATGCCACAATTCCGTAGGATGGGTGTTAGAAGTTTGATAAAACTCTATTTATTTTTGCAATTTGCTAGAAACTCTTCCTGAGAGGATGTGGCAACCATGTCAAGATCTAGTGCTGAACCTACCAAGGTTTTCTTGTTGCTCCGGTGCTTCTGCTCCTCCGCTTTAGTGTTCGGTGGACCCTCATACCTGTCAAACACTACTGTAGGTATCACCTCTATGCAGATGATTTACAAATGTATCTTTCGGATAGTACTGAGAACTTACCTACAACTATATATAAAGTTAATCCGGACTTGAGAGCAATCTCTTCATGGTTCCGATGTAACGGGCTGCAGCTTAACAACACTAAATCACAAGCAATGCTTATTGGGACATCAAGGCTCTTGTCAAAAGTAAATAGCTCTACCCTTTCCAGTATTTTACTTAATAACAGTGTTATACCATTTACTGCACAAACAAATAATGAATGCAAATCTCACCTGGACAAATATAATTACCAAAACTTGTAAAAAAAACCTACGCTGCTCTTCATACCCTAAAAAGGGTCAAAAACTTATTTCCGTATCTCAGAGTTATGCTCGTCCAAAGCTTGATATTCTATATTTTGACTACTGTGACATTGTTTATAGTGACCTAACTGAAGAGCTTGCACAAAGACTACAGCGACTACAGAATACATGCATTAGATCTATTTACAATCTTAAGTACCAAGACCACAGCTCTAAATACTTTGACAAACTGAAGTGGTTAAGACTAAATAAATGGCGGACACTTCACTCCCTTAGTCTCCTACACAAGATATTACAGACTTCCTCACAGCATTACTTAGCAACCAATTTTAAACTACTAAAAAATTAGCACCACCTTAATACACGTGCTAAAAACTCTACCCTTATAAGCATCCCTATTCACAAATCTGAATCTTATTCCCGTTCATTCACATTCGCAGCGTCGCTGGCGTGGAATGCGCTTCCTCCCACAGTAAGGGAGTTGACTGGGTTGGCTGCTTTCAAATCAGCAGTCAAACGAAATATTATTTCTAGGAAAATCTAGCTCTTCATTCTGTTGTAAACATTTTAAATAAAACTGTTTACAAGTAAATGTTGGAGTAATTGTATGAATCAAGAAATGAATGGAAGAATGGATGGAGGTAATCTAACAATTATATTTGAAATTTTAGACAATCATTTTATATTCACTATTGTTATTATAAGCTTGTTTGGTTTAATTGGTTAACTGTAATACAAGGTAAACTAGCCTTAACTTCGCCAAAATGTTGTAAAATAAAGACAATAAATAAATAAAGAAAGAAAGTGAAAGAACATTGACATTATTTAATACATATTTTACAGTAGCGATGTGCAAGATTCGAAAATATTTTGAGCAGATGAGAAAAAAAATCTTCGATCTCGTTTCGAAAAGTTAAAAATGAATCTAGAAAATTAGATAAATTAAAAAAAAATGAAAAACAAATAACTGCTTTAATCTTATTTACAAACCAAACAGAGACTTCATTATTTCTAATAGTACCTTACAAACCCGAAAATAGGCATTTCTTTTCCCAAAAAACAGCCTTCATTAAGAAATGTTTTAGTTATAAAATATTGTTTATCAATATCAACTTTGACATTTGCACTACAAAATTAAATTATAAATGGTATGCATTGTAATTATCACAATTTTATTAATTTCATCTAAAATGTGCGTGCGTTATATCTTATCTTATCCATAACTAGAAGAATGTCTCATTGAAGATGCTAGAAGTACCCACCGCCCACAATCATCTAATATTCCACATAATAAGTATTCAGTCCTGAGTGAATCACCCTGTATAAGATAATACAAAGTAAGCGCCAGCCAAAATGTCAAAAGGAACTCTATAGAGCTAAACTATTTACTTTAATATACATTATTTATATTTTTGTACTTTCAAAACAAGTTTACTGTCTCTTTCTCGCGTTTCGAAATGTTTCCATATCCTCGTCTCGATATTGTCTCGAAATGAAAAAGTGGTTCTTGCACATCCTTAATTTATAAACAATGCATGAACCTCTCAACCAATTATGGTACTAATGAATGGTTAAAAGGTACAGCTGCTACTTCTACATTGTTTGTATTAGAATGAACCATTTGTTTGCAGCTGTCTGTCGATAATCAACTTTGTGTGTATTGTTATCTCCGATACTAACAAGGAAATCATTCAAAACAATAAGGTCGAATACCTATCAATCTATGTATAGTTGTAATCTATACTACATGCAACGTAAGCGGTCGCCTTAAGATCACATCTCACGTCTGATTATCAGGGAACTAGGTACACACTTGCGAATTGCGATCGAACAAAAAAAAAAGTATTGAAATTCGATTTTCTTTGGCTTCCACTTGAAACAATGAAACTGGGATCAGTTAAAAAAGTTCTTTTCATTTTAAAATAACTATTTTTAAATTTTATTATTTTTTTAACCATGGTAAAACGTTTTCATTGCTCTTAATGCCCCTGTTTTATAAAGTAGAATACAGAAAATTTCACTACGATGCGACGCCTGTATCGAGCTGTATTATCTACTCAAGTACAGTAGCCCCATGACTTCTTTGGTGCTGACTGACAGCTCACAGCTGACAGCTGACGGCTTTGAAAAGTTACCAGACCAAATTATGTATCCCTACGCCGAACCATATGATCTGCAAAAATATGTGTTTAGCAGCTGTCACTTCTGACAGTCAATATTTAGGTATATACCTAAATATTGACTGTCAGAAGACAGCTGTGAGCTGTCAGTCAGCACCAAAGATGTCACGGGGCTACTGTAGTAGGTGTTTTCTGTAGTCACACAGTCTTTTAATATAGTTTGTGTCGAGTAAAGCCAGATAATTGAGTTTGATTTGTCCTTTTCTCATATATAGACAAATATTTCTTGAAATTTGGATAGCTCTAGATTCTATTTGGAAGCTTTTAAAACTGTAATTTGAGTACAATACGTAATCCAACAATTCAAAAAACGCGTCTTACTACCCATCCGGGATATACGCATATATTAATAAAGATAGTGTAATAGGGATGCGGAAGGTATACTCTTAGAGCATTTCCGTGGAGAGATAGTGTTAAGCCATTTAGGAAAATCAACCCTCAGTACGCCCGGTAAGGATTTGAACTCTGATCTCCACGTCACCGCCAATCGAGTCTAACACAAGAGTGACGCGTTAGACCATGCCACCACCAATGCGGATATAAATATATGTATTTTAACAATACTTTGTACATTCCTTAGTTTTATTTTATTTGTTTTAATGTATTTCCAAAGTTGAAATCTAGACTATGAGCTGGATAAAAACTGAGATTTTTTATTTTTGTAATGAAGTAATATTAAACTGTGTACGAAATTCCTTTTCACCGCAAGAAATCGCGGTCCTGTTGAAAATAAGCGGCTGTTTCTCAGAACTCAGATTATCCGGAATAAATGGATGCAAGGACGCAATTTATGTTTCCCGCGTAATGAATAGTTATCCAGTTATCCTATGAAATATCACCGCTAACTTGTATCTTGTTTTGACATCAATTTATCGTCTTCAAAAATGTGCCCAAGAATGGTTTCAAGTTTCTTACGTCTTGGAAACTGCACCTACAATAACTCTTTTGAATTATTTATGTTTTTTTTTTCTTCTTCAGAAAAACTTAAATAATTTTCAAAATTACCAGTTATTAATTTTAAAACCAACATTGTTTAAGACCTTTCCCAGTATTTGCATTTTTCCATAGATAAAGTTTCACAATTATTGAAGTTTTACTGCTTAATATTTAATATAAATACGGTCCAGTTCAGTGTTTCCCAAACTGTGGTACTCGTATCACCAGGGGTACGCGGTGAACAACTGTGTTCTATTATTCAAAACATAATTTTTTTAAGAATAGTAAGTTCTATAAACTAAATACCAAAACTAGCTTTGATGGCCGCATGGTCTAACGCGCTACTCTTGCAATAGACTAAACTGCCGATGACGGGGAGATCATGGTTCGATCTCAGTCGGGTGTATTGAGGGTGAATTTTCCTAAATGGCTTACCACTATTTTTCCATGCAAATGTGAATACACTTCCTCTATATTCACCCTTCCTCATCATATATATATATATTATACTACTATAAAACCACATGGCTGACTCACTCACTCATTGAAATTAATATTTACCCACTTCCAGATGAGCTAGGAGCTTGAAATTTGGCAAACTTATAGCTTCTGGCCTGTAACTGATAGGAAATTTTCAAAAAGTAAAAAAAAAAAATTTTAACCCCCGAAAAAAATTCAAAATGGTGGAGTAACTTTAAAGTCTGTGCGGACCTTTCTTTGGAGGTTGATTGTGGCTAAACGGTAAGACCTATCAAAAAACGGATTGCACCAGCAGCCACGGATTTGGCGAGATCCACAAGTTTGGTCATATTACTTTTTGTCGTATCTCCATCGGTTATAGCCTACCTTAGATAGAGCTAGATTTTTTGATTTTAGGTAGATTTTGCACATTTTCCACACATTTTTAAAATTTTCTGACACACTTATGGGACAGCTAGAATCATAGAATCATAAAATTTGACAGGTATATTAACACATCCAATTTCCATAAGCGTGCCAAATTTTATGATTTTAGCTGCCTGTAAGTATGGAGAAACTAAAATAATGTGTAAAAAATACAATACAATACCGGTAACTAAGTTGTTACGTTCAAAACAACGTTGGAATTACATTAGTGTACATCCACTTTTAAAGGAAACTCAATGCAAAGCGAGTGTGTATATATATATATATAAAGCTGGAAAGTGGTGCGTTTATTAGGCCACTGCCCCGTAAGGGCTACGGGACTGGCGAAATTTGGGGAAAATATGGAGATATATAAAAATGCAAGTATTGTCTACTTAATTGCTTATTTTAAAACCATGAACTCATGGTTTTAGAAAGCACACTATTTAGTTTTCCTAAAAAACAAAAATACTAAAACAAATTTAAAAGTGGGAGGTTTAACCTTAATTCTATCTAACTATGATGCAATAAAATATTATTATTACATAACTATGGACAGATTTACACGTTAAGAAAGATTACAAATGTTTTCCCCTCTGTATTTGTGAGCACGTGGACTAAGGCGTTATTCTCATCTGATGTGGTTTAGAGGTGACGGAGAGGTCGGGGTTTGAATCTTTTTTTCCTAGTATACTAAGAGTGTTTTTAGCCGGATGGTTTCCCACACTTTCTCCACGCAAATGCGGGTAAACTTTCTCTGAATCCTACCTACCTCATTGTTGTAGATACGCGGACACCCTGGGCTAATAGTTCTATCCATAGAACCTAATAATAATCTAATAATAATAATAGTAATAAAAATAATGGCGGGTCTGGGTTACATAAAAGCACATTTATGTGGAAAGATTAGCCGGTACTAATGAACCGTTTCCTAGCGGACGCCCGACTGTACTAATTGTACATCCTTTCCGTGTCCCGATGAGATGAACTGATGGTGATAGTGAGTATGATGGGGTGAAGCCAATGAAGATCTTAACCTAAATTAAGCCTAACTAACCAAACCTTGGGAACCTTTGGAATTAATCCCCTTTCGAGAAATATCCCCTGGTACCAGCCGGGAATTAAACCCGGGACCTCTAAGTTCTGACCATTATACCATGAGGCCGGTTAATAATCTGATGATAATAATCCTTGAATCGATAAGAGGGTAGCACCGCCAACTGACCAACACCTTAGTTCAGAAGGTTCGATGTTTCTACTGAATATTGAGAAGTATCTCAGGTTCGATTCCTTGAACGGGCAAAATATTATTGCTTTAATAAAATTATGGTTCCCTTTCCAAAGTGACGAATTGATAACCGGGTGACTGGTTGTCTTGTATGCTCTAGAACTAAGTTAATTTGTAGGTCACGTGTCTCTATACAATCAATTGATTCAGAAAAGTATTTGTTGAATACTACAAATAGACCGCAACTATGGGCCCGTGGGATAACATCAAGCTCATCTAGTCTATTTTGGAGTAGGTGCGCAGGTTGGGGTTTGAATCCCTACCAGGGTATTGAGGCTACTTGTCTCTGAATGGCTCACAAATCTCCCAATATGAAAACTCGGGTAGATTTTCTCCAAAATTACCTATTTCTGGGTATTGAAACACAGAGGAGAAAAAATATTAAACACTAATAACTGACTCGTGACTTTTGAATTCAAACCCAAGATGTTTTGGGATGGATTCTGAGACGTCCGACACACTATCCGTGCGTCCAACCTTGCATAGGTTTGCACAATATTCAAGTGTGTTTTGAGAGGATGTCCAAATTTGTTTTCAATTTTATAATTTAAACAAAAATGTGTTTATACTAAAAGCAATCTTTCACTCGTCCAACTGTTTTTTTTTTAATTCAACTCAGTCTGTTTTGATACATGGCGCCAACTCTGTGAGTGTAATTACAAGCCACATCCAATGATTTATTCAGTTAACGAATGTGGACACATAAATATTAAATACAATATATGATATTTTATTCCCACAAAATAAACACAAATTAAGGCCATTACTTCCTAAATTTAATTCGTTGGTCTGGGTGGATATAATATATTTATCTATGTTATTGGCCGCTCCCATGGTTCAGAGGTTAAAGAGAGAGAGAGCACGAGTCTAGAAGATCATGGTTCGATTCCAGGTGATGTTGATGAATACATTTACTATAGGCAAACAGCAATCCAATTAGTAGATATCCAGGTTATATGGTACTATCTATTATATTAGATGTACTATTCCGCTAGTTTAATTTATAATTCATATGTATTTATGAAATGTGTATTAAATAAACTCATTTACCCATACAGCTCTCTTTTTTGTGTGTGTGTGATTCAAACGAGAATATAATAAAATGTTGTGACGCTATGAATAATTATAGAAAGAAGACGGGTGGAAAAAGAGAAAAAGTTTTCAACATACGAAATAACCACAGTTGTAAATCATACGATTATGGTTATTAACTTATTACGAAAAGGATTATGCAGGTGAACATGTTTAAATGCTGTGAATTCTACTCAAAAAGAGAGAGACATTTTACAACATTTCTAGTCCACTTAAACAAGATATTTTATTTTGAAGGTGAGACGAAACTTCTTTGGTGTGGCCAAGAGAAAACAGGCGTTTAAGTAACATCAGCTTTTAAGTTCTTTTTCCTATAATTTAAAAGGTGAAATTGGCCCTTAAGAAACCAAGAGCTAAGGTATATTTTCCACACTCATCGATGGGGCTTAGTACAAGAATTAGTTGTTTGACAAAACCTAACATTCAACTACAAATTTTAGTTAAATTTATAGCTTTGTTGTAGGTGTGTAGCTGACACCTTGTACAATATATGTGTATTTATACACAAAAAAAAAACTTATTTGTGAAGTTACGCAGAGGTTTTATTTATAACAGAAAATATATTAAAACAGGAGTGCTACTTTATTAAGCTATTTTTTTTTATTCGCGAAAGTAAAAATCAATGCCTTTAATAAAAAGAAAATATAAATGTGGCTAGCCAGTGTTCTCATACATAAATTTTTCAGAACACCAATAAAATTATCTCGCGTAGAATCGTCTATTCTAGAGCCACCATATTTCTCATAAGCTATCCTTATTTCCCATAATTTAAGATGTTTATCAGTGAAAAATATCCCCCTCCTTCTCTCTTCCCCTACTCCCATAAAACCCCCCTCCCCAGCATCCAGTCAGAGATAGTTGTGTCTTAGAGAATAGCAGCCGACTCCACGGGGGCAAGGGGGATTGGCCCATACCGAAGCTTCCTTTGGCGCGATACACAAGAACGTCATTAAAATACGACAAGAAGTTTTTACCTGCAGTGGCGTACACAGAAACATACTTTGTGGGGAAAGGGTGGAATACAAACTATCAAAACTATTATTTCTATATTATATAACTATTGGGGATTTTAAGGAGTACTTTTAAGGTGCATAGGAGCTTAACGCTTTGAATATTTAGTATTAAACCTGTTCTTAAAATATAGCCAATGCTTCAGTGCCCCATATTTTAGCTACTCTCGTGTAAAGAGAATTGTAAATAATGAGTCTTGAAGTTTAATGAGGCCCAAACCAAAAAAAATTGGGAAAATCCTTAGTTAAGATTAGTTGATTGATTTTGGAGGATTTTAACTTTTTTTCTAAAATGGTATTAACAATTTTGTTTAAATTAATAAATGGGTAGTGTTTCACATGACAAATAACAGTTATCTTGTTTTTAGGGAAACATTTATTTAAGAGTAGTTTACTAATGACTGATTTTTTATTAATTTGAAACCTTTTAAAAATGGCTCTGATGATTTGGTTAAAATGTGAATCTTTGAATTTTTTTCGTGATAAATAATATTAACAATCTGTTTTTCTTAAAAAATCGTTTGAAGGTAGTCTGATAATGAGTGAAATTTGAGAGATTAAAAAAAATGCTTTTACGGTTTATTAAACAATTCAAATGTTTTTCAAAAAATTTACGATTTTGTTCAAAACTTGTAATTGGAGATTATTTAAAATGGTAAAAAATAAAACCTAAAATATTATTTTTCTGAATTAAAAATTAATATAGTCTAGGTGTTGTTTATTTATGACAGATTCTAGAAAATTAAAAAAAAAATTCGAAAATGATCTTTAAAATTTAGTTTGATTGGGTAACTGAGAATGGTTTTTCCCAATAAATATGACACAATCTTTATTTTTACAAATATTAACAAATTTAGGGGGGCTTAAAAATGATTGATCTTTGAAAATATGAAATTAAAATAAAGTTTGAAACAAATTTGTTTAAAATGTATAGTTATAAAGAATTTTTTATCATGATTAATTAACAAGACGATATGTTTGTTTTCCCGAGGACAGCTTACGGGGTAGTTTACTAAAAACCCAATTTTGAAAAAAAAAAGAATTAAGACATAAGAAAGTTTGTACAACTTTGTCCTACAATTGATTTATTTCTATGTCTTGAGAAGAGGCTACCCATTACTTAAGCCCATTTCAATTGTTACACTGATACTTTCGTCCGTAAAATGACCATAAATCGATATTCAAAAGATAAACATAAGTTATTAAAAGTCTGTGTTCAATATTTGAAAATTAATGGTGCTGAGGCTAGTTTTTAATTGTTTTTTAACATTTTACAGCCTTTTTACTTTCTCTCGACACCTCAGATAGAAAATAATGTGATTTTCAAAAAATCGAACTCGAGTTTTTTTAATAAATGTCAACATTTCACGATCCCCTGAAACCATAAAAGTAGTTTTCACGATACCGTCTGTTTGTACCTCAGGCTAGAGCCGAAACTATTTTACAGATTAGGCTAAAACTTGGTTTCTGGGGTTTCATAAGTTTCCATGTAGGTGTTTTTGAAATTAGATATCCAACCCTAATTTTAAGAGTAGTTTACTAAGGGCGAAAAGAGAAAAACTCAATTTTCTCGAAATTCACTTAAACGACTTTGAATAAATGTTATATCTTAGACACTGTTTATTATTATAAATAAGATGAAAATTCTCATTTTCTCATGAAAATGATTTTAAGAGTACTTTGCATGAGGGACATTTTCTAATTTTGATAATTTCTCCGCAATTACTTAAGATACAAAATAACTTTTCAATGTAAAATTGTAGTAGGCTATTAAAGATCAAAATGTTTTCTTTAAAATATATCTTTCCAAAACCAATAGTTTCTGAGGTATAAACAATAAATACTTTTTAATTCAGGTTTTTGAAAATGAATTTGATTCTTATTTCTTTGTTGTACCAAAGATGTTTCCCTTTTTTTCAATTTTCCTGGAACAGTGTTCCTAGTTCCTAGTGCCATAGAGTAAGTAACAATGTATATTGTTTCATTTCTGATCTTTGGTGTAATGTTTCTACAACAATGTATAAATACCTAAACTATTATTTCCTTTCACAAATCTTGTGCGTTTTTAGTAAATGTCTATTTTAAAATAAACAAGGGAGAAATTCTGGTCGGTGCCCTGTACCATCCATTTTGGTTTGGTAAACATTAATTGTGCTCACTGGATAAACATATTATGGTTATAAAGTAAATATTATTGAGGGACCTACCTTAAAATTATTAGTAGGTCCTACTATAAAACATTTTTACTTTCAATAAAAATGTGATAGTAATTTTATACAGACATAACATTATTAGAAGGGCGCGTAACTAGAATTGAATTTTGGAGGGGTGAGCGCAAAATAGCGGAGGAAAAGAGGGGTGGACCAAATCAATTACATCTTAAATAATAATGTGTGATTGTTAACTGAACAGTTCCATAAAGTATTATTGCTAACATCACATGCCGTGGAAATAGCCGGTCACAGCTGTGTGAATCATACGACCGCCTGTGCTGTATGTTGCGTGAATTACAATAAATCATCAATGATAATAATAAAATGAAGAGCTTGTCTCTCTGTCTGTCACGAGCGTTGTGCAATATCTATCGCAAGCAGAGGGCTGACATTTTAAACATCAGTAGCTCATGTGCATAAACATGCGTACCTCGATGCCGGAATTTTAAAATTTGATTTTTTTTAAATTAATTAAAAACTTAGTTGGAATAAATAAAGTGAAAAGATTTATTTTCTTTCTGTTTGAAGCAAAGAAAAACGTTTCCCGGGTACTTCTGCTAGTATGTAATATTATTACGAATAAATAAAAATAATATTATTACTTATTTATCGCTTAAAGCCTTTAAAAAAAGTGCATTTGAATTTAATGTGGTATTAGTTTATATTTTGTTGTAGAAGGTTTCTACCTTGAGGCAAGGATGAGGAGGCAAGTTATAATGAATGAACCCGCATTAGCTTGAAGAGGTGATGGTAAAATCATGTGGAACAACCCTTAATTCTCCTCCCACAGATACACCCGGTTGAGTTTAAAATATTGACCTCCCCCGTTAACGGCAATTCAGTCTATTACGAACTCGTCTGCTTAGACCGTGTCACCACCGATGCGGACGGATACACCGGTTGTAGCGCGTGAAATGAATCATCCGCTGGCTGTCTTCGCAATACTTGCTCCGATGGGCGGGCGACATTGAGATTTCTAGTCTTGTTACGACCTTTCATGTCTTGGCGTATTTTATGACTGAACAACGCGATTTATCTGGGTTTTTTTAAAAAACAACAAGTTAATGATATTGCAGATACAAGAAGCCTTCTCCATACTTGAAAGAGAGGAAAGGTAGATAAAAACCCGTTCCCGGGGATAAGTAGTTGATCATAAGTCTAGATGATTTTGGGTCGATTCCGGGTGCTGCCTATTAAGATATTTACTACTTTATTTGTATAAGGATTCGTTCTTATACTATAGTTGTTTAGTACTATAGTTATTAGCTTAGGTTAAGTTAGTTTATAAATCCTGCTATCAAATTAGTAAATATCTAAGTGATAGGACTGGATGTGTAGTTTCGGACGTAGCTTCCCGTCATAGTTTTAGCTGGCTTGTAAGTCTTTATATCTAATCCTGCTGACAACACACTCGAAGCGCTAGAAACCCTATCGCCATAACTGCTACTTTCAGTGCATGTTGAAACATATTAAACCTACTTTTATACTAGTATTTTTCTTATTGTAGGTTTACCAATATTCCAAAAATAAAACCCATTAATTAAAATCTAGCTTTAAGTGTTATTAGTTCCATGCAACGTCCTTAGATGCGAAATGTCCAAAGAAAAAAATATGATAATAATTATGAGAGCAAGTAGCAATAACATTAAATTTTGTACCGTCTACTTTCTATACATAGTAATTTATTTTTATGAATCCCTCACAAAGCTATGGTGCTATCTACATCTGGTCACGCAGACTAAGGAATATAGATCTCATCTGGTCCAGTTTGCCATCATGAAAGATTTGGGGTTCGTATTCCTACTGTGTGTTATGAGGATGATTTTTTCCTAAATTACCTCCCACTCTTCCACCAAGCAAATGAAGGTTCATTTCCCCTAAATGATATCTTCTTTCTCCCTATTCCAAGACAAGTGGCTGGGATACTATCTCATAAAGAATAAAGGAATTATACACCGGGAAAAAAACAAATATAGAAACTACCCCACCATATTATCTTGCTGGGATTCAAACCCTGAACTTTCCATCAATGGTAAGCCAAGTGCATTTAGAATATTAACAACCCTAAGCCGTTTTGTTCATTAATCGACTCCAACCCCATAAAATCGGAAGATTCAAATTTGGAAAGGAAGTCATTGCGCACACAGACAATTAAGTCTGAATCCTGACCGGGGATCAAACCCTATTCTACGAGACCTGTGAGCGCTCGACCACAAATATTCAAGAAAGGCTCGTGGGAACAATATGGTGACCACCTTAGTCCCTCCAGCTTTATTTTATTTCACGTTATTTTTTTACTGTCGGTGACATCTCATCAGAGGGTCCCAGGTTAAAAGAAAGGGGAGGGGGATATAATGGTTATTTATGTGGTTCCGGGGCCCCCCAGCGGGTCTCGGGTTCTTGTGACGTGTCGCCGAGATGGAGCTGGACCAAGTTCGGCATCAAGGCTATCTACTGGAATGTGGATCCCCTCCCGATACCCTTTGTACCTTTTCAAAAAAACAAAATGTTCGTCCCGTGACTGAGAGATCTAAGCCGTCCAGTCTTTGATGTGAGATGGAAGTCATCGCGAGTTTTAGGGGCTTCATTTAGACAGTTATCATTATCAAGCATTGACCCGTCCTCGTGCCTTAGTTGTTCCCTGTCAAGAAGCAAGGAGTCTTAAACAGGAGTCTTTACTTGTACTATTCCTGTCAAGTTGTTCAAACCATGAACTAAAGATAGCCATGAGTCACTGAAGAACTATACAGGAGTCTTTACTTGTATTCTATTCCTGTCAAAGTGCTCCACAATTAACTAAAGATGGCTATGAGTCACTGAAGAACTATACAGGAGTCTTTACTTGTATTCTATTCCTGTAAATTGTTCCACCATGAACTAAAGATGGCCATGAGTCACTCAAGAACTATACAGGAGTCCTTACTTGTATTCTATTCCTGTAAATTGTTCCACCATGAACTAAAGATGGCCATGAGTCACTGAAGAACTATACAGGAGTCCTTACTTGTATTCTATTCCTGTAAATTGTTCCACCATGAACTAAAGATGGCCATGAGTCACTGAAGAACTATACAGGAGTCCTTACTTGTATTCTATTCCTGTAAATTGTTCCACCATGAACTAAAGATGGCCATGAGTCACTGAAGAACTATACAGGAGTCTTTACTTGTATTCTATTCCTGTCAAAGTGTTCCACAATGAACTAAAGATGGCCATGAGTCACTGAAGAACTATACAGGAGTCTTTACTTGTATTCTATTCCTGTAAATTGTTCCACCATGAACTAAAGATGGCCATGAGTCACTGAAGAACTATACAGGAGTCTTTACTTGTATTCTATTCCTGTCAAGTTGTTCCACAATGAACTAAAGATGGCCATGAGTCACTGGGGAAAAGCAAGGAGAATTATACAGGAGTCTTTACTTGTATTATCCGGCACAGATTTATCTGATTGCCGAACCCTTCCTTCACCTCTTGACAAGACGTGTATTAGTCACAACTTGTGAATGTGAGGAATGCCAGGCCTCCACCGTGGTTCGGATTCCACGTTAAACTGTAGGTCCTCCATTTCGTCTCACAATCACCCTACCATTGCACATTAGCGTAAGTGCGTATAACCCGAACGGGTAGTAAGACGCGGTGCTAATAATAATAATAATTTACTTGTATTCTATCCCTGTAAAATTGTTCCACCATGAACTAACGGTAACTTAGAGTCACTGGCAAAATAAAAGTAGGATTATACTTTAATTTTTAAACTTTATTGTCTCCTTTGAATAATTTCTTGAGGTCAAGTAGGACCTTTTACAAAATCTTCCTAACATTTTACAAAATTGGTGTCATGGCAGCTGGTTTTCAATTCATTACAAGAATGGCTATTGCTTGGTCCCTTTAGGTATTACATTTGCCCGTATACACTGGCAATGTTTACAATATTAATTCAGTTCTTAATTCAGTGAAAGTAAGCTTTTACTTGTTTAGGATCACCTACTATAACTAATGTTATGAAAACTTGTAGCATTCGTGGAAACCTGTGCATAATTTGGTAGTAACGTAATTAATAAAATGTTTAAGTAGATAAGCATGCACACATATTTGCAAATTAAACAGTGATTTACTTTTATTTCAAACAAAACTAAAAATAAATATCTCTGTTTGGAAAATAATTTTAGTGAAGTCATTTTAATGGGTAAAATATATATATATATATGTTTATGTATGTATTCACAGTTCAATGTGTCGGATTATTTCAAAATATATAATATACATTAAAGTTTTCATTTTTACATACACAAACCGTTTTCTAAAAGGAATTTTACTTTTGTTGGCATTCCCAACTATTTCCAAAACAGGGATGAAAAGAATGCGTGTCTTATTCTTAGTATTAAAATTTTTTAGCACTGTGGGCTACTACCCGTTCGGGCTTTACACGTATGTATTAATTACGCTAATGGTATAAGGGGTATAAGGGATTAGAAAGGTTATATTTAGAGGAAGTGTAACCAAATTTACATGGAGAAAGAGCGCAGAAAACCATTCTGGAAAAATCGTCCTCATTACACCCGACCGAGAGTCGAGCCTTGATCTCCCCGTCCCCAGCAGTCTAGGCTACTGCAATAATAGCGCCTTAGACCATGCGGTCACTGAAGAGAGTTTTTAATAGTAGCTACATCGCTGATTATTTTATTTTGTGATAATTACCATTACTGTTTCAATGCAGGTTTATCTACCGAATTAAGTAAGAACAAACCGCCTGTGTGTGTGTGTGGGACATAAGTCGTTGAGGTTCGTGTGATTGGGTTCTGGCCTTTAGTAGCAACTGAAGGGGAGAGGGGGTTATCAGAGGGTCAACCGGCCCTATTAAATCATCAAAGAGAGGGGGCGTAATTTCATTGCATTGTGATTAATACCGCGACAAAGAACCGCATTTACCAAACATACATTATGACCAGGGGCCAGTTTTTTTTTATTCGTTTCCTTGTTCAAGATGATATCGTAATGACAAATAGGGCAGCGGTAATCGGTCATAATGTCAGCTTACGGTTTAATTCGTTATCTTAATCTAGGAGCCGACATTCACAATGGATATCGGTATTGTTGTGTAGTGGGAGCAAAGCGCATTCGGCGACGTTGCGAGAATGATTGGACGTACTTGGCTATAAACGTAGAAAGAAATTGTTAAAATAATGGGTTTGGCCAGGGCTTTTATTGAAAATAGAAAGAAAAAAAAGTAGCCTGCCATTTTTTATTAGGTTCTAGTCAGTTGAGGAATCTTCAGGCGGTGTGATTAAGGTCACCGCCTACTTGAAGGGAAATATCTTCACACTAGTATTTATTATGAGAATCGCGGTTCCGAAACTTAAAAAGCATTAAAACATTCTTCAGTTAGAATTTTCTGTTGTGACGCTAAAAAAAAACCTTTATTGATTTGAAGAAGGTTAGACCTGTGTTTTTTTCTGATTCACTTTACTATCAAAATTGCTACATTTACTATAAAATGTAATTGAAAATAAGCTCAATCTACATGTTAGTAAAAAAAACTAAATATAAACTTTATAAACCTGTAAGGACATGTTGATATCTTTCAATTTCATTTTGGCGTGAGCCATAGTTAAAAAAAAAAAAAGAAGACTTACCCACGCCACGCGAACTAAATATCAAGCTAATTTACCAAGTTTTCCGGTGACATATAGGTCGGGATTTGAATCTTGACTTGATTCAGTGAGAATGATTTTTCATTCTACCTCCACGTGAGTGCTGATAAGCTATATTTCATCTACATTTTAGCTTCATTAGCGTTACCGCATATGTGTAGTTAAATGTGTATAGCCTGGAAGGATAGTAAGACATGACGCAAGAAAAGAAAAACTTCTCCAATAATGCAAGATTTCTGAGCATTTGAGCGTGTCTTAGCACCCCGATAGGTGGCATGTTTAAAAGGACCACTTACTTGAAAGCTAAGACGCTTTACAGACGTTAATAAATATTTAATTAATTAAGAAGTAATACATTTTAAAATGTCTTGAGATACTAAGATGGAGGTGATGAACATTTTACGTTTTATAGTTTTTAAAAAAAAATGTAACGGAAAGGTCAAACTATCCCATCTTCAAGGACGTTTCACGTTAAATTTCGCAGTTCTGAGATTAAGGTGAATGGTTAGCTAGAATTAGCCTTCCTCAAATAAAGTGTAACAGATTCATAACAAGAAGATTAAAAAATAAAGAATCTACCCCTCTCGCCCCCGATGGTAATTCTATAACTATGAAAGGGTAAGCCTCCTTCAAACCCAAAATATATATATTGGCTCTATCAGGAATCAAACTCTTGACTCAGCAGACAAATACTATCCACTAGTCTAAGGAGTCGAACTTTCTTTGTTTTAAAAAGTATATCCCTTAGCTTGGTAAAAATGAAACTTCTTCTTCCATTATAAATGTGATGTAACCTTGAATATGTTTAATATAAACCTATTAAGAATGTTCTCACACACACATACAGAGAAACCGGCAGGGGTCCTGTAACACAGACACTGGATTAATAAAAAAAAAAAAATTCCGTCCAAGTCGACTCGATCATGGCAACATTTGAAAGTGGAAGAAAACTGTTTTGTTCGTTATGGAACACTGAGACGCCTAAAACACGAGCATCTTCAATGCAGACACAATAGCGAGACAGATCTTCCGTGATTTATGACAAGCCGAGCACGACACAATTCTTTTTATGAGAAAGCTTTAAAACGCAACATTATGGTATCCTTCTTTGATCGAAAACACACGACCCTTTAAAGATTTATCGGTGAAAATAAACAATATCAATAAACCTCCTTAAAGGCCGGAATTTTTTTTTTCAAAGGAAAAAAAATAAGTGTGAAAATCTGCAAGAATAATCGCGCGTGGTTTGTGTCTTGTGTCTTTATAAGGCGTTAAAGTCACTACAAAATAATTTATGAAACGATTGTAAAAAAAAATATATGTTTTATATATATTAAAGCTATGACACCTTGTTGTGTGCATACATTGTTTCTCGATAAACTATTCTTCAGGTATATATTATTATTCTCGCTGTTTAATGATGACACTTACCTCATTAGTCGGAGCGGGTTTATGATTGCTTCGCAAAAGTAAAATACGGTGCACTTAAGTTCGGGGACAAGAATAAAAATTATGTTGAATGACTGACAAATAACTTTAATGGTACCACTATTTTTATTATTATTGCTTCAGAGTAGTTTTATGACCGAAAGTTGGTTGGCATTTAATGCCAAGATTTCAATTGGAAATGGTAATAAGTTCCACCCCTTTGAGTACGAAATATAAATTAGATGTTGTGTTAATTTGTGTTAATTTGTGTTAATTAGTGTAGCAAGATGACATTCCCTGATATTTGAGAGCTATCAGAAGTACCCGGCGTGGCGTTGCCCTTAAAAACTCTTTCTTTGCTTCATACAAACAAAAAAAAATTCATTTTATTTCTTCCGACTCAGTTTTTAATTAATTTACAAAAATCATATCCAAATTTTAAAATCCTGTTTCAAGGTGCATGTGTTTGTATACGGGGGCTACTAGTTTTTAAATTTCAGACGTCTGCGTGTGATGTGTGATAGATATTGTCCTATGCTCATGACAGACACACAAACTCTTCATTTTATTAATATATATTTTAAAAAAAACTCACTCCACTAAATGTGTTAACTTTCAATTCAAAATATATAAAGTCACATGATATCTCTACTATAATAATTATCATTACACCCAATTAGGTAACCAGCCCCATGGTGTAGTGGTCAGTGCCCCTGGATACAAGTATAGGGGGCCCAGGTTTGATTCCCGGCTGGTACCTTGGGTATTTTTACCAAAAAAGGGGAAACTACCACAACGGCCATAAAGATTTGGTTAATTAGGCTTAAGTTAGTTTTAAGTGTTTTCACTGGTTCTACACCCTCATACTCACTATCACCATCATTTCATTTCATCGGGACATGATAAAAACTTCTACAAAAGGATGTACGATTAGTACATGGGCAACGGTACATTAGTACTGGCTGATCTTTCCGCTACTGGTCTACGATTGTTGTATCCCAGATGCGCGATATTATTAATACCCACTTAGGTGGTCAAGCGTCTCAATAGACCGGGTTGATGGTGATTGGTATGTAAAGGCTTAAATTGCTCCGGGTGTACTAGGCCCCTAGGGGAGAATGGAAAGAAGGGATCATATTCTTTCTTAACTCAAATGATGGTGACTTTCTAGAAACTACTTTCACCTTTAACTCTTAGAGTAAGCCACTAACAAACTTGGCGATTAATTTAATGATAAAAAAAACATAAGTTAAGGATTTCCTAATAAATCCTGTCAATAATTTTAAATAAAGAGTAAGTTTTTGCACCACGTCCGTACGGATCATCAACATTTAATTCCACTAGCTATTGAAGTAAGGATAAGTTTAATTTAGAGGAAATGCACCTATTTTCGCAGAGAGTATGAAACTATAACTCCCTACGCTTGGCAGAGATTTGAACCTTGCCCTTCACGCCACCAGTATGCTCGACCAAATGAGTCTGATATTTATCCCGCATTCCCATCGATACGGGTGAATCCCATTTAAAATGTTGGTTCATACCAACATGACTACGTCATAAAGCCACGTGTGAAAAATACACGCAAGCATCAATCACGACTTATAAATAACCCAAATAAAGTAATTTTGTGTCTTGGTCTCGTGAAGGTCAAACAAGTTCCTAAAAAATGTGGGGTGGTGAGTAGCTTGTAAATTATCCCCTCCCATGACATGGTGACCTCTGACCTTCAGACGGACTCCACTGGGTCACAGTGTCAGAATGTTTTGACTACCTGTGACCTCCTCACCGCCTCTTGAATATAAACCTTGGGACACGTTTCCAGTTTGTTCCGAGTACACTCTGACCGGTTTAAGTTAACTTTTAATCAATCCGCATTCGATGAACACCGGACTAACCTGTCAGTTTCATCCGGTCTGGGTCACCAATTAATGAGAAGTTTTAAGTTCGAACCTTGGCCGGCAAGAGTGAGTGCGATTTTGCACATCTGATTTATCATTTGTGGTTCTCCCATACTCTCGCTGCCAAAATGAAGGTGAATTTCTTCCAAAAACCTTTCCTAATTCCCACCCCTAGCATTAAACCGTTAATAACTTTAGTGTTTATTTCTTTGCTCTATGTCTTACCATCTTTTCAGGCTATCCGAATTCAGTTACACAAATGAGTTAAAGAATAAGAAAATAGAAATTTGGAGATATGTTTTCTCATTTGCGTGGAGGGAGAGTGAGAAACCGTTTAGTAAAAATCACCCTCAGCGGACCCGACTGAGATTC
Organism: Timema podura; assembly: GCA_033556935.1. NCBI lineage: Eukaryota > Metazoa > Arthropoda > Insecta > Phasmatodea > Timematidae > Timema > Timema podura. The sequence goes on from JAVRXN010000008.1 coordinate 12,776,806, forward strand.
GAACTTCTATCTCCCTGTCACTTGAAAAACCAACTAGATTAGTTAGTCATTTAGTCCACTTGCCCAATGATGTGGGTAAATAAAATTTATCTAATGGCTCAATCTAAGGGGTAGTAAATGGTATAGTATCCTGGAGGAAGTGCACCCGCATATGCTTAGGATAGAAGGGAAAAATCATAATGACCGATAACTTAGTCCTTTAGTGAGCCCATCCAGAATTAAAAAACCCTCTAGTCTATTGCATCTAATCTAGTGCACTCTGAGTCCAACACCTTAAACCAAATTACCACCAAATACGGTATTATTCTTTAATGGGATTGGTTAAGTTAATACTAGTTTTTTGGTATGAGAAATAATATACACTGTTATACACAATTTTGGTTTCTTACTATACAGAGTGTTTCAGGATGAAAGGTCAATGTTCTGGGAGGTCATAGAATTGGCCATTCCAAGAAAAAAAGTTTTATTAGCTTGTGTCCTATTCTGAACGGTTCCCAAGATAAAGCTATTTGAATGTACAGGTTTTTTTTAAAATTTGTCACGAGATATTGTCCTTCCCGACTGCCGTAAAGCATCACTCTCTGAAAAATGTGTATTGGTGTGAAGCGTCAGTTGGCTGTTGTGATTGTTGATAGAGATATTGTAAAGTATTGTTAAAAAATACTTCAAAGCTTCAATTCCGGATCGTAGAGTATTTTCCGGAACTCTACGTACAGGAAACCATCGACGGTATTTTTCAACAACAGTAGTGGCACTACCATCGCAGAAGTCGTAAACATACAGCATATCTACGTGTTAGATATTTGTGGATATAATTATGTGGCATTTTTTTTAAAACAATAACTCTACAATGTTACTATCAACAGTGACAACAGCCAACTGAAGCTTCACGTCGATACACATACTTCAGACAGTGGTACATTACAACAGGAAGGAAGAACAATATCTCGTGACAAATTCAAAATGCTCTACAGTCAAATAACTCTTATCTCGGGAACCGTTCAGAATAAGACACAAGTTCATCTAAGCATGTTTCCTTAGAATGAAGGATATTATGACCCCCCAGAATATTAATCTTGATTCCTGAAACATCCTGTATGGTACCTTATTTCAATTTTCTTTTTATTCCTGATGACAAATTATAGACAAAATATTTATATCACACGCAGATTTTTTTTAATTTTACAAATAAAAGTTTTTTAAAATGTTTATTGCTATTTTGTTTTAAGAACTGTCTTGTAAATAATATTTGACTAATTAAAAAATAAATAATCTGAATAATAAAGCGTTCAAGTACTATGTAAGCACTTTTTTGGCCATTTTGGAACCTCTAACCCCCTTGCAAGTATAAAATAAGTAAATGCCTCACCCCTCCCCCACCTTGATTACGTTGCCTAAGTTATATTGAAATTCTAAAAAGTTATTCAATTATATAAAAAATAGTTTTAGTTTACATTTAATTTAAATTATAAAAAAGTATTATTAGTGAAAACATTAGTTATTATAGTTTATAAAAAAACTCTAAACTAATTTTAATTTGATTACCAAGGTCCTTGAATCTACTTCTTGATACTTTTAATTATTATGTGTCCATTTGGGTGGCTGGGTCACTGCTCATTCTTGCCCGTTTTCTCTGTCTTACATAATCATGTACTTGACCCCCTTCCCCCTTTTTAGCAAAAATAATCAAATCTCGAACCCTTCTCACCCTCTAAGGTGCTTAAGAATATTTTAACGCCCCTAACTAAAAATATACAAACTTTTAACTTCATACTATATTTTTTACATGTAAGTCGAAGAACTAATGGAGGAAATTTTGAATACATAATACTCGTATGATGGCTTCAACAGTAGAGGTGGTGGTAGATGATAGTTTTAAGTAAACCGAACAAGAAAAGGGGGTGCTATCTAGAATATAACAAATTGGAACTGATATAGGTGTTGGGATTATTATATTTCATAATTTATGTTGTTTGATTATAGTTTATCAAAACTAATTATGCTGATATATTTAGTGAAGTGCTTTATCAAATGAATTATTCCTAAAAAAATATTCAAACAAGTAACTTTTCAACCGATTCAGTAAAGAGTTCATCAGATATGAAAATGACTTTAGAACATTCAACATACTACATGAAGAGTTGTAATAACCCTCTCTCACTCTCTAGCCTCTCAAAAGGATATAATATCCTGATCACTTTATGACCGTAGCAGTTACGCCCATCATCAGCCAACTTGTAGCTGCTTTACGAAACAGTGTATTCATTTTAAACACTTCAAGTGTGCTTTCATTAATGGTTGAGTGAGTGCTGAGTTTCAATATGCCTCGAAAGTGTGAAAATTATATAACGGTATTTGCCATTTGTCAGAGTAACTAGCTATATTACTTCAAAATCTAACTTCAAACCTATTGATATTAACATAAAACCCTACTATGGACCAAGCAAGTAAATAAGTCCCAGAGCCTTAGAGTAAAACTTAACTAAGAGCCATCTCTCTACCATTAGTCTATGCAAACTTGGTATTATCTGACTGAGAATGGTGTAAAATGGTTATGTATAATAATAAGGGTTGTACTTTTAGACTCAATTTGGTTGTTATCATGCGTTCAATGGTTTGGTAAAAGCAAAACTATCATTTTGACAGACTGCTACTTCTTACTATCTGAGATAATTAATCGGAGCCTACTTTAAACATAAGTATTGCATCCATAATTGACTTACACCATCAGACTAGTCTCTTACAATTCCTAAGTCTCCAGAAAATGAACCGTTGTTGATGACACCAATTATGACGATTGACGAGCCAATCCCTATAGTAGGGTTTACATCGATCCAAACTTTATACCTCAAATGAGGCGCATCTTATCTCCCAAAGTGTGCTCAATGAATCAGAAGGGGACTCGAACTTATCTTAGAGTCCTGCTGAAATGTTCGGGTCACACCAGCTGAAAAACAATACAAATATTTCGATCTTTCGTTACAGGTAAATATTTATTGATAAGTCTTTTACTTTCATGTGTTGGTTTTCTTTACTGCACATATATTGGTAATTGCTTAACTACACTAGGACAAGATTACAAAACCAATAATTAGCGATTTTAAGTAAAGAACAGTGGCTACAAGCAAGCGCTTTTGTTTTCGTTACCGCTGGTCTAATTATTATAGTCGCTGATTTTGTCAAATTTTCTAGTATTTCAGCTACAATGATTTGAGTTAATGGCAATGTGCATACGTTTACAACTTCTACATTAATTGGGCCGTTTTTGATTTTACAAGCCTAATACATTAAATGTATCTCATGTAACGGTAAAGTTTAAAGAGTTAATAAATTATGATGATTCTTAAGTTTTTATTCTCTACCGAACTTTCACTTTAACCACATGAAACTATGTAATATAAATATTATTTCGACTATGCAAATGATATAATTTAAAGATGTAATTGTAATTTCGCAAATTGTTTATGTCCCTATTTTGCCATTACTTTCAGTGATATACGGGAATTACGATTTACGAGTAACATTAGTGCAAAAAAAAACCTTACTAATAATTCTTTGTTGGTCGTGAAGTCCATGACACCATGAGTTACTGCACTGGGTGACACCAACCCTAGTTACGCCACTGGTTAAAGATAAAGAAGGTATTTTTGTTGGTCCACAGAAAAGGTAGCTTGCCACAAATAAAACTTTTGACTCTATTCTGAATGAAGTTTGAACTAGGAGTTTGGACAGCATTCAAATATATCTGCAGCAATTTTTTGGGAGACATTAAAGCAGACAACTATCAGGAAATCGTGGAATTCCTTAGCACGTGAAGCATGCGTGTCCTTACACTAACATATTTCCAACTTGAATTGAAATGACACTGGAACGAATCGAACCGATTCCGTGTCAGGTGTCATTTTTCATTTCAGATATGACTAGATGAGAATTCCACTAAAAGCATAATAATGCTCTGCATAATCTTATATTCAACCAAAATTTGAATTTCTTTCCATAAAATCTTGGTCTATTTCGTGACAAACATGGACAGAGTTTTCACCAATACCCTTTTTTTTGGGGGAGGGGGAGAGGAATGGGGGCATATAGCACTAAGGAAAGCTGTAAGATTACAGCTGGAATATTATGAATGATACGCCTTGAAAATTTTTTACTAAAATAACTTTATATTTTTATAAAGTAATATTGGTTTAGTAGGCCTATTGATTTAAGAATATGACTTTCTTAACAACGAATTTATTTGAAACCGAGGTTATCTAAATATTATGAAGACATATCTGCAAACAGTATTAAAAACAGTCCATGATGTTGAGTTAGATCATATAAGGAAACCACATTTCATAAACAAAACTATATTAGTGATAAATTATTATGAAATGCAGTTTAAAATATAGTACTCAGATATAAGCCTACAATGATTTTATTTTTTCCATCATCTCTTCACCTAAATGCTGGGGTATTTACTTAAATCTATAAATAATTGACCTGTTCATTTAAATGAGGATAGCTGTGAGTCGCTAATAGAAAGTACACAGGTACCAAAACGTCCTAATAAAGTTAACTTTTGGAAAAAAAAACGTGACCTGATAGGGTCACGAATAGTGCCTTGTTATCCCAACACAATGACGGTCTGTGCAAACATCCCACTACCAACCTTACAATAACATCGTGCCACTTAACTGTAGCAGTTAGGTTCATCAAACCAGTACTCCAGCATATAAATCTGAACCTTAAGGAAAGAGCAGATGGGACCATCTCATTCTAGAGCGTAGAGTAGTTTTTGTAACGAGTGCCTGTGTCCACAATGGTAGGGAATCCCGCCTAACTTTAACCTTGCTATGTCTCTCGTGGGTGGTCGACTTCGCCCCCCTCAGCCCCTAAAATAACACCTACCCTGTCCCTTACCTACTGAAAAAACACTTATTTCACGACAACTATGTAACATTCTAACAACTTACCCTTCCTAGGTCTCTCTGGTCAACCTTGGTAGGGCAGTACAAGTGTACGACATATCAGATGAGTCGGCAGGACGTCTGACGACTGAACTTAGAGTTTTAAGATGGGGTGCTAGTGAGCGTGAGTTTAGGGCAGTATTTTCGAAGTTTTTATAGCATAAACATTTATTTGGACAAAATAAATCAAAATATTTCTTCTATAGAAACATAGAGTTTAGTTTTCCGCACATGCTAATCTCAACAGTTCTTTAATATCTGTCAAAGGTGTCTTGGAATTTAATGACAACTTTTTCTCTGCATTTAAAAAGTTTGTCACCAAATGCCGCTATGCTCATGAGAGATATTCAAGAACTCTTGAGATTAGCATGTGCAGAAATCTAAACTCTATGTTTCTATAGAAGAAATATTTGATTTATTTTGGCCAAATAAATGTTTATGCTATAAAAACTGCAAAATTAATGCATTAAACTGGCGCTCACTAGCACCCCATCTTAAGACTAGTCACTAGAACACCCTTTGGTCGAATGGTCCAAGGATTCGCTCACGCAATAGATTGGATTGCCAGTGGTCATGGTTCTAATCCCAGTAGATATATTAGAGAGGTTTTGTCTAAATGGTTTATCCACGTAATATACACGCAAATGTGGTTATAGTTCCTCTAAGTCTAAACTATAACTTCCTCATTCTTACCGTATTGGTGTCTATTGGTGCCCTTGACTGTTAGAAAGATGCGGTTCACAGATATGGCAAGGCTTAAAACTTATCAATAGAAATGAGAAGGCTCAATCTAACTCCATGGTAGATTGATGGGCGGGGAATTGAATCCTGTGTCTGTTCTCAATTTGAGTTAGATTACTACCCACATCGGTGGTTACACGATATAAGGCGTCACGTTCACAAATATAGGGTAGGTGAAGGTTAGAATCTCGTCTGGGTGCACTGTAAGCATATTTTCTCTAAGCGACCTCTCCTTTCACTCGTACCTGTTAAATACTTTGGTTAACTACACCAATTGACCGCTTCGGTGGCTGCATGATCTAAGCCGGCATCACTCTCGCAATAGACAAGACTGCCGATGACAGGGAGATCAGGTTATAATCCCAGTCGGGTGTACTGACGGTGGCTTTTCCTAAACAGTTTTCCACTCTTCCTCCACACAAATGTGGGTACACTTCCCCTAAATTCAACATTCCTTATCCCTAACTAGTAGCGTAATTTAGTACATATGCGTTTAAGGTATAACCTGAACAATTAGTAAGACACGGAAGTGACCTGGTGGTCTAGGGGTAAGGTGTCAGACTTCTGTGCTGAGGGTCCGGGGTTCAATCCTCGGTCCCGGCACAGATTTATCTGATTGCCGAACTCTTCCTTCACCTGTGACAAGACGTGTATTAATCACAACTTGTGAATGTGAGGAATGCCAGGCCTCCACCGTGGTTCGGATTCCACGTTAAACTGTAGGTCCTCCATTTCATCTCACATTCACCCTACCAATACACATTAGCGTAAGTGCGTATAACCCGAACGGGTATTAAGACGTAGTGCTATAATAATAATAATAATAATAATAATAATAATAATATAATAATAATAATAATAATATAAATAAATAATAATAATAATAATATAAAATAATATAAAATAATAATATAATAATAATAATATAATAATAATAATATAATAATAAAATAATAATAATAATAATAATAATAATAAAATAATAATAATAATAATAATTAAAATAACTAATAATAATAATAATAATAATAATAATATATAATATATAATATAATAATAATAATAATAAAGTAATTAATAAATAATAAATAATAATATAATAATAAGACACGGCGCTAAACAAGTTTGGAATGAAGGAAATGACGCGCACTGCTTGGAGAGAGAGTGGTAAACAATCTGGAAAAAATATATTTAAGCTCAGCGATGTGGCTTATGGTCATATTTTCTTAATAAGAAAGCGTTAAGTGTACAGTAATTTTATACATATATATATTTGTACTTGTCTCAGCTAATTTATTTTCACTAAAATAAATCCCTACGTAGGCTCATTTTTCAAAATGTTTTCGTTTGTAAATGTGAATTTGCATAGATTTTTTTTAAAACGAATGTCAAAATAATTTATCAACGAAATAAATAAATGCTTTCAGTAAATTAACCGTTATGACTTATGAGTAATGGCGTAGTGCGGCTTTGTTTTGTTTAGCAAGAGTAATGTGTTGATTGTTAATTTGTTTTGGTCTTATAGTCAGCAATGCCAACTTTACTTTCCAAATTATTATTCTATATGATTATGTGGCACACCGCTTAGCTTAACAAAAGTTGTACACATAAATTATACTTAATAAGGTGGATTTGTAGGGGCACAGCTTAAGAAGATTTTTTTCCAAGGTTTGACTTTGAGAAAAATTAAAATGTGAGTTTCAAAATATAAATACTAAGCAATTTAACTAAAGTACGCCAAAGGCTGGATATAATTTTATTCTGTAAAGGTTCTTTTTTTTTTAAGCACTGTATCTTCCTACCTGTTCAAGTTATACGCACTGAAAAGGTTATTGAAACTAGTTTATTCAAACTATTTACACATATTCTTTCAAACTACACATGAGGATGATAAGGAAGAAAGACTATTTAATCAAGTTTCTTATATTAAGGACACTTGACCAATATTTCCCCCAGCATCAATGGACACGAGGACTAAACGTCAGGCTCATCTAGTCTGATTTGTTGATGATGGGAGAGTGTACTGAGAGTGGTTTTTTTTTCTTTCCTAAATGGTTTCCTACTGGACTATTTGTTCTAAATTCTACCTTCCGCAGCTTCACCATATTAGTGTAATTAAATGCGTGTATATCGGGTGAGCAGTAAGATTTTGTGCACAAAGAAAATATTATAAAAACCCTAAGGTAGGGCTCTAGTAAGATGAGGTGCACAAGATAAAACTGTCAGAAGAGTTCAAAGTTAGCGTAAATACTAGAGTAAAACGCGGTGAAATAAATAAATCTTTATAAAAAATGGCCAAAGTTAGCGTAAACACACTACAGAAAGACGTGATACATAAAACTGTAAGAAAAGCCAAAGTTAGCGTAAATATACTACAGAAAGACGTGATACATAAAACTGTAAGAAAAGCCAAAGTTAGCGTAAATATACTACAGAAAGACGTGATACATAAAACTGTAAGAAAAGCCAAAGTTAGCGTAAATATACTACAGAAAGACGTGATACATAAAACTGTAAGAAAAGCCAAAGTTAGCGTAAATATACTACAGAAAGACGTGATACATAAAACTGTAAGAAAAGCCAAAGTTAGCGTAAATATACTACAGAAAGACGTGATACATAAAACTGTAAGAAAAGCCAAAGTTAGCGTAAATACACTACAGAAAGACGTGATACATAAAACTGCAGGAAAAGCCAAAGCTAGCGTAAATTTACTGTAGTACGACGCAAAGCGCCTTCAAAATAAATAAATAAAGCGAGCTATTGTGTGTGAGCTCCAACTAACATAATACCTACTGTATTGTGCAAACAATCAATAGCTATCTATCTATTTCTACGTGGAGTACTTCCGGCATCCTGCTGGTGAACTTGCGGCCCTGGCTGTCGATGGCCCCAGCTGAGTCCCTGGACCACCCGCGTACCTTGCAAACAACCGCGTCTCATCCTCTCCGGTTCCTTATAAGGGGGTACATTTCCTGCACGAGGTTACCGCAGACCTCACGACTAAAGCTTAGCTCGCGATCGAAAATAAAATAATCTAATGAATTTAATATAATCGGGAAGTAGACATTAAACACCCCCCAGTAAATATTTCGCCACCGTGTCTCATTATCCGTTCGGACTACACTATCATCCCTAGGGAGACAGCGTTGTCATTCTCCTGTTTTCACGCGGTCAATCTTATCTCAACTTTAAGACAAATTTCACAACGGTAGATTGTCAAAGTTGCCAATTAATCCAGCTGCATAAACTATAACAGATAATTCCCCATACATGCGGGTGATGATTTAGAACTTAATTCAGTGGATAAACGTATTTTCAAACAATGATGATAGCTATCACGAAATCACCGGCGGAGTAGCATATTCGAATACGACGTTCATTCACACAGTCATTGTGTTCACACTTGTTTTGGGAATAGTTAAGCTTACAGAAAATAGTTCGAGTATGTATACATTAAAATTATAATGCATATTTTGAAACAAACCAATATATTTATAAAATGAATTTATTTTAAACATCTTTCAATTAAGTTTTTTCAAAACAAAGATATTTAGTTTTTAATTAATTTGTTTGAAAGACAATGAACTTACAGTTCAATCTGATATATTAGCTCAAGTCAAAATGACAGTGTAAATTTAATTAATACCACTTCTCTAAAAACTAATTTTAAAAGCAAAGAGATTTCGTTTTACTTTTGTTTGAAAGACAAGGAGATCGCTCTTCAGTTTGCTAATGTAACCCATTCGGGTTGTACGCTGATTTGTAATTAAGTCAGTATTGAATTATGTATGAAAACATTACCTATGTTAACGGGGAATAAAGCCAGGGTAATTGACATAATAAAATATGTGAATAGCCCGCGGAAAATAGCAGTGGCTGTTTGAAACAAACGTAACAGGAAACTGTTTTCAAGTTTCCTGTAATGTTATTTACCCCTTACAGACGAATGGGAATGTTGACTACCGTTGGCAAATGAATGCTTAAAATGTCAGCGAGAATTCCAAAACAATATAGCTATACGTAGTTAAGTGTATAGATGAGCTGATACTGCATGCTACTTCATGAACTAGGGCCTGCCATGTGTATAGATGAGCTGAGACTGCATGCTACTTCATGAACTAAGGCCTGCCATGTGTATATATGAGCTGAGACTGCATGCTACTTCATGAACTAAGGCCTGCCATGTGTATAGATGAGCTGAGACTGCATGCTACTTCATGAACTAAGGCCTGCAATGTGTATAGATGAGCTGATACTACATGCTACTTCATGAACTAGGACCTGCCATGTGTATAGATGAGCTGAGACTGCATGCCACTTCATGAACTAGGGACTGCTATGTGTATAGATGAGCTGAGACTGCATGCTACTTCATGAACTAGGGCCTGCCATGTGTATAGATGAGCTGAGACTGCATGCTACTTCATGAACTAGGGACTGCCATGTGTATAGATGAGCTGATACTGCATGCTACTTCATGAACTAGGGCCTGCCATGTGTATAGATGAGCTGAGACTGCATGCTACTTCATGAACTAGGGCCTGCCATGTGTATAGATGAGCTGAGACTGCATGCTACTTCATGAACTAGGGCCTGCCATGTGTATAGCTGAGCTGAGACTGCATGCTACTTCATGAACTCGGGTCTGCCATGTGTATAGATGAGCTGAGACTGCATGCTACTTCATGAACTAGGGCCTGCCATGTGTATAGATGAGCTGAGACTGCATGCTACTTCATGAACTAGGGCCTGCCATGTGTATAGATGAGCTGAGACTGCATGCTACTTCATGAACTAAGGCCTGCCATGTGTATAGATGAGCTGAGACTGCATGCTACTTCATGAACTAGGGCCTGCCATGTGTATAGATGAGCTGAGACTGCATGCTACTTCATGAACTAGGGCCTGCCATGTGTATAGATGAGCTGAGACTGCATGCTACTTCATGAACTAGGGCCTGCCATGTGTATAGATGAGCTGAGACTGCATGCTACTTCATGAACTAAGGCCTGCCATGTGTATAGATGAGCTGAGACTGCATGCTACTTCATGAACTAGGGCCTGCCATGTGTATAGATGAGCTGAGACTGCATGCTACTTCATGAACTAGGGCCTGCCATGTGTATAGATGAGCTGAGACTGCATGCTACTTCATGAACTAGGGCCTGCCATGTGTATAGATGAGCTGATACTGCATGCTACTTCATGAACTCGGGTCTGCCATGTGTATAGATGAGCTGAGACTGCATGCTACTTCATGAACTAGGGCCTGCCATGTGTATAGATGAGCTGAGACTGCATGCTACTTCATGAACTAGGGCCTGCCATGTGTATAGATGAGCTGAGACTGCATGCTACTTCATGAACTAGGGCCTGCCATGTGTATAGATGAGCTGAGACTGCATGCTACTTCATGAACTAAGGCCTGCCATGTGTATAGATGAGCTGAGACTTCATGCTACTTCATGAACTAGGGCCTGCCATGTGTATAGATGAGCTGATACTGCATGCTACTTCATGAACTAAGGCCTGCCATGTGTATAGATGAGCTGAGACTTCATGCCATTTCATGAACTACTTATTCTATTAATATATGATTATTAAAAAACCTAAATGGCCCCCAATCCTCAAATGTAGGTACCTTGCGAGGCTTACATCACTTGTTTAGAGATGCGGGCCAATCCCTATGACTATGTTATCAAAAGCCAAAGAGGACCTTTGTTCGATTCCAAAGGGAGGCGAGGTTGACAAAGATAATATTTATTTTCTAATTTTAATTTATTTGTGGTATTTTACGTGCACACCGCTTATAAACTAACTTAAATTTAGGACAGACACTACAACCAGCTCCCGGCCGTTACTTTATCAATTTTAACGGGGGAACCTACAATTCATAAGTGATAAATTTTTCGGCCATGTCAGGGATAGAACCCGGAATCCTTGGCTCAGTAGACAGACAAGTTACCATTCAAGCCAAGGTGTCGGACAGATATACACTATTAGTACGAGAGTTTGTTCTACTGTTTAATAAGTAAAGGGTGACCTGGTGGTCTAGGGGTAAGGTGTCAGACTTCTGTGCTGAGGGGGTCCGGGGTTCAATCCTCGGTCCCGGCACAGATTTATCTGATTGCCAAACCCTTCCTTCACCTCTGACAAGACGTGTATTAATCACAACTTGTGAATGTGTGGAATGCCAGGCCTCCACCGTGGTTCGGATCCCACGTTAAACTGTAGGTCCTCCATTTCATCTCACAATCAACCTACCATTACACATTAGCGTAAGTGCGTATAACCCAAACGGGTAATAAGAAGCGGTGCAAATAATAATAAGTAAATATCTAGAGCTGGGTGTGTAGGCCTAATATTGGTCATACAGTCTTAGGTTAAGTGAGTATGTAAGTTTTGAACGTGTGTTTTTAGAAGGGGCATACCCCCAATGAAAAACAACAGTCCATACAATGCATGTTAATACAGCCACGCCATTATTTCCCGTACCTCGTGATTGCCATGACGTTGCGGACTCCCTATACGACGGAGCACAGCCGGGAGAAGAGGACAGGTTAGTTTTAGCAGAATAACAGCCTGTTTAATGGCCTGGCTTTGGTTGAGTATAAATGCGGACACCGCCGATACTTGCCTCTGATAAGTTTTTTGTGTTGACCGGTTTCCTGTGAGGCCTATTTCCCTTACCTTAGAGAATCAAGCCCCAGAATGAGCCACACGATGTGTGCATGCGCGCAAGGGATGAATTACAGTGGCGGCTCGTGGCTTTGTGAGGCGGGGGCTCCAATGATCTGTTGGAATAGATGGGTTGGGCTTTATTGTTGAGATTTATAGATCACTTAACGTTAACTGAACTTAATAATCAGTTGGAGCCACGTGGCCTAATACGTCAGACTCACATGGTATTTGGTTTCTGTTGATGGGTGAGGTCTGGGGTTTAATCTAGGCTGGATGCACTGGGAATGGTTTTTACTATCCTATCCACACTAATGATGTTGCACTTTATCTAAATATTAAAACAAACTTAACCTTCAGATAACGTCGTTAATAACCATGGTGTTAAGAGTAATAAAGATTTTTTCAAAATTTATCTAAGAGGTACGAATTTAGAATAAATGCACCTGCATTAATATGAAGAGTAATTGGTAAAACCACAGTTATAATCCTATGTTGGAAACCACCCTCAATGCCGAGATTTGAGCCTTGATCTCATCGTCACCGGCAATCTAGACTATTGCGAACTTGACGCCTCAAACCACGTGACCACCTGACAAAGATTGTCACCTATTCCAAAACACCAAAAGGGATTTTTCCCAATGGTGTTGGTAACGAAGGAGGGCCCAAAATAATTATTTGTTTTATAGTCAATGCCTCCTAAACACACCGCTCTACGGTTGTAACGCTGTCGGTTATACCGCGAATTCTGACATACCGCGGGTCTTGCTTTACTCCCGTGCCTTTGAATGGAATTCCATGATAAATATGGAGGTTGCCGCTGCAAACCTCATACTGCAGGTGGCTCTCCTACTCAAATGAACCAGTCTTAGGGGTTGTCCATAAACTACCGTGAGATGGGACACCGTGGAGCTACTTGGACATGCTATGACGCAGTGATATATATGTATTTTTACTAATATATATATATATATATATATATATATTCGTTACAGTTCTGTTTACTTTGTTCCGGGTGTTAGTTGTTAGTGAAAAATGGTAAGAAAGTACGAAAAAACCCGGAGTCAAAACCCTATGCAAATTATAGAAATGAAGATTTGGAAAAAGCAGTGGAGGCAGTTCGGGGGGGTATGTCAAAAAAAAAATAACAGGCTGCTGAAAATTTCAAAGTGTCTCAGACAACACTCATACGGAAGACCCTTGGACAGAATCCAAAACCTTTTGGACATCTTACTGTTCTAAGCAAACATGAAGAAGCCACCAATGCGGGAACCCTTGGTGTGGTAGCAAACTGGGGATTTCCTCTGACACGGGCAGACATAAGGGATGATGTAAGAAAATTACCTTGACAAACAAGGCAAACAAGTACGAATCTTTAAAACAACATTCTAGGTCCAGATTTTCTTGAATCTTACATAGCTCGAAGCAACCTTTCCATTAGAATTGCATCCAACATAAAGCGATCCAGGTCGTCTGTAAATCATGACTTTTTTTTTAACAATGCTGATCTTACCCTACAGGATGTCAAAAAGTACAAACCTCTATCAATACGACGAGACCAACATTTCTAATTGAAATCTGCTTCCTCCCATGGTTGTATACAAAGCACGGAACCTATACGATAATTGGACTCAAGGTGGACCAACTGGTACAAAACATGCTAGTAGTACAAGTGGTTGATTCGATATGAATCTCTTTGAAACATGGTTTTTTCAAATGTTGTTGCCACATGTTGAAGGCACTCGCAATCCTGAAGATACAGTTACAGCTACAGTTGTTTTTCTTGGAGACAACCTGACAAGTCACTACTCTAATAAAGTGATCGAGGCATTTTCAGCAAACCCTGGATGTTGCAGTATTTGTCCCCATGAAGAAAAAGTGGAGGAAAATTCTGGACCAATGGAGAAGGGAAAGCAGATATCCTGGTAGTATCCTAAAAGAACAATTTCATCTATTGCTGAACCGACTGTGGACTGGAATTGGTGACACTGTAGGCCAAAATTTAGCTTCAGGCTTTAGGGCAAGAGGGTTGCATCCACCCAATCCAACAGAGGTGTTAAAAAGGATTCCCGATGGATTAGACGCTGACGGTGATGACATTGGAAGAGTTTTAAATGCCATTTTGGTAGAGTTGCTGCAGGAACACCAAGGAAGTGGCGAAAAACAGAAACGAAAACGAGGAAAGAAGATACCACCAGGAACAAACGCACCTGCCACTAACTTGGAAGTTCCCATAAACTAGGATGCCTCTACATCTGTATCTACCAGTCAAATTGAGCCTTCTTCATCGAGAACAGAAAATCTTCGGAAAGAAAGACCTGCTCGTAAAACCCGTAAAACAAACTGTGGAGACGAATATCGCTGTGGTATTTGCCTAATAAACTGGAAAGACTACAGAGGCAGAAGTAACTGGATAAAATGTGTAAAATGCAACAAATGGATTTGGGGACCATGTAATGACGGAAATACAGGTCCTTACTACAACTGTTCCCGTTGCGAAGATTCAAAAGACGAGAAAATTATTGATGACAGTGACCTGGACAAAGACTTCTTATCAGAGTGAACAGAAATTATGTTTACGGCACATAATGTGGTTTAAGTTCCTATCTACATGCCTTAGAAGTGCTTTAACTTTACATGACAGTTCAGTTGAACAGATTTAGTTTACTTTATTATTTATAGTTTATATCGAATCGTTTAATGTTGCTTTCATGTTTTTATACCCTTTTATATAATAATCATATAAAAAATACACATTAGTCTAAAAACGTGTTTATTTTAATCAATATAAGGTACATTCACGAATTTTGTATTAATAAAAAACATGCATATACAATTCTGTTCACATTACGGGGTAACTTGGATACCCGGAGAGTTTACCTCACTTTTAAATGAGAAATAAGTGTGGGTGTCCAGGTAACTCAAATCCTGGGGCTACTTGGGCACCAAAAATAAAAAATAAATTTTTCCTTTCTTGTTGAATGTATTTCGATTTTTATTTTGGGACATGTTACCTGGAAGGTCGGGTCGGTACAGTACATATTTTTTAGTTGCCCCATTCTAAAAATTCAAGGAATCAGTTGCACAAATGTGCTAAAAAGGTGTCCAAGTAGCCCCATCTTACGGTACGTCACGCTAATTTTTTTTCACCCCTCAACCTCGCTTGTTACACACTGTCACAATTTTGTGAACCTTCCTTCTATTTGTTTTAGCACCGTGTCTTAGTATTGTTTCAGGTTGTACGCCATGTACTAATAACACCAATGGGTAGGGATTAGGAAGGCTTAATTTCAAGGAAGTGCATCCGCATTTGCGTGGAGGGATTTCAGTGCAGCCAACTGGGATCGAACTCAGATTTCCCCATTATCGGCAGTCTAATCCAACACGATATTAGCGCGTTAGACCACGTGGCACTCCAAACGCTGAAAGCTGGGTTGTGCCCCTTCTACATAATGTACGATCGCATTTTATCGTCCCTCTATATTAAAACTACTTTCCAGATTAAGCTTAATAAATTTGACTTCAGATATGTGATCTAAACGTCTCGCCTTTCTCGCGATACTAAGTCAGATTCCCCTTATTATACACGCTTCGAGCAATACAGCAATTTATTTACACATTCGATTTTAACGTGTAAATCGAAATGTGACGTAGCATTTACTGACTCCCCTCACCGTCATGTAATTTAGGTTTTCATCGCCAGTACTACCTAAGCTTGCCTGTATAGATGGACACCTCTTAAGACAAATAAACAATATTTTTATGCGGTTATACCTGTTGTATTGTAACGTGCAAGTAATATTATCGAACTCGGGGACATCGAGTTTGTATCTCGGTCCTATAAATAGTATTTTTCTAAATGTTTTCCCACTCCCTGCACGCATGTGGTTCATTCTCTATATTTGACCTCCCTGCTTAGTAGTTTTATATTAGGAAACCATTTAGGCTAGTTAGATGAAATCACTATTTTAAAAATATTGAGTCTTTTTATAGCGCGTTTTATAAGTGGATCAGACTCTTAGCCCGCAAACCTACGTTATACACGGGAGCTGTGTTATAGTTGAAGTGTTTTTTTACTGTTATCTGAAGATGAAATTATAAAGCATGAAATAGTTATAAATTAGTCACCAACATTTTATAAATTAAAAGTAGGCTTCGTAAAATATTTTACTTTTTTCGAAATGTTAAAATTTATTCTTACTGCGGTTAATTCCTTCACGTCATTTGTCCCAAAAAACCAATTTATGAGGAAAACGATTGGCGGAACAACCACAAATTATACAAACAGAAGAATAAAAAGATCAATTCTGGTTAGTTTTGTACACTACCCATTTGTCTGGGATGGCGTATAATAGCCTCATAGAGGAATGCAATACAGGTAGAGTTACCACTTTACCTTCTCTCAACACCTGCAAGAGAATGTATTGTGATCGTCAAAAAAATCGAAATTGAGATTTTGATAATATGGTCTGAGTGTTTTCCATGATCTTGTCCTCCATGTACTTCAGACTAGAGCCGAAACAATTTTACCGATTATGCTAAAACTTTGTGTTTGGGGTTTTCATTGGTTCCCTTCTAGAGGTTTTTGGGATTAGATATCTAACTCTAAATTAAAGGGTAGTTTACTGAAGGGTAAAAAGAGAAAAGTTCGATTTTATCAATATTCGCTCTAACAATTTTGATTAAATTTTATATCTAGACATTGTTTATCATTATAAACAAGATGACAACACTCATTTTTTATATAGGGGAAGATTATCAATTTTCATAATTTCTCCGTAACTATTTGAGATATGAAATAACTTAGCATTGTAAAGTTGTCGTACTATTAAAGATAAAAATCTTTTATTTGAAATATATTTTTATCAAACCAATAATTTCTTAGCTATAAGCAAATATATATATATATATTTTTAAATTCAGTTCTTTGAAAATGAATTTAATTCTTATGCTCTTTGGTGGACAAAGATACAAAATCTGCTGGATGCGACAAACGGTGACATTACAAGGATGAACAAAGCTTGGCCCACGAGTCACATACAGTTGGGGATTTTTTTTTTAATTATCATTTTGTGTTAGCTCTATTCTAGGGTAAACGATTGGAAATATTGACTCTGACAAAAGGGTCCTTGGTTGATATTCTGGCCATCATCTAAAATAATTTGGGTATCAGTAACTTTTTGTAACTTTATATGTTGTTATGCACCACGTTTTACTACCTGTCTGGGATATTCACATATTTACACTAAGTTAATAGGCCAGCAATGAGGAGGTAGAATTGAGACACTATCATTGGAACACGTGGATAAAGGGTGAAGTCTCAATTTATTTTGCTTTCCTTTGACCGATTCGCATCCTTTTTGAATATACTAAGGGCGAATTTTTCCCAAATAGTTTGCCATTATTTATCTACGTGTATGCAAGTGCATTTTTTTCTAAAATATACCTTCCTCATTTCTACCACCTTAGTGTAATTAAATTCGTATATCATATATTGGTAGTAAAACTAGGTGTAAAAAAAATTGATGAATTATCCCAATGCAGTACGTGCTATAAAAGATGTGTGCTTTCCAAAGAATAGGAAATGGTGTGTAAACCCCGTGAGTTGTGAAGGCTCTAATTTGTTCGGTCCACATCGCCAAGTGTTCACAATCATGTTAACAACATAGGGCGGAAGTTCTAAAAACCCGCTCACACACACACACACACACACAACACACACGCATTATAAACGAGTATATTCCTAGCTTCAACAAATTTACCAATTCAAAAGCTTGACATCCTCCAATAGACGCTCTGTTCAAACATTCTTAAATATATATTTTTTTAAATAATCAAAGCATCGTTTATTTCTTGATTAAAAAAATAAATAAACAAGCTTCACTTCTAAATAGAGCTATTTTTATTTTTAAACAACTTTTTTCCACGTGAGTAAGTAGGCAAAGGTGTCAATCTCGTCATTTTCTGATTTGCCGAAGATAAAAAGAGTTCATATTCAGTCGGATGTACTGAGGTGATCTTTCCAAAGTAGTTTTCCACTCTCATGCCATTCATATGATGGTGCATTTCTTCTTTATTTATCGTCATCCTCCCTATTCCATTGGTGTAGACAGGCGGATAATCCGGTTGGGTAGTAAGACGTGCCCGCCCACAACTATCATGAAAATAATTAGAGTAGGAAAACTTCTAAGTAAATGCACTAACATTCACCTGTTGAGAGACTAGACAAGCCACTAATGTAAAAAGCAAACAAGAATGCATTCAGATAGGACTCGAATCCCTGGCTTTCAGATCCAGGTGACTATTAGCAACACATACTAGCTAATCTGATGAAACAGGACAAGGGTGGAACTACAATATTCAGTATTCAACTTTAGAGAGTACATAAAATCCCATCATGTAAATAACTGCGTTATTTTGGGCTACTTATGGAAATGATTATGTTCAAATTTATGAACGCATAGTTTTAAATGCTTTTGAAAATAGCCGCATGGACATAATTATATCTTAAGTTAATTTGTATTTAATTTGGTTGAGTTTGTGCTTAAATAGATACGGAAATTGATGTATATTTGTTTATTTTATAACTCTACAGAGTAATAATAGTATATTTAGACTGTCTCTAAAAAGATACCTTTTTAAAAGGTAAACAAAATTAATTTTAAAATGCTAGCATGGACAATATTCATTGTAAATCTGTAATAATTGAGGCTTTACCTCATAAGCAACAGCTTAGCACATGGGTTAACATATTAACAAGATAAAACTATGCCTAGTAAGCACTTAAATTGTCGGATAAGGTTTATCAAATAGCGACCCAACTATGAAGCGGAATTTGAGAAAATTTGTGAAAGATTGTATACTGTGAAAATTTGTATGAAATTTTGTTAATATACATTTAGTTTGTATAAAAGTGTGTTCATTTGCTTTTAGAGTGTATTAAAGTTTGTGTTTCGTATTTTTTGTTTGAATGCACTCAATTTGGAGATATACTTTACCCTCCATAGATCTTCTTCCTCAACCCTCAAAATATTCTTAGGTAAAAAAAAAATTCCATTGGTTCATTAAAACCGTTTTGAGAAGAACGAGGCATTCATTCAAACCCTCCCTTTTACACTCGTGAGCAGGTATTATTAGGTAGGCTTTGACTAAAGGTTTAAAGGCTGATGATGGGTTGGTGGGGCACATTACGTTATTGAGGTGTGTGGGAGAGATATGAAGGGATGTCTACTATCTGTACAATATACCTCCCACGTGAAGAGGGAAGAAGGAATCTCCAGGACATCGATCAACCATTTCCGGCCAGCCGGGTGCCTTCAAAACTTGTGGGCAGATTGGAGAGCCACCATTTATTTGGGGACGAAACCAGAAGCACTAGGTATGCTTTTTGTGTGTGTGTGTGTTCTCCATATTACCCCAAACCCTCCCCAAAATGTCCGCATACCTACACTAATGGGGTAGGAATGAATAAGGTAGAGTTTAGAGGAAATTTACCCGCATTCGCTTGAAGAAAGAATGGAGACATTTAGGTTAACACAGGAAATTTTGTTGTTACTCCACATATAACCCTGGCTACACGTATTTAACTATACTAATTGAGTAGGGATGAGGAAGGATTAATTTAGGGGAAATGTACTAGCATCTGCGGGGGAAAAAGAGTTCAAATCATTTAGGAAAATATCCTGACTAAGCCTATCCAAGATTCGAATCCTGTTCTTATTCGTCATCATAAAACCTATATATATATATATATATGAGCTTGACATTTAGTTCACTTACTAACTGATGAAGGTGTCACCATATAGGCCTAAACCAACTTCAAAGAAGGGGTAGGATGTGATGGTTTACTTTCCATCTCATCTAATACGGGACACCCTATATGTGACTGGTAGGCAATATCGGAAAAAACCCAGGGTGTGAGCTATACCAACCGAGCGGCCATCACCGTTAGCAATTATAATGCTAACATTTGCGGATATAGGCTGTCATGTTGTCAGAACAACGGGCCTCCAGCCGTTAATCTCATTTTTCTAGACCGGAATCGCTACTATTTATTCAAGGAGCTCATTTGTACTCACGAGGACTGAGTTTGATCCCGTTTCAGACCCACTGTTTCACAGAAAATTTTTGGAAGCGCTGGGGGGGGGGGGATCGAACCCGGTACTTCTGGATCTGTATTTGTAAACTCTGACCACTAGATTACAGAGACGGTCAGACAGTATCGGGAAAGATCTACAAAATCAATAATAAAAATGTTCTGATGGTTTTGTCTGTTTCCAGGAATACCAGAGTTGGAGCGAATGCCTTATTGCAAGGAGGTGTGGCTTCTTCTAAGGAAATCATCGTGACCACCCATCCATGCCAAGTTTTGTAAATACGACACACACACACACACACACACACACACACACACACACACACACAAAAGACGATCTTTGAAGAGTCACTTTCTTTGAAGAAAACAGTCATTCTTTATTACATTTGACTGAAACTATTTCCTGTTCAAAAGGACTGAAAGTGCTTCATCACACTTACGGAGATTCTTTCGAGTTGACACTTCTTGTACAGCGGAGAAAAACCAACTAACTTGCATATGAGTATCAAGTTTATAAAAAAAAAATCGACCGAAAATAGTAAAATTATGTATTTTTATTAAATTTTCTGAGACATTCTTTCTAAAATCACTGTAAGTGCCATAAAAGGTTTAAAGAGTACATAGTACAAAGTATATGTGTTTTTTATATAGGCTTATTCGTGTGTTGTACAGTGCCAATAAATTAGGCCTAGAGTTTAATTAGATTTGATTAAGACACAACCACGCTTTGTAAACAGAATTCCGAGTACAGTCAAAGCCAAAAGTTAAGAATAAAGTTGAAGGGAGTGAGAAATATATGTTGCTGGTCATGATGATCGGATTTTACATTTAAAATTTTTAGCTAAGGACTTAATTTATTTATTTTAAAAATTGAGGATAAAATAAAGCTTCGACTTATTATTATTATTATTATTATTATTATTATTATTATTATTATTATTATTATTATTATTATTATTATACACTGCGTCTTACTACCCGTTCGGGTTATACGCACTTACGCTAATGTGTTATGGTAGGGTGATTGTGAGATGAAATGGAGGACCTACAGTTTAACGTGGGATCCGAACCACGGTGGAGGCTGGCATTCCACACATTCACAAGTTGTGATTAATACACGTCTCGTCAGAGGTAAAGGAAGGGTTTGGCAATCAGCTAAATCTGTGCCGGGACCGAGGATTGAACCCCAGACCCCCAGCACAAAAGTCCGACACCTTACCCCTAGACCATCAGGTCACCGGATTCGACTTAAAGCCTTATTTAGGGGACTGTCCCCGAATATCATATTAACACTTTCTCACCTTTCCGAAGACTTAGTTTTGCGTGGCGTCTTAATACCCATCCGGGTTATTAATATATATTTTACACTAATTGTGTAGGCATAATAAATGTACCCATACTTACATGGAGGGAGAATAGAACACTTTCTAAGAAAAAATACCCTAAATACACCCGGTTGGGTTTCAATCCCCAACATCCCTATCAGTGGCAAACCAGACTAGAAGATCTTGACGTTTAGTCCACGTGCCCCAGAATGCGAGTTTTTAGGTTTTTAATTAGAGGTAACCACACCTGTTGTGGACCTAGGCGTTAGTCTCATCTTGTCTGGTATGCGTGAGGATATAGGAGTTCGAATCCCAGTCGGGTATACTGAATTGGTATTTTAGAAATGTTTTTCCACTTTCTTTTTACGCAAAGGTGGGTACATTTGCTAAATAAGCTTCCTCGTTCCTAACCCTTGGAATAAGCCTTTAGTAACAATGTGATTAAAACGTGTTTGCATTTTTTTTGAAATGAGGAATGTCCTAATTAAAGCAAACGTTATTTAATTTGAGACTAAATTTTAAGATGCATCTTAATCGCTTGTTTACCTAACACCTTCGACCAGAAACAATTGAATCAGTGTGAATTCGGGTAAATGGTGGAACTGTTCTTTTCAAAGCATATTTCCTTTAAAGAGTAAACCTTTGTTAGAAGTGTTTTGTAGAACTAGGATCACTCTTCTATGAGATTTTCTGAAACTATATTTTTACTAAAAATAGATCGTTAGTTTTCAGAAAAGAACAAATATTTAAAATTAAAAACGTATTATTTTTTTCTCTACAATGATCTGTGGAGGGAAATTAATTAAAGTTTACCTGCATTGGTTGTCAAAAGGTATAAGTAGATAGGTAAAATAGCATTAATTTTCAGTTTTTTTAGCATTAATTATTGGAAATTTAGCGTTTTGTGGCATAATTTAGCATTTTGTAGCAAAATAGGTAAATATGTATTTCTCAATGTTTTTAGGGCCTATACAAAGGATTTATGATAAAAGCAACGACTAACGGAATGTGGCGATTAGCCGGATGGGCTGTGGAAGGCACTGGATGCAAGTAAAACCCGAGCTGAAGCACACAGACGAGTGAAACTCAATGATTTTTTAATCACTTATTACCGCTGAAAAATATTGTTTTATAGAAATTATCAGCATTTTCAGGGAATTCGCGTCTATTTCGCTAAATAGAATAATTTAGCTAAAATACTCTCAAAATCACGTTTTTCGCGTTAATTTGCTAAATAAAAATCGCTTTAAACACTTTCAAATGCCATGAAACGCAAAGAAAACTTATAAATACCCTATTTTCGACCCTTTTTTTTCTTTTCGCGTTTTTCGCAAAAGCGAATTTTTCCTATCTCTAGGTATAAGGCGTCAGTCCTTTAATATACTGGATTGCGGCTAATTAAAAGGATGGGGCTCGAATCCTGCTCGGGTGTACTGAATGTTGTTTTTTTAATTATGAATGATTTCAAATCTCCATCCACGTAAATTAGAGTAGGCCTAGTGTTCCTTTAAATTCAACCTTCCAAATATCCGCATCACTGGGAACGCAAGCTAAAGTGTCAACATTATTAAGACTGGATTAGCGTTAATGTTGAGATCATGGTTTGAATCTTGACCAGATGTATTAAGGGTGTTTTTTTCTTAATAAATAGGTTTCCACTCTTCCTCAATGGATTTGGATCCACATTTACAAAGGAATTAACCTTCTATGAAAACCATAAAAGTTACTAGAAATACTTCAATATTTTCATACATCAAGTCATCTGATCACCAGCTCTCATTTTTAATAAGTAGTATAACGATATCCTTAAATTACCTTAATAAAATGGTGATTATTTAAAATGCTGACCGCAAAAAAAAAAAGTTTTGTACTTTTTGGGAGTGTGGGAAACTTGAGAAACATTGATTAAAATAAAAATTGGCTTTAACAGAGATTCGAAACAATTAAAATACTGCTCATAAGTAGGCCACATAAACTCTGTTCATCATCCCCATGTTGTAGAAATGTATATTTTATAGGTCAATTTTTGTCATTTTGGAATATAAGGTATTATTTTCTTGGTTTGTGTCATTTTTGAGGCAGTTTTTGGCATTTTTAGTAATTTAGGTTGAATAATTATATTTTAAATACTATCAATATTTTATAAATTCATAAATGCTCAGACACAATTTTTTTAACCTACAAATGTCGGAATGAGACACCTTAGCTCAGTCGTTGGCATGTGTCTCTACTGAGCAAGGGTACCTGGCTCGATTCCCGGCATGGCCGAAAAATGTATCAATAGTAAATGTGGGTTCACCCTTTCACAGTGACCACAGACACCCTTTCACAGTCGGGAGCTGGATACTGTGTTGTCCTAGTCTAAAGTTAGATTATAAGGCATCATGAAGCTACGACAGGCCTAGCAAGCCGGTAGTAGAAAAAATATGGCTTGAATAAAAACTGACCTAGGTCACAGGCTGGAAATGGTAATGATATAAAGTAAAGTTGTCGGATTTAAAATATAATGTAAGCTTGCATGGTTGTAAAATACGCATTCCTGGTGAGACACTGCAACTAGGCTTGTGAGGGTTGCTTTGGGAGGGAACAGTTATTACTTCTGAAACAGGTATTTGTAATTCAATATTAATTTACAGAATGATAAGGCACTGATTATAGTTTTACAACACTCCCTCCACGCAAATGCGAGTACACTTCCTAAAAATACAACCATACTCATCCCCAAAGATTATAATAATTTGTACATAGGCGTATAGCCCGAACGGGTACTAAGACGCGGTGCCAAAAAAACTTTCTTTGATTAATTCAATCACTATGGTATAGCTTATAAGACTACCGCCATTCATTATAAATGAAGTGTCCATTACAAAATTATATGTGTATGATAATTGAATAATTTAATTACATGTTGCAATAGTAATAATTTGATTTCTCTGTCTGTGAGCAAATCTTTATACATGAGTAGCGTGATGGCCCTGTCACGGTAATTTGACCTTTAACCCCGATTTGGAGAGTTCATTGACCTACTTTCCACATCCGGTTGATTTACCGTTACTCCCCTTCCCTGAGACATGCCCCCAGAACGCGGGGGTGGAGGGGCACCACAGTATGATTTACGTTATTCCCCCTCCTCCACCCAAGACCATACCCCTGGATTCGGGGGTGGAGGCCACCACAGTATCCTAGGGCTGATGGGCTTAGCCCATTTGGTTTCAATGTGTGCCGAGCCCCATTAGAATTTATTTGCCCATAGATTTTAATGTGTGCTCATTTTTTTTTATGCGTGCCCATTGGGGAGTTTTTGGGAAATGCTCTCTTCGATAGTTTCTTCAATCATTAGTAATCAGGCTTCACTGCTCTCAGTCTGTGGATTCCGAAAGGGGTGAGCTCCAAATACTGACTGATTAATTATGGTCTCGAGTTTGAACCCCCATGCCGACACGTCGTGGGAGGAGTGGCCGAGACTGCACGTTTCAGGGCATGCATAAAAAACATATGGGCACATATTAAAATCTAATGGGGCAAAAATTAATGGGTCTCGGGTACACATTAAAATCTAATGAGCACACATTAAAATCAAATGGCTAAGCCTATCAGCCCTAGGATACTGTGGTGGCCCTTCCACCCCCGGGTCCAGGGTATGGTCTCGGGGGGAAGGAGGATGTGGGGGAGGGGTAGTAACGGTAAATCAACCAATGTGGAAAGTAGGTCAATGAACTCTCCAAATCGGGTCAAAGGTCAAATTGCCGTGACAGGGCCACCACGCTACTTACATGTTTGCAATAAAAACATTTGGTAAAATATTTGTTTATAATTTATATAAATATGCACAATATAATATTGCATTTTGGTTCTTGTAATATTTGAGCTTCAATCGGTTCCAGGAATATTTTATTTATTCGATTTGGCTTCGCTTCATATCGAAAAAGTGGACTTACGATTGTATCGATAAACATACAAATTTATGGGAATTTAGGACTTCATGTAAGGATGGTTTTTTGTCAGGTCTTATTAGTCTACGACGGAAAAACTGTCAAAAATTAGACAAAATAAACAATTACTAACACAGATAAAAAAATATAAATATGCTTCACCAGAACTAAAAACCATGACTTTTTTCTGGGTTTTTATTTGACTTGACTCATTAGAAGCACAAATAAAAACGTTAAATAGGCTCAAATTTTGAGGAGCGTTTTATGCAAAACTTCTTAATGATGTTTCAAAGTAACTGGAAGGCATTCTGTTTGGTATTTATCCATTCGATTTTCAAGGAAAGAAATAGATCTACTTTAACGTATTCATACGTCATTTATTAACTACAATATCAATTTTGGTATATATTATGAATATTTATAAAATAACACTTTAAAAATATTAATTTTGGCCGCAATTATTTTTTTGGTACATTTTCCTAAAAGGGGTATTCTTATGAAAATTGGACTGTATTGTGTATTGGACTGGAAAGCGGTCTACTTGGTGTGCTGTGTGTATGAGTATATAATATATATATATATATATATATATATATATATATACAGCACACCAAGGTAGACCACTTTCCAGTTACTTTGAAACATCAATAAGAAATTTCTCACAATACTCATCCCAAAATTGAGCATGTTTAACATTTTTTAGCGCTTTTAATGATTCAAGTCTGTTCAGAATGTTTTTTTATTTATTTTCACCTAAACAGTTTTTCCCACCAGAATCTTGCTCACCCAACGAACACTCCTAAAAGATGAATGGCGGGAAAGTTCCAGCATCACTTGAAACAATGGAAGCACTTTTTTTTTATCGGTTCATCGCAACGGATAATATTAATAATAATAATACAGGAATTTGTGAACGCATTCATCCAAAGATTCCAGTAGGACGCTGCGGGGCATATTTGCCCGTTTGGAATATTAGAAGTTTTTTCATTTTATTTTTCCACTTCTTATCTTATCTGTATCATTTGTCCGCCATGTCATTTAATAACAGGGTTCAGCCACAGCAGTGGTCCCGCGGACTCAACGTGTAATGATCTCAATGCACGGGATTGCCGCCGACGGGGAGGTTTAGGTTCATATCTCAGCCGCGTGCCCTCTGAGAGTTCCATCCTCCCCACCTCCCTTCACATATAGTTCATCTCTGTGATTCTCACCATCTCATCTACAAGCTACTGCGGGTGCATTTAATCTAATTACCCTACTATTTACTACCCAGTGTATAAAGCCCCTCGTGTTTTAAAAACGTATTAATTAAAAACTAAATAAGTTTCACGCGAGATGATAAAATTAATTCACTAAATAATTAAATTGTTAAATTGTTGTAGGTCACACATACAAGTGGAGAGAAATTATTGTGATGATGAAAATAAAAGTATTTTTTTATGTGCATAATATCCCAAAAATGTGAATTTTTAGCCATACCATTTTAATTTCTAATTGCCTTGCACTTTTGCAGGCCCTTAAAGGTTTGGCTGATTATTTGTAAACTTGATGTTTAAAATTATCTCAGTCCATGGTAAGATAATAATGCAGAAACATAAAAGTTAGGGGATCTTTACCTAAAACAACAAACAGCAAATATCGATATCTTCAAAAAAAGGCTCTAACAAACTATACATAGATTGGAAAATAGGTGTAGGCTTGGACTTATGCCGACTTATCAGTCCACTTTTAAACATGACTGTATTTTTTGTTCCGCATCTTACTAGCCATCCGGGTTATAGGCATTTAAACTAAACCAATGGGTTAAGGATGAGAAAGGTACAATTTAAAGAAAATAAACCTGCATTTGCGTGAAGGAAGAGAAGGAAGCTATTTTGGAAATACGCCTTCAGAGCACTTAGCCGGTATTCAAATCCCGAACTTCCTATTATTGGCAAACCAGATTAGATGAGCTTAACATTAAATCCACGTGCGTGTATAAATGAACTCTAGCCATAAATTAAAAAAGTCATGCACCTTGCTTCGGTGGCCGCATGGTCTAAAGCTTCACTCTCATGTTAGACTAAACCGCTGATGACAGGGAGACTGGGGTTTGAATCCTGGTAGGATGTGTTGAAAGTTTTCCAAAATGGTTTTCCACTCTCCCTCCACGCAATTGCGGGTACACTTCCTCTAAATCCAACTCTCATAATCCCTAACTCAATAGCGTTAATAAGTTCTTATGTGTTTAAACCCAAACCGTTAGTAAGACGGACAATTCATACAAGAGCTCAAAAATTATCCGTTAGATAAAACTCTACGTCATATTGCACCCAAAATGTATAAGTAATTACTAAGTTATAATTAAAAACCACGAATATTTTAATTTGTAAACTATTTATTTATATTATTCGAATCAGTGGACATGCAGACTAAATGTCAGCTCGTTAGTATGGTCTCCCCATAACAGGAAAGTCATGGTTCAAATTTCAGCTAATTGTGCTTTTTTTTCCTAGATGAATTTCCACTTTCCCTTCATGCAAATGAATGTGCATTTCCTCTTAATTCTTTCTTCCCATCCTTACCCATTAGTATCATCAACTGCAGTTATCTGAACGGGTTGTAAGACGCAGTGTAAAGAAATCAAAATATGCATTTATAGATTGTTGCTACAGCCCAGATATGCGAATTTTATATCTTTTTTAAGAAGTTGGAGGGATAAGGGACTTAAGTATATCACCCCTCCCCCTTTGTGTGCACGCCGATATGTGTTTGGAGAGGGGGGGCTGTCCGACACCTTAGGTCAGTTGGTAGCGTGTCTGTCTACTGAGTTAACGGTCTCTGGTTCGATTCCTGGTATAGCTGAAAAATGTATCATTGGCTTAGTGTGGGTTTACCATTTCACAGTGATGAATTAAAGGCCGGGGGTGGATGTTGTGTTTGTTCTAGATTTAAGTTAGTTTATAAGTCGTGTCCTGATATAATCAGTCGGTTCAGAGAGTACACGTTAAATACAGTCAAATAAATGGGGGGGAAAAAAATGGGAGTGGGATACACGGGTGATGGGGGAGGGCAGGGGAGAAATCAGCGTGACTTCGGAAACTCTTCTTCTTCTTATACGGCCTCCCATTTAAAACTAATAAATCAACAAAAGAACGGAGCGAGACAAACCAATATAAACGGCAATAGAATTGGAATAAAGGTCTCGAGGTCTTTCAGGGACTTGACCTTTTGACCTCAAAGGGAGGTGGACGCTGGTCATAGCCCCCCGCCCCCCTTTTTGCAACAACAGTAGTGTTGTAAATATAAATATATATTAAACCTCATTGCCCCTCTGGTTTTATAGTTAGCCTTTTCTTTAAAATTAAAATGAAATAAAAAACACCTCGGTGGCGTGGTTAGCTAGCGCACTAGTTTCTTGTTGAGCTAAACTGCCGAGGACGTGGAGATCGAGGTTCGAATCTCGCTCGGGTGAACTGGGGCAGTTTTTTTTCTAAATGGTTTTCCACTCTCCCTCCACGCCAATGTGTCTCAACTTCCTCTAAATTCACACTTCCCAATTCCTAACCCAATTAACGTAATTAGTACTTAAGCTTATCACCCGAACTGGTAGTAAGACGCGGTGCTAAGTAATACTGTAATGAAATAAAACTTTTGAAGAGTTATTGTGTTGAAGACGCCCCTTTGCTTCACACCGTGAATGTGACGTAATTTTCCTCTGTACGCATTTTATTTTATATCAGCACTATCATTGACAAGACTTGAAGAAGTGGAAGGGGTGACACTAGCGCCAGATTTACGTAAATAGGGGCCTCGGCGCGGCATTGCGGGGCTCTCATAAACCCACGTAAACTACATCATAACATGTCTGAGGAAAGGTAAAAACCAAGCAATTGTTTGATTCTATACAAATGTAATAATAACAAAATAAAATAAAGTATAAAGTAGGCTTGAGAATTAGCGCGATCAACGGGGACTTTCCTGGTAGATATTTCAAGTGTCGGGCAGATTTTTATTTCCAGTTTAAACTTCACACCTATTAATTTGTTCTTACCCAATTATTTCATGCAGGGAGAACATTATTGTAGACACAACATGATAACAGCATCTACAATATAAAATTAGAGTTAATGTTTTCTTTCTTGTGGGGATTTGTGATGGGCCCTATCTGTGGGGGGTCCGGGGCGATTGCCCCGATCCCTCTCTACCCCTTAAATACGGCACTGGGTGCCAGTTTGAAGAGGAAACTCCATGGTGTGTTGGCAACTACCATAGATTAAGAAGGTTTAAAATGGCATCGCTCTGTGGAATTGGTGGACACACAAATATGGGATTCAAAAAGTTTTTGACTTGATCATTCCAAGAACCGAGGACCACCTACCAGAGCACTGAGACGTGTTGAAGACCTCTAGAAATCTCGCGTTATTTAAGAAATGGTATATTATTTCTGACTATGGTTCACGCCAAAATGGGGGGCCCTATAGAATTAAAATTCTTAAATTTAATACTTTATGGTTTAAAAAAATTGTAAAAAAGTTAAATTATCTAATTTTCAACGATGTTTTACGTAAAATATTCTGAGGTCAATAAAATAGCTAGACATATTTAGCTAGCCTTCATAAATCAGAATTTTTAACAGGCTCACTGGTGCGGATACTAAGGGTTCTATCCCTATTGTATTTACCAGCCAATCTCCATTTGAATGTAGATACATTTCCATAAAATTGTACCCCTATCCCATTGGTATGCGGATAGCCCGTATAGTTAAATGCGGTGAACATAAGCACACTCCTTTTCAAACATATATTTAACAGTGACTGAAATTATGTCGCAAAGGCCCTTTTGACTATAAAAATGTTGTGTCACTAAATAAAAGAGTGCTGCAGATTTCATGACAAATATGTCCCGTTTGCTGTGTATTGACTCGCTGGTTTAGGATAAGTAGACTATTTATATAGGATTAAATGTTCATTAAATTATATAAAATTAATATTAGATAGATTTAAAAATAGTTTTTTTGAAAAAAAAAGAGGCAATTATTTTCGTTAAATATAATAATATAAATACCAGACACATCTATTGATCTATAGCTTTAGGCGATTTTTCGCGATTGAATTGTTAGACCCTATCAAAGTTTTACGATCGTAGGGCATCAGCGATCGAGGTATCGCGGGTTTGGTTACTAGCATTTATAACCCAGGGTCAATATCGAACCTCCAATTTGCTTAACAATTTTCTTGACTATACATTTTACTTGGTTTAACGACCCGGTGCAATAAGAAATGTGCGCCAATTTCAAACGGTGAAAGAAAAACTCAAATGGAATTATGTGTATCACAATAAAGTTTTAATGGAAAATATGAGCTTATTTATATAAGGCGATGGAAAAATGTATCGTTTAGAAAATTGGTGGTAGTAAATCTTTATTAACTGAGAAATTTACTAGAAGAAATGTTTACTAATTTGTACAGTTCATGACATGAAATTATTTAAAATGTTATTTTATTTTTTTAAATTATGTTTGTTTACTTCCATCCGGACTGTACACATTTTAATTACGTTAATGGGGATTAGATGAGGCCTGTTCCCGGATTTGTGTGTAGGTAGAACGGGAAACCATTAATCACTTTCGATACATCCAGACAGGATTTGAACCCCGAATTCCCCATCATCATCGAGCCAAACTAGACGAGTCTGACCTCAAGTCCACGTGACCATCAATGAGGGTAAATAACACTTAGCATCATGTCTTACTACCCATTTGGGCTATACGCTTAAGTACTAATTACGATAATAGAATAGGAATTGAGAAGATTGAATATAGATGAAGTGAGCCCGCATTTGCGTGGAAGGAGAGTGGAAAACTATTTAAGCAAAACCACCCCAGTTCATCCGAGCGAAATTCGAACCTTGATCTCCTCGTATTCGGCAGTCTAACTCAACACGAAAACTAGCACGTTAGCTAACTACGTCACCAAGGCGAGTAACGAGGGTAAAGTTTGTAATAAAACTTATTTGGGAAAGCATTCGTGTCACACTGGTGTCACATTGATTAAAGCATCTAAAAACGTTTAGGAAAATACAAAGTCAAATCACATGAAAAATACATTAAATAACTTTAATTGGGGTTTTTAACACACATTTTCTAAACTCAGAACACGATCTAATTACTTTTAATTTAGCCAAAGACAGAACAATAACGGACACACCCACACACACATACACTTTAAGACAAATTAATTTTTATGAATTTAACAACATTGATTTTTTAAATTCTAAATTCACTATTTTAGAAATTTAGACCAAGTGACATCATGAAATTAATTCTTAGGTCGAATTACTTTAAGCTTAATGATTTTAGGACAAATGAATTTAGGCTAAACTACTTTATGCCAATTAACGTTATGCTGCGTTAATTTTTAGGCCAAATTACTCTAGACCAACTGACTTCTGGTGAAATTAGTTTCCAAAATGACTTATGTCAAATTATAAGGGGAAATTAATTTTTAGGTCAAAGGACTTAGGCCAAATTATTTAAGATCAAATTACTTTAGGTTAAATTAATTTAGGCTAACAGACTTTTGGTTACTATTTTTTAAACCAAATTATTTTAGGTCTACTACAGCGTCTGCAACACTGTAATCTAGAACATTAGTACAATACTTCACATAGAGCATTAGTGTCTGTGCAGTTCCTAATTGAACAGCAGAACTTAGAAACTAGCCTAATCTAGGAGAGGACAGTACATCTAATACTACACACCCAACACTCGCATCTAGTTATTTATTAATTGGAAGGCAAAACTTACAAGCCAGCTTAATTTAGGACAGACAGTACGTCTAATACAACCAGACCTAGCATCTGCACATGTACTGTTGGGATTGAAAGAACTAAAAACAACTCAACCTAAAGCAATACATCAAATAATTTGCACCAAGCCTTAACGCCTACAAATAGATGGTAAGACTTACAAGCTAGCCTAATCTAGAAAAGCAAATCTAGTAATACACTCAGACCTCACGCCTAGTTAATTTAATAATTGGTTAGCAGAAAGACCCAGTGTAAATATATTTGTCAGAAGCATCTGGAATCGAACCAGGGTACCCTATACTTGTAGTCAACCAACCCAGGAACCGACTTCGTGAATATTTGTATTGATTTTTACATAACGTATCTACATGCTAGACATCATCCATCCCTGTAACACAGCTAACAAAACAACGTGGCTCTATTATGTTGTGTAGACTTTTAATAAACTCATTTTGAAGTTTGAATTTTTTGTTTGGTTTTATATTAATAGTTGATTACAACTTTTTAACGTGCATCTTATTAACCAACTGGTTACATCACCACACGACTTAAAAACTACGTTTGTATCCATTTAATTTGCTATTCTTTTAATTGCTTTCTACATTTGTGAATATTTTAAAAGTACCCTTTTATTTATTGGTTATTTTTAATTTAATATTTGTTTTGAAAATTGTTCGAACTATGCGTTAACAAATTTTTCGTTGTCTATTTTTGAACCTAATAATAAAATACTTATATGCTGACTCCAGTGCAAACCCAGCAGCCATCACACACAGTAGGCACGCGGAAAAAGACGTCTGTCCCGTTTTTTATAGGCTATCTAAGATAGGGGTGCTCTTGTTTCGAATCCTGGCTAGGTGAACTGAAATTATGTTCCTAAAATAATTTCCTTGACGCAAATGACGCTACACTTCCGCTTAGTTTTAATCTTACTCTTACCTACCCATTAGTATGAATATGAGGATATCCAGAGCGACTTTGCTGGTCGTATGGTCTAAGGTGCTATTCTTGCAGTAGACTTAATCGCCGATGACGGGGAGATTGAGGTTAAATCTCGGTCGGTTGTAATGAGGGTCATTTCCCACTATACCTTCACGAAAATGCAGTAACACTTCCTCTAAACTAAAACTTTCCTAATCCCTAACATATTAGTGTGATTAGTACATAGGCGCTTAACTCAAACAGGTGCTAAAAATATTATAGGACGGGAATTAGAGCTTGGATCAGGGTACAACATCCAGTCCCCAGGTCGTCAATTATCACTGTGCAAAGGGGAATCCCCAATTTGACCAATAATATTACCCCCCTTCTTCTCAATACTCGACCAAGTTATCCACATTTTAATTGGACGAAGGGGGTAGGAATGAAGTGGGAAGAATTTAGAGTAAATTCACCTGCATTTTTCTTAAGGAAGAATGAGAAAACATTCAGGAGAAAACACCCTCAGTATATCCAACCAGGATTCAAACCCTGACCTCTTAGGTTTAGTCCTCGTGGCCACCGATGCGGGTAAAAATGAATACATTTCTTAGGCCACACCGAGGATAGAATCCGGATCATTTAGCTTATTAGATAGACGCGATACCGATCCTTATTTGTGTTTCTACGGATTAGTTATGGTATCCACTTCGTTGGCCACATGGTCTAAGACGTCACCCTCGCAATATACGGGAATAATGATGAAGTAGAGATCGGGGTTCAAATCCCGGTCGGGTGTACTGACGGTTATTTTGTCTAAAATGGTTTTTCCAGTCTCCTTCTACGTAAATCCGGGTACATTTGCTCTAAATTCAACTTTACTCATCCCTAACACATTATCATAATTACTACATAAGCGTATAACTCGAACGGGTAGTAAGACGCGAAGCTTAAAAAACTAATTAGTAAGTTTTTTAATGTTTTTACTTGAAAATATCATGAACTTCATGAGATAGTGATAAAATGATAGTGACTCCCCGCATCTTCCCTCCAAAATAAAACATAATATAAACATAATGTGGCTTAGCTGTGTCTTTGCTCACTTCCTTCATTTGTTCTACTTTATTGGACCTTGTTTTATCGTTTCCTCCTCACAATGGCAACGAAAGTTGGAGGAAATAAAACATGAATAAATAAACAAACGAAGCCTACCAAAAACACACCTCAGATTTTAGCATAATAAAGTGAGCAAAAAAAAAAAAGTTTCGACACACAAGCCCAAATAAAACCGCTTCAATAAAACAATCTTTGCCTGAAACTTCGCAATAAAATACTGAATTTCAGGGATTTATTACAAACTGGTTCATGCGATAAGACTAGGTATCCCAAGCAGAGCTAGCTTCCTATCTGGTGGAGTGTTGAGAAAATATTTCGGCGATACTTTAAAAAAGAAAGATCTTGTTATTTTAACCGAAATGTACAATTTATGGGCCCTGATCCAAAAAAGGTTGCGCCTAGCGTATCTCTAGTCGGCGTCTAGGTGTTATTTCTCTCTCTTTGTCTTTGGGAGCGTTCAAGTTTTACGTGAACAACATTTTGGACCCCCTAGCCCGCTTGTAAGCACAAATAAGCAAACGCCCAACTCCCATCCCCCAACCCCAGGCCTTACTTAAGTTATAGTAAAATTTTAAAAATGTATACAATTATATAAAAAATGTATACTTTAATTTATGTTTAATTAAATTATAAAAAAGTATTATTAGTGAAAGCATTAATTATTATAGTTTTTCAAAAATCAACTCTTAACTACTTTTAATTTCTTGAGCAAGGTCCTTGAATCCACGTTTCGATACTGTGTCAATTTGGGGTGGCTGGGTCACTGCTCCATTCTTGCCCGTCTCACTCTGTCTTACGTAAGCATTGTTGTGGCCCCCCCTTCCCCCTTGTCAACCAAAATAAGCAAAGCTTGGACCCCCCCCCTCCCGTTTCCCCGCAAAGGTGCTTACGTAATACTTGACCCCCCCCCCCCTTCTCTATTTCTGTTTGTGTATGTATCTCTGGATGTCTTTTTTATTTTAGTTTCCTCTCAGGTTTTCTATGTATATTACTCTCTCTCTCTAGCTGTCTAGCGCGTTCGAAGTCAATACTGGAGTACTTCAAAGATGAATCTCAATCGCCTCATTTTTAGAAACTCACTAAAAGGAAGACACCTAAAGAATGAACTCGATTTTTGCACATTACAAACCAACATCAAATTGACTAGCCTACCCCCCGTGACTAGAAGGTTATAGATGTAAGCCATTAGTCTAGACTCCAGGTAACTGAAATGTACCCACATTTTCGTGGAGGGTGGAAATAAACACTCCCAGTACGCTCAGCCAGGATTCAAACCGGAACTCACAGTGTCCATTAAACCAGACTAGAGGATCTAT
The DNA here is from genome assembly GCA_033556935.1 of Timema podura. Classification (NCBI taxonomy): domain Eukaryota; kingdom Metazoa; phylum Arthropoda; class Insecta; order Phasmatodea; family Timematidae; genus Timema; species Timema podura. Next base: position 12,812,671 of record JAVRXN010000008.1, read on the forward strand.
ATTCTAGAAGTTTAGTCCACGCACTCACCAGTATGTCAAGTTAGTTAATATGCATAAAAATCAACAATGAATCTAGTAGACCTAAAATTGAAATATTTCACTTGACCTCAGTGATCTTGGGGGTAAGGTGCTCGCCTCAGGACCGGATTTTTTTTTTACCCTTACTAATTTGACTCGGTTTCTAAAATTTAACCCGAGTCCTAATTTTTACTGTTTGAATTTCCCCAATTTATTTTATTTTTACTTTTATTAATTAACTAATCTAGTATTAGCTGTTAGTAACCAACTAAAGACTAATTTCTAAATTGTTCCCCCCCCCCCCCCCTTTGGTGACCTGGTGGTCTAGGGGTAAGGTGTCAGACTTCTGTGCTGGGGTCTGGGGTTCAATCCTCGGTCACGGCAAAGATTTATCTGATTACCAAACCCTTCCTTCACCTCTGACAAGAAGTGTATTAATCACAACTTGTGAATGTGAGGAATGCCAGGCCTCCACCGTGGTTCGGATTCCACGTTAAACTGTAGGTCCTCCATTTAATCTCACAATCACCCTACCATTACACATTAGCGTAAGGGCGTATAACCCTAACGGGTAGTAAGACGCGGTGCTAATAATAATAATAATAATAATAATAATAATAATAATAATAATAATAATAATAATAATAATAATAATGTTTCCCCTAATTATTTTGTATCACTCCAGTAGGTCTGCCCCGGGTATTTTTAGTTTCCCCGGTACCCTCCACCCCTGACACTCCCAGTACTCACCGTTTGCACTGACCACTGGCCACCCTCCAGTTGTGGCAAGCGTTCCCCTATCAGCTGACCTTATGTTCATGGGTTCAAACACAACCGGGGTCGAGGGATTTTTCTTGAGTGATAAAAAATCCGTAGCACAACTTTCTTCGGAGTGGAAGAAGTAACGCCATCGGTCCCATGTCGATTGCAGTATGTAAAAGAACTTGGAAAGTATGTGAAAATACCTTTACCCCGCCAAAATTGGTAGGTGATTTTCAGTCTCGCTCATAGAAATTCTTGCGTGTTGATATAATCAGTTGGTTCAGAAAGTGCACCTCAGTTATTTAAAATGAATAAAAACATATTATTTTACTGATTGAAAGTGGATTTGACGTGACAACAACTTCAAGGAGTTGATCATCTCTTGTGCCTTCAAGTGCCCAATATTTTCGGCACTCCTCATAGGTACCAGGGCTGTGGAGTTGGAGTCGGTAAAAATGTACCGACACCAACTTCAAAATAAAAACTTATAAAATTATAACAACATTATACACTTTTTTTTATTATTTAGGACCAACATTTGTAATTTGGATTGACAAATTTATTTAAATATACATTCACAATGTCAAAGAAGCTTCCCATGAAGTAATCTATACTGTTGCATATGACTGCGGTACAATTTTTATTACTAATTAATAAAATTTAGGGTGACCTTGTGGTCTAGGGGTAAGGTCTCAGACTTCTGTGCTGAGGTCCGGGGTTCAATCATCGGTCCCGGCACAGATTTATCTGATTGCCAAACCCTTCCTTCACCTCTGACAAGACGTGTATTAGTCACAACTTGTGAATGTGTGGAATGCCAGGCCTCCCCCGTGGTTCGGATCCCACGTTAAACTGTAGGTCCTCCATTTAATCTCACAATCACCCTACCATTACACATTAGAGTAAGTGCGTACGACCCGAACGGGTAGTGAGACGCGGTGATAATAATAATAATAATAAAATGTAGCCATTTATGAAAGAGTTGTGTCTGACAGTATAAAGATAGAGGCGTCGAAGACAAAGGCTTGGCGTACCGACTCCACAGCTCTGGTGGTTACAGGTACACCCTGCCAATCCACTGATACATCTAGCCAGAGTCTTGTCGGCCTATACATCACAAGAATACAATCCCATGACACGCGCAGACAATTCACAGCTCGGGCAGCTCACTTTTTATTCGCAACTCAACAATTAACCCTTTATTTTTGGGCACTGCATCATACCACCTATCTTATTTACACTAATGGGGTAAGGATGAGGAAGGTATAATTTAGAGCAAATGTACAAGCATTCGCGTGGAGGAAGAAGAGGAAACAATTTATGAAAAAACATCCTCAATACATCCGGTTGGGATTCGAACCTCAACCTTCCTCTGACCAGCAATTAAATCTAGTGGGAGAGGGACATATTAGACTATGTGACCACCAATGAGAGTTTGAAAAATATAGATCTCGAATATTTATTACAAGGGGTTTTATTGTTCTGTTTTTAACTTGTTTTAACGATGTATAAATTAATACTCTTCTTGACCCACACGGATGAGCAAGCGGATAAGGTGTCAGTCTCGTATTGTCTGGTTTTATGATGATGTTTTGGTTGGGGTTGGATACTGGTGAGTGAGAAGTATTAAGGTGATTAAGGTGGGATTGTAGGGAATGCGAGCTAAGGACAGTGTTTTTGCAGTTTTTATACCAAAACTTTTTTTTGTCAAAATAAAAAAAATATTTCTTTAGTAAAAACATAGTTTAATTTTCTTCACATGGTGATATCAACAATTGTTGGATATTTTCCATGAGCATATCGGCATTAAGATGAGAAACTTTTTAAATGAAGAGAAAAAGTTGTCATTACATTTCAGGACACTCTTGACATAATATAATCAAGAACTGTTTTGGTCACCATGTGAAGAAAATTAAACTATTTTTATACGGAGAGAAAAATTTGATTTATTTTGACGAAAAAAAAGTTTCGCTATTAAAACTGCAAAAACACTAGACTATTTTTCGCGTTACCTAATATCCCCCCCTTGAAGGTGTTTTTCCCTGAATAGTGTTATTTTCTCTCTCTACGCAAATGTGGAGTACAATTATTCCCCTAAAATTGTATCTTCCTCTTCCCTAACCCCCTCGCGTGAAGTATGCGGATAGCCCAGATGGGCAGCAAGACGTTAAATATAGGGAATATATTCTTTCAGCTTTGGGGTCACTGACCCTGCACACATTTCCCAAAGGTCTGAGCCGAGTTTATTTTAGCACCGTGAAGCCGAAAACAAAATGGTAAGTCTCTTTGTCAGTAAGCTCCCATTTCCTTCCCCCACCCCTGGAATCAAGCCTTGTGGTCAACCCCTCTAACCACTAAGCTACGGGGACTGTTTAGCAGGAAGCAACAATACAGACATAACGATCCCATTATTTTTATTATATAGTAAATTGTGACATTCTATTGCCCCGTACGGAAAAATGAGAATCAGTTTCGTGTAGCTTTTGAAACCCATCAAAAATATGCCCCGATCACTATTTGAAACTTAACCTCCCTCCTCTTCCTTCGTCCCCACTCCATCCAAAGGTTGTTCGATTCATTCCGGCCCATAAGATTTACTGTGAAAAACGTTTTAAAAACATCCGTCTCCACCCACCTAAACGTTTGATGACCACTGGGATGAGAATAAGAATAAAGGGAAAATTTTTTACTTTTTTTTTTTTTTTTTTCAAAATAATATAATAGTGAAGGTCCTTGTTGCGATGATGGAGGGTTTTGTCTCTGAATGGTTGGGTCTGCTCACTCCGCCAACAAAAGACAGGTGTGAGTATAAGAATACCACAGCAGTTCTCAAGGTGGAGCTTGACAAAGTTGTCGCTAGAGTGTGTGGTGTTCGCTGTGGAGGATACCTTCAAGAGAACTGGAGTTGGCTGCGTGCTTATCGCAACAAGGGCTAGTCTTGGGGGAAAAGGTCTCCGTTTTAGGGAGATTAAAGGCACCGCCTACTTTATAGGGCATATACCTCATATTGTTGTATTTATCATGAGAATGGTGGTTCTGAAGCATAAGAAAATTACTAACACCATCTTCAATTATCTCATAATGATCTGTTGTATGTTAAAATAATTTTATTAATAAGAGAAAAGCTAGATCTATATTTTTTTAACCATTTATGCAAATAAAATGTATGTGCACAGTAGGGCAATTGTGCTGTACATTTAATAAATCTACACAGATAACGTCGATTAAATAATACAGTATTAGATTAACACTACCATAAAATATTTAACTTGCAGAAGACCAAAGAAGAATATACTCTGTTCAAATCAAAACAGTAATGACGTAATATATGTATGGAAAATATGTTTTCATTTACCTCAAAATAAACTGAAAATGTTTCATCACTAAGCTCAAAATTTTCAGCACTATTTCATTAATAGGACTACGGTTTGTGCACAATTTTGTTAATTTTTTTTGTGTGTAATTTTGAATTTTATTTTCAAGATGTATTTCTACTTCAGATTTTTAAAGCCTTTCTGCGTCTAGCTTTGACAACATCGGAACAATCGAATTGTTTATCCATCATGAGAAAATGGGACTGATCTTGTTTCACGGAAGTTAGTGACATTTGCTGTAAGAGTTGATGTTAGTTTGTCAGGGAAATTTAAACAGTCCGTTATAAAAATAAATCCACCAATAGGAGATGTCCACTTATAGATGTGTCCCTTGATTTTAATTTCATTATTCTTATTTTTATTCTTTGCTTAAAGATTTTAGAGGGTTCATTTAAATCAAATTTGTAAGCCCATTTTTTCATAGTAAAAACGTGATAGTTTAACATTATAAAAATATACACAGTACAAGATTAAATACTTGGCAAAACAAAAATTGCACACACACACACACACACAATTTTTATGTAGTTTTTTGTGTGTATAAAACTACTCTTTAATCCGGAATAGCTATATTTGTACAAATCACTGTTTTGTTGCCAAACTATTCTTTGTAAAATTTCTAGCTTGACGAGAAATTGAATATTTTTTATAACCGATTGAAAAAAAAATGGAAACATTTTTTTCGACCAAGAATTATATGACAATTGGCTCAGAATTTTAAGAAAAGAATTTATAGCTTTAAGAGAAACGACTTTTTTTGTGAACCGATCGATAAAATGAGCTTGGAAATGATTAATCTTATAAAAAGTGCAAAACAATTATTTTTTTTGGCGTTCGGTCCTACTAAAGTAAACAATTATAAAACATAAAATTGCTTAAAAAATCGTTTGTATTAAGGTGCGGCAGAAGGGAGCGTTAGTATTTTTACAATTTTTATAGAATTGAAGTTTTTTGGTCAAAATAAATCAAATATTTCTCCAGTAGCAACATAGAGTTTAGTTTTCTGCACATGCTAATATCAACAGATCTTGAATATCTTTCAAGGCTGTCCTGGAATTTTGTCAAAACTTTTTAAATAAAGAGAAAAAGTTGTGACAAAATTCCAGGAAACCTTTAACAAATATTCAAGATCTGTTGATATTAGCATGTGCAGAAAACTAAACTCTATGTTGCTACTGGAGAAATATTTGATTTATTTTGACCATAAAATTTCAATTCTATAAAAATTGTAAAAATACTAACGCTCCCTTCTGCCGCACCTTAACTAAAAAAAAATATGAAATGTTACAAAATAATTTGACAACATCACAAAACGTATCGAATGTCACTGGGCTTCATTACAAATCCTGTGATTTTAACAAGCAAAAAGTTGTCATGCGAATTTTAGCCTGGGTGGTCATGTGGGCTTTGAGTAGTTTTTCATATTTATTTATTTTGTTTGGAAGTCATTTTGTGCTCTCTGGTTTAACAAATGTTTGTTCTAACGATACATCGTTGAGATTCTTTCTTAACATTTTCATTCTTATATGAAAAAACTTGGTTGTCTTATTTGAAGTTTATTGAGGTTTTAACTGAGTAGTTATTAAGGGGGTGGTCGGGCAGCAAATATTTGTATCAGGTGGGCTCGGGGGCGGGCATTATAAAATTAAACTCGGGCACGGGCAGATTCGGACGGGCATTATTTCATTTTGCAAACAACTTTGTCACAGGCCTATTAAATTTCAAATTACAATCTAAAACAGTCATATTTGATTTAAAAAAATTGAAATGGTTAGCTTATGCTCAATAATTTATAGTTTAATACTAGAGCAGATTTCGCTTTGCTTTTTGAAAGTTCTGTTCCTAACAAATCTGGATAATAATAATAATAATAATAATAATAATAATAATAATAATAATAATAATAATAATAATAATAATAATAATAATAATAATAATAATAATAATAATAATAATAAATTAAAGAACTATAAAGAAAACTAATTTTAATTAAGTTTTCGCAAGCATAGGGCCTAAGAATCTCAATGTGAAACTGTTGAATTTGTTATGTTGTTGGCATTGACAGAGAAAATTAAATCGTAGGAATCTTGATTTCGCTATGTTGTAGACTTGTAACCTGTGAGAACCCTTATCGTAGTTTTGTTGAAAGCAAACATAATAATTTACGAATTAATAAAAATAATACTTACCTTTGTTTAATATTAGTTGAATTGAAACAATTCAACTATTAATATCAGTTAAAAACTTTTTTTCAAAGTTTGAATTAGAGGTTAGTGCTAACATAGTTTGATATACTTAAGCCTACCAAGTTCTTGAGATACCCGATCGAAATACGGGCATACAAAATACTCGCCCGACATTCCGGGATTTTTAGATGCCCGATTTATTGCCCGAAATTTCGGGTGCCTGACCAACCCTACAATATACTATATTATATTTTATATGGCAAAAAAGATTCTAGAGAAAGTATTCATAATTGTATATTTGGATCAAAAGTTTGTTAGTAAAAATAATAGCTTTCAAGACACTTTATTGTTAGTTTGAATCTCAATGGCTTCCCAACAAACAGACACAATTTAAAAAATTAAAATTAATTCAAAACTGTATCGAGCACACATAAGCGTTCACACATCCTAGAATGTATTCCTTTACTTACGGCTTAAATGCCAAGATTTTATTTAAAGAGGTGGAGGGACTGAAGTAGTTTGGGGTAAGAGCATTCCAACCACCATAAGCGATAATTTGTTTGAGTATTGAATGCCTCTAGAAATTATTCTGAGTTTGTTTATGGTAACTAAGAACAAAGGTTCAAATAAAATATTTTTTTGAGGGGCTAAATCACCCAAATGTGCTAAATTTATACACTACTCATTTATTCATGAATAAAGACTATATCATTTCGAAAATTGATGAAATTAGCTATTTTTAGTTTATCTAATTACAGATATAAAATTTCATAGAAATTAAGTTTTCAAGAATTTGTTGATTGTTAATTTTAATTATTTGAAAGCTATCTAATTCTATCATCGGTCAAGACCACTAAAGAACTATTACTTCAATGAATTGACTAACCGACCATGATAGCAATGTCAGTTCTAATCCTGGTCAAGTCAAAAGTTAATAGGTCCTAGCGTGGTGTGAAATCGATCGTCAGGTGTTAACAGCATTTATCTTGTGTTGTTAGCCTTGAAAATCAACAATGTGCTTACACTTCAGAATAGGGGCTACTATTTAAAGAGATTTTATTGTAGCTCTATTCTGATATGGTTTAAACAGTAAATAAGCATTAATTTAAATGTTCTTCAAGTTTCGAAGAGAAGGGTCAATAACCTAACTCCCCAAATGCCTCTAATGGCTACGATATAAGCTTTTATCAATATTAACGGTGGATATTAAATGTACATTGTGTTCATAAATTATTAACTCTATTATAAACCTTAATAAACAAGTTAATTCTTAAGCTATCGGGTTTACTGAAATATTCTCTGAACTATGGTAGTCTATACTTGACGAACATATCTTTAGATGTGTTATTAATTACCGCAAACAGTTTTTAAGCGTAAGATTACAAGACTTGTTCTGTCAAACTCGCCAACTAATCTCTAAACGACACTCATTTAACGTTCTGGTAAACTTTGTTATACCATGTCCTCGAGAGGCTGCATCACTTGTGGCTTAGCACGGGCCGGTGATCCATCAGTTTTCTGCTAGAGAGGGGGTTAGGAGGGAGGCTAAAGAAGTATCGGGATAGGAGGGGAAGGGAAACAAGAGGTCAGTAGACACCGGCAGACTTGAGAGACCAGTCGAAGTTGACTTTTTAGTCTTCAACTCGGCCGAGAGGAAACTTGTATTCTTGTATTTTTTCAGTTTCAACCTATCGGTGTGTTAGCAAGAACGAAACGTGACGCGAGTGTTTCCCCTTCTTCCTTGTGTCATTCTTGGCGGTTTTCAATTGTTTTCGATTAGAGTTCATTATTGTTGGTTCTTTTTTTTTTTTTTAAGTATAAAAGTGTCATGGCTACCAGCAAACGTGAAGATTTGACAGTGACTTTTCCATCCAGTGGACCGTTCTCAGTTGGCGGGTGAGTTTTCAAAACGTGCTCATGCCATTATAATAATACTTTGTTGTCCTCTTTTGAATCTTGTTTATGAAATTTAACTGCTTTACCACTTTTGTTCATAGCGTTGTCTCGTTAAAATCTCTTTAGGCCATAGAATAAATTTCATTTCAACACACTGTCATTGTTAATTTGAATCTCTATGAATGTTCAATTATATTGTTAAATAACTGTCATTTAGTTTAAATACTATGTTGCAATATTATTTATTTATAGATACGAAATAAATTCTTTGTGACAGTTTTATAACACGAAACATTATTTCAACCCGTTTCGATTGTTGCTTTCCGTAACATCAAAGCACTTTAAAATGATTTTAGATTTAAAACATGATCTGTAAATCACACATAAGTGAGAAAATGTTAGAACGCATTACTGCCGTATCCACGAAGTTGGCCATGTGTTGTCAGTAACGGGAAAGTAAACCACATGCAGATCATATGTTGTGTAATGACCCAGGGAGGGACGGCATACTTTTTTATGCCCCTTCTTCTAATGTTGTGGTTCAACGACCTACTTTAAGAACCTCCCCACGAATAAGGAAGCAAATGCTAAGAGCCGAGTAGTATCCTCTTTTTAAATTATATATTTTAAGTCCCATAAAAACTTGTCGATTTTCAATAACGTTTAGTACGAATCGTTCCATTTTTCGAACTTGTTTAATACATATTTAAATATACCTAAATAATTAATCTGGTCATTCGCACGAAGCCTGTTTTTTTTTTGACCTGGATTTTTTTCTCAAGAGACGACCATGACCTCGAATTTTCAACTGTATTAGAGGATTTGAAATAAAACTAGTTTCACCGAAATGAAAAAGTATCTTATTTTCAATAGAACGATTATCGAGCTTCCCATTTCATACCATTCTTAAGATATTGGCATTAGAAAGTTGATTTTCATTACCGGTTTAGAGAAAAACTACTTTACAGTGTAAACATATTTAATGTTTTCAAATTAAAAAGAGGTTTTAAAAAAATAAATAAATAGGGATATTAATTTTAAAGTGTACATTAAAAACAAGAATTACAGCTAATAGAGTGCATGGCTGTCGTACGACAAAGACGCGTTGCAGACTTATTTAAATAATTGATTTGTTATTTTTAAAATGGCTCACACCAAAATCGGGTTAAAGGCATAAATATTTCCTCATGAAATTAAAAACCATATTATCGAACTAATTCATATAAAGATTAATTAATTAGCTCATTTTTAACTACCTTTCACATGAAATGTCTTATTTCTTAGATAAAGTAAATGACCATAAACATAGATAAAGTATTTTTATAAATAGGATCACAACTAAAGATTCTAAGATTATTGTTTTTAGTGGTTTTGACGTTACAGAACTTCCATCCCATAAGAAATACAGGTGGTGTGATGATATTGGTCTTCAAGTAGGTGGCGCCCACAATAGGAGTGTTACGTCACCAGCATTTAGATAGGCTAATATTGTTTAAAAGGACGGAATCATAATACGAATGTTAAATAATTTTATCAGCATCCCCCGGAATAGAGCCAGGGTCTCCATAGACTTGTGGTTGATCATTTTAAAGTGTGAGGAATAGATTAGTTTGATTGATTAGCTTTAGATGCTCATGGCTGATACCCTTCTGGAAAATAAAGAACATTGACAATTCAGGAAATTTCATGTGACAGGGTAAAGTTTGACAACCAAAATTTAAAAAACAGTTTTTAAGGGGGGCTTTTTTTTTTTAATTTGCCTTGGGCACAATCAACCATAAAGTCTGTTCACCGTAGGAATTGTTTTCTGAAAGGCCGTTTTCCATACCAGAAAGCTATTATATAGTAGGATATTGGTAGGAAAAAAGACCTTTCAGAGAGTAATTCCTACCGTGAATGGAGTATACTTACATCTCTGCATTATTGAGATCTTGCTTTTCAAGAACGCAGTGCCTTGCCAATATAATCTAATGGTGTATGTTTGTAGGGGACCTTTGTATCCATCCATAATATTTTTTGTACCTCCCGATGAGATATAAAGCTGAAATTTGGGAAAACGACAGAGGAATCACTAAGCAAGTGTGCAAAAATCCCAAATCCAGAATATTATAAAATGTCAAATTATAAATTAAATTTCAATCCTTTTCTTCTTGGTTGAATGCTGGCCACATTTAATCTCAATTCCACTTCTACTACTAAAAGATTTCTTTTTGTAATTCATACAACCCAGAGCTCACCTTTTAACATGATTTCTTTTATTAGAGTAATATTGTAGAGTATTTTTTAAACTGTTAATTTTAAAATAAAAATATATAGAAATATATATCCACAATATTTAATTAGTTGTAGTAGTTTAATAACTTTATATGTAACTACATCTTCTTTAAAATCCCATTTTTAACCTATTTAATTTCATCCTCCGATGCATTGCGGACCCCAGAGGTTTTGCGGACACCACTTTGAGTACTACTAGCCTTTAAACATGCATAATGTAGCTAATACAGTAAGTTCATGGTTAGATTAGGTTCGCTTTCAGAAAATTCATGTTGTATTTATAACATTACTATAATCTGGAGAGGTAAGGTAGATTGCACCACAATACTTTAATTCTACTTGGTATTACAGTTCATATCCCAACTATGAGGTGGTCTATGTTTTATATATTCCAAGTTGACTTAGTTAAATTTAGTTTTTGGGCATAGGGAGACAATCTTATATTTTATTAATAATTAAATAGCCAAAGCTATTATTTATGCTTTTAGTGAGGATTACTCCATCTAGATATCATATTCTTAAAATTGAAAAATGACACTTGGACACGGGAATCGAACCCGGCACCTTTGGCTTAGTACGCCAATGCTCTAACCACTGAGCTATCCAGGTGTCATTTTTCAATTTGCAGAATATGATATCTAGATGGAGTAATCCTCACTAAAAGCATAAGTAATGGATTTGGCTATTTGATTCTTAACATGCAATCCCGTACAATTATAATAATTGTACAAATGGCAGCAATAAGCCAACTACCGAGTCGAAGGTGGCTGCGTTATCTGATAGCTCGTGATATTAATATAATCACATAATTGTAGCCGACGATTTACGCTAACTCCGTCATAGACTCAGCCTTAAAATATGAGTGAAGAATGACCCTGGGCACGGGATGAATCCTTGATACAGTAGCTCCATGACTTCTTTGGTGCTGACTGACAACTCACAGCTGACTTCTGACAGTCAACAGTTAGGTATATTCCTAAATTCTGACTGTCAGAAGTTACAGCTGTTAAACACATGTTTTTGTAGATCATATGGTTCAGCGTAGGGATACATAATTTGGTTTGGTAACTTTTCAAAGCCGTCAGCTGTCAGCTGTGAGCTGTCAGTCAGCACCAAAGAAGTCATAAAGCTACTGTAGCTCAGTGGTTAGAGCATTGGTGTACTAAGCCAAAGGTCCCGGGTTAGATTCCCGTATCAAGGTGTCATTTTTCAATTTTCAGAATATATTTTATTAATTGGAAGAAATCGATACTAATTGTTTTTATTCTTGACAAGAAATATCTAATATAAAATTAGACGTGCCCCGTGCACACTTATAAACATTGCAAATCAAGATGAAGAAATAAAACAGGATTGCAAGTAATTACAAACTATAAGACAAGGCCACTTCCATTTTAGGTTATGTTTTTCAGAGCGTGTTTATATATGTTCACTTTAGCTATGACATCTGCCAGTCATTACAATTTCTGTATCATTTATTTATTCTATGTCATACTATGTCTGAACATGGATTTTTTTTATTTTAGCAATTCAAAATTCACTTTTTAATCATAAGATAATATCAGTACAATACTTACAAACTAACTTATAGACTATCACGGGGATATTTAAACACTAAACACCCAACTCCTAGGGTTGTCTCCTGATTGCGAACAGTCCAGATTGCGAACAGGGAAAAATTCTTCCAAATTACGAGTACACCCCAAAAATGTTATGGCCACCTAAATATCCAAAGAACAGATTGCGAACATGTAAAAAAGCAACTCGCGGGAATTCCTACGTGAGGGTGGTGCCACAGGTGGAAGGGGTTACTGGCAACACCCACCGGAAACCGGGGCTTTCCTCCTGGCCAAGCTTACCCCTAGTTTAACTTAACCTGACCTAACCTAACCTGGCATAACATAACCTAACCTAGCCTAGAAATACTCGTGTATGTGATTTAGTTAAATTAAGACTGACGAGGCTAAAAGAACGTACAACTTTTAGGCCCCCGTGGGCTGCCCCTATTATCAAATTAGGCGCGGGATGGCACAGCAATGTGGCGTGTCCACAATATAGACTCCTCCCTCCCCCCTTTATCTAAAACCTCATTTTCACAATCAGGTCTGTTCGGATAGGTCACCACGCCTAGAATACAAAATGTTATATTAGATAATAGGATGATCATATAGGCTAATATTTGAGTTCCAGTAAGTCCTGCATGGCATTAAATTGGGGCCAGTTAGAAATCGCATTAGAGCGTCTCAAACTATTAGTCAAGATGTAAACATATTTATCAAACTAGTTTGGTAATGAATTTTAATTAAATAATTTAGATATTTGCTTGGTGCTAAGGAATAAGAATTAAACAATATTGTGTTTAAAAAATCTAAACTGTTAGTTGGAAATACGAATGTCAGGAAATTTAAAATTAAAAGATTATTTAAAACGCAGCTTCGGAATAGCGTCTCTAATTTGAATCCTCTGATAAGAAACATATGAATTGCGTCCCGATAATTCTAAGTAGACAAATGAACTGCGTCCCACGTTTTTTCAGTTAACAATCGAATTGCGTCCCAAATTGTCAAATCAGGTACCTTAATGTATTTTCCATTAGGTTTCATATTTTCATACACCACGCTCGTTCTTCGGTTCTATCAACAATACCAAACACACTGGGGTAACTGCATTCTTCTTTGGAAATATTGGACACACAACAAGTGTTTTTAGTGAATGATAGCGAAAAAAGTTCTGCTTTTTTCTTCTGTAACAAACTCGAAGTTTTTGAAACAACTTAGCTTCATTTACATGGACGGGAACTTCCATGTTCCTCCAAAGCTGTTTTTGCAATTATTCAACATTATAGGCAGTAAAGTTGCTGTCTACACTCCTTTGCTCTTATTTTTGCTTTCAAACAAAACCGCAAACACACTGCAGCTCTTTAAACATTTAGTTTTAAAATCTCATAAACTTGGTTTGGACTTGGCTCCATCCACAGTACTAATTGACTTAGAAGAAGTTATTGAACACGCTCAGGGAAGAGTATTACCTCCACAAATCATCAAAGGTTGTAGGTTTCATTCAGGCCAAAGTTGGTGGAGGAAAATCCAACAGTTAAACCTTACACAATAACATAAAGCTACAGTTTCTGAAGTTGGACATTTTTTAAAATACTTGTTTGGAAGATCATTCCTGAAACTTGGCGACGTGGATGACTGCTTTACTGATGACAGTGATACATCCTAGTGACTACAAAGTAAGAAGCTTTACTGACTTTATTTTATAAACGTATTTAGCAGAAAAAAATGCAAAATTTCCACCCCGCGTCTGGGGTGAACAATCTCTCACTGTAACATGCACTAAAAGTGTTTATGAATCTTTTCATTTCAAAATAAATTGAATGCTATACTCGGCACACCCGAGCGTTTTTTCAGTTTATAGAAGTGTTAAAAAACTTACAGTGTGATTCCTAAGTACAAATACGCAGTAAAGGATATAGAGTATGTGAAGCGGTATACAAAGAAGTCTTTCTGAGGGAGCGAAATTTTAAGCATGAAACTAGTGAAATATCTCGATTTACATTTATCAAAAATGTATGTTACAAATATATACCAGTGAACCAAGAGTAGGTAATCAATCAGTGTTAAATACAAAGCTATAAAAAATATAAAATTTTCAACTAATTATACCATGAAAATTACAAAATGCACTCATTTTTATAAACTTTCAACTTCTAAAAAACACATTGTCTCGTAGTTTAATAGCATTTGTCATATTACTTATAAAATAAGGGATTTAAGAACAGGTAAGCATTTATATTATTGAATTATAACTTAAAGTTAACTTTTATTTTAAAGAGGGACGCAATTCATTCTACACCATTTCTAAACAAGGACACAATTAAAATGCGGCCATTTAAAATAGCGAGGACATTTTAAATGGCCGGATAATTTATTTTCAGGGAGATGTCATGGAATTTAAATTATCAGGGAAGTTTCAGTGAATTTCGAACCTGGTGTTTTATTATTTAATAAATGTTTTTGAACCCGGGTTATGTTCTGATATTTTGGGACTGCATCTCAAAAATAATAATTATCCATTACGAGTGGACTATTTTGATTGTTTGAAGCTCCTTGTCAGCTATAACTACCTGGTCGATCTCTATTATTGCTGGTGGAGTTAGACAAACCATTTTTAAGGGTGTGCAGTGGCAAAGCAGCATGTGCAGATGCGCCGACAGATCGCGGAAATTCATGGTTGACAGTTATGTTGAGAAGTTGAAGTTCTTTCTCTTGTCTGTAAAAAGCCATTCCCCCTCAATTTAGTTTGTAGTGCGTAATGACAGTGAATGGTAAATATATTTATTTGTTTAAGGTATTTGGAGAAACTTTTGCCACCACCACCATACAAGGGTGGCCTGGTGGTTTAGAGGTAAGGTGTCAGACTTCTGTACTGAGGGTCCGGGGTTCAATCCTCGGTCCCGGCAAGGATTTATCTGATTGCCAAACCCTTCCTTCACCTCTGTCAAGACATGTATTAATCACAACTTGTGAATGTGAGGAATGCCAGGCCTCCACCGTGGTTCGGATTCCACGTTAAACTGTAGGTCCTCCATTTCATCTCACAATCACCCTACCATTTACACATTAGCGTGAGTGCGTATAACCCGAACGGGTAGTAAGACGCGGTGCTAATAATAATAATAATAATAATAATAATAATAATAATAATACACCACCATACATAGTCAAGCTACACATTAGACTTTTTAGAATGTTCAAGCAAGTTAAAAAAAAACTTTAGTTGTTTGGTTGCGTAACCATCAATAATAATTGAAATCTATGGATGAACACTTTTGGCTCCAAAGTAAATATTGTTGGAGACTTTCTCTAAAATGTATATTGCTATAAATACAAATCTAACATCCTACTTATTTAAGTATTTTGAAGTTTAGTTAATATATTGTTAATACTTCAATGAATATTAATAATATATGATATTGGAAATTTTAAAAGAAGGCCCTCATTGATGTTTATTCTATAAAAAAAAATTTGCTAATCCAGAGAGAATAGGTCTAAACGATTTTTCGACAAAAAATAAAATATGAATAACCATTTAAAACCAGTTTAAACATCCTTAAGGTGACCGTCTACTGGAGTGCTCAAGCGCGTTGCTGAGGTTCAGAAATACCGCGCTATTTAAAAATAGCTCAACCTCAAATTTAAGTCAACGGTACCAACATGTCCGAAATATTGCAGTTCTGAGATAGAACTAAATAGTCTAGCTAGAAACATGTATATAGCCTTCTTCAAACAAACAAAATTTCGTTTTAACAGTATCTCAACAGAATATTTTGAGATAATCGAGAATTGTTTTAGTGGTTTTGAAGCCTCAGAACTGTTATTTCCAGTGGCGTGTCGTGTGAAGTGTTGCCAGGGTATGTAGCATTAGTTTAAACTGTCCTACTTGTGAATTGTTCTCACCCCTCAGTAGATCACTCATTGGTCAGGTATCGAGGGGAGTACATTCCCGTGTGAGGCATGCAGAGCATATGTGTTATTGCTCAAATAGGGCCCAAGTGGGTGAGAACATATCACAGGTACATTTTTATCAAGGTATGCTTTCCTTGCAACACTACACGACATGCCATTGGTCATTTCCATAGTAAATACGGTATTGAGGTGATATTCAAGTTGGTGGTGCCCTTAGAGATTCTACCCATCGTGATCCCAACCGGACGTGTCCGATGTTCCGTGGTCTAAGTAAACCTTGATTCTAGTCCATTCATCATAGGAGTGGGGGTAACTGACAGCTAGCAAAAGCTATCAGATCTATTCTCATGTATCCATTCCTCAAACCGTATGATATGCAAGACCATATGTTGATTAGTTGTCGCTTTAGGCATTCAATTTGTTTTTAATAAATGATAAAATTAGATCTTTATTTTTATTTTCATTCCCTTTTCTTTATTTGATAGTAGCGTGACATGTTTCGGTGTTATTATTTATGTTACACCATCTTAAGATCTTATTTATGATAAATATTCTTTTAAATATATATTACCAGAAAGTTTGTGCAAGTGTTGATCTTGTTGATCATCCCAAAAAATTATTATTATGATTATTAACACCGCGTCTTACTACCCGTTCGGGCTATACACACGCTAATGTGTAATGGTAGGGTGATTTTGAGATGAAATGGAGGATCTACAGTTTAACGTGGGATCCGAACCACGGTGGAGGCCTGACATTCCACACATTCACAAGTTTTGATTAATACACGTCTTGTCAGAGGTGAAGGAAGGGTTTGGCAATCAGATAAATCCGTGCCGGGACCGAGGATTGAACCCCGGACCCCCAGCACTGAAGTCCGACACCTTACCTCTAGACCGCCAGGTCACCCATCCCTCAAAATGTTTTTACAAATAATATCTCAAAATCCCTCAAAATCATCACAAGCTTTTTGATAATATGAAAGAATATCATCTTCATCATAAATAAGACCTGAAGATGGTGTAATATTGATAATAATGTCGAAACATGTCGTATCAAACATATCAAATAAGGAGAAGGGAATAAAAATAAAGTAGATATAACGCTATCATTTATTACGCCTTTTAAAATCAAATATGAACATAAAAATTTGTTTTAAATATGTCTTTCTTTTAACAGTTTTTATATCTTCTGCTGTCAGTTACCCCCACTCCTATGGCGAATGGACTGTAGGTGACATCAATACATTTTCTCCTATCCCCAATCTCCATATTGTCAGTCAGCCCTTTTTTATGTGCCTTGGTTCAAAGTTCGTCAAAGCTCACTTGACTGCGAGACGTATAAAAGTAATGTTGGACACTTACCTTTTGTGTTTGTCTCGGCTGGTTGGTGGATGGTTCCTCATGAACGACTGTTTAAGACATTGACCTTTACCGCCAATCGGAGATGGGTGGGTTTGCGGGAATGGGAGGGAGGAGGTTAGAAGATGGGTTGGAAAAAAAAAAGAAAAGAAAGGGAAATAGGATTCTCAAACTGCTCATCTGCATTCGCTCATCAGTAAACTTTATGTTGGCACCTTGTGGGTTTGTTAAGGGGAGGCGGGGAGCTTCCTTGGCTAAGCTATTATTCATGGAGGTGTGTGTACCTCCGAATAGTCCATACATAACTTCAGCTTTTTTTTTTTTTTAGTAAAGATTGTTTTTGTTAAGAGAAAAGTGATTTGGGATTGTTTGAGACTGAAAAAAAAAATCCTACTTACCAATAGCATAGAGAAATACTTTTCTTTATGCCACTAGGTAGGGCTTAGTTTGTTTTTAGTGTGCGTTTCAAAAACAGAAAAAAAAATTTGCACTCACTCCTTATTAAAAATGAAATGTAGTCCATATTGGTGAACACGAGGGCTATGATGTCAACCTGTTTTGGTCTGCTGTTATGGAAAGGTCTGAATTTGAATACCGGCTGAGTCTACTGATTGTATTTTTTTTTTTTCTAATTGGATTTAAATTCTTTCTTTACGCAAATTAGAGTAAATTTTCTCTAAGCTATACCCCCTTCAGCCCTACCGTATTAGTGCAAATATTCGGATAGCTTGGTTGGGTAGTAAGAAGTGGTTCACATAACAAAATGAATGCCCACTAATAAAAAACTGGTTTTCTGTATAGTTCTTTGTTATTTATTCGCATATATGTTTTGGCGTTTACAACGTGACTCACATGAAGTGATTGCGTAGCCTTCAAAATTTTCCGAGCTATGAGCTAGCTAGAAAGCTGAAATTTGGGCAAATAATAGAAGTATCACTCAAAAAATGCGCAAAAAAATCCCCAAAATATTGTGAAAGATAAAAAAATACGTAAATTATGCTTTATTGTTAAACATTAAATTACTACTAAACAATATATTATAACAAGTGCTTTAGTTAATTATTAGGGTGACCTGCTGGCGGTCTAGGGGTAAGGTGTCAGACTTCTGTGCTGGAGGTTCGAGATTCAATCCTCGGTCCCGGCACAGATTTATCTGATTCCAAACCCTTCCTTCACCTCTGACAAGACGTGTATTAATCAAAATCTTGTGAATGTGAGGAATGCCAGGCCTCCACCGTGGTTCGGATCCACGTTAAACTGTAGGTCCTCCATTTCATCTCACAATCACCCTACCACTACACATTAGCCGTAAGTGCGTATAACCCGAACGGGTAGTAAGAAATGGTGTTAGTAATAATAATACTAATAATAGTTAAATATTAAAATTGGTTTAAATGTTTTTAATTTCAGACTAACCAAATATAACAGTAAAACGATATACTATGAAGGGTGGATAATTTTTTGCTGAGTGATTCTGTTAAAATCAGTCTATCATAGACATACCTAAAACCATTAATAAGTATACTAACATAATATTTTTATGACTAGTGTATAACATGAGTTTGTACACGCATATTATTATATCCTGGTTTTTATAGCTCCACGAACACACTATGTTCAAGAGAATTATGACTTCCTGTGGTGAATGGAGCTGTGTAGTTGAGTTTTTTTTATTGGGTTACATACCTAGCATACAATTTCTAAATACACAACCTAATTAATATCAATAATTCGTCTAATGCTTAGTCCACATCCTCCTAATCGACGAAAGTCATTAACGGTAAGATCAGGGGTATATGCCCCCCCTCCCAACCCCCTCATATTCCGCTCAAAAAGGACACTCTTGGTACCATAAAACAAAAAAATTAAGTGTTCTATTAAGAAAAAGAAAAATACACATTTGGAGACAATGCATTAGCATTAGCATTTAAGTAGGTAACTTATTTTGTTTGATTTTCAGAATTAATTCCTGAATCACAACTCTCATGTTAGACAGGGTGCTAGGAGGGGTGGGGGGGTTGTTTGAAAAATATGAGAGACACATTCTGTTTTTTTTTATATGTTAAGAAAGTCATTGGCTTTAAGAAATTGCACGATGCCACGCGATTTATTGGTCGAATACATTTTTACAGTACATACCATATTATGACGCTAGAGCCGTGACCTATCAACAAAATTAGCACAAGTTTTTTTAGTAAAAAGAAGTGCTCACAAGTTTATAAAAGAGGAGGATGAAGGAATAAAGAAAACTGATAGGTGTCTTTATAATTTAGCACTTGTCAATGTGCCGTGAATTGAAAAAGGTTGAAAATAGCTGTTTTTTACATATATATAAACTTTCACGGAATAAGTACTAATGGATCGGGCCTCTTTAAACCTACTCTTTTGATATTTCTTTTCCATCACATTTTAATACCCTTTTGGGCAATACTTGTGTGGTGTGTGTATATATATAATATTGTATATATGTTGTGTGTGTGTATATATATAATAAGTTCCGCTAATGGGATATGGGTGAAGAAGGTAGAAATTTAGAGGACATGTAACCACATTTGCAAGGAATAAGCGTGGGAAATCCTTTAGCATGTTGAGTTACATCAAGTCTTGAAAGGGCTGTGCCTTAAGAATATTCGACTGTGAATATCTGATGGCGCAGAAAACGTATAAAAGGGAAACAAGCTCTGCGACGTTAGTTGACTGCTAAACCGGTACGCGCCAATATTCTTAATGGCCTAAGGATGTTCATGCGAGATTGGAATTTTCTTAGCATTTTTTTGTTTGGAAAGTATTTGCGCTCCCTTTTTAAGGGGGCCATCTCCCTTAGAGTCTAGAACAGTAGCAAATGTTCAGAAATCCTGCGTTATGTAAGAGTTGGTTTGTTATTTCAGAATATGGCTGACGCTAAAGTGTAGATCATTAGGTTCTTATAGGATTAAAAACCTTATTTTTTAAATATAATTTTTAAATATATTACGAAAAGGTGAAATTAGCCCACTTCAACGAAGTTTCTGGTGAAATTGAGCAATTTTGAAATTTCTTATAGGTCAAAGGAAATGTTAAGAAATATTCTCTTGGATAAATAACGTGTTTTTCTCCCAACAATCACAACAAATAATTTTTCAAATATTTTTATTGTTATATAAAACCAATTTCCACTAATACTGATGTTTTAATGATGTATTAGTAAAATCTCAATCTCATTAAAAAACTTAAAAGCGATCAACCGGGATATTAAACATATACTAATTGGAATATAATAAAATAGGCCGTAGTTGAGTGCGCGAAATGAGTGTGTGGAGCTACAGTGATGGGAGACTTAAAAAGAGATGCATGATAGAATGAACAGGTGAAAGAAACTGTGAGAGAAAAGAACGAAGGAAACAACGAATGATTGCTGTGAAGAGTGAAACATAACGCAAGAGTATGTGGCACATTTATACAAAGACAAAATTTGAATGCAAATAAAGTAATAAAGGAGAGTAAGGAGCAAACGAGATTAAAAGAAGGAGAAAGAATGCAGAATTTATTTGAAGGAAATAAGCTGTTCTGGAAGTGGGTAAAGAGAACGAAACAAGGAGTGAAAGGCAATAGCAATGGCATTCAGAGTGAACGCGATGAAATGATTTGGGATGAAAACAGTGTAAGAGAAAGATGGAGGGAGTATTTTTGGGTAATTGTATGGCTAAAACATAGAAAAAATAGAAGAAAATAGGGAAAATGTTGTTATTGAGTAAATAATTAACAAGGCAAAGGTATTAAAAGCTATGAAAGTGTTAAAGAATTGTAAAGCTGCGGGTGCAGATGGGATCACAAGTGAAATGTTTATGTGTGGGGGTATTGTAATACTTGACAGATTGTTTGAATGGTTCAATGTGTGTGCTGGAATTTCATATGTTCCTAGTGACTGGAAGAATGCTGTCATTAGTCCTTTGTACAAGGCAAAGGCAGTAAGAGTGAATGTAAGAATTAAAGGGCAATTAGTGTGTTGAGTATTCTAAACAAAGTTTTTTGCGAGAGTCTTAATTGAGAGTTTGCGTGAAAAAAACTGAGAACAAGATTTAGGACGTGCAATGTGGTTTCATGGACCAGATATTTGCATTGCAACAACTGATTGAGAAATGTGTGTCAGTAAGGAATAAAGTGTATTGTAAATTTGTTGATCTGGAGAAAGCGTACGATCGGGTGAATAGAAGTATGTAATGGAATGTTCTTAGAGATTACGGTGTGGATGCAGGGTTAGTAAATGCGATTATTGGTGGTGTATGATGGCAGTTAAAGCGTACGTTAGAGGGGGATGGAGCTTTGAGCGAATGGTTTGACAGTGAACAGGGTGTTAGACAAGGTTGTATTATGTCTCATGGTTGTTTAATGTATTCATGGATAGATGTGTGAGGAATGTTTATAAGGACGCGGTTGGTGTACAAATGGACAATGTGAGTATAAGAGTGCTGCTATATGTACATGATGCCGTTTTAATGGCTGAGAGTGAAAGTGACATGCAGAATTCATTAAATCGTTTGAATGTGGCGACATGAAAAATGGAACTTCGTATAAATGTCTCCAAAACTAAGGTGATAGTTTTTGATAAGGATGAATCAGGAAATAATAATAATAATTATTATTATCATATTATTATTAGTGTTGTCTTTATTTACATGGTGAAATTAAGGTACAAGCCTTCTCTTACATTTTACCATGTCTTAAGTTAACATTACACTGCATTTATCAATTATTATCATTAAATAAAACACAGGAGACAAGTATTTGAGAAAAACATACACACGAACATAAAACATATAAAATATTGCAATGAGATAAACACGTAAAAAACCAGCAACCAGAACAGTAATCAACTTGAGCAAAGTATCTCTTGATCAGTAGTGGAAAGAGAGATAAAATAAAATAAACATTAGTAAACATTCTTACACCAAACAAGCACACACACTCGCACACACATGGATTATGCATTTCAATTCCTGGCATGGCTAAAAACTGTATCATTGGTGAAATGTGGGTTTCCCCTTTCACCGTGATGAATAATTAACGGCTGGGGCTGGATGTTTGTGTTGGTTCTAGATTTAAATAGTTTATAAGTCGTGTGCTGATATAGTCAGTCGGTTCAGAAAGTGCACTTTAAATACCTCAGATAAATGGGAAAAGGGGGGGGGGGGACTACGTATGCTTACGTGAAAGCTTAGCTTTCTATCTGTCACACATGTCCTTCGTAACAAAATTTGGGTATAAGTAATTCATTACAATATACAGAGCGTTTGCGAATACATTTGCTTCCCCTGAAATTAAAGTAACTTAAATATTTACCTAAAACTTGAATATCCAGGCCTAATCTTGTATTTCAGCTGTGTAAAGTGGCAGGCGCCAAACATGTTAATAAATCTAGAGTGACCTTTTGAACTGTCATAATAAGGTTCTTACTATGGTGGGGTAACTATATAATTTCTGCTTTGGAAAGAACCATTTTATAAACTCGCACTTCATCGTAAATCTAGAGGCTGTCACCGACAGCAATTGGCAGAATTTAGGAGCCTGTGGGGAAAATGAGAATAAAAGGGTGGTGGTAGCAGGGGCTCCGCCCTGAGGTATCGCGCAGAACCACCATTAAAATAAGTGCACGTTTTTACCTCCCCTAGTCGTAATTTCCAAAGGAAAAATTACTGTTAGATGTTTTGTGATTTTCTTGCAAATCCGAGCCCTCAAATCATTTTAATGACTTCAGGAACTCTGTCATAATAGCGTTCATACATTCATCGATTAACGTAAAGTAGCCATACATTATTTGGAAACTGTGAAATACCACAATGTTGAGTAATTACATTTTGGTATGCATCGACACACGTAAATTGTCGAACTAGTTAGATGGATTATATTTAATGAAATCTTTGTATTCTGAATTGCATACGTTTTGTAATACCTCTCATTACAACGGAATGCAATTTTTTTGTGTTATAAGTTACTATGCGTGTGTTTTTAACAAATATACACAATATTAGAACTACTTTTAATATTTCCAATTTGCGTATAATCTGAACAAATAATAAGGCGTGGTGCTAAAAAAAGTTCCAACAATTTTATACTATAAATAAGTTTTTAACCGTATCATTTATCACGTGGTCTAATAAATAGAATTATCCCTTATTGTAGTCCTTTAATAACTTTATTATTATTATCATTATTATTATTATTATTATTATTATTATTATTATTATTATTATTATTATTATTATTATTATTATTATTATTATTATTATTATTATTATTATTAAATCCTTGAGATGTTCTTTCTCGAATAATACCTCGTCATCATTGTATAACAGTGTAGCAATTATGATAACTGCCCCTATTATTATAGAACTAAGTTGAGAATGGGTGAAATCATTTATTAAGGCTATTAAATAAGAACTCCGCTTGCTCCTGTAAAATGCCATGGATTTTCATTTACTATATTTAAGGGATGATTGTTATATATTGACATTTATTAACTTTTCTAGAATATTAAGTTCGTAATACAGCAAATATATAATATTGGATTATTGCTACCGCTGGTTTTAAAGCTAAAAGCGCGGTTTGTGTACTAATTAAAAGTAAAGAAGTAGTTAAATTAATAGAGGATCCCGTATATCGTACTAAATTATGAAAAGATGACCAGCTATTATATTTGTACCTAAACGGACAGCTAAAGTTTCTGGTTGAATAATATTTATAATAGTTTCAATACTTACTTACTATATGGCGTTAGGTACTCTATTAAAGTTCATCTCTGCACTTACAAATGTACACCACCTATCTTTATCTAGAGTTAGTTCTATCCAGTCCACCTCATTACACCCCATCTCTTTCAGGTCCATTCTAATGTTATCCTCCCATCTGCGTCTAGGTCTTCCAATGGTATCTTCCCATTGGATTTACCACTCAAACCCCCGAACAAAGTTATAGCTTTTCGAACATCCTATATTTGTTTTCGTCATCTAAGTTAAGAGACTACGTTTCACACCCCTAAAGAACCACCAGTAAAACTATTGTTTTTTTTATATTCTGAGAACGAGTGGTGTTCCCTGGGTGGCAATGTATGCTAATATGTGTTGTGTATGATTAATTCATCCAAAAATTATTAAACCTAATCACAATATGGTTTGCCTGTGACTGGGAGGTTGAGATTTTGAATATTTTCCGTCTGTAGGCCTACTAGTGGTTTTTATTTACTGCACATGTGATTTATAACTTGTTTTAGAATCCATTCCTCACACATATACGGGCGCTTTTTCTGTAATACAATGGTTCCCAAAAGGGGGTCCGCGAGCTGTTCTTAAGGGGTCTACGACAACCGCCTAAATTTAACAAAATAAAATGTTAAAATAATAATTAATCAACACTGCTTCATGAAAAATCGGTATAGAACTAGACATGACATGCATTCGGATTATCGAGGCAAAGTGTCCAGCCTTCAAGAAGTGATGGGAAAAAATAAGAAGTTTCACTTATCTCACTAATACTAGACCCAAATGAATAAATTTGAACTTTTTCACAACTAATACATTTTCATGTAGGCCTAACTAACTTTTTGTGTTAATTATTACTAATATATTCACTATAAGGTAAGGAGTGCAAATAAGGCCCACTTACAAAATAATTGCTTATAAAATATTTAATAATGAAGTTAGAAAAAAATAGGTACTAGGAAAAATATTTGTTTATTATTTTTCTAGTTGAATATTGAAAAACGTAACTATAGCATACACCATAGTTACTATATAAATACAAAATCAAATGTGTGTAATTGGGCCATATTACCTACATCAGCATATAATAAGGCCCATATAAATAATATCAGAATTAATCCTTAAATCAGTCATAAAATATGTAAAATATGAAAATAAGAATGATCTGAAACTGATTTTCAGTACATGATGGTGTTGCTTATTAAGCACACTAACATTTTATATCATAAAGATAAGGATAGTAAATAATCAACATAAAATCGTAGCTTTATTTGAGATGAAAAGTTATAAAAAGAGGATAACACCCACCTGCCATTTCTTAGACACACGCTGTACTGAACACAATGGAGGCTACAAGTTTCCTGCTGCTCTCGATGGATAGCACCTGTATTAGCTTTGTGATGGCACTAATATATACCAGGAAATTTGGCGGGATATTTTTAAAACAACAACTGGGCCTTATTTACTGGAGGGCCTTATAACAGCCTCCTACCTTATTACAACTAGAGTTAGTGTAAAAATAAAAGTATGTGAGAACACATTTGACTCGCATTTACTGTACCAAATTCCCAGTTTTGTAGGTTTTCTAACATGAATTATTAATGGGGCGGGGGGGGGGGGGGGATGAAGGGTGCTATTTTCTTTACATAGAATAAATTAGATTCTAATGATTAGAAAAAAACGGGGGGGTCCGCCGATCTCAAAGAGCCTCTTGGGGGGTACTTGGCTGGTAAATAATTGGGAACCACTGCTCTAATCTACCCTTATCATATCTAACTCTTGTATAAAGTATATGATAACCTTGATATTAAACATACTAATAATAAACCATGACCCGCCTCGGTGGCTTAGTTGGCTAACGCGCCAGTCGTGTTGAGTCAAACCACCGAGGACGGGGAGATCGAGGTTCGAATCTCGGTCGGGTGAACTGGGGGTGGTTTTTCCTAAATGGTTTTCCACTCTCCCTCCACGCAAATGCGGGTTCGCTTCCTCTAAATTCAACCTTCCCAATTCCTATTCCATTAGTGTAATTAGTACTTAAGCGTACAACCCGAACGGGTAGTAAGATGCGGTGCTAAAATTAAATTAAAAATTAATAAACCATGAATATTAAACTCTCTTATCTTAACAACTGTCAAAAAACCCAAGAGAACCACTAAATCGTGGTTATACATTTGACGTCCTCGTACTGTTCTCGGCTCTCGAATCTTGTCTTATTGCGACTGCGCAGTGCGCCTCGTAAATTACACCAGTTTCAGTCAAACTGTAAATTAGGCATATCAAGCTCGGGGTAGGGTCGACAACCTCGGCTAAGGACTGCCGCGACTCAGCTCTTGGTGGTTCGCCAGCTGGACACTCGGCGGCCGGGAGATAGTGCCGACTGCACTTTGGGTTCCAAGGGCACTGTCTACTTGAACGATCATATCCTCACACTACTGTATTTATTTCGGAAATAACAGTTCTGACGTTTCAAAACCATCAAAACAATAATCAATTATCTTAGAATGTTCTGATGTGACCCTGTTAAAACATAATTTTACTGGTTTGGAGAAGGCTAGATTTATGAAAAAACTAAAAATAAGCAGGACTATCCTTGCTAAAGGCGATGATTGGCTGTTCTAGGATAATAACATCCTCTACAGCTGGACGGTCTTATAAATATCTTAAAGAGATTTATATTGTTGAGGGATCGGCGAAGTGTGGGTATGCTACAGTAGCCCCATGGCTTCTTTGGTGCTGACTGACAATTCACAGCTGACTTCTGACAGTCAACAGTTAGGTATATACCTAAATTTTGACTGTCAGAAGTGACAGCTGCTAAACACATGTTTTTTGCAGATCATATGGTTCGGCGTAGGGATACATAATTTGGTCTGGTAACTTTTCAAAGTCGTCAGCTGTCAGCTGTGAGCTGTCAGTCAGCACCAAAGAAGCCATGAGGCTACTGTATCTTTAAATCATTGAATCTAGTACCGTGATATCAACTATGTTAGCAGTTTTGAGGCATGGCAAATTGTTGAGGAGGGTAAGCACCCTGATCTTGAGCTGGATTTATACTTTTCTCTTAAACATGGGGTGGGGGTGATTACTGTTTCTAAACATTTAATTTTATCTCACAACTGCAACATTTCTCGTAAAAGTCTTCGAAAATAAGTTAAGTTCCACTTTTATTGATTTAAAAAAAATTGTAATTCAAACATGTAGGCCTGGATACATGTTGATACCTTCCTCTTCCCATTTTGGAGTGAGCCGTATTTTGAAATAACAAACCACTTCTTAGATAATGCGGGATTCCTGGGTGCCTAAGATGCGTCTAAGTTATTTGATAGGCACCCTCCTTAATTGTATGTACACTGAGGGAGCTGAAAAGACCCAACTTAGAACCGTAACAATTCCCAATTTTTATTGAAGGTTGGTTACTTTGGAAAAGTTGGGATTGATACAGTTGGAGATTTTATTTTGAACGAATAATTCAGCGTTTATGAATCCTGAAAAGTACTAAATCAGAATTTTATGATGGTGACACTTCTAAAACAACTGAATAGCTTAACCGATAGTAACAATCAAGAATTATACCCAATTAAAACCCAGAAAAGTATCAACTTTGATCGTTAATATAAGACTAGCACATGAATGCCAAAGCTGAGGTTAGGCCAGAGTAGCAGTCTGTGTCTAGGACTCCAGTGGGTTCTATTTAGGATTTCTACTCGGGTTTATTGTTTTACAAGTGTTGCAATACATACAATTCTAAGTTGGTCATCCTCAGGATTCATAAACACTTAACTATCCGTTAAAAAAATCTTGAATTAATTATACCAATTTTGACCTTTCTACAGCTAACAATGTGCTATAAAAAACGTATTATCACAATCCCAAGTTGGTAATCTTCAGTCGTCTCTGTGTTCCACGTATTATCTATCACCCATCCTGGATGTCCGAATATTTAACATCATAGAGGCAGGGATGAGGAAGATAGCATTTGGAAGGAGTGTTCCCGCATTTGCGTGAAGGGAAGTGTGAATAAATAATTAGGGAAAAATCCTTTGTTACGTCCGGCAGAAATATAAACCCTGACCTTTCCATCATCGACATACAAGACGTGGCTGATGGCTTTGTCCGAGTGCCCAACAGCGCGGGTTCAGGAAAGGTTTATCCAACTACATATCGATTATACTCAGTCTTCTAAGCGTCTTCTCATACTAAAGGGTCCGTATATTTGATTCGATGTAAGTTCAGTCATCCGCCTTAATTTAGAAAAGAAGCAATAAACTATTACGTCCCACCTATAAAAAGATTCAAACTTCACAAAGAATTAAAAAAACAAAACAATATTAATCTTCTCGCAATTATTATTTTATTGAAAGGATTTACTAGGTTAATGAGTGAAATCTATTTTGTTCGGATACATTATACATAATTAGGTTTGTAGAACAATCAAATGAAAGTAGTTGATAAATGAGTGACTACGAGATCAAGAGCGAATGAAGCAAGGAAGCGTTCGTATGAAGTCTAGCCCGATGCAATTAACCTCACTTTTTAAGACTGTGCAATCTAAGAGTAATTACCGTTCAGTTCTCTATAATAGAATTTTGCGCGGTAGCAAGAAGTCATTAGTAGGATAGC
This sequence comes from Timema podura, assembly GCA_033556935.1. Classification (NCBI taxonomy): domain Eukaryota; kingdom Metazoa; phylum Arthropoda; class Insecta; order Phasmatodea; family Timematidae; genus Timema; species Timema podura. Next base: position 12,841,370 of record JAVRXN010000008.1, read on the forward strand.
TGTCCGGACATTATATGAGTATTAAAAAAAATACAGTTCTAAAATATTCAGGTAATTAAGATCTCACCATAATTGGTGGGTCTTTGGGCGCATGAATAAAGGCGTCAGTCTCATGTTGTCTGGTTTGCCAGTGATGAGAAGGCCTTGAGTTAGAATCCCGGCTGAGTTCTCTGAGCAGCTTATTTCCGTAGTGTCTCCTCACTTTCACTCCCAGAAAATATGGGTACACTGCTTCTAACTGATATCTTACACATCCCTGCCCATTATAGTAAATATTTGGGTATCTTGGGCGTGTATTAAAGTGCGATATTTTTTTTTAAAGAGTAAGGTCAAAAAAGAACTTCACTAATATTCAGAGCTGGAACATTATTCCTAAACCCAGTAACCGAATAAAATTCTAACACATTGGGTTTCATTTAGGGTTAACCCATACAAGAAGACCACTTGCAAAAAATTGAAGAAAACCGTTTGGGGGGATTAAAAAGAATTGTGATTATAATGTTTGAACTCTTAAATTTACTTTATTTGAGTGTTACTTAAAGTACTTTAAACAAAACATAGAGTAAAAACAAATAGTAAACAGAATTTTTTTTCTATTTAGTGGCGAAGTGAAAACTAAACAAGATATGATAGATTATATCTTATTTAAAATCCTTAAATCCTCTTTCCTTAAAAAAATGAGATGAAAGTTTTAAGTCTTATTTGCGTTACATTGGACAACCTGAAACGTTTTGAAGTGAAAAAACATGTTTTGGTTTATAAGCGTGATTTTTCAAAGGATGTAAAAAAACCTCTTGCTATTAATATAGAGATTAAGTACAATAAAATCCATTGGATTCTTTCTTTCTTTATTTATTTTGAAACGTGTCCCCCAAATAAATCATCTGTCCATCTATAGTTTTGTAGGTTTAAATTTATAACTGTGATACGTATACTTATTTGACTGCGTAACAGAAGTATGCCTCTATAGCATACACGTATTTATTTGTTTATGATTGATTAATGCAATGTTTAAACTAATATGGCACAAAACCCACATTTTCGTGCGGCTAAAATTTGCACCTTATCTTAAAAACGTTGCAGCTTCAGATTAGAAACCGTGTTAATAAATACTTACTCTATGGCAATAGGAGCTCAAAATTGAGTTACCATACTTATAAAATTACCCCACTTATCCCCACCTTGAGGTAAGTCTATCCATTCCACCTCATTACACCCCATCTTTTTCAGCTCCAATCTAATATTACACTCCAATCTGTGTCTAGGTCTTCCCAATGGTCTCTTCTCATTAGGGTTGACAATCGATACTAAATTAAATATGATTGTAAAAACTTAAATAGACCTACATATTAAAATAAATAGTAAGTTACCTACAAAAATTAATCAACTCTTCCTTACATCCCCAGAAAATACACACAATAAAACACGGAGTTTTCAAAATATAACACTTTTTATAGGATGGAGAATCATATTGGGGTAATATGGGGTAGGGGAGGTTAAACCATGTGGACTGGAGCAAATCGAAAATGCACTGCGGCTTTTTGTGTGAAGTCAATTGGGGCGCTTAGCCATGTGTTTGTTGCTGTATGCCGATAGTATTTTCGAAGTATGTTTTGGCCCTATAGAACATGGGTTTGTGTCGTAAGTTCCAATCAAGATTAATTTATGGGCCGATATGAGCGTATTTTCGTTGGTCCGTTTAGAGTAGCCTGAATCTCACGAATGTTCGTAGTAAACCATTTTGTAGGTAAGTCCACAGTGGCAGATATAAAATAATTTGATCTTATATTTATTTACTTTTACACAATCGCGAGTATAAAAAAATATCCACAGTAATTTCAACGGGTGTTCAAGAAAAAGTGGGCTAGAATAGGTCGGAATAGGTTTTGCCATAAAAAAAAACTATACAAAAACACTAGCCTTTTCTCGCTTAACAACAAACTACTTCCGAAAGAAAAGAATTATACAAACGGCTATTTTCATAACAAAATTTTTCAATAACTTTAAATACACTATAAAATATTATAATATGAATATTTTGTTGTTAAAGTTTTGACTGCAAAAAGTGACAGCTGCTCATTGCTCAACTAAGGTCTTGTTATATCATATGGTTTGGCACATGGATACTTGAAAGTAGCTCTGGTAACTTTTAATAGCTGTCACTTACCACCACTCCTATGCTGTATAGACTGTATAGGAGTGGGCACACGGACAAAGGTGTCGGTCTCATATTGATTGGTTTGCCGGTGAAAGGGAGGATGAGTTTTTTATTTCCCGTAAACAATTCATCTCTATGACTCCCCAAAAATTAATATCTCTGTGCCAATAATAAAGGACGATAATTATTCTGAAATAAATTAAAATGATTAGATTTTATTGTTTTATTTAAATTATAGTCAGAAAAACTTAGGACAGTAATATTAATACCATGGACCAATAAAATCTTCTCACATGACGTGTCCACAGCTTACCAGCCCTGTTTTAGTTCGTTATATTCCGAGGAAAGTCGTGGTGTAGTGAATGGCCTGCAATCTAAATCAGGGGTTCCCAGAGTGCAGTTCTCAAGCTTCTCGGTCTGTTTTTAAGGTTTTAGGGCTTTAATAATAATTAATGATTGAATTAAAAAAAAAGTAAATGGTTGATATCTGAACGAAGACAAAGTATTATTCAATCTTGAATGAAAAAATTAATTGAAACATTGTTACATAAAATTTTATTTAAATTATTTTTTTTAATTTAGTTTTTTACTTCAAGCTATTCATATATTTTTAAGGCCTGGCCCTGTCGAGTGCAAGTCTAAAACCTATTTTGGGGATGGTGGGTGGAGGTGAAAAGCTTCACAACGACCAAAGTATCCTTCCGCGCCAACAAAACAGATGGATCAGGAAAACTTAGATGGTGCTAACTACCGGACAGGTCTTGCGGAAAAATCATACGTTTGAAATATCAGTTTTCTCGAAAACGAGTGAAATTTTTATGTTAATATTTTAAACACCCCTCTAAGATAATGTATCAATGTTTATTAATTTTTACATTTTCTTATTTTTTATTACTAAGCCGGCAGTTTTCTATTGAAAAATATCAATTTTATCGATATTTTATCGCTGTTAAAATTATAGAGGAGGTGTTATATAAAAAGTATAACTTAATCAACATGCTTCTATTCTTGAACAAACCGTTTCCGAAAATAAAATTGCAAAACAATTAAAAATTCTTTGAAGATAACAAGTTTGTTACCATGGCTCTGCATTTCCATACCAAATGAAAAGGGCCAATCGCCTTAAGTAAAAAAAAACAACAAAAAAACCATTACATCAATTTAAATTTATAAATAGTTATGTTTCAGGTTTGGTACGCACGGATTCCTAGAAACATTTTGACTCCATATAATTTCTTCATCAATGTCAAATCATCTTGTTCTTAACCAAAATGACATGATTTCGCACTTGTAATTTTGATGAAAATTGAAATTTTATTCCTTTATACTTATTTCTAAAGCGTCTAGAATAATGGCAATTTATTCTGGAGAACCCAGCCCTGTGTTAGGTTTGTAGCCCACTAACCAACTATTTAGAGAACCCCTGACTATAAGGACCCATTGTATTTGAAACATTGGCGAGGCTTGGAAACAGGAGTGAAGGGATTTGGGGGACTGCTTGAAAACAGTAACCCGACACACACACACACACACACACACAACCACACAAAAACCAACACACATTTGTTTGCGGAGAGCCAAAATACACGTAAGTTTAGGGATGAGGAAGGTTGAATTTATTGGAAGTGTACCCACATTTATGTGGGGAGAGAGAGTTGGAAATCATTTTGGTCAAACAACCATCAGTACACCTGACCAGGATAGTACCACGATCTCCCGTCACCGGCAGTCTGGTCTATTGTGAGAGCAGCGCCTTAGACCATGTGGCCACCGAGGTGGGTCACTTTTTAGTTTAATAATATATAGTTATGTTGATTGGTTTATTTGTTCACGCAATACAATGCTTGTGTAGACTATTCGTGGCTCAACTATAGGACAAACACAACAACCTGAGACAGGACTGTCAACTTGTCACTAGACCGAAGGGAACCAAACCAATATCGATGAGAATCGAACCGTTAATCAAAAGAGCGACGATCTACCAATTGAGACTAAGTGGCTGTCTGATTGATCAAACAGAGAATCTATACACTAATTAGGAAGGAAAGATGTGCAAATTTGTGTTGTTCTAAGCGTCTAAATTTACATTCGAGCTACCCGAAACTTTTTAACCAACCCAAGGCACACGGGGGAACTTTTAGTTATGAAAAAAATGCCTTAGTAGCTGAAAATATAAAATATTGGTAATCAAAATCACGTTGTTTAAAACTAACACTGCACTGTAATTCTAGCCGTGGCCTCCCGAGACTTGAGTAAACACGTGCGCGCCGTACTTCCACCTGAGAGACAAACGCAATGACCTGCCACTGAATCGAAGCTATGATTCTCCCGTCCCCCCTCCCATGAAATAATGATGAATAATTACTTATGTTACGTTCTCACGGCTGCTGTGTTTGCAACCGACCGCTTGTCACACACATCCCGCAACAGCATTCCACCACTGGTGGACCTAACTGTAGGTGACTTTAAGCCAGGGAAGAAAGATAGCCCCTTCTCTCTACAGACGACGAAAACTACGCGAAAAATAAACTGTAAATTAAAATAAATTTCAATTATCTGGACAATGTTGGGTTTTTGATTTAAAAGGTTGATACGACCTGGAAAACTGGGAAAGTTACGGAATTTAATGTGACAGTGAAGTCAGGGACATTTTTAGGATATTTTACTGTTAGGTAGGTATTTAACGTACACTTTCTGAACCGAGTGATTATATTAGCACACAAAAATTTCTTTGAGCGAGTGCAAAAGGGTTTACCCATTTTGCCGGGAAAAGTATTTTCACATAACCTCCAGAGTTCTTTTGCACGCCACGATCGACATAGGACCACGGCTTTACTTCCCCTCCGAAGGAAGTTGTGCTACGGATCATCTAGTCTAGTTTGTCTATGACTCTTAAGGTCGGGGTTCGACTCTCTGATGGATGTATTTTATCTTCCTAATCTCCACTTCAGTAGCGTGATTAAATATATACAGCCCGGTCGCTTGGTATAATGTGGTGCAACAAAAACACACACACACACATATATATAGAGTCCTCTTTGGTATTCATGATATGCGGAAACCAATCGTTTATATTTCACAACGAATGGTCGTTAGGCACCTTTTTATACAAACCCTCCTCTTTCCTAAAACATTTATCGTGTTGGCTAAAGTAAAAAACAAAACAAAAAAAAAACTTCCCCGCCCTCCCCCTTTTCACGTCTCACGCTTTAGATCTAAGTTCGGTTCTTTTTCGGATGAATATGGGGTAGGAAAAAACATGTTTCATAAGTTGGCACTATCGTAAACCGGAATAAATGCCAAGATAATATATTCTTAGATGGGGAAATTGGGGTTCAAATCCAAAAAAGGATGTACTAAGGATTGTTTCTCGCCCTCCCTCCACGCAAATACGGGTATATATATACTCTCAATTATACTTTTATAATATTGTATTATGTGAGTATAGCCTGGACGGGTAGTAAGACGGGGAGGAAAAAAACACACACTAATGATATATATGTAACGTTCTTTATTTCCCTCCCCGCGTCACTCACTAGTGTAGATTGTTTAGAGATGAGCAAGGTAGAATCTAGGATTCTAGGGAAAATGTGTGCACATTTGCGGAGAGGAAGAGTGGGAAACCATTGAGTTAAAACCACCCTCATTACACCCGGTTGAAGTTTGAACCCCGACCTTCCTGTCACTATCAACCAACAAAAATGAGCCTGACGTTTCGTCCACGTGTCCACCGATGTAAGAGTCTACAGGTTAAACACTAGGTGACCATCCACACGGCTCATATAGTAATATAATACCTAATCATTCTAAGGATTCATTATAACACTTAGATGCACTTTAAAAAATAGAGAGGAAGAAATGAGTTCACCTGAGAGGGTTCTTGTCTACAGTAGCTCTATGGCTTCTTTGGTGCTGACTGACAGCTCACAGCTGACAGCTGACGGCTTTGAAAAGCTACCAGACCAAATTATGTATCCCTACGCCGAACCATATGATCTGCAAAAAAACATGTGTTTAGCAGCTGTCACTTCTGACAGTCAAAATTTAGGTATATACCTAACTGTTGACTGTCAGAAGTCAGCTGTGAATTGTCAGACAGCACCAAAAAAGCCACGGAGCTACTGTATCTGCTGATAACCCTTTCCCTCTTCCTCTGACTAATTTACAGAGTCACTATAATATTTGTGCCTTGAAAACATTGACTTGATTTTTTAAATTTTACCTTTTTCTTGGTTCCTCCCCTAGATAGCCATATGCTACGACTGACATTCTTAATCTACATCCTGGCAGGAAGACTCCTTCAGGCTATTTTTCGTATCCAAGCCAAATAACCTAAGTTGTAGAGGATTAATAAAAAAAAATACGTTTACAAATAACTACTTAATATGGGGTGCTAGTGAGCGTGCGTTTAGGGCAGTATTCTCGAAGTTTTTATAGCATAAACATTTATTTGGCCAAAATAAATCAAATATTTCTTCTATATAAACATAGAGTTTAGTTTTCCGCCCATGCTAATCTTAACAGTTCTTTAATATCTGTCAAACGTGTCCTGGAATTCAGTGACAATTTTTTCTCTGCATTTAAAAAGTTTGTCACCAAATGCCGCTATGCTCATGAGATATATTCAAGAACTCTTGAGATTAGCATGTGCAGAAAAACTAAATTCTATATTTCTATAGAAGAAATATTTGATCTATTTTTGCCAAAACATTTTTATGCTAAATTAATGCAAAATTAATGCATTAAACTGGCGCTCACTAGCACCCCACCTTAAAGATAAAAATAATTATCTTGTAACACTGTAGGACTATTTTTAGAATTATTTAAGAATGTATGGTTTTTGTTCCAACGTTCTATCTTTAAGACGCGCTAAATAAGACGTAAATTCACAAACAAGTCTTATTTTAGCTTGCCATGACGTCACAGGTAGACAAGTCCTTAAGACGGCTCATGCTTGATTTTAATTGTTTTTAACACTTAAATTTTTTTTTTTGTTAGGAACTTTTGCTATACTCTCTTGCTAAACAAACTTTTGTTATAAAATAATAAACACTGTTGACATTTTCTGATATTTTTAATACAAATACTTTGTTTGCAAACTATATCAAGTAATCTAATTACCGAAGCGTTTTAGTTTTAAGCCATTTACTTTTCCGGCGAGGGAGGTGTTAGTCATTCTTTACAACACTAAGGTATTAGTTTCAATATATTTGATTAGTTTCTATGCAGAGAGGAGGTGGGGATGAGGTTGATCCCCTAAATCACCCCCTTCTCCTGGATCCGCCGCTGTATTAGAGAAACTCTCCAACAATTCTTATTTGAGATTACAATCTTATTGATCAAGAGAGTAGGGAGGAGATGTGAGAAAAGGTGATTCTGTATTTTTTTTATAGCCAAAAAGCTTTTTGGCCAAAATAAATAAAATACTACTCCAGTAGGATCATCGAGTTTTCTACACATGGTGATATCAACAGTTGGTGAATATATTTTATGACCTTATTAGTATTTGATGACAAACTTTTTAAATGAAGAGAAAAAGTTGTCATTAAATTCTAGGACATCATTGACAGATATTCAACAGCTGTTGATATCATCATGTGAAGGCGACATAAAACTGTGCCTTCCACTATTAGGTTTTAAACGCTGCACAAACAAACTGCACTAATTTTTATAAACAACTAATTATATAGCGCTAAAATTAAAATAGCATGGTACTATTGAATGGATTTAACCCGAGTTAATATAATTGTAATAAGACTATTAGTTTTTTTTTAGCTAAAGATGGTACATCTGAAGAATGTTTTTCTTTAGTTGTACTTCGTCCGAATTTGGTAGTCACGGTTACAAACTTATGGCCAACAATACCATCCTCTACAACAATCAGTCGTATAGATAGACATTATTTTTTAAAAAAACTTGTTTTGTTAAGAGAAGCCCTCCTACGTCGATACTAAATTGAGAGGTCCCTTTGCTTTGTGGAAAGTGTTGTGTACGAGGGTTGGCGGGAACGGGTTTAAATGAGGAGAGGGGGGTGTATCGAATATTTGGTTCCACCAACCCGTAGCTGTCAATCCTTCTTTGGCTGACAAGATGCTGGCTGGTACGTCACGATTCCTGGAAACTTTTGTCCTTATATCTCGCTGGCCAAAGAACAAGGCACTAAGTGGATTACAGATGAACTTTTACTTTCTCCAAGCACTCTATCAAAGTCACAAGACTATTTTTATAATGTATTCTTATGTCAGACACAATAGTTTTCTGGTGTTTTTTTTTTTAGCCCTACTTGTGGTTGAGTTGTTTGTATTCGTTATATATACTTATTACTCCTAGACTGCACATCAAGTATACATACAACATGCACCGCAATATCCAACAAACTGTCCTAAAACGACACCAAGGTCACATAAAGACTTGGTAGACCTGCATAGGCCGATAAGCAGCATATATCATATTAGTATAATACCTGCGCAGATTCCGTGGTTAAAATGACACGAATAGCCACACGCTAATGTTGGTCGAGTCCGAAGTAAGGGATAGGAGCTAGACATAAACTGTTTAGGAGTAATGAGTTTTTTTTTGTACTTTTTTTCTACCCGTCCAAGCTGAACGCATTTTAATCATGCTGATAAGGTAGGGGAGATACGATTTACAGGAAATATAATATTATCAACATTTTTGTGGAGGTATATTAGGCAATTATTTAGGAACAACCATCATATTCTACCGGTGTTCAGCAGGACATTCGGCCTGCCATTGCGGGTGTGTAAACATGGTGAATACATTTTACCATAGTAACGCTCATAGTTACTATATTAGTGGAAATAAAAACTGTAATTAAAAATAACTAATATTACCCTTATTTATTTATTATTATTATTATTATTATTATTATATTACAAGGAATAATAATGAATAGGGAGTGTAATTGGGCAAATTGCCAACAACAATTTTAGACAATGGGACCCATAGTGAACTTTTAATCGCGTATTAAATAATTATAATAATTTGTTAACAACAGGAATGGGTGTGCCTAATATATGCATGTAATTAAATGGGACCGATGTAGCTCTTGTAACTGGTAAATGATGTCACAACCAATTTACCAACTTGACTTCTAACCATGCTCAAATTTACTGACGGAATGTGACACGTGACCTCAATACATAGGAATTTAGTACTTGCGGACAAATGTGACTAAATTATAAACATTTTCTTTTTATGGGAGGATGGAGGGAGGGGGCGGCAGATAAATTCAATTTGCTCAGAATGAGTTGAGCTATTGGCACTAGCTCTCGACTCGTGAAGCCCTGATTTTACCCCCTATTTTCTGCATGGAGAAAGAGATTTCCACATTATGGTCTTGACTTGTGTTAGGACAAATCAGTTTCTTTAACTAAAAAAAAGAGAAATAGAACTAATTCGTTTTAAATAGATATTAGATTAAACAATCCATTGTTATTAAAGATAACTTTATTCAGTTATCATAGTCGTATACTTCCCGATAGGTTCAGGACTCGAAATAAGCTCCTTGATGACTAGGAATTATTAAAAGTAAGATTGAACAATTAACATATAGTTTAGTTTAGCAACTCTAGAAATAAGGATCAACGCTCATTCTCCTACGAAGGAGCGTCTGCCTCAACATAGCCGCAGTCAAAAATAGACAACAAATTTTAATTCAAGGTTAAGCCACAATACATAAAGACAACCCAGCCTAGCTAATACCAGACTAATACGTAAAAGGTCTACTCATGAATAATAGTGAAACTATAGTGAATTAAAACAAGGGGTATTAAATACTAATTTTATAGAGTTACTGATGACCTGGTGGTCAAGGGGTAAGGTGTCAGACTTCTGTGCTGAGGGTCCAGGGTTCAATCCTCGGTCCAGGCACAGATTTATCTGATTGCCAAACCCTTCCTTCACCTCTGACAAGACGTGTATTATCACAACTTGTGAATGTGAGGAATGCCAGGCCTTCACCGTGGTTCGGATTCCACGTTAAACTGTATGTCCTCTATTTCATCTCACAATCACCCTACCAATACACATTAGCGTAAGTGCATATAGCCCGAACGGGTAGTAAGACGCGGTGCTAATAATAAATAATAATAATAATAATAATAATAATAATAATAATAATAATAATAATGAGTTACTATAAAGGAAGTTATATAAGCTAGATAGTTGAGTTAACTCCATAGAGAGCCACGAAAAACTAAGAATAAACTCATAGAAGAGGAACTAGCACATTACAAATGGTAAATAGCGAGCTATCAGGCGTCTATGCTGTTAAATTACTAAGGCCGGTCAATTCCTAATAAATACTACCTGGATAATTCGATAGTATATTTGTATTTCCACCCTAACTTGGGCAATACAATAAATAGTACAAACAATAATGATTTCACTTAATACAAATTATGCCTGAAGGAGCCGGAGACAAAACACTATCCCCGCGGGCCACTACTACGAACTAGTAGTGCTCCCACAGGTTGCGCACCGTAAATAGATACACTAAAAAGAGAGAATAGTGACTACTATCTGTCCCTGACCTGACCAGGTCATTGAATAACACGTTAGATAACCTGATTCCCGCCATAAAGGATTCCTAATCATCGTCTGGTTGGATGACCTGAAGAACGTTTTCCACATCTTTCTCGAAGCTGTCCTCTCCATCCTTACCTTGGATTAAGCCGTTAATAACCATGGTGTTTGTTATTAGTACTAATTAAAAATAAATACCTGACCCCTTGTTAATGATGAGAAAGATCGTGGTTTGAATTCCGGCAGGGTGTATTGAGAGTGTTTTTCTAAGATTTCTTGCTTCACACCAATATGGATATACTTTCTTTTAAGTTCCAACTCTTTCACTCATACTACTTTAATTTAATTTAATTTTAGCACCGCGTCTTACTACCTGTTCGGGTTATACGCTTAAGTACTAATTACACTAATGGATTAGGAATTAGTAAGGTTGAATGTAGAGGAAGTGAACCCGCATTTGCGTGGAAAACCATTTAGGAAAAACCACCCCAGTTCACCCGACCGAGATTCGAACCTCGATCTCCCCGTCCTCGGTGGTCTAGCTCAACACCAATGGCGCGTTAGCTAACTACGCCACCGAGGCGGGTTTCACTAATACTACATGAGGGTATTTACATTCTGATAATCTGGACAGTAAGACACGGTGAAAAATAACATACCCTCTACGTTATAAATTTGCTTGGATAAAATAGTGTATTATGTTTGAAAAGATAATCTTTATTAAGTTTTTTGTACAATAAGATGGCAACCATCCAAAGCTTATTTACAACCAAACATAAAAATATGGCTTAGAAATATTGGTGTATCAGACGAGAGCTGCTGTCCTAACTTTTTGTTCAAATTACAAAATATCCTATATTTAAATATGAGATTCTCAATGATATAATTAAGCTATTACTTTCATCGTGGAGAATGTAAGGACATTTGACTTGATGTATAACATCCGAAAAGGTTTTAACGGCAGGTGTGATGTACAGTCTATTAAAACAACCTAGACACTGCTCTTTAAAAAAAAATGCTGCTGTTAGTGTATGTTATAGGCCACGTTAGAGGGGCTTAGATTTAATTTGATTTGATATATATTTGAGGTGTAAAACGCGCACTTTCTAATCCGACTGATTATATCAGCGTACGACTTATTAACTAATTTAAATCTGGAACAGACTCATTACCCAGCCACCGGCCGTTCATCACTTTGAAAAGGGAAACGCACATTTTACCAATGATAATTTTTTTTTTTGCCATGCCAGGAATTGAACCTGGGACCCTTAACTCAGTGAAAAGACATGATACCGACTGAGCTAAGGTGTTGGACTAAGAAATACTTATATATTTTTTGTTAATTCTATGTAATGAACAGTATAAAAATTTACCTACCAAGATTTGAAAAAGTGGAAAAACAAATATGGCTCTATAACAATATAATTATTATTAAATTTCCAAGGCCTTATACTCAAATGAAATAAAAATCAAATCCAGATACCAATCCAGAATCCCTAGTTTATCAAGCGGACATGATACCGGATTAGCTAAGATGTGCTACATTCATTAAGTTATAGGCCTACCGGGCCAAACTTTTAAATTTTCTCAATGTTAAATAACAACAAAACTGGTTGTGGGTGTATCTAAGATGTATAACTAACAAATCCAAACCGACAGTTTTATTAGAGACACCATGCTGACACGAACAAATATAGTGTCCTCTTTTATTTACACAAATCGCAAGAGGGCACGTTTAAATCCCATCTACTCATTTCTTTGATATGCCATCGACTTTCCATTGTTGTCAGATTGGGATCTCATGTCGCTAGCAAGCTATCTTCATTTATTAATACATAATTTCGATGTACAATAGAAAGGTTTCAAAATCAACACTTTTTGATTTTACTCTTCAACTTGCTGCCGCAAAATTCATAGGTCAAATAATATCTTACCGAAAATAATACCTATTAAGCTTTAATTGGTTATTGATAACTTAATAATCCACTAACGGTTGTCGCGTTATCGTCAATAAAGGATGAAAAACTCCATGGTGTCATCCCGCAATCGGACTGAACCAACCGAGCGGCCGCCATCTGCTAGCGAAGATAGTGACAACTTCTGCGGATAGAGGGTTGTCATGTGGTCAGCACACTGAGCCCTACGGCGTTTAATATCAATTTTCTAGACCGAAACCGCTACTTTTCTGTTCAAGCAGCTCTTAATTTGGTCCTCAAGAGCCTGAGTATAGGCTCCGTTCCAAACTCACTTATCCTCAGAAAAATCTGGAAGCACCGGGGACCGAACCCGGGACCTCCGGATCCTTAGCCAGGAACTCTGAGCACTAGCTCACAAAGGTGTTCGAAGAAAGGATGGGAAACATTAATTGTCGTGAGGGGAAAAGAAGTCCTCAGTGTACTTAGCCGTGAGTTGAACCCCCTCTTTTTACCATTCTCCTACCCCTAATTGTCAGCGAGCAAATTCCACTCGGCTTGGTCACCAGCCACCATTGTGGGCGCAAGAAACAGTAAAAGTAGGCCTCTGTTATAAAAACATAATTATATTGGTATTTTCCGTGCTCCGTGTCTAACTATCCGTCTGAGCTATAAGTGTATCTACATTTACTGCTAATGTGGTAGGAATGAGGAATGCATAGTTTAGAGGAAATACAGACGTATACACGAAGAAGAGTAGTACACCATTTAGTAAAAAAAAAAAAAACTCAGTACACATTCTCAGGATTCGAGCCCCATACTCTTTTGTAAGCGGCAAACCAGACTAAACTAGACGTCCACCTTTGCCGCGTGCCCATCACTTAGACTTAAGACTTTGTTGCCAATGATATTTCTTCTAAGAATGTGCAAAGCTATTACAAGATTTTCGACTCTTATATACTCCATTCACGGTACGAATTACTCTCTGAAAGGTCTTTTTTCCTACCAAAATCCTTCTATATAATAGCTTTCTGGTAGGGAAAAAGGCCTTTCAGAAAACAATTCATACGCTGAACAGATTTTACTTTAAAGGGTGACCTGGTGGTCTAGGGTAGGGTGTCATACTTCTGTGCTGAGGGTCTGGGTTTCAATCCTTCGTCCCGGCACAGATTTATCTGATTGCCAAACCCTTCCTTCACCTCTGACAAGACACACACAGATTGTGAATGTGTGGAATGCCAGGCCTCCACCGTGGTTCGGATCCCACGTTAAACTGTAGGTCCTCCATTTTATCTCGCAATCAATCACCCTACCATTACACATTAGCGTAAGTGCGTAAGTAAGTAATAATAATAATAGTAATATACTTTAAAATGTCGAACCCTTTTTGTCGGTCGTTTCGACTTTGTAAAACAACTTTCTTATCAGACATAAAAACATTAACGATGTCAAGCCGGTCTGAAACGATATACTTCAAGTTCTATGTCACTTACTGTGCGCACTTATAAGCTAATGGTTCCTTATTTTATAACACAAAATTGACTTTTCTCTACAAAATGACAAGATATACCGGTTAGTGTGTTACACTGTTACAAACTTTAAGGGCACCGCCTACTTCAAGGATAATATCCTCAAGCTGTGGTATTTCTTATGGGAATGGCAGTTCTGAGGTTTCAAAAATCACTAAAAAAATCCTCAATCATCTTAGAATGTTCTATTGTTACCTTGTTAAAAATTACTTTATTTGTTCAAGAAAGGCAGGAAGGCTATTTATTTTTATCTCATGCTTGAGATATTTCGTATGAAATTTAATGCTAGAAACTTTCCCCTCCATTTTGGCGCGAGCAATTTTTTTTGGAATAACAAACCATTTATTAAATAATTGAGGATTTCTGGACATCTGCAGAGCTTCGGTAGGTGGAACCCCCAAAACACCTTAAACCATATTGGCTACGCATGTGCGAGCCACATTCAGAACGACAGAGAGACCTAGCTGGAACCTTTTTACGACTTTGAGGTGTACCGTTTATTGGCAAATAGTAGTTAAGTTTCTCGTTTACGTTCATTTCGTAGTGTGTAAATATGTACGAAATAAAATACACGAGAACAATGGAGGCCATTTTGCGGTACTCATAATACATGTGAGTGGAATGTTAAAGCTGTGTTAGTACTAATAAATCTAAAAATAACACCTTCACATGAGACTCGAACTCGGACGCATGCCTTAGTGATCCCCGTACCAATGTGTAATTTTTAAACTTATGAATATGATACTTTGATGCTGCTAAATCCGTAACCTTTAGGTCATTAAATTGTAGGCTACAAGCGTTAGGTTTCTTGCATATTAAACACTATAGCCTATGCTAATAAATATTTTTATTTGGGATATTTAACTAGCGCTTTCTGAACAGACTCATAATGACTTACAAACTAACTTAATTCTGGAACAGACACAACATCCAGTCTCCCAACCGTTAATCCATCACTCTCTAAGACCAAACCTCAATTTCACCGATGGATGAATTTCTCAAACATACTGGGGATAAAACACCGGGCCCTTAGCTTTAGGCTTTGACTTTAAGTACACCCGCTTTTGACTGAGCGAAGGTGTCGAACGTAGTTTTTTTAATATGTAAAATACAATATAAAAAAGCACAGCTACTACTTCATTGAATGCGCCGAGTCTTCCACTGCGCAACCCTAAAGGTCCGTGTTTCGTAAACATGCTCTAAAATTTACTGTTTTACTCAGTAAGCTATTAGTACTCTTTTTTTAAAAAAAATACGCACCAGTGGCTCTGTGCTTGTGGCGTCGAATTTCCTATGTCCGGAAGGGTGCGCTGAAAGAGATTACCACAGATGTTAGTAGATGGGGTGATGAGTTGGCACAATCTGACCTACTTTTCTCTGATAGGTCGCTATAAATAGATCTGGCCTCTGATTGGCTGCTATAATTAGACCTCCCCCCTCCCTCCCCCCCTCCCTCCCCCCCTCCCTCCCCACCCCTCCGCTCTGATTACAAAATCTCCACCAGTTGATTACGAAATTTCCTCCCCTAACACCCCCTCCCCTACAACCCCCTCCCCTACACCCCCACCACACATTGAACATGTTGGTACTTGTGTGGGTCTTTTTTTTCTTAATTATTAATGATTGTTAATTAAATATTCATATAAGGGTTATGGGGAAGGACATTGGAGTATATTTTATTTGGATGGTGAGCATACGTCTCTGCACGAACCTCTCGCTACGACTGTCCTGCGTAGAATGGAGAGTATCTTTGCTGGTCGGCCGCTTACCGGGTAGTGACCACTGCGCATAACGGTTGCGCACTTTCCCCTCCCCCTCTCCTCTCGCCGCAATCACCCTGTGACGTCATCGAGACCCGTCGCTGGATCGACAAAACGTGTTGAGACAAGAATTGAGGTCATTGACCAGGGCAATGGGTTTTCCGGGTATTGCAACACGACCTTGAATTAGGTCCCCCACCCCCTATTTGGTAATGGGTTTTCCCTGATGACTGGCGCCTGTTTGGCGCGTTGACAAGACAAGTCGAGACAAGAATAGATTGGGACCTCAAAACATCGAGGTAATTGACCCTGTTCATGTTTGCTAGCCCCAAAAAGTCGAGACTCGTATCTACGTGTAAGGAACAGACAGGTATTTTTGGTTGAATAAAACACGATATTACAAAACATACATTTATTATACATTAAAGATTTTACATACATATTATACACTTTTACAGGAATGACGCATATATTCATTCATACGTTTTTCTACAGTGTCTTTTAGATGCGTTAGTAAAATTGTTTTTAGTTCACAATCCAGCATGTAATAGTCCAAACCGACGACTTGGCGTGTATAGTAGGTAGCACTGATAAGATCCAGGTTTCTGATGTGCGTTTCCACCGTAGGCTGTTCGAGATCGATGACATCCACTGATTCTGTAAGCGTGTCGCATACATCTACGACGAGCGTGTCGATCAAATCGTTGCAATAGCGTGCGACGGGTGTCGACCACATATCCCTGCGGTCGACGGCGACGTCGATGAGGTCCCACACCTCGCAAAGACGTGCCCAGCTAGGTGCTAGATAGGCGACCCGTTTGAGTCCTGCGTCTTGTTTCTCGCTGATGACGACCATACGGTCACCGCACATGCGTCGCAAAGAGATTTCATGATTAGTCAGACTAATCTTCTGAGGAGGTTGCGTGTTGCTGAAAAACTTTGATATGACCGACTTGTAGCTGCCCAGTTCTTGCCACTCTGTACGGTTAAATACCGCACAATTCCCTCCACATTTTTCTAGCTGGACATAGGGCGTAAAGTTGTTCTTGACGCTCATGCCGACGATGACTCGCTTGGCGTCGACTTCGTCCAGCGGAAACAGAGTGTTGAAAATACTGGTGATGGCGAGCGGCTTCACCGGCTTTGCTTTGCGGGCGCAAACGTCTTGACCTTCCATCGCTTCGACGACTGTCACGGTTATGGACGGCACGCCGCCGTGACGCCCCTTTTATAGGCGCACGCTGATTGTACGCATCCTCTTGAGGGGCGGCAGGAGCCTAGCTTCTTGAAAAATGTGTTGTAATATCTCACCACCTTAGCGTCGTTGCCTGTATGATTGGTGGGTGAGAATAGGGCTAGGAAAGTTTTCATCGGAATGTTCTGGGCGCGATAGAGAAGGTACATGAGACAGTAATGCCCGCAAACGTCCGAGGCTATGCTTTGAAGTTGTAGCGTGCTATGAGACGTGCGGGAAGTGTTTTTTCGTATAAATGCCAGATGCGACTTTATACGTGGCGGAAATCCATAACTGTCAAAATATTCTCCCACGCCGTTCTTGTCGATAAAGATGGCGACCCAATGCGTCCCAGGCTTGGTATGTGGATCCGTGTTGATGACGAGAGCGGCAGGTCGCGCTATTCTTGCGGGTAGTTGATCAGCAGGGAAAACACCCGACCGTACAGAACGGAACCACGGGCTTGTTTTCAGCGCACGTCTTATGGTGTGCGTGTCCATCTTCAATCATCCAGTCTCGAAGTCCCCAAACGATGGAGGCCGAACAGAAACTCCAAACAGAACTATGTGCCATGCACATGGTGCGACCCAATTTAAGTGTTTTCAAAGACGAACAACCTCTGTCGTACAGATCTACGACGGGCGTAGGCGTGTATTTGATTAGAAACTTTTTCTTTTCTGCTCCCTTGACGTAGACGGTTTCTGCACGTGCTGTGGCGCGGGAGATGAGGGATTCGAGCAGGCTGTAATCCACATCACCGCTATCCCAGGGAATACCGTGCAGTTTGTTGACGATATAGTCGGCTTTCTTTTTGGCAGCCGGTGAAAGTTCCTCTATAGCGAAGGGGGCTTTAACACCCAATGTTGAAGTAATGTTCCGCATACAGATAAAACACTCAATTCCTTGACGATAAACTGCTTGCTGTCGTCGATGAAGCTCTGGAAATCCACAATGACGTCCATGATTTAAATGACGTGTGTAAGGGGCGGGAAGCCGTTTATATTAACTCCCATAATCGGTCACGACGTTTCTGTCCTTGTCGATGGTGATGATGTTGGCAAACTCCCCGTACACGATACAGTTGACGGTTTCGGTGAGAGCTCTGGTGAAGCTCACTTCGATGCTCAGAGAGCCGTGCCTCGTCAAATTCCAATGTGATGTCATGTGAGCTGACAGATTAGGTGTGAGATCGAAAGCCATTAGATGATATCCCTTAGGGAAGGCTTCTCGTGTGATGTCGCTACCCTCGTTCATGAAATGGATACCCGTTCCAGAAAACAGTGTGTGGTAGGACATGACATAGTTGCCGTTTGAAAAATCGGGCTGTAACGGTTTCGACGGCACTTGTTCTCCGTCCACGTACAGCGAGAAATGGTTCATGCCGTAGGTTTGGAAGTTGAACGGGTTCTTGGTGGCGTCTCCGTTGAACGCTGCGTTTGACACAAAACCCACGATGCATCGTTTGGGTAGTTGTCCGGTGAATACGTTGTCCAGCGATTTTCCTTGTACACCCGTAGGAATAGTGAGTGTTTTTACTTCCACGCGGGTGATGGGATACTTTGCGGGACTGACGTTTAATGCCTTGGCATGTGCCAACAGTATAGAAGGTGCTACTTTGACACGTCGCACTAGAAGGCCTGCTTCAGCGATGTGAACCTTATAGTGTGGGAGTTCAGGGACGGCCATAAGACTGAACCCGTCTCTGGAACGGACCAACTTGACTCTGAGTTCGGTGCCGTTCAAAAGGTATTTCTCTTGGTTAAATACATCACCGTGTAGATAACCCAAAAGATCCACCGTCTTACTTTTGGCTGTTAGACCGCGACGGGCCTCAAATCCTTTGTTGCCTGCGTTAGTCTCCTCAAAGGTTCCGGGGCTGTCTGCGAACCAGAGACCGCAAGTCAAATGTGTTCTTTTAGCTTCACCGTTGTAATTGAGCAGCGTTTCAATGTACGATCTATAAGCATACGTGTTGCTGGGCGGTGAGACTAGTTTTTGGTTTAAAAACACATCCACCTGTGTGAATAGCGAATGCAACCAGTTGTTGACGGGAGCGATTTGGTCCACCTCTGTGAAAGAGCCACCGTCGGGTTTCACGATGGCCGCCCTGAGATAGAGCATAGTCTGTGAAAGATCGATATAGAACTCGCCTTGACCGGTAACGGTAAATTCTATGGGTGAATCATCGGTGAGTGAAGAGACAGGTTTGTACTGGATCCATTGTCCGCTTTCGAGACTGGTTTGCGTGGGTGGGACTGAAAATAGATCGAGTTCACTGCTGGCACACTCGCAGGACTGGGGGTGTAGAAACGACATTTCAACTGAAAATATCTACAGCTTCTTTCTTGACCTTTTTACGTCGGGTAACGGCTGAAGACTGACGCCGGTGCTTCTTACGACGCCCTTTATAGCCTGAGCCGGTCATCAGTGTGCCGATCTTCTGCTCCGCCTTGCGTTTCAGGTTTGTTCCAGCCTCGCCGACACGCTGCCGTAGAGCCTCTTTGAAAGGACGACGCTGATTGGCGACGTCGGAGAGCACGTCGATACCCGTATGAAGGGCTTGTTTTCCTATGGCTTTAGCGCCGCTTCTCAGCAAAGGTACGACGCTCTTGAATAGACCGCTGAAAAAACTTCCTATTCCATGTCCACGTTGATAGGGAACACCGTGGTAGATCGAAGATATTCCCGTTCCAGCCTGGTTGACGTAGTATCTTTGGTAAGGACAGTTCATGTTGAGCGGCGTCGAAAATGAAGTTTCACGCACACTTTTCCAAACTCGAATGGTACAGGTTCACCAGTGTCGGTCCTTATATTGATTTCCAGGCTTTCAATTTCTCTTCTAAGTACTGGCACGTAGTGCATCGGATCGTAGCTAACTGTCTTATGTATGCCGTAGAGATAGTTTGCGTTGTTGATACCGACGATACGTAAAAGCGGTGCCACAATGTCACCCACGGGCTGAGGATCGATGATATCCGTGTAGACGTACATTTGCGAGGGCAAGCCTAGTAGAATGTTGGCGGCGTACGGTGACTTTGGGACTTTGATCAGATTAGTATTAGGATCGAAACCGAGCTGTAGACTTAGTTGATTAGATAGCTCCAGCAGCTGTATATTTGGTGAAGAAGAAACAACGTCCACTTTTTTGTTGGTGCTTGTGTACTTGAATACAACTCCAGAATCCCGTTTAAAACGCCTCTATTTCGTTTAGGGCTTTGACCATTTCTTGGATAGTGCTATAGTTTCCAGGCGGGATGTGATCCTTGAATATTTGTTCCACACCGTTAGCGTCAACCCAGTTGTACCATACAATGTTTCTGCCCTCGGGTACGGTGGTGAAAGAACACGGATATTGGAATTCGGCGAGAGCTACTTCCCACTGGCCGTCGAGTGTAAGACGGTAGGGTAGTTGCGTGGTGAAATTCGTGAGGGTATTTTTCGGGAAATATCCCATAGAGCTATCGCTCGGCAAGGTGAGGTAAAACTGGTCCTTCATGGTAGGGCGCTGACGTAACTGGCAGGAATCCAAGAATTAAACTTGGCGGGGTAACCTTTCCACTGCACGTACACTTTCTTTCTGTCACCTTTACCCTTGACACGTAGTATTTTATCAACTTTAAAAGTTTCGGGAAGACGTACGCGTTGCAATTCGGGTTCGTAAAACGTTCCCTCCACCTCCTCGCCGTCAAGATCGGTCACTCTGTAGACGACTGGTTGCCTCAACACGACGCTGCTGACTTTGAAAATTTCTTCGCTCCAATTGCTTTCGTAGCCCTTTTCAAACAGCATTTTGGATTTGCTAATACGCACCGTGTCACCGACTTTGAGTTTTGGTTTACTATTCGATCTTGGGCCCCGTTTACCGTACAGATTATCTCTGACTTGAAGCACGTTGGTTTCTGAAACGTCGGCAGGCGCCATCTTGATACTGGAATGTTTTGCGCCGTTGTAAGCGTCGACTAGATCTTGGAGGACGTCCACGTAGCGATACGTGTTATTTTTGGTAAAGTAGCGCCACATGCGTCCTTTCAGAGTTCTATTGAATCGTTCCACGATGCTTGCCTTCACGTCTGGATTATGAGTGGTGTAGTAATGCACGCCTTCTTGCTTGAGAAATTTCCGGACTAGACGTGCCGTGAACTCTGTCCCCTTGTCCGTCTGTAAACTTAGAGGTTTACGGCCGCTTTGCTTGAAAATGTCCCGAAAGGCGTCTCTCACGACGCTCCCCGTCTTGGATGGAAGCGTCCTCGCCCAGGCCATCTTGCTAAACACGTCGATGACGGTGAGCAAGTACACCGCACCGTCGTTGTATTTTCCGAGACTTCGCATATCGTTGAGATCAGCTTGCCAGAGATCGTCAATGTTTGACACCACGTACTTGTTGCGTGGAAACTTTTTTATCACCGGCTTGTGGAGGGTGTAAGCGTCCTGCGCACGAAGCCATTTTCGTACTTTGTCGGGATCTTTCTTGGACGCCTTTATGAGCGACGCCGCCCCTGCAAACCCAGCAGGATGAGAAGGGTCGTAGTAGATGTCGGCTAAACGGGGCATTAAGCTCTGAACGGCAGCCACCTGTTTTCGTCCACCCTTTTCAGTTTCTTCTTCTTAGGGCGTTGCGACGGTGTAAGTGGTTGAGGTACGGGCGTCGGATCTCTAATGGGCGCCAAACGTTTCGGATTTACAATAAATTCTTTCGGGATGTTTATTTTTTGAAGTGCCGTGAGAAACTCTCGCCACCCCGTCGGCTCGCTGTGTCTTCTTGCTCTGACCAGATCGTTGACTAAATCCACAATGTTAGATCCACGGAGAGGTGTATCGTGAATACTCACTTCCCCGTCTTCGTCCCAAGAGATACCGCCCCTGGAATTAATATGTTCTAGTAAAAGCTCGGCTTTTTTACGTGCCTGTACTGGTACAGTATTGAGTACAGCCGTGATGGGAAGTACGGGGGCGGTCGCGGCGATATTTTCAGGCGGTGGAGGTTGTTGACTAAAGTGTAGATAGCGCTGCAGCACTTGTTGGTATAAAGTCCATTTAGACTTGTCGTCAAGTTTTGAAGCGAGGATTTTTTCCATTTCCTTGTCCAGCTCGGAGACCACTAGATTTGTGGCCGATGCCGCTTGTTGGTGGTGTTGCTCGTAACGGTGTAATGTTTCCGGGGACACCAATATCATTTTTTTCGTGTGTTCCATTATCTACTTGTTGAATAAGGAACCGAGGACACCGCTGATTAAGGGGGCTAAAAGTAAGGGCAGGAACGCTCCTCCTTTCTGAACGAGCAGTCGTCTCTTCTTCTTCCAGCACTCTCCTCGTTTGACCAGCTTGCGCAACACCTGCTTGTGAGCACGTAACTTTGTCTTCTGCGCATTTTTCAACGGCACCCGCCCTTTTAAAGTGTTGTAGGCACACTCGCAAACAGAGTCAATCAGTTTCTTGTCGGCCGTTTTCAACAAGGCTACACGTTGCTGTGGGTTCATGCGATGCATCGCACGCAGCAGCGGGGCTTGCTTCAGCACTTTGGGACTCATGGTTATGAAATGATATGTAATTGGGACGTGTCGGTGTTTTTATAGCTTTTGCGTGGTAGGTACACGCAGCACCCGACATTTGTGCGGGTTCTATATCTAAACCATTCGGGTGTACCTTGTTTAAAATCTAACAATAGATACCCGTGGGGTGTACTTGTAGCGTCAGCGTAAGCCTCCTGTAAAATACGGGGGTTTTCAGGACACACTTGACGTGCAAAGTGTTGAATCTGAGCTTTATCCCTGGGATTTTTAAAAAGCACAATATAATGCGCGTTTAAGGAAATGTCTCTTTGGCCCTTGCCCTGGTGGAATATATTTTGTGTAAGGTACATGACGCTAATATTTTGATGGTGGCATCCTTTGGTGAAAAGATCGACGACCACTTCGTTGGCTTCACGCATCAGGTCGTCCAGGATTATCAGCTGTGGAGGAGAGTCATCACAGGTGTCATCCATTTCCGGTAAACCCTTACAGAATATGACAGACCCGTCTTGTTCGAATCCCGGTTGCCATAAAGCATAATACCAGGTGATTTTATCAAATTTAACGTCACACATTGTGTCCAGGTGACGGATAAAGTCGGCTACAAAATGGGACTTTCCACAGCCTGAAGGGCCGCTGATGATGGCCGAAAATGGATGTTCCAACTTGTCCATAATGTTTAAGACTGAGCTTATAAGCTAAATGAACTTGTATTTATAGGATAGAAGGGTGGGGGGGGGGTGTAGACGTTAAAACACAAACATAACAGTAACACAAATCAAAGTTTTTACAAATTTTATTTCACACAATTATTTACACAGATCAAAGTTTTTACAAATATATCTCACACCATGAAAAATATTTATTTACACAAATCAAAGTTTTTACAAATATATCTCACAACATGAAAAGTATACTTTGAAAAATATTTATTTACACAAATCAAAGTTTTTACAAATATATCTCACAACATGAAAAGTATACTTTGAAAAATATTTATTTACACAAATCAAGGTTTTTACAAATATATCTCACACTATGAAAAGTATACTTGGAATATTTACACAAATCAAAGTTTTTACAAATATATCTCACACCGTGAAAAGTATACTTGGAATATTTACACAAAGTTTTTACAAATATATCTCATACTACAAAAAAGTATACTTGAAATATTTAATTACAAATATATCTCATACCATGAAACGTATACTTGGGATATTTATTTACACAAATCAAAGTGTTTTTTTTACAAGTATATCTCATACGATAAAAAAGTATACGTGGAATATTTATTTACAAAAATTATATATATATATATATATTATGGAAACAATAATCAATTTCTTGAGCTCGTAGCGGGAATAGTGGCCTCGGTACTAATTTTATAAAGTCCAGTTTAAAAAGTATTTTAACATATGGTTTCAAATTTGATTAGAATTTAAAATATATATACAAACAAATTTGACTAGAATTAAAATATATACAAACAACTAATTTTATTTGACTAGATATAACCAGGTAGGTGGAGATTTATACTGGCGGATAAAAAAATATAAAAAAAAGTATCCCGGGTGCATAAAATAAATAAAAAAAAATATGCTTGTTTTCATGCAGAAAAAAATATGAAAAAAAATTTCAAATCTTTGAAAAATGGTATGTCAGTGGAACTGTCTAGAGTGAAAGACTAAAAAAGATGATTATTCAGCCCGTCTAAATGATCACCTTTTAGTTGTGACGAAGGCGTTTACAAGGACTCTGATACCCAAACGGCAACGTATTATAATCATCGGTTATCCGCCGTTTGGTGTACACAGGCCGGTAGACTTTATTCTGCGAAACGGTACATACAGTCGCAAGACCTTTTCTTACAATTTTGTGCGGTATCTGTATGTATCTTTCCGCGGCCTGTTCGGTGACCATCGCTTTCAAAACGTCAAAATTAACGTCGTTCCGGTTGCCATAGTTTATGGTGATACCGCGAACCTTGCATACCGTTTTTGTTTTGGCAGGGTCGCCACCAACGCAAACTCGGTACGCGTAATTCTTGGGACCGCCAGATACAAAGGCGCTAATGTAGCTTCCCGGACCGTAATCTTGAAGTTCGTCAGTGAGGTCACCTAAAAAGTCTCCGGTCGGTGGACTCCAATCGCCGGGGCGTTCCGTGAATAGAACGCTATCTGTATCATGATACAAAACGCGGTCCCCCAATTTTTCAAGGATGCTGTATAAGTGCAACCTAGCCATAGCAGTCGTGTAGCACGCCACCGCCACACTCGTGTTAGGGTTAGGGCGCAACGCGTCACGCGCATCCTTGTAATTGAGGAACATAACCTCATCATTTACATCAATGACGCTGTCCACTGTGATGTACGGATCCGTTAGGTACTTGTGAATGCCCTGATAGTCGTTGACAACGGCTACGTGTGGTAAATCGGGTCTTTGCCCAAACTTTCCCCATAGCGAATTTAAAAACAGTTTAGCCAGAGTGCGGAGACCAGGGTTTTTACAAACAGAGCCGAAATCGAGTTTTACCCCCTCCCTTTCCTCATAATTTTGAATGTAAGCTAACTTCTCATCTTGTGAGGTACACCACTCTGGCCATCCGCTGGCTTCTTGTTTGATTTTCAAAAAAGTATCAATGTAGCCGTGAAACAATCCGCCAGAACGTGTCTGACGGTCGTAAACAGATACATTGTACTCCCACACTTCGTGTACGGCTTCAACGGTGTAGCCTTTCTCAACGGCTTTCCGGATCTCGTCAATCACCCAGACACCTGTCAACCAGCGATCTTTTTTGTCGTTGTGCTGACACGTGCCTTGGTTTTTCTCCTCCCCGCATTTCCTGCACAAGATGAACATTAACTTGTCGTGCATCCGTGTAGGTAATACGGGCATGAATAAATCCCGCGGAGGCGTCACTGTAACTTTGGCTATGCCTTCTACTTTATCTATAGCGGGACAATTTGGTTCCAAGTGAATTTTGGGGTGGCCGATGGGGTATTTTTTGTACTTGCAAACGTACGGATACAACGAACACACATCCAAGTACTTGATCTTCTCTCCACAAGAAAGGTCTGCTTCGTGGAAGAGTTTGATACAATTTGTACGCCCGCCAAAGAATGCGTCCCTGGGACTGAGGGGCTCCTTGCTGTACACCTCGTGCCGGAGTACAAATTGTTTCAAGTCCTTGTCTGTGCGTTTCATCGCATTAAACGTACACTCCCACATCTCTACGACCGTGTAGCCGGCATTCTTAAACTTTTCAACACAAGCCATGGTTGCTTCATAACGCGTCTCCATGGTCTCGTGGGGACTGTTTTTGATAGGGGTGGTCCTGCCCGGATAACAGAGAGGGCACCCGTGCCAATAACAGCCCCAAAACTGAAAGACGGTGGTGGTATCTCCAGCTTTAACAACGCCGTCTACACGTCGCCCTAACACATATTCCTCACGGCCGTTACCCGCATGAAGAATAGAGACACCGCGTTGATGGGCCTCCCAGCAGAGCCATTGTACAGCTATGTGCGACTGTTGGTCTGCGCACCGGTAGCCACCGTTAGGGATAATACCGATAGTATTCTCCTTAAGATGACTACGGCGGTAAACCAACATGGCCGCTCCAGCGATAGTACAAGCCTCTCTGAAAGGATCCACCTTTGCTTTCTCCATGAGCATATCTCTAAACTTTAGGCAGGCCTTCCGTAGGATCTCTACGTCTTTCACACAATACAGTTCCAGCTCGCGGTTAAAATCAAAGACGTAATTTTCTTTGACCAACGCGTCATACCATTTCTCAAAGTGCTCCTTTCCCTCAACTGACATCTCCCCGACGCCGTAATCCTCCTTTGGCGGCAAGGGACCCCTATACCCCGCGTTTTCTTTTTTATTGAAAAAATGGGGGAAATGTCCCTTGGCCAAAGACTCGTCCAGGCCGAATGTCTTGGGCATCTTGGACAACGACATGGGGAGAAAGTTCAGCGAGTCAATAAAGTGGAGCGGGCCGTAACGCATGGACATGATTTTCCCACCGTTCATTTTAAGGTCTGGAGCCCATTTTTTACCTCCATCATATATTTTAAAATAAAATTCCCATCATACCCTTTTGAATTTTGAGCAAGGAGGGTGATATCCTTAAATTTTGAAGCTTTAATTTGTTCGAGAAATCCAAAAAATTGGGCCATTGTGGTATCACCCCCGAATATGCGAGTCCTATCGCCCCCGCAGTCAGTGCAATGATGGTCATTTGCATCTATATGAACGCAGGCCTTGCAACATGTCTGCACGACACATAGGTTAGGTTCGTGCAAGTACGTGTTTACCGCACCTTTAAGAAGAGTTTCTTGTCTGCATTCAAAATCATAAAATACAAACATGAAATTGCTCTTTTCCAGTGTCGGCTTGGACGGGGCTTGCTTCATATAACAGAAATGCCCAAAAGGACGATGGGTCTCGCATACTCTACAAAAAGTCTCATAACACCTATGTGAATAATTTGATCTTTCCAAACTGAAACTTTGCCCGCATACCTCGCAAACCTTTTTGACATCACAGACCGACCTGTGACCTCTGCAAAAACCGGGACGTTTATGGTTATCAAAACATGTCTGGTTTGTGAACCAACGCCCGCAATCTTTGCAGACCACAGATTGACCTCCACTGCATACCGCTTTAGTGTAGCACTTTTTACACGCGGACTCGCACTTGTGCTTATTCTTATTACTGAACGGCACGCGGCACTCGCGGCAAAAGTACCCACACTTAAAGGCGGCTGTCAAGGATGTTATGACGTCAAAATGATTTTGCTTATCGTCGTGAAAATACAAATCAATGTGCCCCTTAAAAGAATGTACGGGAGGAGTAGGACCCTCATATAAGACCTGTCTCCCCCGACGTTCCCTGAACACGGTGATTTTGTATTCGGAGAGGTATGTTTGAAATTGTTTCAGCTCGGTTATTCCACCACCTTTCAAAAGATTCACACGGGCATCACGGCATAATTCCTCTGCTTCATATTTTTGAATATTACGACCCATTTTGATTTGTCTAAAGGTGTTCATGTCAATGAGTCCTGGTTGTCTTTTATTATCACATATAGCCTTGGCGACCACCAATGCACGGGCAAGGCAAAGTGTGTCGTCATTTTTAATAGTAATTATTCCTTTATTATTCCGGCTATATGTGCTAGCGGGAGAGAGTTTATCACAATAACGTGCACTCCCGCGAGGCTCCTTAAAATGGCAGAGTTTAACGTACAATGGTGCTGTACTCAAAAACAAACTATTACTCTGCAACACGCGACTTACGTTATCGAGCACGGCTCGAGCGTCTAACTGATCTGCTCGTCTAAAAGAGACGTACACAGGGTTCAACGTCGAGTCCGTGCTGTTTAAAAGTAAGCCTACATGATCATCAGCGCTTACACCATGGTCCTGCAGCCGATTGAGCAAATTAGTAATTTGTTCTTCAAGCCAGCTTAATGCGTCACGATCGCTTGCTGGAGCACCAAGATGTACGGTAACTTCTCTACCGGTATAAAAGAAACGCCTCAACTGCTTAATTCTCTCTTCGACGATACGAAGAGGGAGGCCTTGGTTCAAAGCTCCACCTACCTGGTTTACCGGGCCACTAATTCCCATCGGAGGTGGCGAAGATGGTCCTGATATCACCGCCACGGGTTGCGGGGACCCCGTTTGTCTCGCCGCAGCTGGGGATTGAACCCCGTCTCCCTGGCTCAGAGGCGGTGCTCCTACGTTGGAGCGAGCGGGTGTCATGACCGGTGGCGTAGAGAGGACGGCACCGCCATTTTCACTCTCCAGTTGAACTATAACACACAAGCACGTGTCAAAGTAAACACTTTAACAATAATTTTTCCAAATATACGCGTCTTTAAATGCTGCCACAATTTCAGACTAATTTTGGTATTTATAACACCGCAACATTCTTAAAGTGTTTGTTATAATACAGTAACAATGGCCCCTCCGGTTTATGAATGGTTAAACATACATTTTCAACTTCGTCAGGGAATCGAGCCCTGCACCCCTAGTTCAATAGGGACACGACTAAAAAAATTATATAATTTCCCTGGTTAATTATTATGCATGTATATATTTAATACCATTTAAAATCTGTATACAAATATACGCGTAATTTTTCTCTTTATATGCTGCCACAATTTCAGACTAATTTTGGTATTTATAACACCGCAACATTCTTAAAGTGCTTGTTATAATACAGTAACAATGGCCCCTCCGGTTTATGATTGGTTAAACATACATTTTCAACTTCGTCAGGGAATCGAGCCCTGCACCCCTAGTTCAATAGGGACACGACTAAAAAAATTATATAATTTCCCTGGTTAATTATTATGCATGTATATATTTTAATACCATTTAAAATCTGTATACAAATATACGCGTAATTTTTCTCTTTAAATGCTGCCACAATTTCAGACTAATTTTGGTATTTATAACACCGCAACATTCTTAAAGTGTTTGTTATAATACAGTAACAATGGCCCCTCCGGTTTATGAATGGTTAAACATACATTTTCAACTTCGTCAGGGAATCGAGCCCTGCACCCCTAGTTCAATAGGGACACGACTAAAAAAATTATATAATTTCCCTGGTTAATTATTATGCATGTATATATTTTAATACCATTTAAAATCTGTATACAAATATACGCGTAATTTTTCTCTTTAAATGCTGCCACAATTTCAGACTAATTTTGGTATTTATAACACCGCAACATTCTTAAAGTGTTTGTAATAATACAGTAACAATGGCCCCTCCGGTTTATGAAGGGTTAAACATACATTTTCAAGCATACAGGGAAACGAACCCAGGACCAATACCGACTAAAACGGCAATTATTATTTTCCCAGCGTTGTCTGATAATTTACAAAACCAAACGTGTCCCCCGTACCAACAGCGTAAGATTACTTTGCTGACAGATCCTTCCTTCTCTAGTATTTGGTGGCGAGAGAGAGGGAGCAGAAAGGCTTGCTTGCTCGCTAAGTGCCTTTTAATGCCATCTAGCGGGTGCGAGTTAAACAACAGTGGTTTGGGCCGGGGGAGGAGGAAGAAAGGTTTTGCCAAAACAAGCTAAGTGTGTACTAAATTATATAATGACAAACTTACATATCATCGCGTCCAATTCAGCCCAAACATCGGGGAGAGAATTTGCAGAGGGCCACTGTTCGAGAATGGGCGTAGTACAATTGACGCTAGGCGTCGCGAGGCAGGTGGCGGCTTCATTCACAGCTCCGGGCGCTCCTAATGCCACATTCTCAAGTAGCCCCTCATCCAGCCCGTACGGGTCCCAGTAATCTGAAATTAAATAAATACATATTAATTACTATCGTGAGAAAAAACTACACCCCCAACCATGCTCAAAGCTAAAAAAACAGGATTTTATTTACCCATAGACGAGCCGCCATCCGCCGTACAAACCCCATTATCGTTAAAAAACTCGAGCGGGTTCGCACTGTCCGACTCTACCGCTAATGTGGGTGTCGGGGGAGGGTTTTCTTGACACTCTGTCAAAGGAACAAATGCCGCTTTACAACAAAGACATAAAAAAGCAAAATAGTAACGATTAAAATATACAAAATGATTTTAAAACATACCTGTATTGAACCAATCTTCCAACGCTTCGAAGCTCATTTTGATGTTTATCGCGATCAATCACAAAATTAAATGACCGGCTGGAATGATTTCAAGGGCTATTTATAGGCACATCAAAGGGCGTGCCGCATTGAAGGAGGTGATTGTGAAATTCACAGCTGTGCAGGCGCGAAAGGAGGCCGGTGTCTGTAAGTCCCGTTATGTTTCAGAATCTTCCCAGGTGTCAACGAAGACGGACGTGGCGGGTAGAAGCTCTGCCATGCAAGTGCGGATACACAAATCTTTTTTCACTCTCGCAAATGCTGATGCCCCATTATTTTGACTTAGATATTTAAAGCGTTACAGCATATTTAAAATAATTTCAAGGTCCCCCATACTTGTGAATTTTTGTAAATTTATATTATTACATCATAAATTTCTTTTGTTGTTTTAAGCGGGTAATTTTTTAATATTATGTCAACGAATATATTTTCAAACATTTAATGAATATTTTAAAATTTTTTTTGTTTAAGTGGCTTCAAGCCTAGCAAATACTGGAACACCTTTTCGCTCCGCAACGCCCTTCACTCGCGCAAATGTGGGGTGCAAATCAGTCAGAAAGTGCATGCTAAACTTTTTTTCACTCTCGCAAATTCGGGGTGCATTGTTCAATGGTCGCATAGTCTAAGGCATCAGTACTGCCCGGTGTACTGAGATTTATTTTCTCCCGCCGCACAAATATACATACTTTCTCGCTTTTTTTCACACAAATGCGTGTACACTTGATCCTTACTCATCCCTACTACCACCAAACGGGTAGTAAGAAACTGTGCACACCTACTTGTTTAATTCTAGACAATTAGCTATATAGTTTGCTGTTGTCCTGCAAATCAGCACTTATTTCACTCTTGCATATTACAAACTGGCAGGTAGTTCCAGCCCGCCTAAGAGATAGCATGACAAGCTTTAAGAGACAGTATGATTGTCCTAAATAGCTGTCAGCTCATTTAAAGCTCTCACAGTTACTTTTCCGATAAAAGATGGCATGAAAATCTCGAGGAGACAAAACTCTATCGTGTGTGATAATTATTTTTGTTGCGCCAAAAGTCCCTGGTCCGAATCCCGTATTCTTTTCATGGCGTGAGCTGAAACACAACAAGGTTATTTGGCACGGGGCGACGGATCACATCATTTTAGAAACAGGCCGGGGTTTGATCCCGCAGAAAGTTCCCTTAGAACACTAATAAATATTATAGATTCCTCGAACGTATTTAGGGAGGTTTTCCATTCTCCCTCCTTACAAAATGTGTGTGCACTTCCTATAATTTTGGCTTGCGGTTTAAATGGCTAATTTGTTAGTGTGTGTATTATCGGTTCGAGCATTAAAATTGTATTTGCTATTACTTATGAATATATTATTTCAGCGGACATTAAATTTATTTGTTGTTTAAGTGGTTTTTGTCAAAAAAAGACTAGGTCCATGGGTAGCAATCTACCGTTACAATGCATCGCATGGTCTATGGCGTCCGCTGACAAAGTGATAGACACAAATGCGGGTACACTTTCTACCTGGGCTAGAAAAAGCTGGTCAACCTGTGACAGACATCCACGCATGTCGACGGTCGATACCAAACAATCAATTTTAGTAGACTTTTGTGGTGGGGATAGCGGCCCCCTCCCGCTCGTGTGAAGTGTGGTGATTTTATTTACAGCGCAGGGGTTCGATGTTCAAATCTTGTCGTAATTATTTTTGGTCGCGCTCGGGTGGGGATTTTCTATACTACCTCAGAGCAAATGCTGGTACGCATCTCGCCAAAGGATTTAGGACGCTAAAATGTATTGAGTATCTGGGGGTAACCATTCATCAATCTTAGCGCACTTCCTCACGCGACAGCTGTTGAAAAATAAATGCTAGATAACGGTACTTTCCTTAAACTCGCAGAGATGACCTCAATTCTTGTCTCAACACGTTTTGTCGATCCAGCGACGGGTCTCGATGACGTCACAGGGTGATTGCGGCGAGAGGATAGGGGGAGGGGAAAGTGCGCAACCGTTATGCGCAGTGGTCACTACCCGGTAAGCGGCCGACCAGCAAAGATACTCTCCATTCTACGCAGGACAGTCGTAGCGAGAGGTTCGTGCAGAGACGTATGCTCACCATCCAAATAAAATATACTCCAATGTCCTTCCCCATAACCCTTATATGAATATTTAATTAACAATCATTAATAATTAAGAAAAAAAAGACCCACACAAGTACCAACATGTTCAATGTGTGGTGGGGGTGTAGGGGAGGGGGTTGTAGGGGAGGAAATTTCGTAATCAACTGGTGGAGATTTTGTAATCAGAGCGGAGGGGTGGGGAGGGAGGGGGGAGGGAGGGGGGAGGTCTAATTATAGCAGCCAATCAGAGGCCAGATCTATTTATAGCGACCTATCAGAGAAAAGTAGGTCAGATTGTGCCAACTCATCACCCCATCTACTGATGTTATTTATAACTTTTTTTCACATCCTTTCTATACGCTTATGCGGGTGCACTTCCTTTCAAAACTAATCTACTCTGCTTTACTTACCTCCTCTATGCCATTTGGAATTCGAAAGTTAATTGCCGCACTTCAAAAAGTACGCTCTATATCCCTATCTTGAGCTAGTTATATCCAGACATCTCATTACAGCCTATCTGTTTCAGGTTTATTCTAACGTTATCCTTCCATCGGCGTCTCGGTCTTACCACTGGTATCTTCCAATTGGGTTTGCCAGTCAATACTCTGAACAAGGTTCTAGAATCTCCCGTTCGCGCTGCGTGTCTTGCCCACCGTCATCTATGAGACTTGATTATCCAATCATGTCTCGTGATGAGTACAGGGTATGCAACTCGTCGTTATGTAACCTCCTCTACTTCCCAGTAGCCTCATCCCGCCTTCGTCTTCTCTACTCCTTGGATTAAACCGTAACTAACTCTTTTATAAAACGAACTGACAAAAAAAAAAACCTTTAAAAATACATTCTTTAATATTATTTCATATTGAACCAAATCACTCTAGGTGAGCCATGTGATTTGAGGACACTATTCCCCTCACCCCTCACCCCTCACACTAAGATTGGCGTCACTGATATACTCCCTTCCTCAAAACAACTATGCTTTGTGTGGTAAAAAAATATCGATGTTCTGAAAGGTATAGTTGTTACTTTGGGTCACCCGCCTCGGTGGCGTAGTTGGCTAACGCGCTAGTCGTGTTGAGCTCGACCGCCGAGGACGGCGAGATCGAGGTTCAAATCTCGGTCGGGTGAACTGGGGGTGGTTTTCTTAAATGGTTTTCCACTCTCCCTCCACGCAAATGCGGGTTCACTTCTTCTAAATGCAACCTTCCCACTTCCTAATCCATTAGCGTAATTAGTACTTAAGCGTATAACCCAAACGGGTAGTAAGACGCGGTGCTAAATAATAATAATAATAATAATAATAATAATAATAATAATAATAATAATAATAATAAACATTCCGTTTTGAGTCAACACGCTGAGCTGAAAGTCCCGAGTTTGATTCCCAGCACGATCGAAAAATTGATCACTGATGAAATTGGAACTTTCCCTCTTCACGGTGATGAATTGACAATAGTTGTAAGACTTGATGTTGGGTGTGTTCTCTGTTTGTTAGCAAGTCACGTGTTAAACTCATTTGGGTAGGAAAGTGCACGTTAAATACTCCTAGTAAAATAATTCACTAATGCGTGTTTAATACATCCTTAAAAAAATTCATACAATTTGTAAATGAAAATATCATTATGATTCGTTACGATGGACAAGTGGACTAAAATGTTAGGTTAATCTAGTCTGATTTTATGATGATGAGGAAGTCGAGATTCGAATCCCGTCGGGGTCTAGTGTTTTTTTTTTTCTAAATGATATCCATCTCCAAACAAATACTGATACATTTTATATTCATTCTAAAATTCTTCATCCCTACCTCATTATCATAATTAAATGCGGGTAGTCCGGAAGATGTGGTGGAAAAAAACACACCGTATTAAGTATCTGGGTTAGGGCACATCTCTGAGAGTTATTGAACCCTAGACTTTGTTTCCATGGCACGGCCTGTACCCCTCTCTCTACTCGAGCGAATCAGGTCCAGTGAGGAGGGCACCTTCTTCCCATTTCCCTCCCTTCACCTCCTTTGCCGTACCTCAAACCTAATTGCAACTTGTCGAGGCTTGGATTGGTATTTCACCCTGCGGTTTATACTGGTCAAGTATTGCATTACTGGCCCGGTAACATCATCAGCTGGATGTTGTCTTCGTACACCTTAAGGCAGGTCAACCAAAGGCGCTCATTCTAAATGTGCGTCGAAATACATTAATTAATATACAATTTAAAAAATACAAATTAAACGGCCGCCACTCACCGACTCTTGTGTTAACGCTGTTGCCTGCTTTTTCCGTAGCGGGAAGTCAAGATAGACATATTAATGTAGTTAATTTTTTTTTCTCTCAACGAGTTTCTTAAGTTTCAACTTTTGAGACAACCAGTGCCAGTGGGCACGTATGCAAAGGCGTAAGTATCGTCTTGTCTGATTTGCCTTTGGCGGGGAGGTCACGGGTTGAATCATGGTTGGGTGTGCTGAAGTGTTTTTTTTTCCTAAATGGGTTCGCAGTTTAACTTCATGAAAATGCGGATAAACTACCTCATAAACTACAC
The DNA here is from genome assembly GCA_033556935.1 of Timema podura. Taxonomy (NCBI): domain Eukaryota; kingdom Metazoa; phylum Arthropoda; class Insecta; order Phasmatodea; family Timematidae; genus Timema; species Timema podura. The sequence goes on from JAVRXN010000008.1 coordinate 12,876,323, forward strand.
ATTCCTCATTCTTACCACACTAGCATAAATATACGGATAGCCTGTATTAGTAATAGGCTTAAAATGCTGTTAACACACAAACTAACGACGACACTTTGTGTGTTTGTTAAGAGAATAACATATTAGTAATAAAAATAATAACCTAATTATAAACATAATCTTATTATTGATTGAACCCCCGTGCCCCCAAGCTGTAATTCTAACAACACCACTGGTCAATAAATCTTATAATTAATGCTGTATCATTTTTAATTGTGTCCTGGCTTCTAGGAAATATAACAGCAAGTAAATAACAGATATATACTTACTATTATTTTATTAATTTGTTTTTAACGTCAATCTGCTGACTTTTAGCGAACTACCCTCATCTTATTCTAGGGCACATATAGCACCCTGTCACCAAGCAGCTACGGTATCTATTAGAGAAATGTAACAAATTCGATTTCCAAATTATATTTGTTTTATTCCTACCAGAAATCGAACCATATACCTTTTGCCGGGGATCACGTTCAACTTAACGTTAATGTAATGTTATGTCCACTTACTGTTCACGTAACGTATTAAACATATTGTGTGATCAAATTCACTTAACGCGGTAAAGTTAACATGACGTTAGAATTGAGAAAATGCAGACATTCAATTTGAACTTTTCGAAAACGAATTGTTCACAAAATTTTAGCTCGAGCAGTTAAGGACGATTATATCTCAAGTACTTGCAATTGAAGCTTACTGGAGTTAAGAAAAAATTTCTAAGGAGAGGCCACAACGCTTTGGGGTTGGCGAGACGCGAATTATACTCAAGAAGACGTTTGTACACCATTAAAAAAAACAATTGAGGTACTAAAAATGTGTTGACATTGCTCGCTACATGATTGTTTGGTAGGGACACGTGGTGTCTACATTACACTGAATGTAAATTGAAAATTCTCCCTTGTACAACTCTTATATTAAGTGAACGTCTCGTCAATATTAAGACCTAAGAGCATTGTGATGAGTTCGATTTAAAATTGGAAGAACACTTTTAGGCTAGGTTAAATTGATCGTGACTTCGGTATGAGTTTATATATATATGCATGCCACCAAGTGAGTTAATGGTTTGGAATGAAATACATTATGATAATAAAGATGTTGCTCAGTTGACGTCGGTAGTTTAGGGGTAAAATGCTCACCTCAGGATCCGATGCTCGTGGATTCAAACCCAGACTAGGAAGATGAATTTTCCTTGAGCGATAAAAATCCTTGGCACAACTGGGGAACTAAAGCGGTCGGTCTCACGTTGACTGTGTCGCGGAAATAAACCCTGGAAGGTATGTGAAAATACCTTTCCCGGCCAAATTGGTATAGGCCCTTTCATAGAAATTCGTCGTGGAAGGCAACAGCGAAACACACCACACTTCCTTAACTCCTCTAGTACATTATATTTCTACCAGATCACCATCTGATGACAGACATCCCTAACCAGCGGAAGAACTGGGTGCATGCCCACCGTTGGATTGATAGAAATCACTTCAATCCAACCTTCGGGTTGTTGACTTAGGAATATGTTGCGCAGCTTTTGATAGGCGCAGTTTCTGTCAATTGTAAAATATACTGTCTATTAGTGGAACCTGTTTATCATCCGGGAACTAAGTTTACTAATGAAGAATAGAACCCATTTAAAATAGTCGAGTTGAATTGACCGGATTGTGGTTTGAGGTTATGAGATTGAAAATAATTAAGAACAAGGAAAACATTTATAATTATATAAGTTAATTGCTTAGTACAGTAAATAATCAAAGTTTATATACCACCTCTTTCACATTGATGCATCAACAGCCTAGAGACTGGGTGTTGTGTTTGTACTAGAATTAAGCTAGATTGAAAGTCATGTGCTGATATTAACAGTCTGTTCATAAAATGTTCATGCCCCTAAATAAATACATCTGTTCCAACAATAACTCTAAGGCCCCTACAATTTCACTTTATAATCTAGATAAATTATTGTAATCATGAATATTTTCAAAATCAAGCATATGATAAATCTTCACGTTTTACGTCCCCTCCGAAATAAAACATGTGGGTTTTACCTATTCTGTCTGTCCGCCTATAGAGTCTGTTCATGATAGGTTTTTACCTGGGTGGCAGTTCAAAAATCATAGGCTTTGGGTTGCCAACACTCGTAAAAGATCATTGTTTTGCTATAAATGTTAAGGTTTTTAATTACACGTTGTATTTTACATTAAAAATAACGTAAACTTAAGTTTTCTTACACTGTTTCGTAACTTTTAATAATTTCTTTTTACCCAATCCGAAACAATATTTTAAACGTAACTAAAAGTACTTATTTTCCGTTCTGGAATGTTATCTATTATGTGTAATTTAGTGTATACATTAATACCTTTTAATATAGGCATCGTATTTACTTGGAAAAGAGAAAACATTGTCATTTTTTATATAGATAATAAATTATTTTATGATTATTTTATTGTATTTCGAAATATTCAACTGAATAAAAAAAATTAATCCACTTTTTGGGTGCATCATTGTAAATAACTTGTTTCCGTCACGTTCAATCACATGGTTTAAATTCGTCGGTCGCCATTTTGAAGCTATGTTAGTTAGACCTTTTGTGAAAGTGGTGTGAATAGTAATTTTTTAAAGTGGAATAAAACGATAAATAAGCTTTGTGCCCGACCTCAGATAAATATATAAATAAGATTGACCTAAATTACTGTAGTTAATATCAAATTCATACATTACCACACGTTTTTAATACAGTTTTTCAAAGTGAAAGATGTCAGCTGTTGGTGTAGGGATATATTATGGACTATTTCTAGTAACTTTTTGAGCTGTCATCAAAGTAAACTACGGCAGACGGTTTGTTGAATTTCATTCACACCTGATAGTTACAGTCCAATTTTCATAGGAAGGATGTTATCCGAAGGCAAAAAAGTTACCTGCCTCGCTCGGTGGCCCCATGATCTGAGGCTTCACTCCAGCAATAGACTGGACCACCGATGATGGGGAGATCGAGGTTTGAATCCTACTTGGGTGTGCTGAGTTTTTTTTTTATAAATTACACTCTACCAAATTCGGGTACATTTCTATAGATTTATAGATATTCTTTATTTACATCACCATGGAAACCCTGATTTGTGCATGGCTTTATACGTGTAAATAAAATATTTCTTCTTGATTAAAAATAATATCTCATTCTGTGAGTAAAATATTTCTCCTTGGTTAAAAATAATATCTCATTCTGTGAGTAAAATATTTCTCCTTGGTTAAAAATAATATCTCATTCTGTGAGTAAAATATTTCTCCTTGGTTAAAAATAATATCTCATTCTGTGAGTAAAATATTTCTCCTTGGTTAAAAATAATATCTCATTCTGTGAGTAAAATATTTCTCCTTGGTTAAAAATAATATCTCATTCTGTGAGTAAAATATTTCTCCTTGGTTAAAAATAAAAGCTCATACTATAAATAAAATATTTTTCTTTTGGTTAAAATAATAAATAAACTCTTATGTTGTACGGTGCAATAAAATGTATAAAAAATATGGCAAAAATGTGTACATACCAAACAAACCAATTAAAGTAAGCTACAAATATATAATTTTGTTTGCATTGATACTTTTCCTTTTTTATTTTTGCATATTTACCTCTTTTATCACAAAACGGCCGTAATAAAAAAAGCTGGTTCAAGCACATCTTTTACATACATTCTTTGATTGAAGGAATTAATTTCCTAGATTGGAGAAACATTAATTTTTATTGGAATGTTGATATCGTTGATTCGCATTTAAATCGACAAATTGACTATAATTTGCAAATTATTTAAGTAGCCAATTTCGCGAAACAATTTTCTTACGTTTTGTGTCGCACGTGAATTATGAATAAAAAAAGATACATTTGTGATTAAACATGTTTTGGTATGTATTATAATTTAAAAAAATTGATACAATGATCTTGGGAAGTGTTTATATACCGATTTAAATTTTTAAGTATTCTTTTTCCGTCCTTTTTTTCCAAATAGTATCACAATACCAATATGTTCAGTTATGTTTCCTATCTACCATTTAATTTTGAGTGTATGTTGATACAGTGGAGCGTCGTTAATCCGGATCGACCGGGACCCATTCGGATTACTGAATTGTCCGGATTTTCAAATGTGCTTTCAATAACTGTATACATAGGTAATGTATTGACTAGAGGATACATGACGCTCGGGAGTCTACTGTATTGCAAAATAGAGGTTGGAGGGTTCGAAAAATACAGTACACAAAATATTTTAATAAAGTATATTGAATAAGAACATGTACATTATGTAATTTAGGTTAGTAACTCTACAATACTTTTTAGAGAAAAAACAACAAAAAACACAAGAATCTACAGTAATTAATGGAAACTTACTGGGTAAGGACTCTTAATTGTTTTTTGTACAAGACTTGACCTGCTCTCACCGCCGATCCGGATTTGCGACGCTCCGGATTTTTGACGTCCAGATTTCCGACGCTCTACTGTAATTTCAAAGTAATGTTTTGTGTACGACTGTACCACATCTATCTTATCTCTCTCTCTCTCTCACACTCACCCTTTCTTTTCCACTCTAGCCCTTACACACGCTCTTTCTCACTACCACTCACTCGCTCACTTTTACTCTTTCACTCACATTCTCACACTCATTTTCTATGATTAAAAATCACACACTTACACAATCACACACTTACACAATCACACACTTACACAATCACACACTTACATAATCACACACACAATCACACACTCGTACACTCTCACATTTTACAGTCCCTCACTCCCTCTGTATTTTATCTATAATTTGATAAGCCCATTTACAAAAGTTGAAGTTACGAGAAAAGGGTTTAACCGATTTTGACCAAAGAACACTCATTTTTAAAGGTTAAGGGTTTCCAAGATGCCGGCAAAAATAGTGGCCTAAAACTAAAACCCACTTTTCCTAGTGAATTTTCCATATCAAATTTTCCTTCTGTGTGCGCGATGGCTCTTTTGTATAATTGTTCTTTGTTTAAATCACCACGGAAACCATGATTTGTTTATAGTTATATATATCGGTTAATATAATATTTTGATTGGGTTAGAAATATCAACAACTCAATTCTTACTTGAGGGGTTTGTTGCAACGAATATAGAGAAGAGACTGGGGTAGTTTAAAGTTCTCATCGTGGCGTGAAGTGGGAAAATTATACGCTCTGATTCAAATTAAACACCGAAAGCTAAATATCTATATAAAGTTGAAAGTATTTGACGAGTTAACTTTAAACTAGAAAGTCGAGTGATTGTTTACTATACAAAACTTTTCCCAATACAATGTTGGAATAGGCCTACATTTTTCGCTGCAACGATCCACTAGTAAAATAATAATTTTCTTATTTCTTATAGTTTGATAGTCCTAAACTTGCGATTTTTTAACCCCTCCAAATTAAATTATCCCTACGCTCATGGTTAAAAACAGATCTAGCCTTACTCAAACAAGTATTTTTTATAAGGTCTACAAAATAACATTTTAAGATATTTGATGATTGCTTCGGCAGTTTTGAAGCTTCAAAGCTGCCATACCGCATTGTGAGGATATTTTCTTTCAAGTAGGCAGGGTCCTTAACGAACCATTTCACCACTAGCGTATTTTTTTTAGTCCTTGACATTTTATCTAATATAAAATAAGAAATATTGAAAACGCATAATTTATTGAAGTTATGTTGCCTAAAGTTTAAAGGTTATAAAAGGCAAACAAAAGGCTTACATTTTAAGAAAATACAGATAATTGAATTTTTAAGACAGTATTTTGTATCGCTATCTTATTTTAAAGCTTGGTATGAGAGAGATATATTTATATGGGAATAAAAAAAAGTAGGCTATATTTTTGTACTCACTCATTCGCTAGTCAGATTTTAAAATAATTTTCAAATTAATTTTTAACCAAGCACCTACGCCTAAGTGAATAAATGATACATATTACGAACATCACAGTGTACGAACTAAATAAAAACTCCATGTACAGATATAAATAAGATTGGAAAGCAAAGTGGAAATAAATAAAAATAATATTATGAATAACAGAGCAACCAGCCCGCGCAGCGCGCTTGAGTAACCATAATGGTCGTCTTGCCGGTTATCAGGGCGGTATGACCGAGGAAGGAGGTATACGGGACGCCAATGCTGTCACGCTGTCAGGCTCACCGCGAGGAGATGGACGTGGTCGGACAGGATTTGGGTTCACGATCAAAATATTCAAAATTAAAAGTGAATGTGAAATACACAATTTACTCTTTAAAGGCATCACCTACTTGAAGGGAAATAAATATCCTCACACCGCTGTATTTATCATCAGAATTACAGTTCTGTAGCTTCAAAATCACTAAAATAATCATTATTATCTTATAATATTCTATTCTGAAAATTGAAAAATGACACCTGGACACGGGAATCGAACCCGGGACCTCTGGCTTAGTACGCCAATGCTCTAACCACTGAGCTATCCAGGATTCGTCCCGTGCCCAGGGTCATTCTTCACTCATCCTGGATAGCTCAGTGGTTAGAGCATTGGCGTACTAAGCCAGAGGTCCCGGGTTCGATTCCCGTGTCCAGGTGTCATTTTTCAATTTTCAGAATATGATATCTAGGTGGAGTAATCCCCACTAATAAGCATAAATAATAGCTCTGGCTATTAATTCTTTTATAATATTCTGCCATGACCCTGTTAAGAAATGACCTCATTTGTGTAAACAAAGCTAGACCTATGTTTATTTCTACTTACTTGCGACATTTCGCGTGAGACGTCGTTGGAAATTATAACTAATTTCACCTTGTCACATATTTTTTTGTTAAATTGATGAAACCTTAAATGTAAGTTTTATAGTACTATAAGGATATGTTGATACCTTTCACCTCCATTTTGTTGTAAACCATATTTTGAAAAAATAAACCACTTATCAAATAGGGTATGGATGAGGAAGGTAGCATTTTTAGGAAGTGTAGCCGCGTTTGCGTTGAGGGGAATTTGGGAACAACGCGTCTTATTACCTGTTCAGGCTATACACATATATTATAATTACTCTAAAGAGGTAGGGATGAGGAAGGAAGCATTTTTAGGAAGTGTAACCGCGTTTGCGTTGATGGAAATTTGGGAACAACGCGTCTTATTACCTGTTCAGGCTATATACATATATTATAATTACTCTAAAGAGGTAGGGATGAGGAAGGAAGCATTTTTAGGAAGTGTAACCGCGTTTGCGTTGATGGAAATTTGGGAACAACGCGTCTTATTACCTGTTCAGGCTATACACATATATTATAATTACTCTAAAGGGTTAGGGATTGGGAAGGAAGCATTTTAGAGGTAATCTTCCCTCATTTGCGTGGAAGACCATTTAGGAAAAGCCACTCTCAGTAGACCCAACCGAGATTCGAAACCTCATCTTCTCGTCACTATCAAGCAATTCTCCCATTAGAGTGATGCGTTCCTTACACCATTCGGCTACTGAAGCGGTTCCTTTCTCGATGTTTGTGAAAAATTAAAAACTGTGTGTTCATTTAAAAATGTCACTAATAAAAAATTACAAGTGGAAATCACCAGTTTGACAAATCAACAGGTGTGGTTCCTAGTAAAAAACAACACACACATACACACGTTCTCTTGTTTCGACGACTTAGGACCTGTCATTCGTTGAGAGGTAGAGATATATGTCTTGATCTGAATTGATATCGTATATAAACTAATTAGTAGAACCATTACGTTTTTATGTAGACGTTCATCGGCATTTATAGAATAACATGATTTTTTTTACCCTCTTCGCAATACAGATAATTTATTTATTCACTTTATTATCAGATGACTTATCGAGTACTACCTATCAAGAACTATATCGACACATTCCGTTTTAATTAAACCTGTATGTCTCCAAGTGACTTGTGCTCCGAATAGACACGATACAAGGTGCCTAATAATTTGCAGATTAAGATGGGGTTCGCCCGCATCGGGGGAAACGCGTACTAGGCCTACGTCTAGGCTGGATTGTTGGTGACAGGTTGGGTGCTCGAATCCCGGACGAGTGTACTGAAGGTCCCCCCCCCTCCCCCCCCCCTAAAATGGCTTCCTACTATCCCTCCACGCCAATTCAGATACATTTCCTATAAATTATACCTTATTCATTCTTCTTATTATTATTATTAGCACCGCGTCTTACTACCCGTTCAGGTTATACGCACTTACGCTAATGTGTAATGGTAGGGTGATTGTGAGATGAAATGGAGGACCTACAGTTTAACGTGGAATCCGAACCACAGTGGAGGCCTGGCATTCCACACATTCACAAGTTGTGATTAACACACGTCTTGTCAGAGGTGAAGGAAGGATTTGGCAAGCAGATAAATCTATAAATCTATCAAATAATATATTTGAAACTAATTGGCCTACAAGTGTAGTTAAATTATTTATCTATCCTTACTTTCTGTCCTGAGGCCTGGATTGTAACTCAGGACCTATGTTACATTGTTTCTCTACCTCCAATATTTACTAGTTTATCATATTTACAATCATATTATTTAATTTGGTGTTGATTATAGCTCATAATCTAAGTGTCCCTATTTCCCTATCTTTTAATTTTATCCTACTAGGTGATCCACCCCGGGTATTTTACGCCCCCGGTATCCTGCCCCGCTGGGTGTCCCACCGCTTCTGGATCTAACAGTCCCCGGATCGGTGCGAGCCCCATTGGGGGTGAGTATCCCCCTATCCACCACCTGGGGGGGCGCCCTACCGGAAATTTCGTTCTACCTACCTCCAGCTAAAACCACTACTTTGGAACTTAAACTAAACATGATACAACATAAGAAAATATAAACTAAAACTAACTTAACCTAATAATTGGCCTACAGTGAGTATATATATATATATATATATATATATATATATATATATATATATATATAAAATATCTCTAACTAACTAAGCAACTATTGATTTTTCTAATATTTAATAAGATTTAACTGGCCGACAAAGTTCTACAAAGTTATCCTTCATCCAGAGGCCTAACATTTAAAATGTTTATCAGTTTTTCAAATGCATTTAACTTTCATTTGGCAAAGTTTGCATTTGTTTGTTAAATGTTAAAGCTGTACCACACTTCACTAGACATCTTGAATACTAGGAAGTACGCGGATTATATATTTAATGGCAGAATAACGCACTAGGAGTTAAAATGACATGTTAATTTCTAAAAAGTATAATAATTCCACACCAAAACATAGAGTTAACTTCTAAAAGTTAAAACAACAACCGGTTCAAATCAAAGATAGCTATGAACGGTAGTATTCTTTTTACTTTTTACTTTTCACTGAAGAGTTAATGTCAAGCCCCGTCCACACATAAAACAGACAATATATTAAGTTTTTAAAATTTAATTCTGTGGTCAGTTAAGGTTCGTCTAAACCGTCCTAAATGAGCCTGTTAATTTTCCTAGGTAGCCTGGTGGTGGGTACAAATACTAATCGGAGAAAGTGAAAATGTTATTCAAAGGAAACTGGCATAGTAAATAAAACTTTTTTTTAGAAGGCTTGGTGGTTGGTACAACTGAAAATTCCCATTATGTTTATTTATTTGTGTTTTTCATAACGTTTCAATAACAAAGAAGACACCGAAGAGAGAATTAGTACGCCGTAGACAAATGTTTCATATTTTATTTGGCAATTTTGTTATTTTATTTTTTATCCAACCGAAGCCAAATTTTCATGTTTTCCTAATTTCACTAGTTTATTTAATTATTCCTTCTACCAATTGCACGGAGTTTTAGTCAAAACCTTCATATTTGGATTCGAGATTTTTTTTGGCGAGAATCTCGAATCTCTCGAATACCATAGGAATCGAGGAATCGAACGTCCCATCTCTAGTCGTAGCACATGGTCCAAAAAAAAAAGGAACTTTTCCCACATCAGTGTGAAGTGAGAGTTAGTAACTATGTAAGAAAAATACCCTCATTACACCCGACTGTGGTTCGAACCTCAATCTCCCTGTCACTAGCAGTCTAGTATATTGTAATAGTGGCTTCCTAGACCATGTGGTCAATGGTACGGGTTTTTATGTTCCATACCCCCGTTAATTTGAGGTTAGTAAGCCGCGCCTTACAAGACGCAGGGTATTCACAACTGCGTGACCTACTTTGAACCGGACACATATCGCGAGTGCTATTATCTAGATTAGTATTATTATATTTACTGTTATTATTGAGCGGCGTGTTTTTGTCATCAGGAACAGACTCGAATTTCTCCCCCCCCTTTCCCCAACCCCACCTGTCATGTGATGCTAATCACATACTTATGTATGCCTCTTTTCTACCCCGGGCTATACATATTTCAGCTACACCAATGAGGCAGAGAGAAGAACGTAGAGTATAGAATAAATGCATCCCAATTTGTGTCGAAGGAGTATGGAAAAAGGTTTAAAAAATAGCCCTCAGTACACCCAGCCAGAATTCAAACCCTGACCTCTACGTTACCGGCTAGCTGGTCTAGTCCAGTGGTTCCCAACCTTTTGTGGCCCATCTCCCCTTTCTGGAGGTTGACTAACACCTATCGCCCCCTTTTCATTTTAATTGTATGCTTAATTTTAATTTGAAGTAAAGTGTAAATATAAGCAGTTTTATTATGTTAAACAATTTTATTACCGTATATAAAAATAACTAAAGCAGGTTTATCCGGTCACTCTTAAATAAAATAGAAAAAAAAATTAAAATGTACATTTTTTACAGATTTTTTTAAGAAACAAAGAAGTGAAATAATTAATTAAGATCATTGACGTACATTTAAAAAACAGGAGTACATGTTTTCATTTTAAAATTGGAATCTGGAAAAAATTAAGTTGACAGTAACTTCTACTGTACAGTACTATTTTAATTTTTTCCCCCTTTGAATACTCATCGCCCCCAAATCGCCCCCCACTTATTTATTGCCCCCCTGATAACCCAAATCGCCCACTTGGGGGCGATCGCCCCCAGGTTGGGAACCACTGGTCTAGATGATGCTGACATTTAGTTGACGCTGATATGCCTTTATTTCTTTACGTATTATTATGGTTAACTGATGATAAAATAATATATTTGAACTATTTATCTAAACAGGAAAAATTATTTTTGATGCTCTGTTTATATTTGATATTTGAAAAGTTGGATGTGATGCTTAGTTAGGCCTACCAGCAAACTGGATCAGACCCATCCTTAGAAGGAACTATCTTCTGCCTGACGTCATAGGAGGCAAGGTTGAGGGAAAGGGGAGAGGGAGGAGGCAGAGGTCAGGGCGCATTGGTTTCTAAATTCACTGATTAAAGGAATGGACCTGTCATAAGACGGAAGAAATAGTAATAATAATAATAATAATAATAATAATACACAAATATTGTACCGGCACCCATAGTCATTAGATGCGAGTAAATTGTATTTCCTTAACAGGCAAAATTATTTAGAAGATAGGTGACCTGGTGGTCTAGGGGTAAGGTGTCAGACTTCTGTGCTTGAGGTCCGGGGTTCAATCCTCGGTCCCGGCACAGATTTATCTGGTTGCCAAACCCTTCCTTCACCTCTGACAAGACGTGTATTGATCACAACTTGTGAATGTGAGGAATGCCAGGCCTTCACCGTGGTTCGGATCCCACGTTAAACTGTAGGTCCTTCATTTCATCTCACAATCACCCTACCATTGCACATTAGTGTAAGTGCGTATAACCCGAACGGGTAGTAAGACGCGGTGCTAATAATAATAATAATAATAATAATAATAATAATAATAATAATAATAATAATAATACAAATTTAGAAGATAGAGCGCATCACTGTAAACGCGTAGTAAACGTCAAGCTCATATAGTCTGGTTTTCCGCTGATATGGAGATCCCTGTTCGAATCTTGTCTAGGTGTACCAAGGGTGGTTTTTACAAAAATGATTGCCCACTCTTTACTCAACGCAATTAAGAGTACATTTCCTTAATAGGCTAGCTTCCTCACCCTAACTTAATTAGTGTGATTAAATTTGTGTCAAAGATTACGAAACATTAGGTCTTAACGGACCGTTTCAACGCTAACGTGCCATTTACAATATTCGTTGACACAATTTTTTTATTAATAATAAAATAATAAAATGTAACTATGCACGAGTGTTTGAAATTAATAATGTAACTTACGAATAAAATATTATTATTATTATTATTATTATTAGCACCGCGTCTTACTACCCGTTCGGGTTATACGCACTTACACTAATGTGTAATGGTAGGGTGATAGTGAGATGAAATGGAGGACCTACAGTTTAACGTGGGATCCGAACCACGGTGGAGGCCTGGCATTCCTCACATTCACAAGTTGTGATTAATACACGTCTTGTCAGAGGTGAAGGAAGAGTTTGGTAATCAGATAAATCTATGCCGGGACTGAGGATTGAACCCAGAACCTCAGCACAGAAGTCTGACACCTTACCCCTAGACCACCAAAGCGCCAGGTCACATACGAGTAAAATACTACACAAACAAAACATTTCATTTCTAAGAAAGTACCAAGAATTGTGATTTATAAGAAAATATCCCTCATTCCCTTTAATATTCTGTTGCATTAAAGATGAGAACGATATCAACGGCACTTTTTTTAAAACAACATAATATACTGAGGGTGGTTTTCCTAAACTATATCCACTCTCCGGTCACGAAAATGCGGGAACACTTAATCTATATTCAACCTTCCTCATTCCGAACACATTAGCCTAGTTATTAGACAATGAATTTAGCCCAAATGGGTAGTGAGACGTGGTAAAAAAAAAAAAAAAATTGGAATCAAAGTTCATCTGTAGAAGCGCGCCATATAAGTGTTCTTTAATAAAAGAGGTCACTTTATGAAATATTTGACACAACAGATGTATCATGGTCATTATGTCCTAGTGTGAACTCGTCATCGTGAATTACGCCTTAGGGTCAGTTTCATAGTCAGATTTAGTACGCTTAAAGTGCGAGTCGATACTAAATACAGGACGACACCTACCTAGACCAAAATGGAATGGGCCAGTTTCGCATATGAAACTGGCCCATTCCATTCAATTTCAGGTTGGTGACGTCTTGTATTTAGTATAGCGCCGCACTTGAGGCGTACTAAATCTGACTATGAAACTGGCCCTTATTAATAAACGTAATGCTTGAATCTAATAATACAATCCTCTGTCGGAGCGTAAAAACGTCGCCCCACAGTGACCCCCACGAACGCACTCCAACCATTCCAATCATAAGTACGTGTGTTCTCTTGTCTTCCTTCGAGTAAGTTTTGTACACAAGCATTTCTGGGGCTGGCTCGGGAAATGACCTGCGTGTCAGGATGTTGTTTAACGTGCGGCTCACACTCGGGGCCTAGGGACGCTCAGAGACCCAAGAGGGGGACTCGCTTCCGTCGCTGTTACACTTGCGGTCAAACGCACCCTGATTGAAGGGACGACTCTTCAAACTACGTATTTATCATGGAAACGGCAGTTCTGAAGTTTCCAAACCACTGAAACAATCGTCTTAGAACTGGCGCCGTGGTATAGTGCCTGGCTACTAACCTAGGAGTCCTGAGTTCTTTTCTCGGTTGGTATCATGGGTAATTACCCCACCAGGGTATAGTTAATTAGGCTTAAGTTGGATTAAGTGTTTCCACTGGTTCCACACCCTCATACTCACCATCACCATCATCTCTCATCGGGACATGGAAAGAGCCTCCACGGAACGGATGTACTATTCAGTACATTAGTGGGTCCCCTGGGTAACGATACTTTCCACAAAACGGGGCTAAGAGTGATGTAGCCATCCGTAAATAAACAAAAATCGTCTTATTATGACCCTGTTGAAAATGACTTAGAGGGTTTTTGTAACCTAAATACTTTCAATAAGTGACCAATAGGCTAAAACAGTGGTCACCAAATGGCGGACCGCAGAGACATTTTTAAGGACCTTGATGAGATAGCGATAAACAGAAGAAATGATGCTATTTTGGTGGTGGGTGGGTGGTAGACACGGACCCCTGCAATAATAAATAAGTAAAATAACTAAAAGGAAAGAAAATCACGTTTTTGAATTAATAAAGTCCTATAGGGCTTGAACTTGAGTTACTGTTAAAGTTTTACCGGACCGTGGAAGTATGTCGAGTTTTTTAAACGGATTTCCATCAAAATATTTGGGGATTCCTGGGCTTTAATGACATTAAAATTTTAAAAAAAACTTTAAATTTATGAAACTTGACCACAAATGTTAGCGAAAACTAGGAAATAATGCACATGAATAGATTAAACAAACCATTTACAAATTGAAACTAAAATGCATCGGTATGCAGGGAAAAACTTTTAGCAAATTAAACTCTTGCATTTCGCTAAAATGGAACAAGGATTTACAAATACCAGCTTCAGAAGCAATAGCCACTCCCTCCCTTCCCAACTTAGTTGCAGTGCTTCACCAGGAATTCTTTTGCGACAGAAGGAAAACTTGATCAAAGTTTATTTGAAGCCTAAATTATCTTGTCAGTTCAACACATGTATGGTGAAAATTCTTATGTTTAAGTATTAAATAATTTACAAAAAACTATATTATTATTATTATCATTATTATTATTATTATTATTATTATTATTTTCATTATTATTATTATTATTATTATTATTATTATTATTAGCACCACGTCTTACTACCCGTTCGGGTTATACGCACTTACGCTAATGTGCTATGGTAGGGTGATTGTGAGATGAAATGGAGGACCTACAGTTTAACGTGGAATCCGAACCACGGTGGAGGCCTGGCATTCCTCACATTCACAAGTTGTGATTAATACACATCTTGTCAGAGGTGAAGGAAGGGTTTGGCATCAGATAAATCTGTGCCGGGACCGATGATTGAACCCCGGACCTCAGCAAAGAAGTCTGACACCTTACCCCTAGACCACCAGGTCACCCTAACAACGATATTATTTAACACAATTACCTAAAGGTGACTAAAATATATTCAAAGCATGAAAATATTACCTAAAATTTAAAATATACATTTATATAACCAGAGGATCAAAAACAAAACATTATCTGTGATGTGTCAAAAAAAAAACTAAAAAATGACATGTCATCAACATGTTAGCTTTGTTTATAGTAATTTAGACTCAAAATTGAGATATTTTGCGTGAAACGTCGTTGTAAAATGAGCTAATTTACACCTTTTCCTCATACATTTTATTCATTTTAAATCTTAAATTGTAAGGTTTGTAATCCTATGGGGATATGGTTATATCTTTCATCTCCATTTTAGCGTGAATCATTTTTTAAATAACATTTAATTCATTTGTGGTATTTAACGTGCACTTTCTGAACCGTCTGGTTATTTCAGCACACGAGAATTTCTATGAGCGAGAATTAAAGGGTCTACCAATTTTGCCGGAAAAGGTATTTCCCCATCTTTTACTGTACATGCCACAATCGACATAGGACTGACGGCACTCGCATCAAGGAACCAGGCACGTGAACCAAGGAACCAGTCTCGTCTTCTCAGGTTCGCCTGTGACGGGAAGATCGGGGATATAGATGTGAGACTGAACATTTTTCAATTCAGTTCTTTCTGCAAAACTTCCCAGCTTTTTAAATGGAACAAATTAAATGGAGACAGCCCAAGTTTAATTTCTGCTAAGAACGTTAACATCAAAAACATCAAAAGAGCTACACTGAAGCAATATTTTCTCTTCTCCCAATTTGCCTTTCGACTACAAGGTTTGGTGGTTGATTCATGAATGTATCACTAACTTCGGGTCTGTTGTAGACTAGTTATGTTAATACTTTTATTTTTTAATCAAAGCCTTAACAAATATATCCCCGTCTTCTGGGATAAAATGATATGACAATGTTACATAAAATGTTCATCTCTAATTACCAATATTGACCAAATTAAGGCATTTGACTTATGTCAGCATAGTATTATTCTCTCTAAACTTGGTAATTTTGGAATTTCTCACTCATATGTAAATTGGTTCAGCAGTTATTTGCATGAAAGATCATTCACTATTAAAATTGATTCACACACCTCAAATACACCTTCCACGCACCATACGTCTCTTTTCTTTTGAAAATCGAATAAAAGAACGATTTCTTCCTGTGTTCACCTTCCTATTATATCCTTATATCTTGACGGTTGAAGAGAGAATTTGTTACTGCTACTCTGGTCGATAAATCACTGTATGAATAGTGCGTGAGTTGAACGGTGATACATCACTACATCCTCCCCTCCTCCTTTCAACTAACAAATATAATGCTGCTTGCTTCATGCTCAAAAAATTAAGAATAAGACGCCGTGTTCGAAGCAACAATTTCAAGTGAACTTTGTTTTTAAATTCTCCGACCAATATTTGCAACTTAACATGATTAGTCTAACTAATCATAAATATCGGTAGCAGAGTCCTCTAGTGGGGAGTAGTCAAACTATTAAAATGTCAAGTCATTTTTTATTTCAAAGATAAAACATTACTAAAATTAAATACTTATATATTTTTTAAATTTAAATTACCTAAACTAAATATGAAATATTATAAATACGCAAAATGAAATACAAATCAATTAATAATATTCCAATCAACGGAAACTATCATATACCTATCAACGGAAATTATCTTCTGATGATTTGAAAGAATATATTTTCTCGAAAAAATGCTTAAAATTATAAAAATATGCTTAAATATAACAGCGGCCTAAGTAACCACTAAACCGCACATGACCTGTTAAAACTCAGTTTTTTTATAGCATGAACCAGGCTTAACATGACCTTGACCGCTGACTGCGGTACCTAGATTAAGCTCAGTCTTACACAAACACGCGCGCGGCTAGTATCTGGAGCCGCCACAATCCACACAGTGTCTCATGTCCTTATACACGGTCGATGTTTCCGTACATAATTGAGTACTTAATTAATCACAGTAAACGTTTACTGTGTGAGCTACCCCCTTTCATGGTGACTATTAGTAAAAAAAAGAACCTAACATGAAATATTGTGCGTAATTTTGTAGTAGTTAAGGTCGTAGTTTACAATTATGTTTAAGTATAAACAAACGCATGCGCAGAAGAGACACTAGTAGTCTTATTATTAGAAAATTGAACACTTTTTTTTTCTTTAAAATAAAAGTAAAACTTTGTTTTGAAATAAAAAGTTAAGGGGAACGTATTTTTTTAATATATACCATTCACTACTTTAAAAACGTTGCCAGATTGTTTCTAAATATCCATTAAACTTTTAATTGCCACATACACTATGGACATGAAAAAGAATAAGGTGTAATGAAATGGACTGGATAGAACTAGCTCCGGATAGGAATATGTGGTGTACTTTTTTAAATATGGCAATTAACTCTTAAGTTCCTAATGTCATAGAGTGAGTAAGTTGATTTTTAAAAATACATGAAAGATCCTATGACTGGTCTCAATTCTACTGTTTCCAGAGTACTTAAAGCCTCACTATAATTCGACGCCTCGTTCACCTTGTATTACAGTTCAATTTTTATAAGAAGGGCCTTATTTTATAGCTAGAAAACTCACTAGATCTACTTTCACGTATTCATAAGTCAAGTCATGTGAACTGAGTTGTTAATTTTGGTATCGTCCAAATATCCATAAAATAACCCTAACAAAATCGTAAAAGTTTGTCCGTAAAGTTTGTATTTTACAAAAGGCCTTAACTATGAAAATTTGACTCTACCTACATAGGTAACGAACTGTGGAGCGAGACGGGGTCTTAAAGACATTTCATTCGAATAACGCCGTTTTCACATTTAATTTTACTAAAAAATAGTCATCATATTTTGAAAATTGAAAAATGACACCTGGATACGGGAATTGAACCCGGATCCGTGTCCAGGTGTCATTTTTCAATTTTCAGAATATGATATCTAGATGAGTAATTCCCATTAAAAGCATAAATAATAAGCTTCTGGCTATTTAATTCTTAAAAAATAGTCGACAATATTCTTTAAAAAACTGGCAAGGTATATCTATATTGTGCAATACTGTTAATACAATTAGTTTAAATACAGTGGATTCCGATTAATTAGGGCACCGGTTAGTCAAGGCAGCCGTTTATTTGGGACAAAATTTGAAAAACAGAAACAAAAATAGTATTTCACCTGACGTTTACCGCCTACTTGCCGCTTAATTGGGGCAGTGAAGGGGAATAACATATTATTTTTAAGGCTTATTGAAAATGGCACACACACTTTGAAACTACCATTTAGGCACCTGTTAAAACTAAAATGGTGGATGGATGACTTAAATGAATCGGTGATGCACAAATGCTTAGCGGGCTGCGTCCAACAAAATACCAAGGGGGGCTTACCGCTCTAACGCAAGGCACTGTTGGAGCAGGAAAGTTTTTAAATAACTTATTCAACTTAATTTCATTCAACCATCAAAATTTGATTTCACAATTTTAACAGGTTTATAATTATAGACTATAAATAGTGATTCATAAATTTCAAATCATTACAGTTCACGAGTTATCAAGGGTCAAACTTGCTATTTTTATGCTTTTTACGTACCATTGTAAAGGTAAAGTAATTCAAGTATGGGGCATACATTTAGTATAACTTGAAATTCGAATGAGGTGTAGAAAATGAAATATTTTTAATATTAATGTTATAAATTATATTTATGTATGTTATTTATAATATTAATATCAATATTAAAAATGATGTTTATAATATCAATAATAATATTAATGTTATAAATATTTCATTCTGTACACCTCATATGAATATCTAGTTAATTACTTTATCTAAACAATGTTACGCTAAAAAACATAAAATAGCAAGCTTGACCCTTGATAACTCGTAAACTCTAATGATTTGAAATCTATGAATCACTATTCATAGTTTATAATTATAGACTTGTTAGAATTATGCAGTAAAATTTTGATGGTTGATGGACCTTAGTAAAGTTTAAAGTTCATATTATTTGTATGGCAAGATACGTGTGTAATAGTGTGTTAGCTACAAATTAAGCCAATTTGAAACTCTGAAATTTAAATAAAGAATAGTTCTATATTATTAAATAAAATGTTAACATTAATTAAAATGTTTTAGACACAGCCTTAAAAGCACATCTCCCTCCAGGATAACGTGTAAACTAGGTAGGTACTACAGCTCGAACCAGGTGTTGTGCGAAAACCTGGGATTTATTTAATTGATCCTGATTTTCCGTTGTTTCGTGAAGTATTCAGAAAACCGCACATCGATACAATTTATGGTTCAATAGTAATCGTGTATTTAATATTCTAGTTAATCCGCCATAAAAATGGGCTCTAAAAGCTCACTACACAATTTAAAAAAGTCTCCAGCCATGAAAGATAACGTTTTTACTTTGACAAACCTGTTATTTTCGACAATACTTTTTAATAGCTTTACTAAATGTAAACATTAATCCCAAAAGAAAATCAAGGATCGCGAAGATACAATATCATATTTCGTTCAAAGTTAAATAGCAATGCTATATTTTCAATTTTAATTTAGTTTTTTAAAGTAATTTTTCTTAAAAATGAAAGTATAAGTTACTTGCTTACCAATTCATTCAAACTAGTGCTGACGCTTTGTTTAATATTGTATGTGTGTGTGTGTATATAAAATTAATTATTTTTTTTGGGTGAAACAATAGAAATAGTATACCTAATCTATTATAACTCGAATAGGTTGGAACGTGGGCTATGACTAAATCTTTCTTTTGCCTAATTAACTGGGGATGGAATTTGGTGTTCGAATCCAAGTAATTTCATATTCTCTTTTCAAGCAAATGCAGACCCATTTCCTATAAAGTATACCTACATAATCTTTATTCTAAGCATGTAAATGCGAGTATCTCGGACGGGTAGTAAGGCGCGATGCACATAAAAAGAAAATTGCATTCGGCACTAATCACTTTGTATATTTACCCTTCTAAAAATTCTTTTTTTTTAGCACCACGTCTTACTACCCATTCGGGTTATACGTTTATGCATTAATTATTATAATGGCTCTAGGAATTATAAGGTTATATTTATAGGAAGTGTACCCGCATTTGCATGGAGGGTGAGTGGAAAACAATTTTGGAAAACTACTCTCAGCACATCTAACCTAGATTCGAACCTCGATCTCCCCGTCATCAGTGGTCTACTCTACTGCGAGAGTAGCGCATTAGACCACGTGGCCACCGAAGCGGGTAAGATCTGCCTTGTTGTTTAGTGTTTTAAAATAGATATAAGTTATTACTATGAAGGATGCGATGTTCCCCCTTAATTGGAACCTTACCCAGTAGTGATGAATCAACTCGGTCGTCCCAATATTTCAGAAGGCAAAACACAGGCTTGTCTTAAATTTTATTCCAGGGATAGGGTTTAAAACACTAAAACACATACAAGGTATGTTTTTTATTATCGTTAAAAAAATATTCTCTGTTTATTTATTAGGTCGATCCAGATACAAACAAAATAATCATATCACTCCGCGACGGATATAATCATGATTGGTATATGGTTGGTTGTTAGCTCTTGAATCGTGAGGCAAGGTACAGTCCGCATCGTAATCAAATAGATCACCAAAACGATTCTCTTTTTAATGGTCTTAGATCCAAACAATTAGACTTTTTCTTTTTCCAAAGGGGCACGCTTCTGTGGATAAGCTCTATTCTCACATTTAAATTTACAAAAAGTTAATTTGAAATATATTTAAAAATGTTATAACACACATTAGTACCATAAAACACTGCTTCTACCCGCTTCGATGTCCGAATGGTATAAAGCGTTAGACTCGCGACTGACTAAACCAACGATGATGGAGAGATCTGGGTTCGAATCTCAATCGGTTGTATTAAGGGTGTTTTTTATTAAATGGTTTTCCGCGCAAATACGGGAACACTTCCTCTAAATGCAACCTTCTTCATCCCTAACACTTAAGTATAATTATTACATAATCGTATAGCCCGAACGGATAGTAGGCCTAAGACACGGTGCTAAACAAACACTTAATTTAATGTGACATTAAGATGTGTATAAAATCTCAGTCTTAAGGATAAGAGGATATTATCAAGATTAAAAATGTTCCTAATAAACTATATTCTTGTCCTTTTATTTGAATTGAGCAATTTTATTTACATATATTAGCCACTTATATATAACACTATTTTAAACAATAATTATGTATAGACTATTTTAACTATTTCATCATGAATAAAATTATATTTTAAAAACATTGGACTGAAATGGCCTGCTATCTAGAACGCTTACCAGGATGGTATGAAGTACATTATTAAATATGGCATTCGTTGTTATTATTATTAGCACCGCGTCTTACTACCCGTTTGGGTTATACGCACTTACGCTAATGTGCAATGGTAGGGTGATTGTGAGATGAAATGGAGGACCTACAGTTTAACGTGGGATCCGAACCACGGTGGAGGCCTGGCATTCCTCACATTCACAAGTTGTGATTAA
The DNA here is from genome assembly GCA_033556935.1 of Timema podura. Lineage (NCBI taxonomy): Eukaryota > Metazoa > Arthropoda > Insecta > Phasmatodea > Timematidae > Timema > Timema podura. The sequence continues at coordinate 12,897,812 of JAVRXN010000008.1, forward strand.
TACACGTCTTGTCAGAGGTGAAGGAAGGGTTTGGCAATCAGATAAATCTGTGCCGGGACCGAGGATTGAACCCTGGACCCTCAACACAGAGGTCCGGCATCTTACCCCTAGACCCCCAGGTCACCTCATTCGTTGTTAAAAGCATGGTTCATCCCAAAAATGGTGGTGAAATATTCACACAGAGGCGGAGAGCCATCCTCGTGACAGTTTTAGGGACACCATTATCTATTCAAGGTTCCAATTGAATACTAGTCAGCTTCCAGATGTATGCTTGCCCTAGAAGCCCTCACTACCCGTACTATAAATACGGCCTTAAAGAACTAAAGTGGTCAACTGCAACCCTTGAAGTCCCTAATTTTATTAAGATCGGAGTCAAGAATTTAGCTATTTGTAATAATTATCCATTTAATAGATAATATCTGCGTTAGAGCTGGCTGTCGTATTAGACGCGCTGCCCCAATTCGTGTTATTTTGATTCGAATACTGACGCACTATTGGGTCTTTATTAATTTTTGTGTCAAGATCTAACGTTAAGTCGATGTTAACACATTGACATACCTATAAGCAACTCAAAAATATTCAAAACATGAAAATATGACCTAAAATTCTAAAATGACAAAAAATGACTTAAAAATTACCTAAAAATGTAGATTTCTACAACCACAGGATCATGAACAGAGTTTATGTGCACATTAGCATTATCTGTGATGTGGGAAAAAAACATCACATGCCATCAAAATTTGGGTGCTTTCCCATATCCTCTTCCACGAGAATTCTGGTACATTTCCTCTAAACTACTCACTCTCTCACTCCTTACATTTTAGATTATGTTGTTAATAGCCTTGTTGCTGAACGTACTTATAAATGAAACTAAACAAAGTTGGGTACATTAGGCACTGCCTGGATTCAAACTATATAACTCCTCCACTTAGCATTTGGGTGTACCTGGGCATTGATCACAAGAAAGACTGGTTTATAATCCCATAAAGTCATAAATGACAGGTAAAGCGTTAAAAATATATTTAAAAAGAGTCTAAATCTAAAAAAAAAAGTTTGGGTCGTTTTGTTATCCATAGTGATTGAAAACCACTCATGTGGGGGGGGGAGGGGGAACCCCCTTTTACAACTATTCCTGTTTGATGTGCTCACCTCGATACAAATTCTGTTGGGGGATTACCGGTGGGTAAGGCGATTACTGTCTGACCGTCTCGTTCTTTGATAGGTCAGAGAAGATTCTGGGAGTGTATTAGTAACTTGGGCCATTTCTCCTACATCCTACTACCCACTCCTTTCACAGGAATTTAATCACATGGAAATAACTACTAAAAATTAAAGTTTTATTCCATTTTTTCCAACATTTGTGTTTACTTTGTTGACGTAGTTTGGTTTATTTTCTGGCCTAGGCCCCAAAAAAATGACTTTAAATTAAGGGTTAGGGGAAAAGGATAAAGTAGCTTGGACAACAACTTCTTAAACTTCTTTCATTCGTGATACGTGATTCGTGATTCGTGACAAACTTAATAGTGACTCTGGAAAACATTGGTTAAGTTGAGTTTTTTGTACTCTAGGGTCAGTTTTTTGAACAGTTTTGGATCAATTAAGGTATGAAATGATCTTATTTATTGCAAAGAAAGTTCATGCATGCAATCATACTAAATTATTGATTACATATTTATAATTTACAAACTTTATATATGCTTATAAGCATTGAATATCATTAGCTTACCTTAGTTAATCATACAAATGATTTGAACAAATTGAAAAATGACACCTGAACACGGGAATTGTTCCATTTTTAAACTTATTCAAATAGGATTCAGATATGGCTGATTTCGTGATTATAGTAGTAATTCATTCCCCAAACTTTGCCTTTTATGTACCTACATTAGCCCCATGACTTCTTTGGTGCTGACTGACAGCTCACAGCTGACAGCTGACGGCTTTGAAAAGTTATCAGACCAAATTATGTATCCCTACGATTATTAAAATTGTGTTCGTTTACTCATGCTGAACGATGTTTATTTCTCCAATAAACTAAACAATTATAGAATGAAAGGCTATAGTGTAATTTGATTTAAATAGTTATATGATCAATATTTACTTTACTCGCGTTTGTCAATGTTTTCTGCGACCCACAGTTAAAGAACCTGTGGTTTCCATGACATGCACTCACTCTAGCGTGAAGGAAGAATGGGCTAACCACATTGATGAATTAATAATAATAATAATAATAATAAAATAACCATGTGTTGTATGTCTGTTCAGAGTTTTTCTTTTTTTAAACTTCCCGGTAAGGTACAAATCTGAAACATCGCACACTGATTAATTATTGTAGCTATCCCCAAAACTATTAAAACTGACCTATTTTGCAAGGGGGATTCGGTACACCACGATCACGTGACTATGGAGTCAAGTAAAACTTCAATTTTCTTTCTAGAATTTTCTTTTTAGTTAATCCTTTTTTTTTTTAAGGATAAAGACAATGACCAAGACAATATTATTGTATTATTGACCCTGTCGTAAACAGGCTTTCACCTAGTCCTGGGTCCGAATTTTGGATGACATTTAATCAATTTATTTTTGTGCTGTACATCACAGACGATGCTTATGTTTACGTAAATTCAATTATTTTATAATCCCCTGGTTGTGAAAACTTTTTTTATAGGTCACCATTTGGTAATTTTAGGCCATATTTTCTTGGTTTGCGACATTTTTGCGACATTTTTAGGTATTTATCTTGAATAAGTATATTTTTAAATACTATCGTATTTTATAAATGCATTAATACTAAAACATATTAAAATAAATGGTACGGGACTCCTCACGGACTTTCTTACTCCATTATTTAAAAATGGAGATATTTACTCAAAACCTGTAATACATGTGAAACAAAGTAATATACTCTATCAAACCTGAGCATAAATTGCGTTATACTTACGTTAAACTTTTTTGACTCCCGGTTTTAAATTTTATGATTTTCTTTTTAAAGAATTAAAGTCCTCACTAGTATATTTGGACAAAAAATATATATCGATATTGGGTTCAGAAGGGTCAACACTTCGTATTAAAATTTTAACTCCCGGTTAAAATTTTCAACATTTTATTAGAAGTTACACATCTTATGGCTATTGCATTGCTATTAAATTCCTCATTTATAAAGTTCGACCAGTAAAAAAGGTAAATATTGACTAATGAGTCTAAAATTATAGAGATAGATCGTTTCTTTATCACATTTCTCTTAATAGGTTAAAGGAAAAAGAACATAAAGCTTTATGCCATTAGAGAATTATTACGTTAATTAAGAATTGCTACGCAGTATCTCTGTACAACTAAAGCTTACAAAATTGTATTAATATATTTGCCAATATCTCAGAAACTATTGGTACATTTCAAATCAAAGTTTATTTTTATTTTTAATAGCAGTAAAATTTTGCAATGATAAGTTATTTAGTATCTTAAATAGTTGCGGAGATGAGGAAACTTCCGCTTCTGTAATGTACCCTAAAATTTATTTTCATATGAAAATGAAAATAGCAATTCTGTTTATAATCTTAATGACGCCTAGATACGAATTTTAGTCAAAATCGTTCGAGCCTATTTTGAGAATTTTTTTTTCTCTCTTCGTCCTTTATTAACTACTCTTAATTCTAGGGTTGAACAGACACACAGACAGACGGCATTGCAAAAACAACTTTTAGGGTTCAGGGGGTCATGAAACGTCGACATCCATCAACATCTCGAGTTAGATTTTTTTACGGTCGCAATAATTGACCTTTAGTGTTTGAAAAGTTAAAAAATATACATATTTTCTTTTAGCTTGAAAATTATTGGTTTTATAAAAATATGTTTCAAATAAATTATTTGTATTATAAATAGCCTTACATATTTGCAATGATAAGTAATTTCATATCTCAAATATGTAGTTTTGAAGATGTGATAAAAAAAATGAGAATTTACGTGTCAGACCGGAACCCTTAAAATAATTTTACCGAAAAAAATGAGATTAGTCATTTTGTTTTAATACCTATTGATCAATGTTATAATATTGATCACTGCATAGAAATGAAATTTAATCAAAACAGTTAGAGCCAATTTTGAGAAGATCGATATTTTCTTTTTTCACCCTTAAGTAAACTACCTTTAATTTTAGGGTTGGATATCCAAATCCAAAAACCCCTCGGGGTAACCCTATGAAAACCCTAGATACCAAGTTTTAGCCGGATCGGTAAAATAGTATAGGCTCTAGTTCAAGGTACAGACAGACAGACAGACGGACAGAGAGACAGACAGACGGAAATTCAAAAACAACTTTTTCGGATTCGGGGTCATGAAACGTCGAAATTCATCAAAATCTCGAGTTCGATTTTTTTTTACGATCACAATACTTTATATTAAGTAAGATAGCGATAAAGTAAAAACACAGCTGTCGGCATGAGAATATAATGTAGTCAATAAACTCTGTATCTTCTTTGCTTGTTTAGTTGTAAAATACACATTCCTGATGAGACATAGTTTTCACTGGGGGGAGGATAGCTTTTTTTACTAAACAAATATTTGTAAATATTTTTTATAGTCAACCGAATGCAAGAGTTTAGTTGTAAGGAATTTTAATTGAATATATGAATGTTCCAGTTTCCAGACACGTGTATGTTGCAAGGGACGACGGACATTTGGCTAGCTTAAAGTCCTGGTCCCAGATTGGGAAGTGATACTCGAGAGATAAGTTCTTACCCTTTATCCCCATTTTATCAGGAATTGTATTTTAAAATAACACACCACTTGTAGGATTTCATAAAGTATTCAAAGCAGCGCTCTAGTTGGCACTCCTCTTAAATAGGATGACCAACTGTCCACCACTCAATAAAAAGTACCATCAACTAAATTACGGTCATCTTCAGTTCCTTTGTTTCAAAACAAGTGAAGGCCCCCAAAGCGTGGGAACAAATCAGAAATAAAGTAATACAAGAGATAGACGCATTGATCGTTGAAAGGTTGTTAGTTTGTAAAGGTGAGGTGGTCCGTCGGAGAAGGAGTTTAAAAAAAAAGAAGAGTATGGAGTGCTTCTGCAAGGGAAAGGGGAGGACGAGGAGGAGTATGAACGCACATCTTCACCTGCACTCAAGAGCATCGTCACACTCCACGCCTGATTGGTCTTTTGAACCGCTGCCGAGAAAAAAAAAACATCGATAGGGAAGCTGCTTAGCAGTTCGTTTCTCTCTTAGTCTCATGTAGCCAACTTCTTGGAGTCACGCATCTTGAAGAACTATTGTAAACAAATTTATTTTGCTACTATTTTGGAAAGACATCACGTTTTACTACTCGCCCTGGCTATCCTCATGTTTACACTAATGGCGTAAGGATGAGGAAGGTATAATTTTAGAAGAACCTATCCACATTCTCGTGTGGGGGGAATGTGGGGAACCATTTAGGAAAAAGTACCCCCCACTATACCCAGCCATGATCATAGCCTTGTTACCGCCGTTTCTGGCAAACCAAGGTATTGCTAGAGGAATTCCTCTGGTTAGTCGGCCCCCGATGCGAGTTTGTTGAATAAAAAAGCCAACAGTATCGGGGGGTGGGGGGAGGGGGGTGGTATGCGTTCTAAGTGTAAAGTTCATTTAGTTTGGTTTGCTTGTGACGGGTTGGGGCTCAAATCCCGAAGTATTATACAGTTATTTTTACTAAATGGTTTCTCCTTTTTACACGAAAATGTGGATAAATTTGGACTAAATTCTACCTATATTATACTTAACACACTAGCAAAATGTATATATTGGTGGATAACCCAAACGATTATTGAGACGCAATGAAAAATAAATTAAAGCCTGAATTATAAAATCTTTTGGCGATATTCAATAGTCCAAAACGAGTAATAATTTGAGTAGTTATATAATTTATGTTTTGAAGGGGAAGTCGTGTTAGTATACAGTGCTACCACTGAAAACAATTGAAAAAGAGAGGTAATTTTTTGTTTTAACATGTGACAGTCGGTACATATTCCTGACTCATTATGTCAACCTCAAAATTTGAACTCGAAGGTTCAAACTCTTCCACAAACTGGGTCGGATATAATATAACTTGTGGTGAGCTTTGTACTCCGCATGCACGATATTTCGCAATGCTCTTTGAGATATGTAAGGGAAAGGTGGAATGTATTCTGTGTGAAGTGTGGCCACATGTATCAGGCGCAGGCCAGCTACAGCGAGGTAAATTATGGAAAACCTGAAAATGTCAGGGAATTTATAATTGTCAAGAAAATCAGGGAAATATTAGGAAATTTGATCATTGAGCAGGGAAAATGGTTTATTTATATTTCTAGGGAACAGAAATTTATCTAGTTAATCTTATTCAAAAACAGTTTTCAGCTAAGTGTATGTTTATTTATTTTTGAGTTCATAAAAAAAAATTCTTTGTTACAAATAAAATAATGTATTTTGATTCATTTTTAAAATCTTATTAATTTGTATATGGGCTTTAGTCAGGAAAATTATAATTTATGATCGTGAAAAATTCAGGGAAGATTTTGTGGCCATTCCGAGGTGTTACTGAGACACTCACTGTAATAGAGCCCCTTCCTCGTCTGCTTCACGTAGCTTAGTGTCGAGGGTAAGGGATAGTTTTAAACTAATTTACCTCCACTTGATATTATATCCTTGGTTGATAAATAATTATCCTACAATTATTACTATTTTTTTTTAGGCTTTTGTTTAAGTGAATTCTGGTTTGTCTTTATATAAATAAAACTACACATTATTTAAAGAAATATTTAAATTTAAATATTAAAAAAAGTGTGTGCACCTATTTCTTAAAGCCTGTATTGAACTGGTTTCCAAAGAGTTTGAAATAACGAGACTTTAGGAAGGAATTTCTTTCGCTGTTGGCAATGCACGAGTTCCCGATAGTATTTTTATAACTCAAACTTATATATCCACATGCTCTTTTAAACTATTTAAAGGGGTAAAAAAAAGACTGTTGGGGCCATGTAGACAAAGGAGTCAGTCTCGTCTGTTTGCCAGGTGTCGGGGTTAGAATTCCTGCCGAGTGTAGTGAGGTGTTTTTGTTTAATTTGTTCCTTCATTATCCTTACATTCAAATTGGGGTGCTTTTACTCTAAATCCTGCTTCTCATCCGTATCTAATTAGTGAAAATATTCGGGTAGTTTTAACCGGTAGTAAGATGTGGAGCGCGTGCGCTCGTGCATAGATACACACGCACACAAACGTTACAAGGAGACCACAATCAACTTAAAAATACATTTAAATGTCGAAAAATATAAAACTGTAAGACAAATCAAGAACTTGTCAGGAAATTTTATAACTGGTATATTTGACTGTAAAGGGAAGATAAATATTTCATATTTCAAACCAGATGTTTAACTAAGCCTATGTTTATTTATTTTTGGTTGCACTCCAAACAAAATTTCTTATAACAATTTTTTTAAATTTGTGGGTCAGATAAATTAGGAGTTTTGTATCTGAGAAAATTAAGTATTTTTGAAACCCTTCTCTCCACCCTGTTCTAAAAAAAGTAAACTATCTGAATAATAATAAAAATAAGACATCCAAAGGAGATTAGCGGAGAGAAGAAAGCAATGCAAGAAGAATATATATATATATATATAATTTTAGCACCGCGTTTTACTACCTGATCAGGTTATATGCCTACGTACTAATTAAACTAATTAGTTACGGATGAGGAAGGTTGAATTTATAGTAAATGTACCCACATTTGCGTGAAGGGAGATTGGAAAACAATGTATGGAAAAACCACCCTCAGTACACCCGACCGAGATTCAAACCCCGATCTCTTTGTCATCGGAAGTCTAATCTATTGCGAGAGTGACGATTTGGTTCTTGCGGTAACCGATGCAGGTTGAGATTTAAATTGAAATGAAATAAATATGAAATAAAGCGACAGTTTGTTGAACTCACACTTCGAGACAAAATGATGAGCAATAAAAATCCTTGCAGCACAATCTTCAAACAAGGCAAGTAAATGCGTTCACATTTGGGAGGTACATAAAACAAAACAGGTGGCTCGATCCAAAGATTATTTACCGTCACCTGGCCACGTAGTTTTACACGTCACTCTCGCAATGGACTGGATTGCTGATAACGTGTATCTCAGGGCTCGAAGCCCAGTCCAATGTTCTGATGGTGATTTTCCTCAAAAAATTCCCATCCTCCCCCACAAAAATGCGGATACAGTTCCTCTTAATACTGCCTTCCTCATTCTTATCCAGTCTGTGTAGCTATTCGGTTAACCCGGACTGATGAAGAACACACTCACGTCACACTTTATTTAATTCAGTGACTTTTCAAAGTGCCGTGTCGGGGATCGGCATCCAAGAAACTCTCATAATCCATCATGGCTCTGTCCTTCGAGCGTAGCTACGCACATTACATGCGCAGAATCCCGGACCGATAGCTATATGCAGTACATACATTCAAATAACAGCACCTGGGGTTACGTGATGGAAAGGTTGAGGTTTGAATCTCAACCGGGTGCATATGGTGGTGGATTTAATGTGATTTTTTCCCTATTTTGTTTATGTATGCCAGATGCGGAGGTATTGTCTTTTACCTATAAATCCACCCTCCTCATCCCTTCCCCATAGATCAAGCCATTAAAATAAACCATGTGTTAAACTATGTCAACTAAAACAAATCCAAATATTATTTATTTAAGGTATTTAACGTGCACTTTTTGAACCGACTGATTATATCAGGACACGAGAATTTCTCTGAGCGAGAGTCTACCAATTTAACCTGTAAAGTTATTTTCACATACCTTTCAGGGTTCTTTTTTTATGCCAAAATCAACATGGGACCGACGGCTTTATTTCCTCAATGAAGGAAGTTATGCCACGGATTTTTATCATTTAAGAAAAATCCGACCACCCTGGTTGGGTTTGAACCTATGTACTGTACATCGGGTTCTGAGGCAAGCACTTTACCCCAAGACCCGTTAAATCCAAATTGATATCTTTCTTCTTTCAATAATGTGTCAGACCTCACCTGTTGGCACGATGACAAAGGCGCCAGTCTAATATTGTCTGGTACACAGGTGACCTGGAAGTCCTCCCAGCCGAGTGTGTGATATATGCGTGTTTTTTTTCTTGCTCAGGTACTAACATTTGGTGGTGTTTTCAAAACACCTCTTGAAAACATTTTCATTCAAAATCATTTGTTCAAAGTCTCACAACCGGAGGAACAGCCTTTTAAAATATCGGGAAAATAATTTTACTTTGCCAAAAAAACTGTAAATTTTTCGTGACTTTAATTCTAGAGTTTGAGTGGCTACCTCCAGATTCACGAAACATAAATAATTGAATCTGATACTCACGCTACTCTCCTGATACTCTATGTTTTAGATCATCTTGAACTTTGGAAAGTACAATTTTATCAACAACAAAATAAAATACGCAAATAATACAAACTTAGAAGAATCAGATCCAAGCCATCTGAAGTTTGATGTTGACTATCATGAATCAACCATCAATAATAAAATCTAAAGCTTTTATTGCTTATATTTGAGATTATTTTAATATTTTTTTTTTAGTATTGCGTCTTACTGCCTGTTCATGCTATACACATGTACTAATCACGCTAGTGAGTTAGAGAGGAAGAATGTTGAATTTAGAGGAAATATACTTGCATTTGCAAGGAAGGATTGGAAAAAACTACCTTACTCAGCCTGAAATTCGAACCCCAGATCTCCCTGTCATTGGTAGTCTGTCTAATATGAGAGTGACGCCTTAGACTATGCGGCCATTGAAGCAGGTATTATTTTAATTAATATTTGGGCAGCTGTTTGGTCATTAAAGTCGCACAGATTGTTGTTCTAAAGTGTTATGAGCTCTTTATATAGAGCATACGATCAAAGATAGGCCACCCCAAATTATTTATTGTTCTTGAAGTAGTACAAGTATAATGTCCCAGATAGCGCCTGCCCTTAGGATGAGCCAGTTCGAGTTCATGTTGGTGAAGTAACAGCAGTATATGTGTACTAGATAGCGCCTGCCCTTAGGATGAGCCAGTTCGAGTTCATGTTACTGAAGTAACAGCAGTATATGTGTACTAGATAGCGCCTGCCCTTAGGATGAGCCAGTTCGAGTTCATGTTACTGAAGTAACAGCAGTATATATGTACTAGATAGCGCCTGCCCTTAGGATGAGCCAGTTCGAGTTCATGTTGGTGAAGTAACAGTAGTATATATGTACTAGATAGCGCATGCCCTTAGGATGAGCCAGTTCGAGTTCATGTTGGTGAAGTAACAGCAGTATATATGTACTAGATGGCGCCTGCCCTTAGGATGAGCCAGTTCGAGTTCATGTTACTGAAGTAACAGCAGTATATATGTACTAGATAGCGCCTGCCCTTAAGATGAGCCAGTTCGAGTTCATGTTGGTGAAGTAACAGTAGTATATGTGTACTAGATAGCGCCTGCCCTTAGGATGAGCCAGTTCAAGTTCATGTTGGTGAAGTAACAGCAGTATATGTGTACTAGATAGCGCATGCGCCTAAGGGTGAGCGGGATGGAAGACGACCAAATCTCGCGTGCAAGTACCACGAGAGGATGAAACATCCCAAGACCAATTTCAAACCGGTTTGCAATGCTTTAAATCTTGTCTACGTACTGTAACATATCAAACTGAATTCATCCAAAATGAAGATAAACTAGAAGGGGGGGAATAACATTGATGCAATTTACCTTTCACTGTTGATTCAAGACAGAAAAATAAAGCAATACATCGAAAACTGATTTCTTATTTCATTATCTTAATTGAGTGCGGTGTTAATTTTAAAATTAAAATCACATGGACTGGAAAATGTTCTATCATAATTGATCATGATGTGTGTAATAACATGGTCATTAATGTATTTAATGGGCGTTTAAGAATCGCGGATATTTTTATATCTTATTATTTTTATCATATATGCGTTGTACAGTAGACGTATTTCCATCCACGCAAATGGTTGGTTAATGAGACCTAATTACAGATATAAGGAACATTCATTCGTTCCCAGTTAATTATCATTAGGTGTTCTGTCTTGTTACAGGCCCATTTGTTTTGTCATTGAACTTCTCACCAATTCTTCCTGTCCTCTCTCTCCTCCTTCAGCTCCCAGTTAACCGTATAACACGAACGGGTAGTAAGGCGCGGTGATAAATAATAATTATAAATAAAAGCTCCCAGTTGATGTCTAAAATAATTTGGATTTTGTTTTTAGGTGTATTTTATTAAACCTCTAGTAATATTTGGAGACTTCTGGAATCAACATTGATAGACATGAAGGCTAAAGAATCAACATTGTATGGGTTGGTGACAATCAGGCTATGGTTCGAATCCCAGCTGGGTGTATTGAAGGTGTTATTTTTATAAGCATTCTGCCTCCACACAAATGTGAGTACATTTCCTCGAGATTTTACCTCCTTCATATATAATCTTATAGTTTGATTATGTGGTTAGCCCGGATAGATGCAAAAAAATAAAACAAAACACATCTGCTTGGGTATTTTGTATTAGGTATTAGCTTTTTTTTTTTTTTTGTCAGAGCGTCTAACTTCATTCGGGCTGTGCGCAAATAAACTAATTACTCTAATCTGCTAGGAAGAAGGAAGTTTGGAATTGTATATTAGTTACATAATGATGAGTTACATACCCTTTACTCATCACAAGGCATTTTTAGGATAATCGAGAACTGCCTCGGTGGCGTAGTTAGCTAACGCGCTAGTCGTCTTGAGCTCGACTGCCGAGGACGGGGAGATCGAGGTTCGAATCTCTGTTGGGTGAACTGGGGGTAGCGTTTCCTAAATAATTTTCTACTTTCCCTCCACGCAAATGCGGGTTCACTTCCCCTATATTCAACCTTCCCAATTCCTAACACATTAGCGTAATTAGTACTTAACCGTATAAACCGAACGGGTAATAAGACGCGGTGCTAAATAAATAAATAGGATAATCAAGTCTCGTAGATTATGGTGGACAGGACCTGTAGCGTGAATGGGAAAATTTAGAACCTTGTTCGGAGAATTGACTGGTTCATCCAATGGGGAGGACCTAGACGCAGATGGGAGGATAGAATTAGAATGGAACTGAAAGAGATAGGGTGTAATGAGGTGGACTGGTAGAACTTGCTCAAGATAGGGATAGGTGGCGTACTTTTTTATAAGTGTGGCAGTGAGCTTTCTAGCTCCTAATGCCATAGAGTAGTCAAAAAGAAGAGTACAGGCATTTGCATAGAGGGAGGGGGAAAAATAATATAAGGAAGATCACCCTCATTACACCCAACCGGGAATCGAAACTCCCACTCCCTGCTATCGGAAGTCCAGTCTATTACGAGAGTGGCGCCTTAGACCACTCGACCACCGAAGTGGGTTTAGGTGTTGTAAAAATATTGATCAGAGAAAAACCTGAAATAAAAAAACAAAACACAGATAGCCACATCGCTGGGCACGCGGACTAAATGACAGGCTCATCTAGATCAATTTTTTTTGTGTGTACTTGACGCTTAAATTCTATTGGTGAAAACATTTCTACTAAACCATTGGTTCCCAAACTTTCCTAATCAACGTACCAGCAAAATAATTTGTTCCGAAGGAAGGACTGCTCTAGCACAAGTATTGGAGGACATGCAACGATGTTAGCTTATGTCATATCTAGGCGGTGTAATAGGTTTGTATAGAGACTCCCACGTAGATGGATTTGTTTGACCCACAACTGAACCGAAGTAAACTTTTAACACCAAATATTTAAAAACTAAATTGACTCTTGAAAAAAAAATTTGTAATAGTACTTTTCAAACGTGTTTTTAAATACATTTATATCTACAACTAAGAATGTATAAATGATCCTTCAGACCGGTACGCGGATCACTAGTCGGGGAAACTCTGTAGTTAACTATTACCTTTTTTATCTCAAACTTGAATTCCAATAAAAGTCGAGTACGTATTAAGGAAAAAAAAAAAATTAGTTTCCATTGGTTATGGTTAAAAGGCTGCCTATGTATTACATTTTAAAGTTCTAGCACATCTGGAAATACCTGATAAATTGTTGTACATTAAGTAGTGAGTGACTTAACGATTAATGAAATGAATAAGACCTGTATACTTCTTAAATATGTGTTATTATTATATGAGACAGTGTAATTAGTGATAATAAATTTATGGACACCATAAAAGTCTTAATTGATCACACGAAAATTACGTTATCAATGTTGTATGGAATTGGACGTGTATTTTTTATACACAAGATTAGATTCTCGCCTGATTTAAAACCTTTATATCATCCCTTACATATGGAGCTTTCATAAACGAATGTTCGACCACTTTTTTTATAGCACGAGCCCAAAATTTCGATTTTCGGGGAGATACAGTCATATGCCATTATAATTTTAAGTGACAAAATATACTATTGGAGTCATTCATCATAATTATTATTAATTACTATATTATAGCTATAATTAGAGCTCGGATGTTTATGACCTTAAGAATCACGAGATATGCATGCAAATACGCCCTTAAAAATACCAATATATGACCTAAAAGTGAACAAATATGCCCTACAAATTTATATTAATGAAAATGGATATTAATTTTAAAAATATGGCTAAATCAAGGAATTAACTTGCAGTAAAAGAAATTAGCTGACAAATATTTAATTACTGATCTGACAACCTCACAACTAATTCTCAGAAACATTTTAAAGATAGCTAGGGGAGTCTTTACAATATAAATTGCGAAGCACAGAAAAATTAGAAATATCACTTATTTAAGTTTAAGTTAAGTTATTTTAGTTGAAATATGACTTTATTCTCCCCAAATTGTGGAAATATGACCTAAAATTTAAAACTGCTCAAAATATAGACTTTAATTCAAAATTAAATGAGTATATTTGGAGTCAAGGTAGCATAACAAATATTTATAGTTCATTACGCATTAAATTCGAGGTGAAACTAAAAATACGATGTGTCATAAACATCCAAGCCCTAGTTATAATATTAAAAATTATAGTTATTGAATGTTATAGCTAAATATTATTGTATGATAATAAAATATTACAGCGTAGAGAACACACAAAAATTGAAGCGTTTCAAGAAACTTTTGGGCGATGCTTCTGAATCTTTATTGATAGTAAATTCTAAAAAATTACATTCTAATGATATCTATAGCTACTCTATCAATTAACAAAATACATGCGGTAATGAGTTAATTTTTCACAGTAATAAAAGGCCAATTTTATGTTTTTAAAATTAAAAAAAAAATACTTACTTTACTTCGCTGTGATTTAAATAATCTTTGGACAGCAGTGAATACCGAGTGCCAAGAAAATCTTGTTGATTGTCACAGATTTGATAACTATCCAGCTCCGTAATCAAATATATATTTATTTTTTATTTATTTTTTAGCACCGCATCTTACTACCGTTTGGGTTGTCGCGTAAGTACTAATTACGCTAATGGGATAGGAATCGGTAAGGGTGAATATAGAGGAAGTGAATCCACATTTGCGTGGAGGGAGAGTGGAAAAGCCACCCCCAGTTCACCCGAGCGAGATTCGAACCTCGATCTCCCCTTCCTTGGTAGTCTAGCTTAACATGAAACTAGTGTGCTATCTAACTACGCCACCGAGATGGGTATCAAATATTAAAAAGAAAAGTTTTGTTAAATAATATATTCAGTACCAACGTGCCATTATTATTATTTGTACACTTTGTTATTACAATAACATAGTAAAATGAACTATCTTATAACTGTTCGGAATAGGGTTAATTTTATGTAAAATATTTAATTGAAGGAAACAAAAAAGTTCAATTTAAATAATAAAATCTTTAGTAAAATATTTATTCTTGATACTTCTTTATTATATCGAAGGCTGGAGTGATATCTTTGCTGTATTGATATGCGTCGTAAGATTTTTTAATCCTTCTCATTAATTAATAATCAAATTAAATGTAAAAATAAAACATTGGTGGGCACGCAGACTAAAAGTTAAGCTCGTATATTCTGGTTTGTTGGTAAAGTTGGGGATCGGGTCTTATCTTAGCGGGTGTTTATTTTCTCTTAAACAATTTACCTTTCTCACGCCACCCAAATGCTGGTACATTTACTATTAATTCTCCCTTACTAATCCCTACCCCGCTAAAATAAACAAATGCGGGTAACCAGGAAGGGAAGTAAGACGTGGTAAAAGAAATTAAATATGAAAATGAAGCTTATGATACTGAAGCGGCCACTTTACGACGTTACACTTTTGTTTTGTTTTCAACACCGTCTCACTACCCGTTTGGATTATACGCAAATATATTAATTATGCTTAGAGATAGGGTAAAATAGCATTAATTTTCAGTTTTTTTTAGCATTAATTATTGGAAATTTAGCGTTTTGTGGCATAATTTAGCATTTTTAGCAAAATAGGTAAAAATTTCTTTCTTCAATGTTTTAGGGCCTATACAAAGGATTTATGATAAAAGCAACGACTAACGGAATGTGGTGATTAGCCGGATGGGCTGTGGAAGGCACAGGATGCAAGTAAAACCCGAGCTGAAGCACACAGACGAGTGAAACTCAATGATTTTTTAATCACTTATTTCCGCTGAAAAACATCGTTTTATAGAAATTTTCAGCATTTTATTTAAATGCACAGCATTTTCAGGGAATTCGCGTCTATTTCGCTAAATATAATAATTTAGCTAAAATACTCTCAAAATCGCGTTTTTCGCGTTAATTCGCGAAATAAAAATCGCTTTAAAACACTTTCAAATGCCATGAAACGCAAAGAAAACTTATAAATACCCTATTTTCGACTCTTTTTTGTTAGGAATGAAAAAAGTATAATTTAAAGGAAGTGAACCGGAATTTGCGTGGAGGAAGAGGGAGAAAACATTTAGTGGAAACCACCTTCAATGCACCCAGCCGGCATTTGAGCTCCGACCTCCTCGTCATCGACAAACTAGACTAAATTCACTCTACATTTCATTTCAAGTCACAAAAAGGTCCCTGAAATCACCTGCGTGTGAAGGGATAGGGCTGGTCACTGACATAAATACCTGTCCAACCAAACAGAATCTTCTGGCTTTGTAAAGTACATCAGCATAAGCTTTGTCTGAAGCAAAGAGATACGTGGTTTTGAAGCTGTCACCCTGTTGGTTTGGAGCTTAAAAAAACCTTCATTACCTGCTCAGCACTTCAACAGATTTATCCTTTATATATATATATATATATATATATATATATATATATATATATATATATATATAAAGATATATATAACTATATATATATATATATAGTTAGGGATGTAGAGAACGCGAGAAAAGATCAGTGTTATTTTTATTTGTAAAAAAAAAAAAATTGGTCAAAATAAATCAAATATTGCTTCAGTACAAATAAAGCGTTTACTTTTCTTCACATTGTGATATCAACAGTTCTTGAATATCTATCTATCTATTAAGGATGTACTAGAATTTAATGACAACTTTTTCTTGTAATTTAAAAGGTTTGTAATCTAATACCGCTATGCTCATGATATATATTCAAGAACTGTTGATATCACCATGTGAAGAAAATTAAACTCTGTTTGTACTGAAGCAATATTTGATTTATTTTGACCAAAAAAAATATTGTGCTACAAAAACTGCAAAAATACTGGTCTTTTCTAACTTTATCTACATCGGGGTTCGTGGAGTCATGCCCATCAGATTGACATTTTATCGACCAAATAATATTATCTCAAGTTCTACAAGCTAATGCCGTACTACTGGGTTGAGTGGGGACTTTTAATAAAAGAAGGGGCGTTTCTAGCCAAAGATGAAATAAAGGGTAGATTTCTCATTGTAGTTGTGCAGTACCTCAGACGTGAGGCAATAATTGGAAACAGCTGATTAGGGAAAATAAGTTAAAAGTTTCCGACGGTAGAATGATGAGTTTGGCCTCGCTTGGTCGAACGGTGGTACATATAATTATTTTTTTTAGCACTGCGTCTTACTACCTCTTCAGGTTGTACGCATATGTACTAATTACGCTAGTGAGTTAGAGATGGGGGAGATTAAGTTTAGAGAAGTTTACACATATTTGCTTGGAGGGAGAGTGGAAAATCAATTTGGAAAAACCACCCTCAGTACAACAAGCCGTGATTAAAACCCCGATTTCCCTGTCATCGACAGTATAGTTTAACACTAGAGGAACGCCTTAGACCATGTAGCCACCGAAGCAGTTTACATGTAATTGAATTATTTACACGCAATTTAGTATCGTGAGTGGGAAACAATCAATCGTACCAGACGAAATTTGTCTATGTGTTGAATCTCTTTAAACCACGGGTGACCTGGTGGTCTAGGGGTAGGATGTCAGACTTCTGTGCTGGGGGTCCGGGGCTCAATCCTCGGTCCCGGCACAGATTTATCTGATTGCCAAACCCTTCCTTCACCTCTGACAAGATATGTATTAATCACGACTTATGAATATGAGGAATGCCAGGCCTCCACCGTGGTTCGGATCCCACGTTAAACTGTAGGTCCTCCATTTCATCTCACAATCACCCTACCATCACACATTAGCGTAAGTGCGTACAACCCGAACGGGTAGTAAGACGCGGTGCTAATAATAATATTTAAACCAAATTGCACAGCGTCTGGCCCAGCCGTAACATTATTTTAATTAATGAATTAGGGACGAGGAAGGTAAAACGATGAGGAAATGTACCCATACATTTCATGGAGGGAAAGTGGAAAACAATTTAGGCAAAACCACCCTTGGTACACTCGTTATTCTAGCCCTGACCTCGTCACCGGCCAATTAGATTAGATAAACTTGCCGTTGAGTCCTGCGTGCCTACCCAAGGTTGCGATGTGAATCTTAAGGAGAGTTAGTTCCATCTCCCTTAAAGAGAGTGAAACTAACGCCGTTTCATCCTTAAACTCTTAAAGAAAATTATTGTATTTCTCTTTTAACAAAAAAAATTTATCTATGTTCTCATTTAAATATGAATGCAGTCAACTAAACGAAACGTCATATTTTACCCCTTATTTTCTCTTTATAATAATATAAAGGCTTCTTTTAAACTGTATGGTATAAAAAAAAAGTGAAAACAATTTTTTAGAATCTCATAGAATTATTATTGTTATTATTATTTACAAGTCAAACATAATCACCGATGGACTCATGGACAAAGGTGTCGGTCTCGTCTTGTTTGGTTTGCTATTGATGGAGAGTTTGAGCCTAGAACGCCATCTGGTTGAACTACAGGGTGACCCACGGAAAAGTAGCCCGCCTCCTATATTCAGCAGGTGCCTCACTCTGAATTGGTGGAGGTCAATCTCTTTCCACCCATTTTGTGACATGAAGAATGAGCAAGTGAACTGAACTGCTTGTCTAAAGCACAAGACGGGATGGAAGGGGATTGACCTCCTCCAATTCAGAGTGAGGCGCCTGCTGGATATAGGAGGCGGGCTACTTTTCCGTGGGCCACCCTGTATTACGCATATTTAGCTTCGTTATCCATGCCAATAAGCGCAAATTCCATGTAAATGACACTTCTCGTCCTTAATTCTTAGTTTAAGTCGCCAACCAATAGCTCTTATGTTGAAGATTTAAAATTAAAAACACATAACCGAGGGTAACTAAACATCCAGCCCAACCACCAGGAACTTAGACATAGTTTTTTATTCACATCTTCCTTTGGGCTATCAGCATTTAATCAAACTATTGGGGTGGCGATGAGTAAGGTATAGTTGAGAGGAAATGTTTTCACATTTTCATGGTGGTAGAGGGGAAAGCCATTTAGGAATAACCACCCTCAGTTCACCTGGCCGGGATTTGAACTCCAACCTCATCACTGGCAAACCAGACTAGATGAACTTGACCTTTATCTTGCGTACCCACCTATGTGTATATTAAAAATATTCGGTGGCCGCATGGTCTAAGGCTCTACTCTCACAATAAACTAGACTGCCGAGGACGGGAGATCGAGGTTAGTATCTTCTCGGTCGGGTGTATTGAGTTTTTTCCAAAATGGGTTTTCACTCTCCCTCCACGCAAATGCAGGTACACTTCCTCTACATATAACCTTCCTTATTCCTAAAACTATTGGCGTGGTTAGTAATTAGTACATAAGCGTATAAACCCGAATGGAAGTACGACGCGATGCTAAAAAAAAATTATATTATGTAATTTATCACCGCTAATAATCAAACCAGAATCCTTTATGGTTGTAGTTGATGTCCCAAACCACTCAACCAAGGATAAGTATAATTAACGTCCTTTTTTAGAGCAAAAGAAGAAATAAATGTAATACGTTAAATTATAGGATTTAACTCCATTATCGAATGATCGTAGCTACAAAATTACTATGTAGGCAAATTTTGGCAACACCCAAATTGTCGTTCTCGCTTATTTTCAAAATTAAATCATTTCAAATTTATATCATAAAGATAAATCTATTATTTATAGAGTAACCTCTCCTCCTTACGTGGCGGTAAAGAAGTATACTACACGTTTAGGATTCCTTGGTTCATCTTCTCATGTCCTAACTGCCTAAAATGTATTTTGATCAGACCCGCCTCGGTGGCGTAGTTGGCTAACGCGCTAGTCGTGTTGAGCTCGACCGCCGAGGACGGGGAGATCGAGGTTCGAATCTCGGTCGGGTGAACTGGGGGTGGTTTTTCCTAAATGGTTTTCCACTCTTCCTCCACGCAAATGCGGGTTCACTCCCTCTAAATTCAACCCTCCCAAATTTCCCAATCCATTAGAGTAATTAGTACTTAAGCGTATAACCCGAACGGTTAGTAAGACGCGGTGCTAAATATTATTATTATTATTATTTTGATCAGGTAGTAAATAAATTCAAATCCTATTAAATTGTGTGATATCTACGGCTCCAGGTAGCCACCGCTGGTGGTCACATGATATAAGGCATCGGACTCACATCAGACTGGTTTGCCAGCGACAGGGAGGTTCGAATCTTAGTCGAGTAGCTTGTAAATGGCTTTTCACATTTAACTTATTACTTTTGTTTTCCTTTTTTATCTACATGCTAATGCGGGTACACTTCATCTAAACAACCTTACTCATGGAGAGAGAGAGAGTGGGGAAACAATACCCTCAGTACACTCAGCCAGAATTCGGGCCCCAATCTTGCCGTCACCAGCAATTCAATCTATTGCTGGAGTGACGCATTAGACCGTGTGGCCACCGATAGACTGGACTACCGATGACGAAGATATCGGGGTTATAATACCAGCCGGGTGTATTGAAGGTGGGTTTTTCCCTATCCCTCCATGCAAATGTGGTCACACTTTCTCTAACATCAACCTTCATTACCACTAACGCACTAGCGTGATTATAGTTAGTATACGTGAAACTCGAACGGATTTTTTAAAACGCGTTACAAAAGAAAAAGTGTTAAACACTATGATTTTAAAGTGCCTTAGCCTAAGTCAGTTTATTTAATATTGTGTACTGGTGTAGTGCTGTGTTTAGTAAATGCACTTTAAATACGCTCTGCATAAACATTAACCTATGGCTGAAAAAAAAAGGTGGGGCTCCATTTTGTTGATAGTCTGACGTTACCAGTTTTAAGATTCTAGCGTGCGATACCGGAGTAAACAGTTCTAAACCGCGCTCCGCCCTACTTCTTTCAAAACTACGGGCCGATTAGAAGCTATAAAATATAAAAGCTTTTAATGTACTGCTCACATAAAACAAAAATATGAATCCTTTCTTTTTTTGTTATTATTTTAACTGCCGTCCCTAAAAAAAAGTATAATCTTTTATTTTAATATTATAGTGAAACGGTTTATTAGAGATTATTGGATAGAGTGTACTTTCCTCTTATCCCCGTCCCCCTCTTCTTTGTGAAGTAAAATAAAGTAGGGATTTATAATGTTGATTTGGATGGCGTTGACGAATCTTTCTGATAGGCATTCGCTGCCCCAAGAAGATTTCTGTTGCTCGGACTTGTCAGTTCACTTAGGATAAAAGTGGTATATATCCCTTGAACATTTGGTGATAAGTTTTAACTACAGTCTACAACTAATACATAAAATTTAAATATTTTTTATTCATACATACAATTTTATTTAGAATGCCGATCTATCCAATATTCTCTAGATTGTAACCACGGCTAAAATAGGTTTTTAGTTCGTGGTTGACACTAAAATAGTCTTTAAAAATTTTTGTAATTTACTTACATATACACTAAAGTGGCGATTATCTCAACCTTCGATTATCCGGCCTTCAAATATCCGTCCTCACCTTCCACCCCATGTATTATTCGACCGAGTTCTCGGTGTTAACAAAGTGAGTTAGAAAAAATCTGTACATATCCACGTCATTAATAAAAAAAAAATCCATCGTAAACGCCTCACATCTGTTACATTGCAGACAGGAAAGCATAATTGCTATCATTCGGTTAGCGTATTATACAGTCGCATACGCTTGGGTGGTGTAGATAGAGCATTGTTTGGAATTTGGCTGGAAACAGAAGCTGTGTCAAGGAAGGTGTAGATGGCAGCACTGTTTGGATTTGGCTGGAAACAGAAGCTGTGTCAAGGGAAGTGTAGATGGCAGCATTGTTTGGATTGGGCTGGAAACAGAAGTTGTGTCAAGGGAGGTGTAGATGGCAGCACTGTTTGGATTTGGCTGGAAACAGAAGCTGTGTCAAGGAAGGTGTAGATGGCAGCATTGTTTTGATTTGGCTGGAAACAGAAGTTGTGTCAAGGGAGGTGTAGATGGCAGCACTGTTTGGATTTGGCTGGAAACAGAAGTTGTGTCAAGGGAGGTGTAGATGGCAGCACTGTTTGAATTTGGCTGGAAACAGAAGCTGTGTCATAGGGAAAGTGTAGATGGCAGCATGTTGGATTTGGATGGAAACAGAAGTTGTGTCAAGGGAAGTGTAGATGGCAGCACTGTTTGGATTTGGCTGGAAACAGAAGCAAGGAGGTGTAGATGGCAGCATTGTTTGGATTTGGCTGGAAACGGAAGCTGTGTCAAGGAAGGTGTAGATGGCAGCATTGTTTGAATTTGGCTGGAAACAGAAGCTGTGTCAAGGGAAGTGTGCGTGAGGCGTAGCTACATGAGGCAAACCCATACTCAAAATTATTTACACTTGGATTCCGTATTATCCGGCTTTTCCACTATCCGGCCCGGAATGCCGCTACTTTAGGCCGGATAGTCACGACTATAGTGTATTTGTTTATAATTTTGACTTTATTTAAACTATTGTTGTAAGAAGTCTCCAAAATACCACTAATGGTCGATAATATTGCCAAATATTTTGATTTTTTAGCAACGCGTCTTAGTACCTATTCGGTTTAAGTACCTCGGGAAGGTATACTCCAGTATTTTGTGAGATTAAACCTCTAGACCCGGGGTGGGCAACCCTGTCGCCACAAGGAGCGAATTGGCATAAAATTGTGGTGCAATTTGAGATTTGCCAACTCTCACAGTCAAATATATTTTCATGATGGCGTGTACTGATTGTACCATAATATTTCCTGCATATTTTTGGAAGCAAAATGATTGTAAGTTTCGCATTAAAAGTCTTACATTTTCAATTTAAACTGTTTTTATCATTTGCGTCTCAAACAGTTGTAACAGAGTAGAGTTATGTGTGTTTCATAATTTGAATAAACTAGTTAACAAAAAGTGTTTATTGTTTTGAATGTTCGATTGCGAGACTTAATTTCTCAATTTTTACGTGATGTGGCGAATTTCATTTCACTTCTCATTCGCCACAACTGTGGCTACATTGAAAACTATGCTGCTCACCTCTGCCTTAGACCATGCGACCACCGAGGCGGGTTGGTTGACGTTCATAGTTCACTACTAATATATTTATTTTAAACTTTATATTTGGATCTTACCTGCTATTTCCCAAATGCTCTTAATTCGACTTCTAATAAGGATTTAGACGTTAAAAATTTCAATGGGTGAAATACTGTTTTGAATTTTGAAATTGGCATGAAGAATCAAAAATTTTCAAAGTTTTGGTATGATTTTTTTTCTTCCATCGCGTTCTTACTACGTGTTCATATTTAAGTATGTATTTAATTACGCCATGGGGTCCCTAACTACTCCTGGTCGAGATATGAACCCCGACCTCCCCATCATCGATACATAGACTAATGGTTTGACATTTGACCATGGGTCCCACCAGCGTGGGTAAGTTTTGGATAGTAAATGGTGCCTTGCTATTATATTAAAGAGAGACAATAGATTAAGGACCCCTATCTTTGATGAGTGGTTAAAAGATCAGACCCAGGGGGAAGGAGAAATGGCCCCGTTGTGGTACAAAGAGAAAATAAAATGTTTTCTAGTCGAGGATCAAATGGCGACCATGTAACTTAGAAAGGACAAGATCGGCGTAATAAATACCTTGTCTCTAAGTGTACTTAATGTTTTCAACATAATTTAATTGATTTGATAAACAGTAAGGAGGTAAAAAACTCTCCTTGCTTGTGGTATTTAAAATTATGCAGAGCTATCAACAGAATTTTGTTAAAATACTCTTTTTCAGTGCTGGTCCACTCCCCCCCCTTCCCCCATTAAACCGTAAATATCTTTGTAAAGTGGGATAGTAAAACTGTTCTGTTTTTGTTGGTTTTTTTAATCTTGAGAAGGGTTGTTCGAACTCATGGACTGTCGCAAAGAAAGAAGACGTGGGGTCGGTATCCTTGCAACTTGTTTGTAAAGGTATGCGAAGATGTTGAGTTTGTTTGCAAGGAGGTAAGGTGCGCGCGCATCGAGTAATGCAGTCTCAAGGTCGATAGAGACACATACACACACGCTTGCGCGTGCGCGGGTCCCATACATGCGTCTCTGTCGCCATGGTAACTAAGATCTTACCGGTTTGATGGGACGTCGACACCTGTAGCAGAAACTATTTTTATTATAGGTATGTTTTTCGCGATTGATGTTTACAACCAGAGCGTTTTCGCGTTCCTGGTATCGCTACGAGTGTTTATAGACCGAAACGATAACGCTTTCCTTGACCAAACTAAATAGTCTGGTATCAACCAATAAACTGAGAATTGTGCGGCAGTTTCAAAACTAATATGACTCCTAATATTCGATTTAAACGAGTATAGCTTCATAGTAAATGTATTTTAAGTTTTATGTAAATAAAAATGGACGGCATTTACCAGCTACAAATATATGACAGTAAGTAGGTACTTAAAATCGTTTAATTATGGATAAAAGAAAGAGTGTATTATATGAACTAGGTCTATTTACTCTTCATTACATACTCCATGTTTTCTGTTGGTTATTCTTAGTAAGATATATTTATCTTAGAATGTTGTGTAAGTATTAGGCCTAGTCAAAGTTAGCACAAATCTAGCTAACAATAAAAAAAAACTCATTTTACGTTGATTTGCAGTACATGTAGGTTTACCTAAATTAACTTACCACTACTCTATCCCAACCGCCATTTCTACTTACGAAAAACAACTTAAAGTCGTTTTCGCACTCCATCTTGGTCAGAACAGCTTCGATAAAACTCGATATCAAGACGTAACCAAATCAATCGCGAAAGTTCGCTTTATTTCTATCCCACGAACACACTTTTAACCAAACATATCCACGCACTAATGGTCACGCTGTTGACGGATCGCAACAAACTTTAGTTCCTGAAGCGGGTAGGTCATGGTACGACACTTCGGGATGGTTTTCCACGTGTGATTTGTAACTGTGGTTTCTCATCCCCTTTCTTAGTAGTGCTTACAGTGTGTCTACCGTCCGGGAAAATCAGGGAAAGCGAGAATTAGCCGGGAATTTGAAGTGACCGGGAATAAGTTGGGAATTTGGTAAATTACAATAAAAATCCGGGAAAATGTTGGTTTTTCTCAAAATATGAAATACAATCATCATTAAATCAGTAAGTTATGTGATTCAAACTGTCTTTTTTTTTTTTTTTAGCTGTGTAATATATTTTTAATTCCTAGTAAACAATGTTAATACAAATTTAAAAAAACATGTTTATTTAAATTTTAAAACTTATTATTATTCATAAAAAAAATTAATAGAAAAACGAGGGGGGGGGGAGGAGGATGTGACATAATTTTTCATCGGGGATTTTAGGAAATGATCAGGGGAAATCAGGGAAAAGGTCGAGGATTTCATTGGTCAAGTTGAGTAGACACCATGTGCTTATTTTCGTGACCTAGTTTATATGTTGGTTTATTTTAAAGTGTGCTTTGGCGTAACTGTGCTAGTTCAGTGGAACAAGAGCGGGAGGATGGATTTTAAGTGAAAATACTCGCATTAAAATAGAAAGAGGATGTAAAGTAGCGTTGTTAGAAAAGTAGAGAAGGGAGGGGATACTATCTCAATGCACCCATTCTTGGCAAAGACAAAAATATAGCTCTAAAGCGCGAATAAAAGCTCTAATTTAGCGTCAATGGGTTAAAAAAAAGTTTAATGTAATTTATTTTCAGCACCACTTATTTGTGACCAACTCGGGCTGTCCATATTTAATTACTCTAATGGGGTAAGGATAGGGAAGGAAAGTTAAGAAAGAAAATGTACTTGCATTTGCGTGAAGGGAGATTGGGAAAACATCCTCAGTACACTCAGTTGTGATTTGAGCTTCAACCTCCCCATCAGCAGCAAACAAGACTAGCTGAACCTAACGTTTGTTTGTGAGCCCACTGGTTCTGGTTTTAATTCCATTTAGAAGACTCCAGTTACGTACGTCATGCATTTTAAATTCAAGCTAAAAAAATATCTTACGCTTCATACACACACTCAATAGTTTCTTACATACCTCAGTAGAGAAATGTGTACCGAACCAATGATTCACAAATTAACCAGTGAATAGTGACCATTGTTTTAATCCTTGCTTTGCAAATACTCGTAGATAATAATACCGACAGTAATCAAATTCTTTCTATAAAATGGTTTATGTATGAGCTTTATAAATTAAAACTTTAATGAATATCTTGAAATAATCTGGCATATTTAAAAAATGATGAATGGATCTTGTAAGTACCGTTGAATACATATAAAATCCATTTAATTCATGAGCAAATAGATAAAACTCTCCTGGGACCATAATAAATCTAGAAATACCACAGCTAGATACCACTAGTTCGAAAGTGGCGCATCCATGCGACCAGATATGGTACAATTTATTAACATCTTCTAAAAGAAGCGAAGGTTGCAAGGGTGGTAGAGGTGAAAGTTGAATCTACTCATAGTTTACACAATGTGTCAAAACTCGCTCACCGAAATGGGGGCTTTAAAAGTTGTCGATTTTCTGTAATTCAATAACACTTCGTTCAAAAGGGTTCATGCCCATCTCATGTACTCCCATCTCGTATATTAGGAGATTTCTACCTGAATCTGTCCCATCTCAAGTGAGGCATTATTAAGTAGACATTGTTCTTATCTGTCCCATCTCATGCACTTGTTTTTACCATCTCGTGTACTGAACAAGAAAGAATAAGAATTAATAGCCAGAGCTATTATTTATGCTATTTATTTTAAGCATAAATAATAGCTCTGGCTATTCTTAATATGTGCGATCCCGTACAATTTAATAATTGTGCAAATGGCAGCAAAAAGCCAATTACCGAGTCGCAGATGGCTGCGTTATCCGATAGCTCGTGATATTAATATAATCACATATTTGTAGCCGACGATTTCCGCTAAGTCCATCATAGACTCTGCCTTAAAATATGAGTGAAGAATGACCCTGGGCACGGGACGAATCCTGGATAACTCAGTGGTAGAGTATTGGCGTACTAAGTCAGAGGTCCCGGGTTCGATTCCCGTGTCCAGGTGTCATTTTTCAATTTTCAGAATAAGAAAGAATAACTCACGACTTCGAATCGCTCGCGACTTTTTCACTCCCTTTCCCCTCTTTTATAGTGAAGCGTTCATCTCTCTGGCACTAGGGTAGGGTGTAATTGTCATCTTCAACCCCTCCTTTAGCCAAGCCCACCTCTAACCTAACCTAACCAATTAGTTAGTTAATTTGAAAGTATGAGTTATGGAGGTTGTTTCCACTTCAACAAGGGTGGAAAAGTCGCTAGTGATTCAAATACCTTAAGAAATTATTTTTTCTGTTCATCACACGAGATGGGACAAACAAAAATAATGTTTACTTAATAATAACACCTGAATATTTGAGTGCACGAGATGGGACGAATTTAGGTAGACATTCCCAAGGGTATTTCTTCTGGGCATGTGCCTGTACTTAACCATAGCTGACAACCAGGCACACGTTTTCATGATTTCTACCACCATAATGGCTTAGTCGTTCATGTGGTAGCAGTTGACTTGTACTGAATTCATTGCTTAGTTAAACATTGAAACATCGCCTTTATGTACAGGCATCACATACTTTATCTTCGCTGATAACTATAGCTCCATCAAGCCCACCAAGATATTAATTTTGTACTTATGTCCTTCCATTACACCAATTTAGTTTACTTTTGGGCCTCGTTCAGTGAGAAAGTATCAATCGCTGTCAGGCCACGCGTCTTAATGATCTGTGTCGTTTTCTGGAACTACTTTTCTATTCTGTATAAGCTTATACTACCTTTCGCCCTTCACCCACTACCACCCTTTGTCATCTCAACAAGAAAGAGGATAAAGAAAACTAACAAACTTTTTATCTCAAGATAAAGAGGAATAGCTGCCAGTTCTCAAATATTCTTAAGAAGACTATGAGATGAGCCGATGTCACATCTTCACCCAGTTTTTCTATTATTGAAACTCAAAGAGCCAAGTTTCATAGTCAGACTCAGTGCGCCTCAAGTGTGCTGCTATAATAAAACAAGACGATACCTACCTAGATCGGATTGAATGGGGCTAGGGCACAGATAATTATTTCCTTGCCTGTGGGCTAGGGGCACGGAAAAGATCCAGGGGCCAATGAAACTGGCCCATTCCATCCTGGAGGTGTCGTACTGTATTTAGTATCGCACCACACTCGAGGCGTGCGTGCTAAGTCTATGAAACTGGCCCATTCCATCCTGGAGGTGTCGTACTGTATTTAGTATCGCACCACACTCGAGGCGTGCGTACTAAGTCTATGAAACTGGCCCATTCCATCCTGGAGGTGTCGTACTGTATTTAGTATCGCACCACACTCGAGGCGTGCGTGCTAAGTCTATGAAACTGGCCCAAGATGTATCTTGAGCTCTCTTTCGATTTCTGTAGAAGTCTTCATTTATTTCCTTCTCTTTCCATCTTTCTATTTATGCGTCTATCTCTTTTTGTGTCTATACATCTCTCACTTTGCCTAGATATCTCTCTTTGTGCCTGCCTTCCTTTCAGCTTACTTCTCTATGGGCTTATAACTACGAATTTACATGTGATAAAAAAAAGTAACATTGTAAACCTTAACTCGCGAAGTCTATGATGGCCTCCTAAGTTTCCTTTTATTTATTGCTTCAGTGTACCAATTTTAACAAACAAGTTCTCGCGGCTCAGTTTGAAAAGAAGGCGGGGAGAATATTTTTGATGTCTTGTTTCATAGACGCGACAGCTTTTTATTTTTCTTCTCAATTAAGACGTTTGTGGCAGCAATAAATTGAAACCTTTTGCGCGTCCCGAGGTGTTTATGGTTCGGATCACATCACGAATAAATTTGTTTAGGAGTTTCCTGTCGGGGTATTTTCGAGGTTGGCCCTCGCTTAGGGGCGATTCGCTCCGTCCGGAGCGGCTGTGCTGTTTTCCGCCACATTCATGTGTCTATTGCTTTAGATTTTTTTTAAAAAGCTTTTTATGTGTACCACGTGTTACTATCAATTTGGGCTATCAACATATTTACACTATAAAGATTAGGGATGAGGAAGGTTAAAATCAGAGGAAATATGAAACGCATTTGCGGGAAGGGCTGGTGGGAAACCATCGGAAAAACCAGTCAATTCTGAAAGTGACGCCTTAATCCTAAGACTACATAAGTTTTTTTTAACTGCAATTATGCTCGTTATTTATACAAATAATTCTTAGTTTTAATACAAGGATGGTTGTGGATCTTACGCAATATTTTCTTTTTTTATTAAACCCTTTAAATTATTGATTTAAGTTCAAGACCTAGTAACGCGCCTCAATAGTTTTCCACTCTCCCTCCACGCAAATGCGGGTTCACTTCCTCTAAATTCAACCTTCCCAATTCCTAATCCATTAGCGTAATTAGTACTTAAGCGTATAACCTGAATGGGTAGTAATACGCGGTGCTAAATAATAATAATAAAAATATTAAGGGTGCCGATTACTTGAAGGGAAATATCACAATACGGTATTTATTATGGGAATGGCAGTTATGAAGCTTCAAAACTAAGATAATCCTCAATTATCTTAAAATTTTCTGTTGTGTACGTGTTAAAAATAACTTTTTGTTGGCTAGATATGTGTTTCTGATCATTTACTTTGATATCAGAACTACGACATTCCTCGTGAAACGTCCTTGAAAACGAGCGAATTTTCCATTTTAGTGAATATTTAATTACATTATAAAACTTAAAAATGCAAGGTTTTTAATATCTTTCTCTTCACCTCCAATTCACCTCCTATATTTTAAATAAAAATCCCTTTCTTAAAATCGTGGAATTTCTGAACGCCCTAAACTCATCTCAGCGCCTAGCTACACGGACTACCTGTGAATTAGCCGCAAATCAGATAGGATTTATTCGTGAAAATGGCCACTGGAATCTTCAGGACTAAATTATAAAGGTCCGTAGACGCAAGGCCGTAGCCAGCCAATAATTTCAGGGGGGGTTTGGTGGGCCCATCCCCCAATTGACGGAGGCTAGAAAAAATTCTAAATAAAAAACTGTTCTAGAAGCTATCTGAAGTGTTTTTTTATGGCAACACTACCCCATAACTATCGGAGGCTAGGACAAATTCTAATTATTAAACGTCTCTAGAAGCTCTCTAAAGTGCTTTTTATGGCAACACAGCACCCTAATTTGTACTTGTACCTTAATTTTGATATTGTTTGAACCATAAATAAAGCCATATATATTTTGTCCATAAAATTTCGGGGGGGGGGGGGGGTTTGAACCCCGAAAACCCCCCCTGACTACGGCCTTGCGTAGACGCATAGGCCTACTGTTATCTAGAATAGGAAACATGAAATAGTTAATTTTGAAATTAAAATCGTTGTTTTTCAGGTTCAAATAAAGTGTGTTCTTTTACTCGTCATCGGATGAGAAGTGGTATCAGCAGACACTTTAGCTCTTAATTTTGAATTTTCTTAAGCACCGAATCATACTTTTCATTCGGGCTATACGCTTTTGACATTGTTAATTATTATTTGTAATAAAACATGTAGACTAAATGTTTTAATTTGAAGAAAATACCAAGAGAACAAGTTTAAAAAAAACATTTGATCTCGGTAATATCTTCTTACTTTAAACATACTGGAATGATTTATTTCAACAACGTCATATTGTAGGCAGAATAATATTGTAAGATATATGTTTTCAGGTTTTAAAATTCCAATCAAATTAATCTTTGGTACAATCATGAAAATTAGTCTCTTCCGTTAAAGTGCGTCCTTAAGGATTAACTATTGTTTAATAAGTTACATAGTAATAATTTTCTGTTTCTTTTCAGGTAAGTGATGACTGCCAAATTGACGACAGAAGAGAGGGTAAGCCTGGATTTATTTTACGGAGACATGGTCTTATTTTGGAAAGAAAAATCATAAATATTCCAAAGGGGGTTCAAAACTTAAATACATATTTGGTTCGCCACTCATTTATTACCTGTCCGATCTATCTGTATATCTACACTAGTGGGGTAAGGATGATTAAGTAATAGTTTAGAGAAAGTGTCTCCGTATTTACATGGGAGGAGAGTGGGAAACAATTGAGAAAAATACCAATTTCAAAACACCCGACTCGAATTTGACCTCCGATATCTTCGTCATCGTAATTTGAGTATATTGCAAGATACGCCTTAGATCAGGCAACTACTGACGCAGGTTTAACAAAATTTTTGTGGTTGGGAGAGGAAGTGAAATATATTAAAATAAAAGTTTGCTTGAAAAAAAAATCCCACTGACTCTTAACGCAAATGTGGGTAAGTTTTATATAAAATTCTAACTTTCTCTTTCCTACCTCATTAGTGTAAATGTTTGAATAGCCTGGACGGATAGTAAAATGCGGTGAACAAAAAACATTTTTAGGTAGCTACTATTCTAATACTAAACAGATATATTCGTTGACATTTTTATATGTGAAGACCAACATATAGTTAGTTATTCTTAGTTATACATATATTTAAAGATTAAACTGTTGAGATGGGACGTTCAAACCCCCAACCCCTCGGATTGTAAGATATTTCAAGATTAGAAAATATTTTCAAAATTATCTTTAACCCAAATATTAAAACTTTGACTTGAAATTATATTTTTATACAATGGTTGGGAATGTACGAATATTCGATATATATTTATTTTAAATATTCACATTTTATTTACATATAGTTCATTAAAACCAATCTTTGATCAAGTGATTATCATGAGATTCCTGCTGTACCGTAATTTTCTTACGAATGGTCATATTTTACAGTTAGTAAAAGCTTCTAGATCTAATTTAACATTATTCATACGTCAAGTCATGGGATCGCAGCTGCTACTTTTTATATATATTATCAATACTTATAAAATAAAAATATAATATGGTAAAATGTTATCAATGTTTACAGCAAAGGGTGCTCCAAATGTCCATTCGTTAGTGTAGTCACCCGCCATGTTGATCTTTTATTTTGTGCTAGTCTAAAGTCTAGTACACACTTGGCTTCTTTTAGCACCACGTCTTATTATCTGTTCAGGTTGTACGCAAATTCTAATTAGGTACGGTAGTGAGCTAAGGATGAGGAAGGTGTAATTTTTGAAGAAGTGTATCCAAATTTGCAGGGGTAGAATGGAAACCCGTAAGTAAAAACCACCCTTCATACACCCGACTGGGACTCAAACCTTAATCTCCCTGTCATCAGCAGTTTGGTATATTGCGATAGTTACGCCTTAGACCGCGCGGCCACCGAAACAGGGTTGGAAACACTGTTTACAAACTCTGTTCTAAAACTGTCACTTGATTAATCCAAAATGTTTCCTGTTGCTCACAAACATAAGGAAACAGTTTACAAACATGGCAAACAAAAATGTAAAGAACGTGGTTATAGAACACTTGAAGGGATTTGGAAAAACCTTCAGAGAATATTTCCCAGCATGTCCAATAATAACAAGTGGATTCGCAATCCTCTGGACGAGACAGGAGTTTTGAAATCCTCCACATTAGGTGTGAGTGAAAAAGAGCAGGTCTTTGAAATTTCCACAGATTTTTAATTAAAGAAAAGCTATAAATCTTTGTCATTAATTGGTTTCTGGTTAAGTTTAAAGGAGGAGTTCTCATTGTTAGAGCATAAAGCTATAGCAGCTTTGTTATCATTTTCTTCTACGTATTTGAGCGAGAAATATTTTTCTTCATATGACTATTCAAAAATAAATACAGAAACAGGCTCAATGCTAAAAGTGAATTGAGACTTTATTTATCGTTTGTGGTTCGTGAATTTAAAGCTCTGTGCCATCCAAAGCAAGAGCATCCTTCTCACTAAGTCATGTGAAGAGCTGAGTAGCTGTTAAAACTTGCTAACAATTCTGAATCTTAAATCGGCATGGAATTTTGTGACTAAAGGAGGGTATTTCAGTTATGTAAAAGCAGCAATTTCCAGTACTACTTTTAAAAAAACATGTGAAATGTGATAATATTGTGACAGTAAAGATAAGAAAATGTTACTACAGTACTTTGCTTATTAAATTAAGTTTTCATGTTTAAAACAAATGTATAATTATTTGAAATTGTACTTCAATATTATTCCATTATATTTGGTGGGGTGTCCCAAAGTACCTACTGAGCGATAGTAGGTTAATTTAAAGGTATTAAACATTTTAATTACAATTAATAACTAAATTTCATAAAAACTATGTATAACATTAAATGAGTGGCTATGGATATTTACCAGGGGGTTCGTGCAGCTCAGATGTTTGTGAAAGGGGTTCGTGAGTCGAGAAAGTTTGGGAACCGCTGGTCTGATGCGTAGAAGCTCCTTAACGGTGTTTGTCAATCCAGAAAGTACAAATGGTTTCCCAATCTAAAAAATATAGAAATAATTCAAAACTCGCCTCAAAACCACTAAGGATATGCATAATGGTAAGAACTTTACCTTCCCCTTAAATTATTTCAGGTGCCGCCTAAGGTCAAACTAGAGTCCTACAATAAGGGGAAAGGGTGTACACGTTTGAATGTATGTGTGATAAAACCTCCACATTGTACAAAACCAGGTCACCCTAAATATAAACATTTGTTAATCTACGGGCTAGTTGTATTCCGGCAACTTTTCGTGACTGAGACTGTACTACACTACCACATACGAAATGGTCTTTTTCAGGTCTAGTCTAAAAAGTGTTGTAATATTGGTACGGTACCAAGTTGATTGTGTAATATATCCCTGACTTGCTTGCCCCGTGGATTTTAACACATCCAATTCCTTATTTACGTTGACGTGTAATTAAAAAACTGTCCGCTGGTTGGCGCTAGTGGAGTCCCAGCCTTGCAACCCTCCCCGCTGGCTGTATTACGTCATTGACTCACTTCCTAGTTGCCCACCTGGGTAGCTGGGCCACCTTCATATCCAAGGTTCGTCTAAAAGGAAGTACCATCACGCTGACCATATTAGTTTGGTTAAACCTTCTTTTCTTCATGACGTTCAAGTTATTCTTTTTACCAGCATTGGCGGTAACGTGGAATAGACGTTCATTTAGTCTGGTTTGCCGGTGATGGGGAGGCTTGGATTGAATCCCGGCTGGGTTTACTGAAGGTGGTCTTTCTTAAATGGTTCCCCACTCTTCTTTCAAACAAATGAGGATACATACAATCTACCTTTCTCACATTTACTCAATTACTGTAATTAAATAACATAGTACCGGACAGGAATTGAGACGCAGAGCAAAATAAATTTTATATATATATATATATATACATGTATATATATATACATAATTTATTTTGCTCCGCGTCTATATGTATATATACAATAGGCCTACATATAACTTATATTATATATATGTTATATGTAGGCCTATTTTGTAGGTAACATCCAAAAAATAATTATCAACAGGCAAGTTGTCGTGATTGAATTATATTGATGTTTATAACTGTAGTGTATTGGCGCTCGTGGGGTCATTCTTGGTTACGAACAAGACGTTACCAAACTTGAGTTTGGTATCACGATCCTTGACTGAACTAAATTGTTCGGTTTCGACCAATGAGTGGAGAATTGTGCGGCAATTTTATAGTAGCGTGGTCCCTTAAGGTCAATTTTAACAGCTACAGTTTGATTTTGAGTGAATATGGAAGATTATCCGAATACATACATACTTAATCACGCCGTTCCCTTACAGAGTACCTAGACAAGAAACTTTGCACATAGCTAAAAAAACAGCCATTTCGTACTTAATCCATCCTCACTAACTTTCTCCACACTTCCCTATCCTTGCATACTCCCTTAGGTTCAACAACATCCATACACACTAGTCATACATGCTCTTCTATTCTTTAAACCCTTAATATTTCTCTTTTCATACATTCGTGTACACCATTTAGACACATCTTACATGGCCTACCCCTTGATTTTGATACACACACTAAGCACACTAGTGATATAGCTTTGAGTGAGGGTATTAATCTAATTGATAGGTACTAGGGCTATAACTTTGAATGAGGGTATTTTTGGAGAAAGAGTATTCGCACTATCTGAAAGAGGAAATGTAAAAAACCACACTGAAAAAAACATGTATAATAACCACCTCCCTCATTGCACCCAGACGATATTCTAGGCTCGACCCTCTAGTTACCCGCAATCCAATATACTATGGGCCTGACAGCTTAAATCGCGTGACCACCGTTGCAGGTACACACGTAGTACGAATCTAAGATGGACGACACGACTTAACCTTCTGTGTACAAGACCTTGCTTGCCACACAGTTTCACACGTTAAAAAAAATACTTTTAATTGGGCGTACCTCGTATTAGTTCTGCATTAGAAATAACGCCCTTCCGGAAAGCTTTTAAACTGTTAAAAATTGTATCCATTAATTTCAACCAATTAGGTCAACTCACTGTCTTCGACCATACTAAATTAATGGTCGAAACCTAATTATGACCATCCAAAACATTAGTCTAAAACAGGGGTGGGGAATCTTTTGGTATTGGAAGGTCGCAGCATATCCCTTCACAGACTCCTCATACTTCCTGCAGAGTGAATTTTGTCAAAATATGATAGCGCACCAACCATGGATATATAAGCTAGGTTAGTTTGTTTTTTAACAATTTGTTTCAAAAATAACAATGTTTTTTATTTTAATGAATTAAAATACGTGCCGCTTGAGAATGTGTAGTTTATAAACGATGAAGATACATAATTGAAAGAATATACAAAAAGGCCGCACCGAACGCCTCAAAAGGTCACATGTGGCCTAGATGTCTCAGGTACACCATCCATGATCTAGAACAATCCATATAAAATTATAATTCGCGGCGGAGCTCAAGGTGCTTCACAGACGAGACAACAGGGGGTAAAATATGTGTTACAGGAAATAGCTAAATAGTACAAGCTTGACACAATGCTTTGTGCTTTATAAATATGCTGTCTTTTACACCTTGATAAATACCTACATTAATCATAATTACCTTTGACCTTGGTGGTCTTAGAGTAAAATGCTCGCCTCAGGGCCCAATGTCCGTGGGTTCAAACCCAGTTGGGGTCGATGGATATTTCTTGAGCGATTAAAGATCCGTAGAATAACTTCCTTGGGGGGGTAGAGGGGGGAATAAAGCTATCGGTTCTTTGTTGGTTAAGGCATGTAAAAGAATAAAAGATCCCTGGAAGATATGTGACAACTCCTTTCCACAACATTGTTTGGCCCGTTCGCTTTCGCTCATAAAAATTCACGCGTGCCGATGTAATAAGTCGGTTCAGAAAGTGCATGTTAAATATCTCAAATAAATTAGATAAAGATTATTTTTTCCGGCTTTGATAAGAGGACAGTTATCAAGTGGTTCGCTATTTAGAAACACTGCTTTCCAAGCCATTGATTTAATTAGTACGTCGTCAAGCGGTTAGAGTTTTAAACTACTGTTTTACAGGATACTTCGAAGCCAACTGAGGCGAATAAGGATTTAATAATTTCTTTATGGTCCGTTTTTTTTTCTACCGAGTCAGCTATCCTTCTTGTTGCTATAATTGTTTGTTTAGTCTTGATGTTCTAAATTAAGTTAATTTATAAATTATTATTATTATTATTATTAGCACCGCGTCTTACTACCCGTTCGGGTTATACGCACTTACGCTAATGTGCAATGGTAGGGTGATTGTGAGATGAGATGGAGGACCTACAGTTTAACGTGGAATCCGAACCACGGTGGAGGCCTGGCATTCCTCACATTCACAAGTTGTGATTAATACACGTCTTGTCAGAGGTGAAGGAAGGGTTTGGCAATCAGATAAATCTGTGCCGGGACCGAGGATTGAACCCCGGACCTCAGCACAGAAGTCTGACACCTTACCCTAGACCACCAGGTCACCAATTTATAAATCATATGTTAATCTAACCTTGGTAAGTTAATTCCAAATAAAATAATCTGTGCTAACTATAATCCTACCCACTGTGTACAGGCTACACGCATTTGTAAAAATGTGGTAGGGATGAAGAAGATATAATGTAGTGGGAACACATCCAAATCTTCATAGGGGTGGGGGGATAATTGAGTAAAAACCACATTGAGTGCACCCAACCGGGATTAGATCCCTGATCTTCCCGTTGCCAAACAGACCAGGCTAGATGAGCATGAAATAATATAGTCCGTGGTCTCAGCGAAGCATATTATTTTTATTTAGTATTAAACCTTCTATTTCTTAGCACACATTTAAGACTGATATTAACACATCACATGACTTAAAAAGTATCTTAACTTAAGCCCCTAGATATTTATCATTAGGGTAGTGGGACTTACAAACTAACATGTCCTAGTTTAGTACGTCTAATACTACATAACCAGTTATAGCACTTAAATATTTAATAATTTAATAGCAGGACCTACAAACTAACATGTCCTAGATTAGTACGTATAATACTAGAGACTCAGTTATAACACTTAGATATTTACTAATTAAATATCAGGACGTACAAACTAACATGTCCTAGATTACTACGTCTAATACTAGTACTAACATTTATTAATTGGAAAGCAGAACTTACAAACTAACGTATTTTGAATTAGTACGTCTAAAAATACACACCCAACCCTAGCACTAACATGTTTACTACCTGTAAAGCAGGACTTATAAATTATGTATCCTAGATTAGTACGTCTAACACTACAGACCCAGCCCAAGCCCCTAGATTTTTACAAATTGGATAGCAGATCGAACTCGTTTACAAACTATAAATACCGTCTTCAGCACCACCCAGAGTTGAACCAGGTTGCGTAGAGTAAGGGTCGACCCGTTTAACTATATAGCCACAGAGACGATCTTATATCATGCATAAAGTGCACGCCCACGTCGTCTGATGGACTTGGTAAACATAGTTTTAGTCCAGTGATGTTCAACATATTTACGGTCTTATGACATGACCTCTTGGAGGTGCATTGCTGGGTTTTTACTACGAGGACATTCGAAACAGCGAGGGTTGAAGTCGTTAAGACCTTACACGTTTATGAAGCATAATAGAGGATATTAGTCTATAATCGTGTCGTGTATATATATATTTTTTTATAGTGTTATCCACCTACAACACTCGGTACCTTTATCTAAATACAGAACATTAATTTGACAAATAAACTGAAGTCACAAGACATAAATAATCTCAAATTCATCTTGAGCACTCGTTTTATTAAACCTAAGTGATACCAACGGTGAGTTTGCCTTTAAAAAAATAGTGTTGTATTAAAACATATTTTCCATTTATCTGGTGTATTTTTTTTAAGAATAAGCTCAACCTATTTTAAAAGTATTCGAGTACTCAAATGTGATGTTTCGACAAGTTATTAGCCAACGATTATTACTTGTTCAGGTTATACGCATATATGATAATTACTCTGATGTGGTGATAAAGGAAGGAAGAATTTTAGAAGTTATCTACCCAAATTTGCGTGGAAGGAGAATGTGATTTTTACTATATGGTTTACCAATCATTAGGACCTACCGGGATTTGAGCTCCAATTTTTTTTGTCTTTAGCAGGCCAGTCTAATACGAAAGTGACACCTTAGACCATTAGGCCACTGAAGTGGGTCAACCTTTTTAATACAACTTATTAATTTCTGTTTCAAAACGGCGGTCAAAATGTATGTTGATCCTGGAAGGAAAAGCTTCGTCCACACACGCCATGAAATGTGTATCCTTGGGCGTCCTTAATATACTTGTAGCCTTTGTGGTTTTTAATTGGGCGCACTCTCTCCTTAGCCTTAATCACGTGATATATTGTCACCCAATGGGAAAGTACAATACTTTGTCCAATCAAACTCGTCAAAGTAAAATAATTTAAGACAATTTGATGAATACGATCAACATATTCATAATTTTTAAATTTTGTTTGATTTATAGTTAAAATAACGATAACTTTTTTATCTATTTAAGTTTTATAAGCATTACCATTAAAGGTATATAAATTTAAAAAAATACGGTACGTTTATGAAATGACGCCAGTTTCCTTTAATATTATCGACGCTTTCATTTAGATTCGCACATCGATGTTATTTATTTATTTACCTGTGATTGGGTCTTCGTAGCTATACTGGAACCACAAGCTACGGACCACAAGGAGCTTACGGAGTGTGTAGAACAGGCTTAATTCTTTGAGTTGTGTTGAATCGGTCGGTCCATGCGCTGTATAAGATTGGTAAACACTGGCTTAAAAGAAATATATGTATAATTTATGTTAATTAGTGAATGTTTAGATGCTATCATGACAGCGTCTCCGATGTAAAAAAAAAAGTGTTGTGGTATCTAAAAAAAACTCTTGAATGTAGTTTTTTTTAAACAAAATTACAAAATGTCACAACTATCGTTAAACTTTACTACAAACTACGTGATTTTGAAAAGCAATAAATTTGACTTGGTCGATTTTTTTTTGCCTGTGTACGACTAGTAGGTACACCTGAGTTAGCGTGGAAGCAGAGAATGGTAAACCACAGTGGTAATCACTTGTGTTGGCCCCCCACCATACCCCCAGTGTACCCGATATAAAGTCAAAACAACAAAGGCAACAAGTGCAATGTCAAAAAACCTGGATATCGATCTTTTTCTAGCGCATTGAGCCTTATACTGCTTAACCACTACCACTACTTTTAGTGAAGTTTAAAGTAGTCTAGAATTTTCTAGAATAAAGTATAATATATAGTCTCTTAAACATATATTTTTTAGAAAATGGTTGTCTTCTAAAAAAAAAAGAAGCTAATTATAGCTACAGCACAAAGTTTATACCTAATACCATACCATTACAAATTTGACATTAGTTTCACAGTAAACAAGACCTAAAAACAAAACAAAACTTATAAAAAAAAAGTTACTCGTGACATACAGTAAACTCCTCCCTTAATGGTTCCAGAGTAAAGTTTCTTTGATACTTAAAAAATAAAACTTGTAAGGATTTCTGTAGTCAAAATAATATTGCTTATATTTTTGGGTGAAACCATTATTCTTTTTCTGAAGTGTTTTTAAAAAACAAAAATATATTTTTAAGTTATGAGTGAAAGCCGTAAAATTAGTCTAATTCATTTGTTTTATAATAATGCCTTTTTTTGAAACATGAATGATACTTTTCCAAGATATATTTGTTTAGTAAATTTGGGGGAGTATCTTTAATTTTTATTGCTGTGCCAAAAAGAGTTTTTGTGATTCAATTTGGACACTTTTTTTTTGTTTTTATAGGATTTTAACTATCGAGAAGAATAATCGGGCCCTTTGTTCACACCCACCATTCATTTTAAAATTTGAAAATATTATTTAGAAACTAAACTATGCTTTGTTAGAAGGGTTATTTAATGGCTTGATCTATAATGAAGGGGTGAGAAGAGTAGTTAGAAGTTCACCCGCATTAGCGTGGAGGGGGAATGGGGAATAATGCACAGCTATAAAGCACATAGGTGACCTGGCGGTCTAGGGGTAAGGTGTCGGATTTCTGTGCTGGGGGTCCGGGGTTCAATCCTCGGTCCTGACACAGATTTATCTGTTTGCCAAACCCTTCCTTCACCTCTGACAAGATGTGTATTAATCACAACTTGTGAATGTGTAGAATACCAGGGCTCCTCCGTGGTTCGGATTCCACGTTAAACTGTAGGTCCTCCATTTCATCTCACAATCACCCTACCATTACACATTAGCGTAAGTGCGTATAACCCGAACGGGTAGTAAGACGCGGTGCTAATAATAATAATAATATAAAGCACATGTGAAAAAATCGCCCCCAAGTGCAGATTCTAGCCTTGATCTCATTGACACTGGCTATAGATTATTTTGCGAACCTGATGCCTTATACGTCGTGAGCACCAGTGTGGGTAATTATACGCAATTTATTGTGAGCTTTCAATATTAAGGTTGATGGAAGAGAACAGTATTTTTTAAATCTTTTTTTATTTACCACCGCGTTTTAATACCTGTTCAAGCTATACGCATATGTACTAATTATGCTAATTAGTTAAGGATGAGGAAGGTTGCATTTTAGAGGAATTGTTCCCGTATTTGCGTGTAGGGATATTGGAAAACCATTAAGGAAAACCACCCTCAGTACTCCCCAAACCGGAATTTGAACCCCTATCTCCCCGTCTTCAACAATCTAGTCTCTTGTTTTTTCATTCTCCTTATACATTTGTCCTGACATCTTATTGCGAGAGTGACGCCTTAGACCATGTGGCCACCAAAGCATATGAGGTCAATATTCTTACAGCTTTTATAAAACAATCTTTTTGGTGTCCAACATATATATAAAATATTGCTCCAGTAGACAAGTTTATCTTAATTTTATACCTATAATAATCTCAACAGTTCTTAAATATTTGTCATGGCCATTAAGGAATTTAACTAGGACTTCTTTTCTTGAAAAA
Source organism: Timema podura (assembly GCA_033556935.1). Lineage (NCBI taxonomy): Eukaryota > Metazoa > Arthropoda > Insecta > Phasmatodea > Timematidae > Timema > Timema podura. Next base: position 12,938,933 of record JAVRXN010000008.1, read on the forward strand.
TGATTTTCATCAAATGATAATATTCCAACCCGCCTCGGTGGCGTAGTTAGCTAACGCGCCAGTCGTGTTGAGCTAGACCGCCGAGGACGGGGAGATCGAGATTCGAATCTCGGTCGGGTGAACTAAGGTTTTTCCCCCTAAAATGGTTTTCCACGCTCCCTCCACGCAAATTCGGGTTCACTTCCTCTAAATTCAACCTTCCCAATTCCTAATCCATTAGTGTAATTAGTACTTAAGCGTATAACCCGAACGGGTAGTAAGACGTGATGCTAAAAAAAAAAAAAAAAAAAAAATATTCCAGAACTGTTGAGATAAATTATGTTTGCCAAATTAAACTAAATGTATCTACTGGAACATTATCATATTTATTTAGGTTTAAAATTACTACAAGAAACTGAAATAATAGCCTTGATTGACCAAGCGGGAACATGGACTATTGGAACATGGAATGTGAGATGAGTGTGTGGTAAAGAGATCAACCGTAAGAGGAAATGTCTAGAAGAAAATTGACATTTAAAAAGGTTTTTTGTCATAAAAATTGTAAAAAATACGTACCTTAGCTTGCGTCCCCGTTCACTCCATTTTTTTATAGTAATACATTATTGATTATTAGTCCGACACCTTAGCTAGTAGGTAGCGTGTCCACCTACTGAGCTAGGGGTCCCGGTTTGATTCCGGCATGGCTGAACATTTCATCATGGATAAAAATAAGGGTTTACCCTTTAAATTGATAAATTAATGTCGGGACTAGATGCTGTGCCGTCCTAGTCTTAAGATATATTATAAGGTCTATGAAGCTACGACAGGCATAGCCAGCCGGTAGGGGAAAAAACATATGACTTGAATAAAAAATGACTCAGGCCATAAGTTGGAAACAGTAAAGGATGTAAAAAAAATTAGTTATTACTATAAATGTCATTTTTTACAGTTACAGTTGTCTGTTCGATGAAAATAAATTCAGACGTTTTAAGTTAGTTTATATTAAGTAACAAATTTGCATTTTAACGCTCACTTTATAAACACAAGGTTGCATCATTACATGATTATAAGATAAATAACTTAACCTAAGACAGCACCAAATCTCAGCTCCAATAATTAATTAGTACCCATAAATGAGGCGATTCTGTAACAACGCGATACATATGTATGATGTAATATCTGTACTAATAATTATTAGGCATAGTAATGGCACTTTCAACGGTTTATTCTGGTAATATCACCGAAGGGGACAGGTTTAGGAGGATGAATTATGGTAGTACTGGCTAACGGAAACATAGGCTACAGTATTATATTAGTACAAAGAAACTTTAAGAAAATCAAACTTTTTTTTTGCGGTCAACATTGATAATATTTTACCATTTGGGTTAGTGTTATTTTATAGTTATTGTTAATAACTATCAAAAGTGATATCTGCAGCTCACATCGACTTGACGTATGGCTACGTCCTGGTAATTTTTTTTAGCTGTCAGACAAGGCCCTTTCTATTAAAATTGGACTGTATCCGTGCGGTCAAGCAAGCTGATCACGCCTCGGTATTTCTTTTTCATCGATACTGACCGTCCTTGTAAAACCTAACCTTCCCAAGTAATATTTTAATTTTAAAAACACATTTATGAAACATAAAAAAAACAACACTTTAATACCCGCAGCAATATGCCGTATGCAGGGAGACATTCCACTGTGGTGACGTGTCGATAGAAAAACCACCTAAGACAATCGTTTCACATTTGATATACTGTGACACAAAACGATATATTCAGATGTTTAAACATACGACATGCTGATCATTAAATAAATTGCACAAAAGTAATACTTTTACATCAAACAACTTGTTTTTAATTATGTTTCTCTTTTAACCGTTTTTAGATAGTTGAAACACGAACATATGAACACTGCCGTTTGAATGTTTCTTTTTCGTGACAGTGGCATCTTTATTATTATTAGCATCGCGTCTTACTACTCGTTCGGGTTATACGCACTTACGCTATGTGTAATGGTAGGGTGATTGTGAGATGAAATGGAGGACCTACAGTTTAACGTGGAATCCGAACCACGGTGGAGGCCTGACATTCCTCACATTCACAAGTTGTGATTAATACACGTCTTGTCAGAGGGGAAGGAAGGGTTTGGCAATCAGATAAATCTGTGCCGGGACCGAGGATTGAACCCCGGACCCTCAGCACAGAAGTCTGACATCTACCCATAGACCACCAGGTCACCTAGTGGCGTCTTTAGTTCACTTAAAAATGCTTTTCATAGGAGAGGTCTAAAATGCTACCTTCTCTTCATAGATTAAGATGGCGAACCAGCTAAGACAAGGTTTGTTGATGACGTCATATACAAACAATTTTTGGGTGTGTTCATGCGCTGTTTACAAAATGAAAACTTTTATTTGGAAACTAACATTTTGTATGGCTCTCTAAGTTATAATTTATAAAATTTTTTATTGATGATCAGGTGTTTAACAAATACACGTGTGAATATAATATTTTTAAATTATTCTTTTCGTGTACTATAATATCTCTTGTTGTTACAACTTATATATATATATATATATAAGTACTATATATACTATATAGTATTATATATATATATATATATATATATAGAGAGAGAGAGAGAGAGAGAGAGAGAAATTGAGTAAAAGGTCGTCAATAATCAGTTTGGTAACTTCAATTTATACGTTTACATCAAATGATTACAGAGACATTCTAATCTTTATTTCATTGAAAAACCTAACCTAACCTAACCTAACCTAACCTAACCTAACCTAACCTAACCTAACCAAAGCAACAGGCAAAGAGACAGGTGCGATGAAGCGATGGATTTTGCCCTCCTCAAGACCTTATGATGTGCGATGAGTCGATTTGAAATACCCACCCTCTTAAACAAAAGGATGCGATGAACCGATCTACGTCAGTGAAAATGGTAAGGTCGTGAGGAAAGTGAGAAAAGTGCGACCACACGATCTTGTTAAAATTATTTAGGTGAGACAGACAAGGTCGTGTGGGTGCACTTTTCTCACCTATTAGTGTGATGATTCATACGAAGGTGCAGTTTGCCCGGGCGCAATATTCCCGACACCTTATATATTATATATGTATGTAATATTAATATAAAAGTAAGCCTGTTATAAATATATACAAAGCCTAAATTCATATTAATATATATTTTTTCTTTCTATGAATTACGAAAACGCCAATTATGCTGTAAAGTCGGTAATCTTTAGGGAAGTATTATTAGAATCGATAAGTAACACTTTTTATTGATAATATAGTACTATTAAGAACATAATAAATATTTCCAAATAGGTTGGCTTGGTCACTTTCAGCCAATGTTTTTCAATATAGAATCTTCTGCTATCGTTCACCTCTCTCCTACCGTAGATAGGTATCCTACCTAACCACCACTAATTAGTTACATATAATCTTGAACTATCATTGCTATCTCTAAGCTAATGAAAAACACTTTGATCAAAAACAATATTTCCATTTCATTCCATCTCATTGCAGTGTTTCACTATTTCTTGGCAAATAAGGTAGTAGTTTATGCATAATATAATGAAGAGAAACGTTTGGGGTTCTAATTTTAAATAAAATACTAAACAAAAGCAAGCAAAACAGCTTAGCGACGTTTCAAAAGATAATAGGCCTATTTAACTTCGGTACTGTTTTATTAACTAGGTGTCAGACTTCTGTGCTGAGGGTCCGGGTTCAATCCTCGGTCCCGGCACAGATTTATCTGATTGCCAAACCCTTCCTTCACCTCTGACAAGACGTGTATTAATCACAACTTGTGAATGTGAGGAATGCCAGGCCTCTACCGTGGTTCGGATTCCACGTTAAACTGTAGGTCCTCCATTTCATCTCACAATCACCCTACCATTACACATTAGCGTAAGTGCGTATAACCCGAACGGGTAGTAAGACGCGGTAATAATAATAATAATAATAATATTAACTAGGGTGATATACGATACAATAATGATACGAGGTGCCAGTTTTTTAAGATCAATTTAAACGTGAACAAAATAGAGCCTTGTTTCTAGGGTGCGGCGTTAGAAGACTTTACCGGTTCTTGCGCCAAACATACCACATGGAAATGACCCGCCATTTTGCTGATATTTTGCACAATGTGGGCCTGCATTTTAAACGGTATGTCGTCGATTTATAAGGAACGGCGAGCCAAGACACGCCACGCCGTAAGAGGTTATAAATAACCCTTGTACACACCGGGGATACATGCCACTGTGCATGTATTAACTCCGCACGAGGGCCAGGAAGGGCGGACATCGCGATATGTTTACACGACACTTTGAAAACTAGTTTGACCAATGGCCGGAGTAGTTTGACGTGCGGTTTGTTTTTGAGTATTTTACGTGCATTTCCTAAACACGATCAGCATTCATCTCGCAAACTAACCCTAACTTTGAGAACTAACCTAAATAAATGTAGTAGACTGACACGAGGGCTGGATTTGAACCATGATCCTCCCTGGATTTACAAACTGGCTGTTCTGGCAACTAATTATAAAGGTTCACGGCCAAATCATGCTGGGATCACGTTCGAGTTAACGTTCACATCAGGTAAATGTTATCCTCGTGTTTAAAAAAAATAAATGGAAATCATCATGATGCGCTTGACTTAACGTTTACGTGACGTTCACTTAACGTAATGCCGGGATCACGATCAACTTAACGTTAACTTATGATTTATACTAGTTTTACAGTGATGATCTGTGATTTATACTAGTTTTACAGTGATGATCTGTGAGTGTTTACAGTTTTCATTCGATATAATAAATATCTATTAAAAAACTTTTTTGATAAATTTAGCTTTCCTATTTTAGTTTAATTATTTTGTTTCATTGTCTGATCACTAGAACTTACGCTAAAGAGTAAACATTGGTCATAATACCAACAAATGAGTTATTAAATAGCCCTGTTGACGTCACTCGCGTAATGATTGGCTGGCTAGATCACGTGTTACCCTTCAAGTAACGTTCACTTAAAGTAAAAGACCTCCCAGGACATCTCTTACGTTAAGTTAACTGCATCGTGATCGCCTCCATTTAAACACACGAGGTGGTCCTTTACGTTAAGTTAACTTTAAGTGAACGTTACGTTACGGTTAGGTGAACTGTACCACGTGTTCCTGCTAGCCAATCATGTCGCTACCAACGTCCACACGGCTATTTAGTAGTACTGAATTAATGTTTATTTATAGTGTGCAGAGCTTTCCTCGGGATAATTATTGTGTTCACGTCTGGCGAGTAACAAAACGCCTTACCCTCTTCTTGCAGTTTATTTTATAGCATCACAAGTAAGCATCCGTTCAAGTACTTGAAGCTTAATCAGTCCTAACTCCTTGAGTTACATTTCAATAAACAACAACTAGTGATTTATTAGGTAATTAGTATGTATCAGTTTGTTTATTTACATATGGATACACATTTTCATGGGTAGTTAAATATTGAAAGTATATCGTTAAATTCAGGCGACTCTCTTTCCCCAGTGGCTGGCGCCTGTGGACACCCCCACCCGAAGGGTGACTGCCTAGCCCCAGCGGTTCACAAGGAGATAACGTCTATTGGGGGAGGGGGTTTGGTGTATTAGGCTAAGTGGTATAAGTAAGTTAAATAGCCTAAATGAACGTCTGAGTTAGGCCCATATGAAATTTCAGCTAAATTGGTGTAATAGTTTTCGATTAAGGTAAAGTATATTTGTACTACTACGATTACTATTAGCACCGCGTCTTACTACCCGTTCGGGTTATACGCACTGACGCTAATGTGTAATGGTAGGGTGATTGTGAGATGAAATGGAGGACCTACAGTTTAACGTGGAATCCGAACCACGGTGGAAGCCTGGCATTCCTCACATTCACAAGTTGTGATTAATACACATCTTGTCAGAGGTAAAGGAAGGGTTTGGCAATCAGATGAATCTGTGCTGGGACCGAGGATTGAACCCCGTACATTATTATTAATAGTAAATCAAGCCCAAGGTTACTAAAGACGTTTTATAAAGGGCCTATATTGTAAGGCTAACCTATTATTAGTATTAGCGATAAGAAGAAAGGGGGAAAACACAGCGGTAAGTAACATTTGCAGTGCCCCTCCATCCTCACCCTGTCAGTGCACCCAACCGAGGTTTGAACCTCTTGGTCACAGTAACTGGTAGACCCTCATTGGTGGTTTGGAAGTCGTCGCATTTAATTTGGTCACTGTTGACAACGAGGTCGGGTTTCAAATCCCCGTTCCCTAATTAATCATTTTATTTCATAAATTGTTTCCCCACTCTCGCGCCTTCCAAATGAAGGTATAATTCCTCTACATTTATTATTCCTCATTCCCTATCTTATTAGTGTAGATATGCGAATATATACCGGATGGATAGTAAGATGAAGAGAAAAAAATAATGGCAGAGTAATGTCGGTATCACGATCAAATTAGGTTCAATAACGTAAATAAACAATTAGTGTGATCAGGACTCAATTAACGTAACGTAACTCGAGCAAAACACAGACAATGAATTTTAACAGTTAGAAAATAATCTACTACTAAACTATGACGTAATCACTTTTGTAATTGTGTCATGTGCTACAAATATACTGGTGACCTGGCGGTCTAAGAATAAGGTGTCAGACTTCTGTGCTGGGGGTCCGAGGTTCAATCCTCGGTCCCGGCACAGATTTATCTGATTGCCAAACCCTTCCTTCACCTCTGACAAGACGTGTGTTAATCACAACTTGTGAATGTGAGGAATGCCAGGCCTCCACCGTGGTTCGGATTCCACGTTAAACTGTAGGTCCTCCATTTCATCTCACAATCACCCTACCATTACACATTAGCGTAAGTGTGTATAATACGAACGGGTAGTAAGACGTGGTGATAATAATAATGTAGTAATTTAATGCTAGAATAAGAGTGACTTAATTAACTCACCTAAAAGCCCTTGATAAAAAGCGATAGTTTTTTTTTATGAACAGCAGTACAAGGATTATTTGAGGGGAAAAAAACAAATAAAATTCTACTTTAGAATCTATTAAGTTTTTAAAATCAAACTTAGAACTCTAAAGTCAGGCTTGTTATACATTCGACTATTTCTGAAAGTTGGAACTAGTTAAGACATGAATAATATAACTGAAAAAAAAAAGCTAAGAAAATCACACTCAATTATTGTAGCCCACAAGTACGAATAATCGTTTCGTGTTTTACGGCGAAGTTACTTCTTTAGAAGCAGCCAATTAAAATATATTTCGGTTGATTAAATGTATATTTTATATTGAGAATTTTTACAACGTGAAAGTTAGATAATAAAGAAATAAACGATGTTTTTTTGTTTTGTTTGTATTCCAAGAAGAAGGGTGGGTGAGGGGGGACTTTGTTTATGAGTCTACACTTTTTTTATTGCCCTAAGTTAGTATCAGACGTTTATTTTCCCATTAGGGACGGTTGCATCTGCGACTAATATGCAGTCCAGTCCTTGCATCCTACCTGTTTAGCAAGGAAGGCTTCATGTCATGTCTCTTAAATAACTTTCGCGACTGTTTTAAAGCCATAAAACAAAAAGGTCGAGTCATTCTTCATAAGGGGTGTTTATCATTAAGATCGTCAAATAATTTGTGATTAAAAACAAAGAGAAATTAATTTAACTTAAAAGATAAAACGTTGTAACAGTGTTGCCTTTATTTAGAATACGTCACAAAGTATATTTTATAACTTGGGTGCTATAAGCCGCTTAATCTAACGGGAAAAGAGGGAAGTAGATTAAAAAAAACATTTACTGCGTCTCATTAGCCGTTTGGGTTGTACGGATATAAACTAATTACACTATTGAGTTAAGGATAAAAGGGTTGAATTTAGAGTAAATGTACCCTAATTTACTTGGAGGAAGAGTGAAAAACTATATAAGAAAAAAATTAAGTAGGCTATACGCAATCGGGATTCACAATCCAATCTTCCCGTCATCTGCAGTCCAGTCTATCGCGAGAGTCATGACGGCTTAAGACCATTTGCCCTCCGAAACGGGTGAGATGAAGAGAAGAAATTAATCCCCATCAGTTTAGATAGGGGGTCGAAGAAACCCCCCCTCTCTCTCACCCCTAGTAGACTCTATAAACTCAAGCTCCCCTGTTAAATGTAACTCCACAACTTTTCGAGCCTAAGGTCCCAGTCACTGGGAGAGTTTTATAATTATTTTATTCCCATTAAAATAATTGGTTTAATTTCTGCACTGTGCAAACTTAATGTCCTGTACAAATTCCTCCCCCTCTTCCTTGCCCCTCCTTCATTCTCCTGTTCCCACCCCTCAACTTACCTGTTAAGATTTCCATTTGCTGCCATATACAACTCCTACATTAAATTTCTACAAAGCAGCTACGAGCTAAATGCGATGGGAGGTTTCTGAAGAATATTATGTTTTGTTTTGTTTATGACAACATGGTTCGAGATCACTTCCTGCATATTAACTTTAGGCTTTGAGATGAGGCAGGCTAATAAAAACAAGATGTTCATGGGTTTTATTTTTTGGGGGGGAAATAACTAGCTACTGAGCTTATTCTTCCACATAAACAATACTGCTAACATATTTTCACAATGTTTATTCGAAGTGTGTTTTATCTCTTGTCACTCGCTTTTTTTGGCTCCGTCAGCTAGCAAGCAAGGCAAGCCGTAGAATCGCGGTATACTGCTGTCATCTACTGCAATAAAGAAATATCTTGGACTCGAGGGCTGCAAATTTGTGAGCTAGCTTGGGGTTTACGGCCTTTAGGATTTGCGGACTTGCGGCCTTTAGAGATTTGATGGTGGGTTTTGCATCCATAACTTGCCCTGCCCCATACCTTACATATAAAGGGTAAGGGTTTGTATACCAAGTGAGACCAGGTTAAAAAAATACACATGTCAATGTTTATAATGGCCGCATACACCACTAAAAAGGCCTATAGCCGCTAATCACACCTCAATGCTTTAGGTAGCCATGAACCCCACTAAAAAGACCTGGCTTTAAACCCCACGGCCGCAAGTTCCATGCAGCCATTTTATGATACATTGGTTTGTAGTTGAAGTTTTGAGACTTGGTGTAGGCCTATCCCTTGAAGTGGGTTAGAGGGAATTGCTTACTTCCCTAAGCAGCTTAGTTGAAATGCTCTGTAAGACTGGATGCACCTTCCCCTCCTACCCCTACCCATCTTACTAGCCTTACAGCTATATGCATTTTAATACCCTAAAGGGGTTGGAATGAGGGAGGTAGAATTGTATAGGCAATATAAAAACATTTGGGAGAGAGAAAATGAGAAACCAATTTGAGTAAAAATCGCCCTTCACTACATCCATATAGGATATGAACACCGACCTTCCCGTCATCATAAAACCAAACTAGATGGCCCTGACACGTCTACATGCCCTCAAACTCTGCGCCCCCCACCCCCACTCCACAATGCTGATGGGATGCATCATAAACGTCCTCTTATGTGTTATCCCCACGTTACAAGTCACATCCTATTCGGGGAGAGATGGATTCAGTCCCATTTAGACCGTCTCAAAATAGACCAAATTTGAAATATAATAATGTGCTGATTGCAAACGGATCAGACGACTGTATTTCCCAGTGGCCTCCGTGTATACCAAGGGTGTTAACCTCCTATACGCAATACGTAACTCATTCCCACCTTGATTACACATACACAAAATAAACACAAATAAATAAAACACTAGTATATTCAGTCAAAAAAATGAATGCAAATCCTCCTTCATAGTTTACCTTAAAATCGGAGACGTCGAATTCAGATTCATCTTCAGCAAACTCAAAAGAAGGCCTATGATTAGTTTCTGCTAAAGAAGAAGCTATCCAAACTAAAAAAATATAAATGATAATTTTTTAAAACATAAATAATATTGATACTTATATAAATTCTTATAAATTAAATCTATCAACTAATAAAATCAATTGTGAATATGATTATAGCCAAACTAAGCTCATAATAAATAGTCTGAGCAACCGAACGTAGACCTCCCAACCAATATAATTACGATTTGGAGAACAAACATTCCGCTACTATAATAGTATCAACACTTATTCTTTAAAATAACATAATTAATATTAAACCTAAATTAGATAAAAATAGTTTAATGAGGAACAACTAATCAAACTAATAATGATAAATATTAATTAAAAAAGCCTCGTATAGATACCCCGTAAACTAGGCCTACATATCCTTAGTCATGTGAATTGAAAATAACACAGGAAAAGTGACAGCTAACAACCAACAATTCCTTAATCTATTTTACAGCATGAGACTATTACATTGTCTATACACACTTCAATAAGTTGCATGCTAAGCCATACCAGTTTAATTTAATTTCAGTAAAATGAATATCACATTACAGTTTACTATACTAATCTAATTAATTGATAATTACAATTATTATATGATTTATATTGAACGCTGCATATATCTCCGTTTTTAATAACACTTATTTTATTAAAAGTATTTTGTAAACCGATGTGTTTGGTTAGGAATGTTAAGATTTGTATGCATTTTTGGACTAAGCTACTGATACCATGCTAAACCTATTCTTTTGCACATTTCATACAAAAAACAATCCATATGCAGAACATTTGTTTCTACATATCTGCATATTTTAAGTAATTTACATATTTTATTAATATTAATACATTTCTAGTTTTTTATTTTAAATTTTCTCCTTTTTTCATACTTTAGCATTGTTGTTTCACATCTCTTTCTTTATTGTAAAAAAATAAGACACTTGAAACTCGAAACACGCGAAAATACTATCATTTGTGGGGGAAAATACCAGACTGAATTTATTGAATTACAATGACAGAAATATGCATGCTAAAATATTCCCCAATCACTTCTTGTGAAGTAAAGAGGAGTTTAATCCTACAAAATGTTTTAAAAAAAAAATTAAGTTTAAAGGTAAAGTACATGTAAGAACCTTTAATTTTTTAAGTTTGATAACTTAAAATCATGTAAATGTAAGATTGGTTAATTTTCAACGACCTAAAATAATTGTTTTAAAAAATTCATTAATTAAAAATTGTACCTCAGAAGGAAAACCAAACATTTTCTAAAATGATTTAAATATGGGATATTTATATTGTATTTGTTTCATTTAAATTAATTTCTCTAGTGACGATGCTACCCCTTCGTTCGGGTACAATCTTTGAGGAAATTGCAGACCTTTGTGTTGTCCCGTATGTTGGGAAAGTACCCTTCATTTAACCTGTAAAGCACATTATTTCACTAAAGTGTAGCTTATAAGATAGGGTCATAGTGTACATCAAAATAAAACTGCTACCTTTCAGGTTTCTAAGACACAACACGCTAAAAAATGTACAAAAGTGTACAAAATTGATTGGAATTAAAAAAAAAAAAGTTTTATATCTCACCACTATAAGTCATTGGTAGCATGGACGTGTTTGAGGGGAGAGATGGCGACATTAGTCTATTGATCATTTCCTTCACTAACGTAAGATCTACTCTAGACCAGATATATTAATATAGTACTTCAATATCATAACCAAAGACTTTATCGAATACATCCCCAACCCTTGGTATACAATTATCTGAAAGGTTTACCGGGAAATTGTCGTCTTGAATCTTCACACAAAAACGTTTTTTTACTCCTGCCGTTATAAACGTGTCTATAGATCCAGTAAAATCGAAGTGAACCCTATTTTTTTAAACCCAATTATTACATTTAAGTAATTCTTGTACCCCAATGGTGACCTTGGACAGCAGGTTAAGTGAGGATCGTTGATCGTGGCTCGAATATTCTCCTTAGCCCATTACGCTTTGCGCTTGTGACAGACAGACCTTCCTTCACTATCTGGTATTTTACCCTCAGATAGCGACCCAGGAACATGTCCTGGCTGTTAGTTTTACGACCCTTTTATCTTCCTTACACAAATAGATATAATGTCCTGTTCAACATTCGGGTCCAAAACATACTTTTTTTCCTTCTGAAAAATAGTCTACTGATAGACTATGAGAATATATATTTTTTTATTCCGGTAATACAGTAGCCCCATGGCTTCTTTGGTGCTGACTGACAGCTCACAGCTAACAGCTGACGCCTTTGAAAAGCTACCAGACCAAATTATGTATCCCTACGCCGAACCATATGATCTGCAAAAAACATGTGTTTAGCAGCTGTCACTTCTGACAGTCAAAATTAGGTATATACCTAAACTGTTGACTGTCATAAGTCAGCTGTGAACTGTCAGCACCAAGAAGCCATGGGGCTACTGTAGTTGATATAACTAGCGAAAACCATATTTTTCCACCACCATTTCTTACTTCTCCCCTGGAATTAATGAATAATTAATTAAAATATCTGGTAGTGATGAGGAATGTATAATTTTATAATAAGTGTACCAAATTTGTGTGAAGGTAAATTGGGAAACTATTTAGGAAAAATATACGCTAATACACCCCAAACTCTCCTCAGCAATAAACCAGACCAGATAAGGTTAACGCTTTGGAAAAATATCAATCTTTAACGAAAGATCAAACCGTTTTTTTTGGCTCTAGCCCCAGATACAAGAAAAGACAGAACAGAACTTTAAAACCCATTTTTTGAGTTTGGGGAGAATAAATGTCCACCGTATAACCCCGTGGTGAACAAATTTCACGATTACAATTCTTCTGTTAGACGAGAAAGTATATAAATCATACCATTGTGGGAAAGTTAACCTCTCACGCTTATAAGTTTTGATTCAAATTTCTGATTCGAGAATCGAATAATAAATAATTATGAAGATCTGGATTCGAGAAAAAGTGTATTCGACCCAACTTTATATTAATCATTGACTTTTTACGCAGAACAGTTACTTTTGCCGAAAAAATAAATGACTGCAATTTATTTTAAAAGGATTGATTATTTTTTAGATAACCATACTGGGATCTAGTAGTTTAGGACGTCAGACACCATTAAACATATTTGACTTGATAAAAAGGTCAGTTTTCAAATCCCGACCATGTGATTTTATCCATGTTCTTTCAGCACTGGTTTTTTTCATCCTATTTTCGTAATGCTGGTGCACTTTCTCTAAACGGCCATTTTATCCTCAGCACTTATAGTAACTTGTATTTTACTTGCACTTGTAGTAACCTAAATATTTAATAACAATTCAAAAAATATATTAATACACTACCTGCGACACATGACAGGGTAAGAGCGAACGATGTTATTTTAATGAACTCCACCTGACTTTCTTAGAGTTTAAAAATTTTAAAAAAGCTATTTTTCCACAAAGAACATTAAATCTTACTTGTTTTTATATAATGCAATTCTTTTGTCTATCCTTCTGACTGCGATAATGGCAGCTTTGACACTTCAAGAATACAAAACATCCTAAATAATGTATATATTTTTGTTAAAATGACTATAGTAACAAATTACTTTTATTTAAGGGAGGTTAGATCTATATTCCATATCCCCTTTAACTTGAATTTAGAACAAGGGCAGTTTGCATTGTTATCTCTATTCTCATACTAGGCTACTAACATTTGACTATGCAAATTGGAAAGGAATAGGAAAGGAGAATTAAGAGGAAATGTTCCCGAATTTGTGTGTGGGGAAGAACGATAAATTATTTATAAAATACACTCTCAGTAGGCCTACACCTGGCCGGGATTTTAACCCTTACCTCCTCGTCACGGCAAATTAGACAAGACGAGTCACAATTAATTCACAAATAAGACGTAAAATATTTCAAAAGTATGTTATTTTTTTTTGCTCACGTCCAGTTTAAAACGTTAAGACTGGTTTATGTAATATCATTATCTGCATGAAAACATATGTGTAAAGTAAGGGGGCGAGGTAGGTTGAGAGATAGAAAAGGAATGAGAATTTAATGAAAATTAAAAGTGGGCATGGATTAAAAATACTTTTGGAACCACTTTATTGGATCCAGTTTTTCACCCTTTTCATTAATTTGAGTTATATAATGTGCACTTTCTGAACGGATTGATAATATCAGAACATAATAATTTCTATAAACGAGAGCGAAAGGGCTTATCACTTTTGCCAGGTAAAGTATTTTCACATACCTTTCAGGGTTCTTTTACATGCTATGATCGACATAGGACGACCGACGGCTTTGCTTACCCTCTGAAAGAAGTTGTGTTGCGGATTTTTATCGCTCAAGAAAAATCTGTCGACCCCGGCTGTGTTTGAACCCCCGAACATCGGGTCCTGAGGAGAGCACTTTACCCCAAGACCACCGAGGCTGACCTTATACACAGTTGATTTGCGACTGGAGTGGTGGTAACTGACAGCAAGCAGAAGAATTTTTATTGAAAACATTGGTTGAAAGTCGCTAATGTTAGCTTTTGTGGAAAGTTATATTTCTTAGTAATAAATTAATTCTACATATTAGCAATCAAACATGTTAGTAACCGCTAATGATAATGCTGCCCTGACGATTACTGTATAGTTGGCTTTCTCGTAGCTTATTGAAACAACAACATATATTAATAAATCTAACTTATTATTAGGGCTGTGCCGATTCGATACTCGAGTCCTCGATACCCTCGATATCGAATACTATCGCAATAATCGATACTATTACTATTCGAATGTTTCATATATAATATATATTTATTATTTATCGACTTTAACTGTAAACATCGTCACCTTCAATTTCGATAGTCTTCATAACCAGTGTCACCACTTTAGCTTTATTCTAAATATCTTTTCACTTAAGAAAGTATTAAATTAATGTAATAGATATTGTGAAACGATTAAAAGGAAAAATGGATAAAAGTTAAAACATAAAAGCTTTTTAGTTTAAAAAAAAATCGAGTTAAAAAATTTCAAAGTTTTTTTTGATTTCATCCGCAAATATTATCGTCAAGAATATCATTTATGACTTTCAAGGTTATTTCCGTTTCCGTATTCCATTCGCTTTGCTCGTACTTGAGATAGTTTTCAAAATGAAATTCATAGTAATAAATAATAAAACTTACATTTCTTACTGTAGGCCTACTAAACATTGTAAATGTATTTGTAGTCTGGTTGATTCTTGTTATACTGTGTTTAAATAGCCTAATGGACTAGTGTCTATATTTTGACACATGGAAACAAATTAAATATTTTTCTTTTGACCTAGTTTTATACGCTTACAAAATGAGGATTTATTTAATTTCATGTTGAATGGTATTGAATAGGGTATCGAGTGTCGAGGAGATGAATTGATAGTATCGAGCGTAGTATCGGAATCGAGAAAAGTAGGTATCGGCCCACCACTACTTATTATGTTTTATGTTTTTTGTTTCGTGGTGTTAGCATCAAGAGATATTTAGTGCATGGAATAATACATTAAGAAGAACTATATTCACACTTTTATCTTATCATAAATGGCCATCAAAATAAAAAAATTATTTTTATAATTTATAGAAAGAGCCATACAAAATATAAGTTTTAAATAAAACGTTTTTATTTTGGAAACAGATGCGCATAAACACAACCAAACACTGTTTGTATGACACCATAAAATACCTTCGTTTTATCTGGTTCGCCATCTTAATTTATGAAGAGAACGCAGTCTCTTAGAAGATTTCGTTTGTAAAGCGTTTTAAGTTAACCTCAAACGCCGCTTCCACAAAAACGAAACATTCAAAATGTTATTTTCTTAAGTTCCCTGTTTCGATAATGTAAAAACGGCTAAAAGAAAAAGCACAACTAAAAACAAATTACAAATGGTTTCTTGTGAAAGTTTTGACTGCCAAAAGTGACAAAAACTCAACATATGGCTGGAAGATCATATGGTTTGGTGAATGGATACATGAGAGTAGATCTGGTAACTTTCACCAGCTGTCACTTACCTACCCTCGACTTTAGTTCAATTCGCTGATAATGAATTGACAGGCAATAGAAAAAAGGAAATCAAACATAATGAAAAAATAAACAACAATCGAGAACCGGACAAAGGACATCCAGACACAGTGATCGCCGCGATGAATATCTTGACGGGTGAAAACAAACCTGTTATCGTGTTGTAAGGATCTGGTGAAACCTTGTTATGAACCGAATCTAATTTTTTTATAAAAAGGATATTAAAGTCCCGGACCTCAAAGTATGTTCATCGTCAACCATTACTTGGATGCTGTACTCACGAGTATCTCTCAAAGCCACCGCCTACTCGAAGAGAAATATCCTCTCACCGCTGTATTTCTTATGGGAATGACAGTTGTGAAGCTTCGAAACGAATAAAACAATAAATACTCAATTAATGTAGAACTTTCTCTTATTCTCTTAAATTGACTTTATTTGTCTGTTGAAAACTAGATCCATGTTTCTGAACATTTACTTTGATATAACTGCGACGTGTTGCAGATATTTGGTTAAAAATAAGCTAATTTGACCGTTTCATAAAAATGAATATTAAAAAAACCTAAAATGTGAGGTTTTTTTAACCCCAGAGTGACATTTTGGCGTGAACCATATTTTGAAATATGTATACCAAACCACTTTTTAAAAAAAAAACAGTGGGATTTACTTGTCTAGTCAATTTCATCGGTGAAGGGTAGGCTTATTTTAAAAACAGTTTCCCAACTTCCTATCCCGCAAATGCCAGTACATTTCCTCTAAGCTATACCTTACTCCCCTTACTCAAATGATGTGATTTAAAGCACGCATAATACGGACGCTTAGTAAGACGTGCTGCACAGTGTACTCAACAATAAATACATCGCATTTAATCCAGATAGTACTTGATTGCGGACTGGTTTGGACGTACTCGGTTTGAGGGACGTTTTATCAACACAATGCGCATGCCAATGCTTTTTATATTCTCACACTATACCTCTCCTCTAACCCAACACCTAATTTTCCATTCCTTCTCAGTCCCGGCCAGACGTTAACTCGCTAACAATGGGTTTTCGCCAAGCTGTTCCATCTCAATTGTTCATCTAGTTTTTGATTGTGTGTGTGTGTGTTTTTTTTTTATCTTCTCTCATTTCCGCTCGGAGCCATCATAGTCAACATTTTCCCACACTGTTTCTTTTCTTATATCGACGTTATTTATAAAGCAATATATTCTTTTTTTTATCAACCCACACTAGAAGGTTCCACTTCTGGAAAACCCATGGTCAGCTCCAGGGAAGCTCTGCGCCGGCGTAGGTTTTCATTGGATCGGCCGACTAAGATAAGATCCCGGGAGTAGGAAGCCAGCCACGAAATAAATAATTTTTATATATTTATTAGATATATTTCTAAGATGTAAGACGCCGAAAGCGTCACGGTTTTACTTTAGGGATGGCTCCTCGATACCTTAAATCCCCCGAATACTTAAGGATATTCGAGATTCGAAGATTCGAAAAAATTTCAGATTTGGGATTTGAAAAACACACACACACACAATATATTATATATAATTATATTAGTAACTTAACACCCAGACCCTACCTAGACCATTAATTTATCACTTAACTGAATGTGAATTCACATCGTAGCAAAAAAAAGTTAGCATTTAGCTTAGAGTTCTATTTTTTTTTAACATCTAAGGAATTGATGTAAACAAAACCAGAAATAAAGAGAAGAATAAATACTACGACGTAATCGTGTATTCTTTCTCTTAGAGTATATGATAGAATGGAATGAAATTTTCAAAAATCTAATATCTGTAAAACCACTCAATAAGTTTTCCTCATTAAAACCAACGTATTATAGGCCCATAGATATATTTATAAAACACTTGTTTTCTGTTTATATATTAATTTTGAACAACATTTTTATAGCAATTAAAAAATCAAAAGTAATTTATCAATAAACAACACTCAAATAATTACAAAAATTTTGAAAAATAAGCATACGTTTTGATTGATTATGTAAAACACTCACCAGATATCGATTTTAAACAAAATCGCTAAAGAAATTTTCGAAAACTAAAAACTTACAAAAATTTGTCATTTTTACTAAATGCCTTTAAATAATTTTTACTCGTATAAACACACATTTTCTTGTAAATCATATGAACCCCTCTTTATATATAAATTTTAAGCAAAATTTTTCAAATATATTTAAGAAAATTCATACTTTCAAAAATAAATTATTTGTTAACCACTCTAAAATTATTTGTTATTTGTAAAAATAAAAACGTATTCTTATTTATCATGAAAAACTAGTCACAGGTTTCTATTTTGAATTCAATCTTCAAGATCAGTTTACAAAACATTTAAATTTTCTATAATTTGTTGTAAGTAAACTACCCTTAAATTAATTTATTTTAGATAAATAAAGATATATTATTATTTAAATGTAAAATAGTTTCCCGATACCAATTTTGAAAAAAAATAAAATCGCTAAATCTGTTTTTTTATACATTCATATTTAAAAATTAACAGTCGTCAGTATATTTACTATCCATAGCCAAATATCCACCCCAGATTTATTTGTCATGTTCATGTCAAACACTCCCCAGATATACATAACAATATATAAATTTAAGCTCTCAAAGTTAAATATACTCAAAATATTCAGAAAATGACATCAACTGCTAATAAGACAGACGGTAAGAGCGCAATTAAACGCAAGCCGCCAAGTGGCGAAACAGGAGTTACTTTGCATTGGAGAAAGGTTAAATTCCCCTAATAGGTAAAATACTAATAGATACGTGGCTACAAATTAACCACGCTGATATCGAAAAAAACACACCCTATAATCGAGATTTAAATTACTAAGTCCAAAAATAATAATTTTGAAAAGATCCCCATATTATAAGCGAAAGAGAATTTTGAAGAATTAAGGTTAAGCCTCACCTTAAATCGCGGTTCTCACCTTAAGCTAAGCCTATGATACAATGAGTGACGATATCTACAAACCACCGCCATATATAGTGAGTTCACAAGACCACATGTCCGCAGAGAGTAGGGGTTACAAGAGGGGAGAGGGGAGTGGAAGAGATGAGACCTGGAAGCGCGTAAAAGCTTGTAGAAGCTTAGTGGACATCCTGGCAACTTGATGACTGCGCTCAGACAGGCCAGGCGGAGCAAGTAACAACTAGCTGCATGGAGCCGTCTTCATTTGTTTTTCTTGGGCGCGGCCTCTTTCGCTTGCTTAGAGTCGGGTTCCTTTCGGTCAGCGAGACGGAGTGTTAGAGGGAGGAGGTCATGGCCAGGTGTGTTGAAGTTGGAGTCCAAACGGGTCGGAGGGTGAGTGTTGTTGCCATTTGATTGAACTGTTACGATAGCCTAAGCCTAATTAACCAAACCCCTGTGACTTTTGAAATAATTACCTCTTTGGGAAAATTACCCATAGTACTAGCTGGTAATCTAACCCAGGTCACCTAGGTTCGCAGCCAGGTGCCTTGACCACTATACCACGGTTATAGACAATATGAGAAAGTATGCACGATTGTGTCGTACCGTTTATTTTCTCAGGTTTTGAGAAGTTTGACGTAAGGTGGGGGAAAGGGGGGAGTAATAAGACGGGGGGATTTAACCTCCCTCCCTAGAACACTTTGCTCTTACTCTTTAAGAATATTTTCTTCCCGAATAGGCTTAATATAGTATAGTAGAAGCAAAAAATAGTCTATTCGATCTTACACATTAATTTGTGCAGTTACGAAGCAACTTCCAACGTGACAACATACATAATAATAATAATAATAATAATAATAATAATAATAATTATTATTATTATTATTATTATTATTATTATTATTATTATTATTGTGATGGTGATGGTGATGGTGATGTGTCTGGACTACATAAATAATATTGTCGTATCTAAGTTACATCAATTGGTAGCTCACTTTGTGGGAAGATTAGCCCATACTAATGTACCGTCGCCCAGGGGACATGATTTTCGTGGAGACGCTTTCCATGTATTGCCCCTGATGAGATGAGGAGAGGATGATGATAGTGAATATGAGAGTGAGTAGCTAATGAACTTCTTAAACTAACGCCTAATTAACCAAATTATGGGAACTATGCCTCTTTAGAGAAAAAACCTCCCTTATCAGCCGGGATTCGAACCAGGCATCAATAAGTCAGCATCCAGAGGCTCTGCCCACTAACATACCCGATAATTACCAGCTTAACATGCCGATTAAAATTATATGAGCTATCAAGCAGTAGGCCTATTAGAAATCTTTAGCGTGTTTTTTTATTTTAGTGTTCTATAGACAGTTTAGTAAAAGGTATTCGTTCGGAAGGAATGTCATGGTTCAATGGACTTAATCTCTTGCCTTCATTGATACTTGTATATTACAATACTTTTATATTTTTTATTTGTACCGTGTCTCATTAAGGCTATCCGGATATTTACACTGATATTTTAAAGATGAAGAATTTGTGATACAAGAGAAATGTACACGCATTTGAGTGGAAGGAAAGGTTTAAGCCATTTAGGGAAATCTACCCATAATACACCCGGGAAGGATTTGAACCCAGACCTCCTTGTTACCAGAAATACTGTATATTTAATGTTGCGAGAGTGACGACGTAGACCATGCTGCCCCCTATACGAATTTCATAATATTGCTTTACTAAAAATAGTAAGTTATTAAATATGTATTTTTACATAAATGTATTTATCTTAGACAAGCTACAAACGTTAGGGCAAACTAGCATGCACATTTATTTTTCATATTTCAACTGTATAAAAAGGTTTTCTTAAAATACAATTTAAATATTTTCCCTTATTTTTATTGCTAGCCGTAACAAATGTATCAAAACCTAAATCATTTAAATGTAACTGATAATTTTGATGATGGCATTTTCAATCCAGTGAAAGGAAAGGATATCAGCGCTATATTTAATATGCATCACACACGAATATACCCTTCGTCCCGAATTCAAACCATGACCTTATAAACAGCCAGTTCTGTCGATGGCAATGCCCCAATAAAATATTCCATTCCAAATTAACGAATCATCTCCTCACTTCTCTCTGAAACTAGAGAGAGAGAGATAAAAAAAACTTGACACAAGAATAGATCATGCTCTCATCACAGACAACTGTTGTACATTGTCCGTGCGCACCGTTTGGTATCTCCGTGACACACGTTCGTGAGAGTCCCCAAGTGGTAGTGGTAATAGCAATACCACCCCGGCGCGGCCACTCAGCCGTGTCACACAGTTCGTGGAATGAAAGACCTCCCCGGGCATTACGACCTCGTCACGCCACTGGATTATGATGTGCAGAGGATTGAAGGGGTTCGATACAAATCGACTGGAATAATGGATCGATCATTGGCATCATAAAAAAAAAAAAATGTTGGAGGGCAAGGCAAAGAGCGTGAGGGTCTCGATTGACTGATCCTTCGCTCCGATTTTTTTATATTTTTTTTATTATTAGTCGTGTAATTTCTAAAGTCTTGATCAGTGGGTTTAAATCATGGTGGGGTGAAATGGGAAAAGGGGTGTGTGTTTCTCCACGGGACAATTTATCAGTGCGGCTACTTGCACCGGTGATCACTTACAGCACTAAACGTCCAACTTGTCCAGTCTGGTGTGCACCGAGATGATTTTTTCATGAATATTTATTCTCTCTAGCTCTACGTAGATTCGGGTACCACTCTCTTTAAGCTACATAAAACCTTCCTTGTTCCAAACCCATTAGTATAAATATGCGGATAGTCAGGACGGATAGTAAGACACTGTGATTTTTTTTATCAACTTCTGGCTTAGGGGGCGGCCAGACTGGAGCGCGCGCGCTTGAAAGAAGAACTGGTTCTATTTTTTCAAGCGCGCGCGCTCGACCCGGTACAGTCTAGTTTACGCGCGCTAGGCAATATTATTGTATGTTGGTTCATTGAGTGTTAGGAAAACTTTTCAATTTGACATTTTTATTAATATCGACAGGCTTAGCACACTTGCTACTAACGGCCTAATTTAATTGGTAAGATCATAAACCATACATATATATATGAAATGAAAAAGTATATGTATATATATATATATATATATATATATATATAAAACTAACATGTTAAAATACTTCAATATTATCAAAGTAGGCCTTTACAAATAATAATTACCATTATTGTGGAGAGAGGCTGAGAAAACCACAACAGTAAATCACTTGTTAAAACCCCCTCAGTTCACTCAGCCAAGATTCGGAGTCTCCTCGTCAACAACTATCGAGAGCTATCTGCTAATCACGCGCTCGCTCGCGCGCTCGCCAGTCTGGCCGAACCTTAAGGCGGATGCACTTCCTTCTAGCTCTCTTCCTAGCTTTCCACCCTGTGTTGAATGAAACACACTAAAAAAAACACTAAGTGAATTCTACAATTAATCTTAAACGGACTCTGGTAAAAAGGAGTGGCGATTTTCTCAAAAACAATACTAGGCCTACCCTATTTAAGTTTAGCTTCACGGATAGTTTAGGACGCTATGTTATACCCGAAACACATAGGTAAAGTTTTCGTACTTTATTAATTAAAGAAACTTATACTAAAACAATGGAGGCAGCTATGTCGAAGTAACCAGAGAGGTATCTATTACGAACTATATAATTATAATTTACATTCACACGATTGTTTTTTTCACCCGTGTTTCGGGAGTATACGAGCGTAGCACGGTAGTGACAGCTAGGACAAGCTACTCTGTATCCATTCACCAAACCGTATGGTCTGCAAGACCACATGTTACTTTTGGCAGTCAAAACTTTCACCAAAAACAATTAGGTAATATTTTGAAAATTGAAGAATGACACCTGGACACGGGAATCGAACCCGGGACCTCTGGCTTAGTACGCCAATGCTCTAACCACTGAGCTATCCAGGATTCGTCCCGTGCCCAGGGTCATTCTTCACTCATATTTTAAGGCTGAGTCTATGATGGACTTAGTTAATAAGTTAATAGTTATGTTTTTCTTTTACATGATTTGAAAAACGAACTTATAACCGTTTGGATGTTTCTCGTTGTGGAATTGGCATCTCTGGTTCACTTACTAATAATTTTCGAACGAAAGCTTCTAAAAGGCTGCGTTCTTTCCATAAATTAAGATGATGAACAAGCCTAAACAAGGGTGTTTGATGACGCGCTACAAACCGTCCTCGGTTCTGTTCATGCGCTCTCTACAAAATAAAAACGTTTTATTTTGAAACTAATATTTAGTATGGCTCTTTTTCTAAGCTATAAAACATTTATTTATTTTGGTGAATAGTTATAAAAAGACTTGAAGTGTGAATATAATACTTTTTAAATTTACTATAATAGTATATAATTTTATACGAACGCAAAACAAAAAAATTAATAATTTTATTAATATATTTTGTTATTTCAATAGATTACTAAATTATTATTAGCACCGCGTCTTACTACCCGTTCGGGTTATACGCACTTACGCTAATGTGTAATTGTAGGGTGATTGTGAGATGAAATGGAGGACCTACAGTTTAACGTGGAATCCGAACCACGGTGGAGGCCTGGCATTCCACACATTCACAAGTTGGGATTAATACACATCTTGT
Organism: Timema podura; assembly: GCA_033556935.1. Classification (NCBI taxonomy): domain Eukaryota; kingdom Metazoa; phylum Arthropoda; class Insecta; order Phasmatodea; family Timematidae; genus Timema; species Timema podura. The sequence goes on from JAVRXN010000008.1 coordinate 12,962,385, forward strand.
CAGAGGTGAAGGAAGGGTTTGGTAATCAGATAAATCTGTGCCGATACCAAGGATTGAACCCCGGACCCTCAGCACAGAAGTCTGACACCTTACCCCTAGACCACCAGGTCACCAATAGATTACTAAAACGCCAATTACACACCAACCCCTAGCTGTCAACACATCTCCCACCGTAGATAGGGTATAGTCAAGTTGGCCAACATGGTTGATACGCACTTGGAAAACGGAAAAGTCGGGGAATTTTGAAACACATGAAAAAGTCAGGGAGAAGGAAGGGCCATTCTACTAAAATCATTGGAATTTTCATATAAATTTGCGATGATTTGTAAAATATGAAGAATCATAATCAATACCTCCGGTCAACTGCACCTATGTTATTGATTATTAAGACCATTTTTACAAAACGCGTTCTACAAGCTCAACATGTCGAGTATTATATCAAATAACGTGAGAGTGATAGATATTTTATTTGTAGGTTTATAATATAAAAGACTAGTAAAACACATTACTTTGGCTAACACACGGAAAAGTAAAAATATTTCAAAATGTAAAAAGCATATAAACAAACCCTTCACCAACGAAAATATAATGCAAGAATATATTTTGAAACAATCCGGGATATTTTTTGATTAATGAATAGATCTAAAACTACATTTAGTTAAAACCAATTTCCTTGAACATTTTTACAAAAAAAAATATATTTTTTATTTATTTAAAATACGAGAAAATAACTTTTTTTCAAGAATTGCGTCTTACTACCAGTTCGAACTACACGCCAAAGTCACTGTTCAATTTACCATTGTACTACTATCTCTTATTGCGCATGCGTCCGTGTATATTGACATCGCTGAAGGCTGTAGGGTCCTAAGCTTTGTTTTCACAAGGATTAGGGGCGGTATGCAAGAACGTTATTGAATGCTTAGTGGACCGATAGTATGGTCCCGAGCACACCATTACTCCACCTTTTAACCTATGATGACGCAAGCAAACCCACGCTAGTGTCCACTTAGTATCCAACTAGTCAAGTTCTTGCATACGGCCCTAGGCCTATGTTCGAGTTTTCATGATTACTCCTAGTTTTGCTAATAGCCACCACGATAGCTGTTCGTTCCGTCGGTAGTATTCAACTTGTACTGAATTCAGTATTGAAATATCCCTCATGTTTACGGGGAATTAGAAATAACCGCAAGACGGAGACCATATTCTTCGTTTAAGATTCTCAAAATGTAACCAGATGAAACCACCGATAGATGGCAGGACCGACAGCCCCCCTTTCCCCGCACCAAATGCGATTTTCTTGTCCCCGAATCACATAAAACACTGGTTCCCTTTCAAATTTTATTGCCACTTAACATCGTTGTTAACCTAAGAAAGGATTTCAAAAGACATACATTGTTTATGTTTCTCTTTTTTTAAAAGAAATACCTCTAAGCTTAATGGCGGTGCACAGTAATATATAAACCAAGGGTGACCAAACTTAATGTGCCATCAATCTATTTATTGTTTATTAAACTCAGCACGCTGCTTCAGCACATAAGCTTCATTTTCACACCTCGTTTATTTGAAAATTAGTTTGAAACTGATTTTAAAAACTGACAACAATACAATATTATACTGTTTATAAAATTACATCCTAGTCTTTAAATTAAAAGAGATTATAGAGTGTAAATTAACACTATTCCAAACACTTCTGCCCACTCACTTTTCCTTATTTTAATCTAAATACCAGATTATTTTAGTATTATTATTATTATTATTATTATTAGCACCACGTCTTACTACCCGTTCGGGTTATACGCACTTACGCTAATGTGTAATGGTAGGGTGATTGTGAGATGAAATGGAGGACCTACAGTTTAACGTGGGATCCGAACCACGGTGGAGGCTTGGCATTCCTCACATTCACAAGTTGTGATTAATACACATCTTGTCAGAGGTGAAGGAAGGGTTTGGCAATCAGATAAATCTGTGCCGGGACCGAGGATTGAACCCCGGACCCCTGGCACAGAAGTCCGACACCTTACCCCTAGACCACCAGGTCACCTTATTATTTTAGTAATGATGTTACGTTGGCCCTGAATTGAACCATGAACTCGTGTGTTGGCTTCCCTTTATACAATCTATTCTGACCAAACTTTTTAAGAGGATGTCCTCTAGCGGGATCGCCTTGTTTGATAATCTTTAAGAGCTATCCATAACGGTGGCCGAGTGGGCTAAGACGTTAGACGTGCATTGTACTTTATCTTCTTTGCCGGAGAGGTTGGGGCTTGAAACCCTGCAGGGTTCACTGCTTCCCCACCTTCCAAGACACCTCCTTTTTCCTGTCCCTTGATAAATAATATATCGTATAATAAACACTTGAAACTAATGTCTTATAATAAGATGTTTCAAAAAAGTTATTTAATCTAGTTTCCGGCTCTGAACGCTGTTTATAGTGTCACCAGATTCTTTGGGGCGTTTATTTCTTCATGCTCCAGCAACCCATCTTTGGGCACGTGGATGAAGATGGTTGGGGCTTTGGTTTTGGTTGGTTGTGTTTGGCATGCTCGTGATGAGGCATATCTGAATTCAAATCCCAGAACGAGTGTCTTGGAAATGTTTTTCTAAATAGTTTCTCATTATTCCACTACTCAAATCCATGTACACTTCCTCAGATTTTACATTCCTAAACCTTGTGCCATTTGTGTGAATATGCAAATTTAACTCACTCAATTTAACCACTTACATTCAAACTGTGCATATTACAGAAATAGAACTTTTCTTCCATCATAAAGCTAAACTAGTCCTACCAAGGCGAAAAATTACCTAAATCAACGTTCTTGCTCGCCTAAAACACAGCGTTTTGTGAATTGTGTGCAAATATACATTTAAATACCTTTTTTTTAGAGACCTCTCCACTTTATCACATCCAAACCATGTCATACAATTTTTTTTATTTTTTTTTATTTAGCACCGCGTCTTACTACCCGTTCGGTTTATACGCTTAAGTCCTAGTTACACTAATGGATTAGGAATTGGGGAAGGTTGAATTTAGAGGAAGTGAACCTGCATTTGCGTGGAGGGAGAGTGGAAAACCATTTAGGAAAAACCACCCCCAGTTCACCCGACCGAGATTCGAACCTCGGTCTCCCCGTCCTCGATGGTCTGGCTCAACACGACTGGCGCGTTAGCCAACTACGCCACCGAGGCGGGTCATGTCATACAATTACCTACCCACTTAAACTATATATAATATTATTATCTTAACAATATGCTAACATGTTTTAAAAATATGGGTAGGGGAAATCAGTTAAAAAGAGATGCCTTCTATGAAGGTGCCTTTTGGCTGGGGTAATATTTTCTACCACAAAAGATAAATATTTGGGTTATTGGGAGCAAATTTCTCTATTTAATCTTCTTCTCTACCTTTAGGTAGTACCATAAAAATGTATTACTTTATAGATATTCTAATAGATAGAGATATTATGTTCCAAACACAATACAATACATGGTTTTAAAAACTTATTTTGGAAACCTCCATGTGAATGAAGCTTTTTGACAAAGCCTTTTATTGTTTTTATTTAGCGAACAAAACTAGTGTGCTAGGACATTTTTTTATTTATCAGGAATACTTTTAGCCTACGCTCATTAATTGCTGATAAATTCATCTAACTAAACAGCTTTATCTTTGTCCTGTAGGTTATATAAATATAACTTTCGAATTAAACTAACAAATAATAAATCAATTGAACTAGAACGCGGCATTTTGGGCATCCTCGATTTATAAAAACAAACTCAAACAAAAGTTGTCTCTCTCCTTAATTTCAAGAAGTACGACCTCGCTTGTCAACTCGGAAACAAACCTGCTTTGGAAAACCTCTTTGGAAAAGTCTTTGTTGCAGTTAAGGCTATTTCCACTAGCAAAAAAAAACTTCTTTTTCAAGAGTTTTGTTAGGTCTAGTGTTTTCAAAAAAACTATTTTGATCGATTTATTTCTAGTAACTTAGTGATATGGTTGATTTATTAGATTTCAATATTAAATGCATCCGTATTAGGACGAACAGTTTTAATTAACCAAATTTAAAATTATGTTTAACAAACCACTTATACTACCTATCCATCACCAGCATTCTAGTAATTTAAGAGTCAAATGGCTTATATTATATGATCACCAATGGAGATTTTTAGTTAACATTAACGGTTTAAGCTATCTAAAGCACGATTTAAGTATAATTAATTAGGTGTGGTAGCCAAGAATCAAACTTGACAGTTTACTTTTATATAATTAACCCAAAACATAGCTTTATAGTTTATTTTTCATTAACTTTTGGCACCAATTAAAGTAAAATCCATTGATTTCCTGTCATATTTCAAAGCTTAATTTAAACAACACTGATAAACTTTGTTTGGTCAAAAGGTTGTTTTAAAATTTAGTCTGGATTCTTATTATTTTGCTTACGCTTTAGGGTCTACGTGTGTGTGTGTATGTGTGTGTATGTGTGTGTATATATATATATATATATATATATATATATATATATATATATACATATAATAAATGGAACACGTCTATATATATACGTGTTCCATTTATTAAACTAAAGAAAAAAAATTACAATAATTTGCTTTATTTTCTTTCTAAGAAATTTTATTTGGTTGCTTTTCACCCCAAATATAGTTATTAATCATTCTTACAGCTTAGTCAGCTTAAATCTAGTACCTAGTATGGTAACCCTTGTTTTTTATCAACATTGCAAGCCTATTAGTCATTCTTCTAAGTTGATGCAACTCCTTCTGATGTCAATGTAATCATACCACACATCGTTCAGTTGTTCAATGAGCTGGTCTCTAGTTGTGGACCTGAATTGTTGCAATCTTTTCTTTACCATTGCCCATACATTCTCTATAGGATTCATATCCGGACTGTTTCCTGGCCATGGTAACACGCTTTGCTCCTTCTTCTCCAAGAATGTGGTCACCTTTTTTTCGTCTTATGGCATGGTGCCCCATCGTGCATAAGCACAAATGGTTTATTTTTGAACCATTTCTCTGTTTGAGAAAAGAGATGATCTTTTAGAACCTTTATGTACTGATTCAGTCTTATTGCTCTTTCGACTACATAAAGATTACCAGTCCCCCATACAGACATCATCCCCCAAACCATTACGGATGTTGGGTGTTTCACAGTTTGTTGGATGCACTCAGGTTTTAACGTTTCATCAGATCTACGTTGAACATATTGAGCACACTCCTGTGAAACTTGGAATATTGACTCATCAGTAAAGACAACCTGACAAAAAAACACTCATTAAATGCAGTATAGTATTTATAGAAGCAGTGAGATTCGTCACTTTTTGACAACTCTTTTAAAAAAACTAAATTAGTTAATAGGCCTGTTACATGCCTATGTTACGTATTGGGTCAAGCTGTTTGATAATTCTTTTCTAAACTAGCTTATTTGCTTACTTTTACTTGATTATAACAAATTAATACACCCACCTTCTGCAAATCAATTGCGGTCCAATGTTTAAGTCTATTTTCCCATTCCAAGCGCTTTTGAGCCATCGCAGGTGTTATCTTGGCTTTCTTCCTTGGACGTCGTGCAGACAACCCTTCCTTTACAAGAGCTTTCCTTACAGTTACAGGGGAAACTTCATTTCCATAATCATACATTTTCCTACTCAAGTCTTTACTTGTAGCTCTCCTGTTTCAAAGTGCTGTATTTTTCAATTTTCTTAAAGCTCTGTCACTTAATTTCCTTTTCTTTCCACATTTCCTACTCGTTTCTGTTGGTAAACTTCCCCTTTTTGCCCGCATCTTATCTGCTACCCGCCCGGACCACAAACATTTAATCACGATAGTGGGATATAGAGGAGGAAGGTTGTGAGTAGCCTACATAGAGGATACAAACCCACATTTGCGTAGGAGAGAGGGTGGGAAACACGTTTTAATAATAAAAAAACACCCTCAGCACACATGGCTGTTATTGAAGCCACGACCTCCCTACCAATGGCAAACCTCACTAAATAAGCCTTACTTAATAGTCCGTGTGTCCAATGATGCGGGTAAATTATACATTAAAAATACCATCTGTGTACGGGAATCAAACCAGGTAACTTAAGTTTCTACATATGAGCAATCTTGGTTTTGTTTGAGTTTAATAATTTAAGCATAGTACCCTCTTTATAAATAAAAACGGTATTGGTGCAGAAAATAATGATCTCTCGATTTAGGGTTGAATAAAAGTCCCTCCGCTGTAGCACTAGACATGCAATACTCACTCTATCGGCAAAATTGTCACATAATATTTACAAACACAACATACACTAAACATAGATAGCGACTGCTGAAAGTTCTGACCACCGTTTGGCTGGCACACAAACTGTGGAAAAACAAGAGCAGAAACGTCATAAAGCGATGAGCTCTAAATTACACCAGATTTCAGCCTCATCGGCGTTGTCTGCTCGGCGCGACTTGAAATAACTTCAGCTTTCCTTTTTCTGCGTGACAACATCACTTTGGGAGACCGAATCAAATTAGTTTTCAAATACCTATACAATATTGAGAAATTATTTTAAATAACTCTTTAAACGGAATGTTCTGTTTTGATCCTTTTCACTACACAACACAATAATGTGGAGACATTCAGCGTGATACTCGTATTAATCTTAAAAATATGTTTATCCATTATAAAATAAAAAATAAGTCATTATCAGCTGTTTATAGCTTGTGTTACTGACGATCTCATATTAGATCATCATAGACTGCCCTAAAATAATGAAGGTACAGGATGGATGTCAACATCGCTTGTAAGCTTTTATTTCTTACCAGAATCCTACCCTATGGTTGTGTTTAGGTAGGATAAAAGACCTTCTAGAAGGAAATTTCTACTTCCGTTTTAAATAGCTGTTTATCATTCATTGGTAGATCATTGCCGGGATTATTGAAAATTCTCTGGTTCGATTCTTGTCTACAAATGTCATTTTTCAATGCATATTTACAAAATATTTGTATACGGCACATAATCCTTACTAAATATTAATTTCATTATGTCCACTAAATAAATTTATCCAAACAATTTTTTAATAGGAATTATAGTAATTTATTAGACCCTCGTTACAAGAACCTTTTAGGCCTTTTATACGACAATATATAAATATAGAAAATACAGCCTTGACTGAATTTAATTATATTCACCACACAGCCATAAACATCGATAGCAACCAAGGAAAAAACGTCAAAAGATTGTTTGGCCTATGAAAACATTAAGGTAGCATTATCAGGGTTGATATGCACCTGGAAATGTCAGGTAAATATTAGAAATTAAGTAGAATTTTCAGATATTTTTTCAATACGGACATAAGCCATTGTAAGCTATTATTTCTATCTCCAACCCGTACGATTTTGCAAAGAGCTCTAACACAGTTGTCTTTAATAATAGGAGGAAAATATTTAGTATAATTATATTTTATGTTTATAGTTTTACAGGTAAAATACACAGAAAATATGTAATATTTTGGCTCAAAAGTCTGGAAGTTTAAAAACCTAGAAATCCTGATTTAGAACTTTAAGTTAATATTTTTCCTATGACGATCTTTCTCTTGTAGTTATTTGCGCTTATTAAACCTTCATTTCATATGGGGAAACACATACACATTATTTTTGGAGAGTGGTGAGAAATAGATGGGGCTCAAAAGAAAATGACAGTAATCGGCACTTTCACCGGCCACTACTCAAAATGAACCCCCAATATTTTTATTAAGAAGGTCAGTAGTGTGGATCTGAATAGAATAAAGAATACCACAAAAAAGAAGTTGCGTCAAAAGATAGGATTTTTTTTTTACTCGCTCTGATACCTTCTTTTATTTCGGTTCTCATGTGTTTTATGAATGTGAAGATGATGATACAGGCCTACTCGTAATTTACGTCACTCGATTATAGCATGGATGTTATTATAACAGGGTTCTCGATGTCCTAAAAATGTGGTTGAGGTCTCTAAAAAAATATATAGGACTTTATAATAATAATAATAATATCTAGCACCGCGTCTTACTACCCGTTCGGGCTATACGCTTAAGTACTAATTACGCTAATGGATTAGGAATCGGGAGGGTTGAATTTAGAGGAAGTGAACCCGAATTTTCGTGGAGGAAGAGTGGAAAACCATTTAGGAAAAACCCCCCTCAGTTCACCCGACCGAGATTTGAACCTCGATCTCCCCGTCCTCGGCGGTCTAGCTCAACATGACTAGCGTGTTAGCCAACTACGCCACCGAGGCGGGCTTATAGAACTTTACATTTTACAAAATTCATTAGACGCTTGAACTGTCGCGAGTTTTTGCTATAAAACCCTGTGATTTGGATAAGCAATAAAATCGACTTGGACGATTTTTCGCCTCGGGTACGAAGCCTAGTAAACTAGAATCGTGAAGCAAAAAAGGTTTGTAGGAGATGTATTTTTTTTTATCAAAAGATTTTCTTTGTTCTTTTTTTTAGGAATTAATTTAGTTTAAATTGTAATCGGGTATATATAGGAAGCCGCTGTGTTACGCGATCTTATGTTCACACGCAACTAACACGTAAATGAGAAAATTATGGGTGGGATGGGGCCCACCACATTTCTGTATACTCTGTTTAAAAAAACCTGAGCTAGTGCTATTCATAGCTAAACCTAAGCTAACGGTCATAATTTTGTTTTCCCGCTGCGACCTACTACCCAACCAGGCTGTACGCATTTAAACCACGCTGATGGATTAGAGATTATAAGGATGGATATAACTTTAGAACATATGTACCCGTATTTGAGTGGAGCCAGTGTGGAAAACAATTTCAGTGCACCTGACAGGGATTCTAACCCCAACCTCGTAGCGGTAAACTAGACTAAACGAGCTTGACATACAGTCTACATACCCACCGATACGGGTTGGCTGCATATTAGGGTTACTAGTGCGTTTTAAAAATAAGGCCATAGTCATCTTAGTTTGTTTTTATATCACAGCGTCTTACTTAATACATGTTCAGGTTATACGCATGTATGATGATAATTACTCTAATGGAGTAGAGATGAGAAAGGAAGTATTTTAGAGGTAATCTACCCGCATTTGCATGGAAAGAGAGTGGGAAACTATTGAGGAAAACCACCCTCATTGGATCCGACCGGGATTCAAACCCTGATCCCCCCTTCTTTATCAGGTCACTCTAACGCTATAGTGGCTACTTAAAGCGTTCGGCCACTGAAGCGGGTAGCGGCTTAATTAAACGAGTAGTTTTGATAAAGTGCACTTGTATCAACCCGAACAGGGATTGGAAACCCACCCTCTCGTGTATCCGGTCGGGATTATGAACCCGACCTCTTCATCTAAAGTATTTCGGTCAAGCGTGTGCTTGACGCCTTAAACTGCGTTACTACTTGTACGAGTTTCACATATTTGATTGATTAACAATATTCATTCCGGCGATACCGATATATTTTTGATTTGGCTCGAGGCTGGTGCTCGAACCCATGACAGGTTTACTAGGGGGTACCTCCCCTCCCCTACCCTCACCACCTTTCCCAATTAGTGTTACTAATCCGCATGCATTGGTGGGCTCATTGGCAAAACGTCAAACTCGTCTAGGTTAGTCTACTGGTGGTGAAGGTTTGAATCCCGGCTGGTTGTAGTAAGATTTTTATTTTCATAAATGCTTTCCCATTTTTACTTCAAGCACACGCGGGTAAATTCTCTCTAAATTCTCTCTAATTTATATTTACTTCTTAAATTAAGTCGTCAAACGAGCCTCGCTTTAGATTTGCTAATTTTTTCCTTCTTCTTTCGATGCGTCTTATATACATTCGCATAATATTAATTGCACTAAAATTGGATAGGAAAAAGGGTGGGTTTCCATCCCTGTTCGGGTTGATACAAGTGCACTTTTATCAAAACTACTCGTTTAATTAAGCCGCTACACGCTTCAGTGGCTCGAACGCTTTAAGTAGCCACTCCGCGTTAGAGTGAGCGCAGATTGACTTTTGATACGGGTTTCTACTTTTTTATTTCTCTATATTTTATTCAAACAGAGTGTAACTCCCCATGTCTTGAGAATTGGGGAATATCCTGAGAAAATGCTTAAGGGCACACTTCTCATTGCATGTACCCGCAATCTAGTTCTCATGTGTTTGGATCAGTATTTCTAGTTCACATTGAATGTTTCAGTATACTTTTTTTTTAGTGTTTATATAAGTTATTCCAACTTTTTTTCCATACTTTTCAAGGTTATAAAATAGTCTACTAGTGCTACAACACATTAATTTTGGGTCATATTGTACAAACTATAACAAACATAAATCTTAAACTATTTTTTCGACATAATTAATATTTTGTTAATTTATAAATATGACCCCCTCCCCCCCCCTTTGCTTACGTAAGATTTGGTCAACTTTATTTTAACTTGTTCACAGGAATAACAATTCTTTTTATCATGCAATTTTGCCTATAGCCTAAACAGTAGTATGACGTGATGATAAAAAATATATTAAAATTTCATGCAATTATAAATTGCTGGTAATTATTAACATGGAGGTGTAAAATTAATATTTTTAAATAATTGACCATGATTAACACTGGTATACAATGAATTTATATTTATAATAAAAAACTAAAAACTTATTTAATCATTGATAATTTACTTTTAATTTGGGATATAAAAAAAAAGTAGTATTAGTGAATACATGCATATTATATTTATGTAAAAAACCTAAGGCCTAAACTTTATTTAATTTGATGACCAAGGTCACATTAATATGTTTCTATTTGGGGGTAGGGGGGGGGGGCAAGGTACTCAACTTTGGCTCACTTCTATAGTTTTCTCCACACTTCTTCCTTGTTTAGCCACTCAGCATCTTCATTGCTGGCTGTCCGAAGTCCAAGCGGCTTGCAATGCGCCCTCCCTCAATTTTGACCGTCTTTCTCTGTCTTACGTAACATTGTTCTGATCCCCCTACCCCTTGTCAGCAAAAATAAGCAAAGCTCGAACCCCCTCCCCCCTTAAGGTGTTTACGCTATACTTGAACACCCCTTGACATAAAAAAAACGCATTAAAATTAAAATTAAACGGATCTATAGACACAAAGCTAAAATCACGTTTTAGAGCTAGTACATTGTTTTCAAATGTCTTGAAAAGGTGTTTTTAAATATATTCGACCGTGAGAGATACAATGTGTAGTTCGGTCGCCGCATTTGTAGACTTTTAGCCACCCTGTGGGAACATTACGTTGTCTAGGGTACACATTGGAGGTTGTATACACGTCATACCCGTAATGAGATGAAGTGATTATGAAGGTGTGAAGCCGGTGGAAATCTTAAACCTAATTAACCGGACCATGATGACAATAGGAACAGTTACCCTATCTGGAATAATACCTATGTTACCACGGGAATCGAACGCGGGACATGTAGATCAGTATCCGGGGTTGTTGACCACTAGGCCAAGAGGCCAGCCTTTAAATATTAAATGACTACGCATAAGTGTTTGGAAGTGTTACCTAATAATAAAACAAACTACTATGGCCTAATTATAAACCAAACGTTAATTTCAATAAAATAGGAATAATCGAGTTTTCTAATACAATTTTTTAAATATTTTATTATATTACATAATTAAATAATTGAACTATTTTAACATCATTTAATAGATATAGCCCACATCAATGGTTAAGCTTTTTTATGTTATCAAGCTCTCAACCTAATAGATTCCGGTACACCTAGGGGTGGATTCCCACATGTGATATAATAATTATCCCGTGTATTTTCCCACCCCATCTCCAAACTAATGTGGATGTATTTCCGAAGCTGCTCTTAGATTAAGTCATTACTCTTCAATAATATTATTGGAGAGTGAAACATTATTTAGAAAAAAAATACACCCTCAGTGCACCCAATCGTGATCGAACCCTAATATTCCCGTGAGAGTAGCACCCTAGACCACGCGACCACCAAAGCTGGTTCAGTCCGTATTTGTTAAGCAATCAGTTTTTAACTAATTATATTTGTTCAAACAACACTTCATAGATATGGTGATTATTTCTTAGTGGTAATTAACTTAACGTGCTCTCTCAACACATACAGTAGCCCCATGGCTTCTTTGCTGCTGACTGACAGCTCACAGCTCACAGCTGACGGTTTTGAAAAGTTACCAGACCAAATTATGTATACCTACGCCGAACCATATGATCTGCAAAAAACCTGTTTTAGCTACTGTCACTTTGACTCGGGTCACTGTATTCAGTCAGCACCAAAGAAGCCATGGGGCTACTATAGTTAAGAATATGTAGGGAAATAAAGAGTAGGTACGATTTGGGTCAAAAGAAACAGCTGCAGAGAATATGTATGAGATTAGTTCTCTCAACTTTGTAACTCATTTACTACTACCATTGTGTAACAGTAAAATTAGAACGCGTCCTCTCCATTCCTAACAAGCGAGGAACCCTAAGGAACCCGCCCTCTCGAACCATTTAATAACGGTACCTTCCTCCGTTGACGCGAGATATAGTTGCAGTCCTTTATTAATTACTAATCTACATATTATTTAAATAATGTTGGCAATCATACCTAGACACGGGATCGAACCCGGTATATTTGACTTGTCGCACCAATGTTTCACCGCTGAGCTATCTAAGACTGGTGAAGACTTTGGGTGATTGATGCCCTTGAGCATGGGTCGAATCCTGGTAACTCGATCATAGAGCATAGCTGATACACTAAGGGAAAAAGTCTCGTATTTGATTCCCGCTTCTAGGTGTGATTTTTCAACTGTATTTGAATATATTTCTGCGGACCGGTTGTTTATCAGCTACCAATGATAATTTCAACCAATTATTTTCACATTAGCTTATGCCTTCTCTTAAGTATGAAATATCCGTACCGGTGGTCACCTATTTAAAAGCGTCATCTCTCTGGTTTGGTTTGAAGGTGACAGGGAAGTCAGGGTTCTAATCCCAGTTGTATTTACCAAGTGTTTTTGTTCTAAATAGGTTTCTATTATCCGTACACGCAAATGAGGATACATTTCCTCTAAATTCAACCTTCCTCATTCTTACCCCGTTAGCGTAGTTAATAAGCGGTTAATCCAAGGTAATAAGCCACGTATCATGGAAAAACGTCAACTTTGAATTGTAACGACCTAAAACTGGGCGCCGGGAAGGGGGGTGGGGGGTCAAAGTGTTTGACGCAACTCTTGCGAAAGTGGCTCTTAGTTTGCTAAATTCAGATCTCGCCCATCATTTAATCACCACGACCCTGATGGATGAGAAGTTCAGTAATTGAAAGTTTAACAACGTGATAGAAACACGAATCCAGAACTTTTGGAGTCAACTAACCTTTATTTTCCCTGCCAGTTTTCCAAGAGATTGTATTTAATATTTTGAAACCTTCCGTGAATACCAGACTTGCGCAAGAATGAAATGGTATATATCAATTACTGTCGTGTAAGTTTATTTATTTTTTAACAAATTAGCTTCATCGGTATGCTCATGACCAGGGCCCAGATTTTGATGACCTCAAAATGACAAAAAACTTAAAAATGACTTAAAAATTATAGTAAAACATTGATAGTATAAAATAATATAGCCTACATATTCAACATGAACGCCTTAAAATTACTAAAAAATTATGCAACCCAAGAAAATTTGTCCTTAAACTTCAAAATGAATTTTATTTTACAAAAAATGACCTATAAAATATTAATTCATACAATGGATCATGAACAGAGTTAATGTACTGTACAGTACTTATGAACGTTGTAAGTGACGAACCAAAAAAAAAGGCGACGTAATAAAAATTCGGGCCTTGGTAATGACTCTCGTTAGTTTGACATGTTTCTTTATAACTAGCGTAAGGTTATGGTTGTTTTTATTGTAACTAATACCATATAGTGTTTCATTTACTTAACCCTCCCTCCTCCTTTGTCAATCCGCTAATGCCACTGTCGGGGACGCTGGTGCTGGCTTTTGCTACCATTGTCGACCTAGATGGTCTTGGGGGTAAAGTGTTCGCCTAGGACCCGATGTTCATGGCTTCAAATCCAACCGAGGTCGACAGATGTTGTCTTGAGTGATAAAAATCCATAGCACAACTTCCTTTGGGGGAGAAGTAAAGGCGTCGGTCCCATGATGATTTTGGCATGTAAAAAAACCCTGGAAGGTATGTGAAAATATATTTCCCGGTAAAATTGGTAGACCCTTTCGCGATCGATTATAGAAATTCGTGTGTGGTGATATAATCAGTCGGTTCAAGCGTGCACGTTAAATACCCCAAAAAAGAATTTGCTGCCGTTGTCGCTGTTTGTTGTGATGGTGTAACATCTAATCCCATAATGATAACGGTACATCCAAACTAAAACAAGTTCCCAACACCCCAAGGATCGCCAACGTTCAAATATTCCCGAATATCCTCTCCTGCGAGTCGCAGTAAACTCTCGGAATAACGATCAGAGGAATGTCTCGCCGGGAGGTCGGTCATGATCGAAACGCGGACATCACGATAACGACCCACACTGTCTTCGTGCGCGTGCGTGTATGCATATCTGCGCACGTGCGTGTGTGTGTACAAGGACCCAACAGGATGGAAACACTCGGAGTCTTTGAGAGACGCGTATGGTTGAAACTTTACACTTATGGAGCCCGCGTCAGTGTGCAAGCCGATAAAGGCACCGCTCTCGTCTTGTCTGGTTTATAAATTGACGGTTAAGTCGAGGTTCGAAACACAAAGGAATGGACAGAGTTGCTAGGAGGAAATGCACCCGCATTGGCGTGTCATAGCGGATGAGAAAATAACATTTAAAAAAACCACCCCAGTGCAGCCGGTCGAGATCAGAACCTCAACGTCATTGACAATCCAAGTGTATACAAACCTGACGCCTTAAACCATGTGGCCATCGATGATAATTGATTTTGTTCTACGGGAAGGTCGAGTATAGGTAGAGGGCCCCTAGTTTTAAAAGATGAGAGAAAACTCGCTAGCGAGACGAGTCGTTTATCAATGATCTCGCTTGCCACAGGCTGATAAAAAACAGTGCTAGTTTTGAAATGTTTCTGTCGTACTGCGAGTTGATGTGTTATGGAATGACGTATCATAACGACTGAGTTTTCAATCTGGCAACACTGTAAAACCAATAACGCTTCAAAAAATTTAGGCAATAGGATTGAAACGCACCATTGTACAAAATAATATGTAAACAAAATAAATCTAAGAGATGGTTTGAATAGCAAAGATATTATTCCTGGATAGTTCAATGGTAGAGCATTGGCGTACAAGCCTAAGGTTCCGGGTTTGATTCCCATATACAGGTGTAATTTTTCAATTTAAAGAATAAAAACTGCTTTCATTCTAAAAAGTGCACCATGAAAAAGATTTTTTTTTTAAGAGTTAAATCTTTCATTCATTTGCAACCAAGATAATTGTGTGGAAAATTGAGGAAATTATCGAAGCATGAACTAAATGTTATCATTCAAACTCAAGCTACTGTAGTTAGGTGATTAAGAGTTTGAGATCCTGAAATAAATCATGGGGCATTAAAAAAATACTAAATAACAAGTATTAATTTATTAATTCTGTTATAGTATCAATACAGTTTTGCTTTTGATTTCGCAACATTTTAAAAAATGAATATGACAGGTAAGCTTATAAAGGGTTCATCATCTCAATAAAGCTCGATAAAATATCTTCTTTATCCTTATTTTTATTCCCTTTCCTTATTTGATATTAGCTTAGTCTTCTACGAAGACATGTTTCGGTGCTAACATACTGTATATGTTACAATATATTCAGGTCTTATTTATAATAAAGATGATATTCTGTTAATTACGTAATATCAGAAAGTTTGTGAAAATTTTGAGGGTTTATATGTAAGCACTTAGTGTGGGAAGATCATGTCATCTTTATCATAAATAAGACCCGAAGACGGTGTCACATACATAATAACACCAAAACATGTCGTCATAGAGACTTAAATCTAATATCAAATGAAGAGAAGGGATGAAAATAAAAAAGATATTTTATCATTTATTATTCCTTACCAAATCAAATATGAACGTATTTTTTTTTAATATATACTTACTTAGTCCATTTTTAAATAGCATAATTTTTTATGTTCTGAAACCCATTAATATTTTGTTAAAATAATCACCACAAACAACATTTTTAAGTTAATGTAATAATAATAATAATAATAATAATATTTAGCACCACGTCTTACTACCCGTTGGGTTATACGCTTAAGTACTAATTACGCTAATGGGTTAGGAATTAGGTGGGATTGAATTTAGAGGAAGTCAAACCGTTTCAGTGGAGAAAGAGTGGGATCAAACCACCATAATAAGGTAAACGCGCCAGCAGGAGAAAGTAGTGTGCTCTTTGTATCATGATCCTACTATAGATAAGGTTCATAACGCGTCAGGTGGAGAAGTAGTGTGTTCTTTGTATCATAATCCTACCATAGATAAGGTTCATAACGCGTCAGGTGGAGAAAGTAGTGTGTTCTTTGTATCATAATCCTACCATAGATAAAGGTTCATAACGCGTCAGGTGGAGAAAGTAGTGTGTTCTTTGTATCATAATCCTACCATAGATAAGGTTCATAACGCGTCTGGTGGAGAAAGTAGTGTGTTCTTTGTATCATAATCCTACCATAGATAAGGTTCATAACGCGTCTGGTGGAGAAAGTAGTGTGTTCTTTGTATCATAATCCTACCATAGATAAGGTTCATAACGCGTCAGTGGAGAAAGTAGTGTGTTCTTTGTATCATAATCCTACCATAGATAAGGTTCATAACGCGTCAGTGGAGAAAGTAGTGTGTTCTTTGTATCATAATCCTACCATAGATAAGGTTCATAACGCGTCAGATGGAGAAAGTAGTGTGTTCTTTGTATCATAATCCTACCATAGATAAGGTTCATAACGCGTCTGGTGGAGAAAGTAGTGTGTCTTTGTATCATAATCCTACCATAGATAAGGTTCATAACGCGTCAGGTGGAGAAAGTAGTGTTTATTTTATTTTAATATGACTATAGATAAGTTCATAAAATAGTGTGAGTGATAAAATAGAGTGAGAAATAAAGACATCTATGGACTATATGCATTTTAACTAAGGAATGAATAATATACATAATGTAGAGGAAACGTCCCCAAATTCATGTGGAGAGAGGTTGGAAAAACTATTCAAGAGAAAGCAACCCCAGTACACCCGACCGGGCATCCACCTCAACCGCCCCTGGCAAACCAGACGAGAAGACGTCCTAGTCCACTTAACCACCAATATGAGTATGTTATTGTATATGAGTATAATGATAATTATCACTATTAACAATACACATATTTCCAAACAAGACCTAAAATAGATTATATGCCGATGAAAACAAACCACAAACAATTATCTTGGACGGGAACTTTTTATTTCATGCTACTTATAATATAATGCATGCAAGTGTACGTTTGTTTTATTTTTATTTCCTTTTTACTATTCGATTGCACGTCGAGGAAAGA
Organism: Timema podura; assembly: GCA_033556935.1. NCBI lineage: Eukaryota > Metazoa > Arthropoda > Insecta > Phasmatodea > Timematidae > Timema > Timema podura. The sequence continues at coordinate 12,979,880 of JAVRXN010000008.1, forward strand.
TTGCTTACGACAGCGATTTTATTGGAACTAATTGCTATTTTAAAACAATCATCTTTGAAAACATAAAAATATCACTGTGCATATCAGACAACAAAGGTGTGTAGCCAACATCACGGCTGTTAGCCTTTTAGCTATGATCCGTGTGAAAAATATGTTATCGAGTGTCTGTCATTGAATATTTAAAACAAAACGTGTTAGTAAGTATCTGTAAAGGTGCTGATCCACCGCAATTTTGTGCGGCACACGTTTGTGTGTGAACAATTGTGCACCACATTGAGCCTCAACTTTTGTGGACATTGATTGTCCACACCGTGAACATTGATTGTCTACATAAAGTTTGGAGCACTGTTCACGAACAATGTGCGTGCACAAAAGTTGCGAATTATTTGTGCTTCACCAAGAATTTAGTATCCACCAGAATTGGATGAGTTTATTCTTTGCTTTTCCCGTCTGTATTACGCTAAAATTATTTCCCGTTTACTCTGTATTTCTGTGCTATCATGGACAAACTTTTCACCTAACTCTTGATTTGCGTCGTGTTCTTTTTTTTATTGCAATTTTTTTGTAATTTGCATCAGATGTATCCCATATTACAGTTCGAATTTTTATTTCTTTTATAAAAAATTAATAATCTTTTCATTGGTCCACTGCATTACAAATATTTAGAAAAATATACTTCAACAAACAAAGACAACGCACACAATGATTCTCGCTGTGCTGGCAGAATCTAAACTGGAGTGCGTGAACAAGATCGTTGTATCCACAAGATTGATGAGTGTGCGCACAATGTTCTTACGATAGTTCCCGCACTTTCTGATTGGGTGCGTGAACACTTTGTGCATGTTTATTAAATAGAATAGGGTGACCTGGTGGTCTAGGGGTAAGGTGTCAGACTTCTGTGCTGAGGGTCCGGGGTTCAATCTTTGGTCCCGGCACAGATTTATCTGATTGTCAAACCCTTCCTTCACCTCTGACAAGATGTGTATTAATCACAACTTGTGAATGTGTGGAATGTCAGACCTCCACCGTGGTTCGGATTCCACGTTAAACTGTAGGTCCTCCATTTTATCTCACAATCACCCTACCATTACACATTAGCGTAAGTGCGTATAACCCGAACGGGTAGTATGATGCGGTGCTAATAATAATAATAATAATTAAATAGAATACACCGGATGGAACCTTTTGTGACACACAGTGCAGCACTGCGGTGGATCAGCAACTAAAATAATTCATTTTTATATTTGGCACGTGGCTGGACCAGAGAGAAACGTGGTGTACCCGGTTTTCCACCGCCTTTCCTGTTACAGAAGTACATTTAGCTACCACCAACAAATTACATTACTTCACTAATTAATTAAATTAAAGAAGAAAAACAACGTTATGTTAAATATGTCATATAAAACCGTTTAATAACTTCATCTAATTTACTGTAAGCCTAGGATTATAATACCCACTTAATCAAACATGTTAAAAAAATAAATGGTACGGCACACCGCACAGACTTTCTCTCTCTTTCTATAAACTCGTAAGATTTCTGAACGGAATAATGTACATTGTATCATCACCACTCCACATAAGAACACGCATAAAATAATATACAATGATATAGAATCAATGAGAAAAGAGGCGCATCTTTGTCCACCTAAGAACATTTCAAACAGTTTAATGTCTTCCACAAGGGTCAACACTTCGTATTAAAATTTCGATTTCTGGTTAAAATTTTAACATTTTAAAAGGTGTTGCAGATCTTCAAGTCATCGCATTGATATTTAATTATTCATTTATACATTTTGACCAATAAAAAATGTAAATATTGACTATTGAGTCTAAAATGGAGATAGATCATTGCTATGCAAACATTTCTCCTAAGAGATTTAAGGAAAAATAACATACTTTTTTTAGATACTTACTTATATTTAATTACTCTATGGCATTGGAGTATTATTGCGTTAAGACTTAAGTAGTATATGTTTACAACTAAAGCTCACAAAATTGTATTAATATATTTGCAAATATCTCAGAAACTGCTGTTTTTATAAAAATATATGTCAAATAAAAGTTTTTTATTTCTAATAGTCCTACAATTTTGCAATGATAAGTTGTTTAGTTTCTCCAATAGTTGTGGAGATACGGAAATTAACGCTTCTGTAATGTACCCTAAAAATCATTTTCATAGGAAAATGAAAATAGCCAGTTTATTTATAATCTTAATCAACGCCTAGATACGAATTTTAATCAAAATCGTTTGAGTAGATTTTGAGAAAACCAAATTTTTCTCTTTTCGCCCTTCAGTAAACTACCCTTAATTTTAAGTTTTTATAGACACACAGAGAGACGGCATTGCAAAGACTATTTTTTAGGGTTCGGGGGGTCATGAGACGTCGACATCCATCAACATTTCAGGTTAGTTTTTTTTTTTTACGGTCGCAATACTTAAACTTTAATGTCCAAAAAGTTAAAAAAATTCATATAATTGCGTATATATTGAAAGTTATTGATTTTATAAAAATATGTTTCGGATAAAATATCTGTATTATAAAATATATATACATATTTGTAATGCTAAGTAATTTCATATCTCAAATAGTTTCGGAGCTATTTAAAAAAATGTTAATTTACGCATCAGACCGGAGCCCTTAAAGCCATTTTGCCGAAATATTGAGGGTAGCCATTTTGTTTGGAATATTTATTAATGTTTATAAAATGAAATTTAATCAAAATCGTTTGAGCCGATTTTGAGAAAATCGACTTTTTCTCTTTTTGCCCTTCAGTAAACTACCCTTAATTTTAAGTTTTAATAGACACACAGACAGACGGCATTGCAAAGACTATTTTTAAGGGTTCGGGGGTCATGAGACGTCGACATCCATCAACATTTCAGGTTAGTTTTTCTTACGGTTGCAATACTTGAGCTTTAATGCCCAAAAAGTTAAAAATATATATATAATTGCGTATATATTGAAAGTTATTGATTTTATAAAAATATGTTTCGAATAAAATATTTGTATTATAAATATATATACATATTTGTAATGCTAAGTAATTTCATATCTCAAATAGTTTCGGAGCTATTATAAAAAATGTTAATTTACGCATCAGACCGGAGCCCTTAAAACGATTTTGCCGAAATATTGAGAGTAGCCATTTTGTTTGGAATATTTATTTATGTTCATAAATGAAATTTAATCAAAATCGTTAGAGCCGATTTTGAGAAAATCGACTTTTTCTCTTTTTGCCCTTCAGTAAACTACCCTTAATTTTAAGTTTTAATAGACACACAGACAGACGGCATTGCAAAGACTATTTTTAAGGGTTCGGGGGGTCATAAGACGTCGACATCCATCAACATTTCAGGTTAGTTTTTCTTACGGTCGCAATACTTAAGCTTTAATGCCCAAAAAGTTAAAAAAATATATATATAATTGCGTATATATTGAAAGTTATTGATTTTATAAAAATATGTTTCGAATAAAATATTTGTATTATAAATATATATACATATTTGTAATGCTAAGTAATTTCATATCTCAAATAGTTTCGGAGCTATTATAAAAAATGTTAATTTACGCATCAGACCGGAGCCCTTAAAACGATTTTGCCGAAATATTGAGAGTAGCCATTTTGTTTGGAATATTTATTTATGTTCATAAATGAAATTTAATCAAAATCGTTAGAGCCGATTTTGAGAAAATCGACTTTTTCTCTTTTTGCCCTTCAGTAAACTACCCTTAATTTTAGGGGTAGATATCCAATTCCAAAAACCCCTCGGGGCAACCCTATGAAAACCCTAGATATCAAGTTTCAGCTCAATCGGTAAAATAGTTTAGGCTCTAGTTGGAGGTACAGACAGACAGACAGACAGACAGACAGACAGACGGAAATTCAAAAACCACTTTTTCGGATTCAGGAAGTCATGAAACGTCAAAATTCATCAAAATCTCGAGTTCGATTTTTTTGACGATCACAATACTTTCTCTACCTGTAAGATAGAGAGAAAGTAAAAAGGTGGAACGTACGAACGCTTAATAACTTTAATTTTTTCAGGTTTAAATGTAATTGTCAACTAAACATGGCTCAACAAGGAACTATACTAACATGCATACATGCTAAGAAAACTGATCTAAGGTAAAGTAGACATTTATGTGACCACCTTCTATATATATTTTGAAGGTCACAAAAAAATAAGTATACCTTGAACTCCAAATAATATTACAGATATCCAACTTTTTTTTTTTACTAGTTCTTTTATCTTATTTAGCACCGCGTCTTACTACCCGTTCGAGTTATATGCTTAAGTATTAATTACACTAATGGATTAGGAATTGGGAAGGTTGAATTTAGAGGAAGTTAACCCGAATTTGCGTGGAGGGAGAGTGGGAAACCATTTAGGAAAAACCACCCCCAGTTCACCCGACCGAGATTCGAACCTCGATCTCCCCGTTCTCGGTGGTCTGGCTCAACACGACTAGCGCGTTAGCCAACTACGCCACCGTATTTACTAGTTCATCAAGATATCGCCATTTAAGCGAATAAGACTGCTGGTTTTTTAGTTAATAACGAATATTTGTCCGCCAGGATCGCTAATGATTTAAACCCAAGTTGATATTTTTCTCTGACGGTCACTAAGCTTCCCCCTTTCTTACTTTCTCTCCTCTCCAAACCAATAGGCGTTATTGAAAGAAAGAATGTTTTTAATATATGGTGACCTTCACTTCCTGGGTCACATTATCGTACTAGTTAGTGTTTTATATACTGTAAGCATGTAATGAAACTAACCTTTAAATTTCAAATAACCATAAAGACCTCTATATTGCTTCTCCTTCAAGCCCTTTGACCCACCAAACGTCAAAATTATCAATAAAATCATAATAGAAAGGGAATTGTGAATATAGAGTAAATATAAATATCATTCAATCTTGGAATTAAACCAGAGGGCTCTAAGCTTGTGCTAGACCATTGAAGCGAATGCGGTTTGAATGTTTTCGTTGTTCATTTGTTTTGTTCCGTGATCGCCCGGGAAGGCCGATGGTTGTTTAATATTCAGGATGGTCTGTTTCCTTGCAGTCGGCCCGACACGAGAGGATGGTGAGGAGGGGGGGGGGGCTTTCAGTGGTGGTGGTAGGTTCCCACGTGCAGCCAGAACTAGCTCCGGGCCGGCAGTTCCCATCCAGACGGCACGAGATCGTTCCATTACATGGTTGTACCAACCAGTGGCTCCTCAGTTGTAGGTTATATTATCTTGTTCCCACGTGCAGCCAGAACTAGCTTCGGGCCGGCAGTTCCCATCCAGACGGCACGAGATCGTTCCATTACATGGTTGTACCAACCAGTGGCTCCTCAGTTGTAGGTTATATTATCTTGTTCCCACGTGCAGCCAGAACTAGCTCCGGGCCGGCAGTTCCCATCCAGACGGCACGAGATCGTTCCATTACATGGTTGTACCAACCAGTGGCTCCTCAGTTGTAGGTTATATTATCTTGTTCCCACGTGCAGCCAGAACTAGCTCCGGGCCGGCAGTTCCCATCCAGACGGCACGAGATCGCTCCATTACATGGTTGTACCAACCAGTGGCTCCTCAGTTGTAGGTTATATTATCTTGTTCTCACGTGCAGCCAGAACTAGCTCCGGGACGGCAGTTCCCATCCAGACGGCACGAGATCGTTCCATCACAGGATTGTGCCAAAATTCACTATTGGTGACCAAAGGGGAAATAATAATAGTACAGCAAAATTGGCGTCAATTTTTCAATATAAAGGGGGGCAAATAGAGGATCAAGAACGATGAGTCTACCTCATGAAGAGGGCAATTTTTTTAGAGGGTGGAGTGGTGAGTAACGAGGGCAAAATGCGTTTATTTCTCTCAGTCGTGGGTTGGATTTGAAACCCATTCTTCCCGTTCATTGTGCATCACATTATTCTTGAAGCAGGTCGCACACCATTTTGAAACAGTGGATGAAAGATAGTAGTGGGTAGACGTAGAACACAAGCTTTCACACCCTTATCACGGCCACCAACTTACAAGAGTGAAATTCCCCCCCTGGTTATTCCCGCCCTCCTCCATCCTTTTCCTAGTCAGCCCCGGAACTACTTTTTTTTTAAATATATATATATATATATATATATATTACCACTGCTAGATATTCACGAGATCAATAATTTAAAAACAAATATGTTCTCTATTCTTAGCGAATCAGCTCCAAGCAACACGATCGTGCAATATGGCCGCCGTCAGCGCGTGCGTGATGAAAATTGGACCGGGGAAATTATCTCGTTGTTGTGAAGGAGCGCGCCAGCCCTTATGGCGTTGGGGAAGTAGGCGTAAAGGCTAGTTCACAATCTTAAGAGGAGAGGTACATTCCATCACATTATAATTTACTATAGTACATTTTGTACTAAACTAATTCATTTGCAAATAAATATGTTACTGTCCATACATATAATAAAACTCTAAGGTATTTCTGTACATTATAATTGTTATGGGGTTTCTAGTTTTTTTGGGGGGAGTATAATTGCTAAGAAGACAAAATACTAAGGAGACAAAATAATCAATTTTTAGAATTTTTGTATGTCTGTCTGTATGTTTATTTGTTGCCAGTAAACTCAAAAAGTACTCATTGATTCGAGATGATTCTTTTTTTATTGTACTCCTTAATTTTTCGAGAACAGGGTAGTTTATATACCTATACTGTACCTATACATTACAAGCTATCTCATCAGCACGCAAAGCAATGTCGAAAAAAAAACCGGGCGTAAGTAGTAAACATAAGTCACGGCTGGTTGGACCGGGTCCAAAGTATGGCACTTGATTCGTACAGTGGATGGAGGTGGAGGGGGGGAGGGGCGAGTTCGTGTTTATTCGGGAATCTTCGCACATCCATAAATCACTGCGCTCGACTATATTTCATTCTTTTCTCCCATTTAATGTTGTGTTGAAAGCGACTGTTTTGCGAATAATATTCTTGCTTATTGTTTGGTACAAAGCCAACAGCATAATTTTATTTGGTGTGACGGGGCGCTCCCTAGAGAAAGGTTCTTAAATAGTAAATTTAAACTGTTGGTTTTGGTGTTCATTGCAACACTGCGTCCATGCACCGCTAGCTTGCTTGCATATGAGTCTTAAATTCAAGTAATTTTCAGCTATTCCGTGGTTTCTGCCTGTAAACTATGTTTATTTAGTTTTGTTCCTTGAATGGTAAGTTGGGGAATAATTTATTTTTTATGTGAGAAAAGCAAATAGAGATAAAATTAAGTCACCGCTGCTCCCTTCCGTTCCCCCTCCTCTCCAATCACCCCTTCACACCGCGTCTTTACTTTACGTCATAGATATTACGTAATAAAGATTCCTATTTTATCACACTAATGAGGGAATAACGAGGAAGGTACACTTGTAGAGGAAATATGCCCGCATTTACGTGGAGACTGAGTGTAAAACCAGCTAGGAACAACCAACTCCAGTACAACCGGCTGAGTTTGGAACCCTGAACTCGCCGTCACCACCAAAACTCAATTTTAATGTCGTTTGAACACTTATAACCCCACTGGCATTTGGTTATTTTATATTAAAGATACCCGCCTCGGTGGCGTAGTTGGCTAACGCGCTAGTCGTGTTGAGCTCGACTGCCGAGGACGAGGAGATCGAGGTTCGAATCTCAATCGGGTGAACTGGGGGGTGGGGTACCTAAACGATTTTCCACTCTCCCTCCACGCAAATGCGGGTTCACTTCCTCTAAATTCAACCTTCCCAATTCCTAATCCATTAGCGTAATTAGTACTTAAGCGTATAACCCGAACGGGTAGTAAGACGCGGTGCTAAATAATAATAGTATATTAAAGATACTATGAAGGCAGATTTATTATTTTTATTATTATTATTATTATTATTATTATTATTATTATTATTATTAATAATAATCCTATATATTTAAACATTATTATTCAAATATAGCTACAAGCTCATCTCGAAAAAAGCCTGCGATTACTCCTTTTAACCTTGACACACGCACATTATTCGCTGGTAAAACGTGATGGGTGATTTGTGACATCTAGACATTGACGGGTTCTTGGGCCTATGATCTACGAAATTGTAGAGATCACCTTGGGATTTTAAAACATCCATTTTATCTGCGCCATACTTGTCAGAAGATAATCCTCTAGATTGATGATTTAAACACAAGAGACGTAATCTTTAAGCCACAAGGAAAGTATGTTTAATCATATACAGAATATCACACGCACCGGCGAGCACGGGAAAAAATTCTTAAATCTCATCTTGACTGGATTGTCGGTGATGAGGAGGCCGAGGTTCTAATCTCGAGTGGTGTATTGAGGTGAACCTTTCCTCAAATAGTATTCATTTTTATATTTGCATTTGAAAAATCACACATAAACACTGGACTCTAAACCAGGGCCCTTGCCTTTATTCACCACTACTCAACCACTGAGCTATCCTGAATTCATCCCGTGTTCAAGGTCATCCATAACTCATAGTTTAAAGCAGAATGTGTTATAGACGTGTGAGATTATTGGCAATTTAGATCTGTCAAAAAGTTATAATTATAGCTTCATTGCTACCCCATTAGTGTATACATGCAAATGGCCCGTATGGGTAGTAAGACTCGAAACAATGACTAATAGGTTCAAAAACCGTACAACTTGCGCCATGGCATCTGACGCCATTTTTTCTTCTTGAAACCAAACTATTACCCTTAATATCTTGACGGTAAAGTAACAAATATTAAAAACTATGATTTTATTTCGTGTGGAAAATTAAACTTTACCCTTCTATTTTTTGGTTGAATTTCCATGTCCTCGTGTTTACACATTTCAATTTGAAAATAGCGTGACACCTTAAGCTTAGTAGTGCGTTTTCCTACCTAGTAAAGAGTCTCTAATTCGATTCCCGGCATTTTAAAGTCGCGTGGCATTATAATCAGTTGGTTCAGAAAGTCCACTTTAGAGAACCATAATACGATATTAAGTTTTTCTAAAAGAAACAGACTAGACGTGAAGCTCATCTAATCTGATTTTCCGGTGATGGATAAGTCGGAGATCAAATTCCGTGCTGAAGATACTGAAGATAGTTTTTCTGAAATGGTTTCCCCCTTTAACCAGCAAATATTGATACATGTGCTATACATTCTACCCTTCCTATTCCTACCCCATTAGTTTAATTATATGCAAATATCCCGGATGAGTAATAAGGCAAGGTGCACACACAATAACATACTCTTGTTTACATGGAAGCCTTTACTTTAGAAGTCAAGGTAATTTCTCATGAGTTTCTCCTTATTTCGAAGATAATGTTTCTTTTAAATAATCATCGCCTGTATTGATTTGTGTTCTAGCCAGGAAAGTGAGGGTATATGAAACATATTTAATAAGCGTGTTGTTTTGTTGCAGATCCCGTTAGAGGGCAGCAGTGGTGCGCCATGGCCCACGCGCCACCACCGCCACCTCCTGGGACTCGCTCCACCGCTGCTCTCCTCGGCCGCCTCTCGCCCATGGTCTGCCCCCTGGCCAAACTGGGGCGGGCGTCCCCATCCATCGACCACCCTCAGGCTTATCACCTCGACCGTGGCTACCAGCTGCGGGCCACCCCTTCCCTTGACCAGGCCTACCAATTGAGGAACTCCCCCTCCATAGAAAATCCCTACCAACTGAGGAACTCCCCTTCCGTGGATCAGGGCTATCACCTTAGAGGGGTGACCTCTGTGGAAACATCCTACCACCACCTCGCCAAGTCATCCCCTTCTCTGGAACAGGGGTATCCCTTGAGGGGCTCCCCGTCGTTGGAGCAAGGCTACCACCTCAGGGGGAGGAACTCTCCTTCCTTGGACTGCGGCTTCCAGCTCCGGAGCTCCCCCGCGCTCAGGAGGGCGTCTTCCCCGACGTTAGACCCTATCCAGTGCTACCACCCGTCAGATCAGACGTACGGAGGTGGGGGGCACCACAAGCTCGTCGGCCGCTCGTCACCGTCGTTAGACCAGGGCTACCACACACTGGTCTCCCCTAGTCCGGGCCCGTCCACGCCGGGGCCGTGGACGGACCCGCACCCCGTACCCCCACCGGCCCCTCCAGTGACGACCTCTGCGTCGCCCTTCAAAGGGAAGAGACTCCACGCGAAGAACTCTCCGTTCGACCGCCTCCCGGATAAGGCGGCGCTCAAGATCTTCGAGTGGCTGGACAGCAGTGACCTGTGCGCGTGCGCGATGGTGTGCCGCCGTTGGGCGCACCTGGCTTGGGAGCCTTTGCTGTGGCGGACGATCCAGCTCAGGGGGGAAGGGGTGTGCGGTGACAGGGCGGTGAGGGGAGTGTTGAGGCGATTGTGCGGTCAGGGTAGGACCGGTGCCTGTCCCAGCGTCGAGCGTGTGTTTTCGGCGATGGTGCCAAACTGACGGACAAGGGTCTGACGCTGCTGGCGAGGAGGTGCCCTGAACTGACGCACCTGCAGCTCCACGGCTGTGCGGCGGTCTCCAACCCCGCGTTATTCGAGCTGGCCACCAAATGCAGCAACCTTCAGCATCTTGACCTCACAGGTCAGTTGTGTAGATACATGGGAGACCCGGCAGGGAATACTCTTTGGGGAGTGCGTCAGCTGTTAGGCTTCATTTTCACAACATGTTTGATTTAAATTTAAAATGAATATGATTTTAATAACCAACAACATATAGATTAGTATGAAATAATACTGTTTGTATAATAACATTGAAACATTTCATTCGAGTCTTAAAAATAATAAAATATTAGGCCTACTAAGATTTAGCATTTTATTAGAATTTTCTTTTCTTAAAATCAATCTGTTTTGCTTGCATTTTATTTCCGTTTACCTTTAGTTATAAATAACTCAAATAAATATGAGTGTTCAATTATTTTATTTTATCATAGATAGTAAACTATAGGTATGGTAAGTCCTATTTAATTAAACACATTGGTGCTGAAATGGCCCTCTGAGGGAATTGTCTACCGGAGCTCTGAGGCTCATTTTTTAAGAAATGGTTTGTTATTTCAAAATAAGTATACCTCGCGCATCGATTAAAGGGAAAGCTGCCAACACGTCCATATTGTATTTAAAATATTATATTTTATGTTTGATAACTTAAACAATAAATGGTACGGAACTACGCACGGACTTTCTCACTCCACTGTTTAAAAATTGATACATTTACTCAAACCTTGTAGTGTTATAATTACATTTTTGACTCCGGATTTAAATCTTATTATTTTCTTTCTAAAGAATTAAAGTTCTCACTGGTATATTTGAAAAAAAAAATCTATATTGGGTCCCTAAGGATCAATACTTCGTATTAAAATTTCGACTACCGGTTAAAATTTTTGACATTTTATCAGGGGTTACCATCTTATGGTTTTCGCATGTTTATTAAATTCTTCATTTATAAATTTAGACCAATAAAAAACGTAAATATTGACTATTGAGTTTAAAATTATGTACAAACATTTACCCTAAGAAGTTAAGAAAAGCATAACATAAACTTTTTGAGATACTTACTTTTCTATTAATTACTCTATGAAATTAGAGAATTATTGCGTTAAAACTTAAGTAATATCTCTGTACGACTAAAGCTCACAAAATTGTATTAATATATTTGCCAATATCTCAGAAACAATTTGTTTTATAAAAATATATTCCAAATAAAGGTTTTTATTTTAATAATACTACAATGTTGCAATGATAAGTTATTTAGTATTTTAAATAGTTTCGGTGATAAGGAATTTTCCACTTCTGTAAAGTACCCTAAACGTTATTTTCATATGAAAATGAAAATAGCCATTTTATTTATAGTATTAATCAACGCCAAGATACAAATTTTAATCAAAATCCGATTTTGAGAAAATGGATTTTTTCTCTTTATTAAACTATTCTAATTTTAGGGTTAAACAGACACACAGATGGCATTGCAAAAACAACTTTTTAGGGTCCGGGGGGTCATTAAACGTCGACATCCATCAACATCTCGGGTTGGATTTTTTTACGGTCGCAATACTTGACCTTTATTGTTCGAAAAGTTAAAAAGTATGTATATTTGCGTTTAGCTTGAAAATTATTGGTTTTATAAAAATATATTTCAAATAAAATATTTGTATTATAAATAGACCTAGGCCCTACATATTTGCAATAATAAGTAATTTCATATCTCAAATATTTTCGAAGATGTGATAAAGAAAATTAGAATATACACATCAGACCAGAACCCTTTGCTGAAAAATTGAGAGTAACCATTTTGTTTATAATATTGATCAATGCTTGGAAATGAAATGTAATAAAAATCGTCATAGGTGATTTTGAGAAAATGTATTTTTTTTTCTTTTCATCCTTAAGTAAACCACCCTTAACTTTAGGGTTAGATATCCAATTCCAAAAACTCCTTGGGGCAACCCTATGAAAACCCTAAATACCAAGTTTTAGCCCGATCGGTAAAATAGTTTAGGCTCTAGTCCAAGGTACAGACAGACGGAAATTCAAAAACAAATTTTTTGGATTCAGGGGGTCATGAAACGTCAACATTTTTTCAAAATCTCGAGTTCGATTTTTTTTGACGATCACAATACTTTCTCTACCTGTAAGATAGCGAGAAAGTAAAAATGAAATTAGCTAATTTTCAACGACGTTTACCGTTAAAGGTCTCGGTTATGATATCAAAGTAAATGACAATAAACATTGATCTAGCCTTCTTCAAACAAAATGATAATTGTTAATAGGATCATTACAGAACATTCTAAGATAGTTGAGGCTTATCTTAGGATTTTTGAATCTTCAAAGCTACCATTCCCATCATCATATAAATGAAATAGAATGTACATTTGTGTGTTTATGTGTAGACAACGTGACTGACTACCTGCGCGGATGACTACAAAGCCAATAGACCTAAAACAAAACCTGAAACGTTGCATATGTACTAAGGGAAAACTGGGGTACAAAAATCGTAACTTTTTTTTACTTCTTTATACAGTACAGGCCTGAAGACTTAAATCACGTAATCGCCGGTTTGAGATTATCCAAATTTGTTCACCATCACTGTGTGCTGTTGAATTTAGTAGTGATTCGTTTTTCATTGAAATTCTTTTCGAAAAAGTAATCTGAACCTTCAAAATGAGGATTTTTTTTAAATACCACTAATATAATCTAGGTACATGCAGCTAGTGTTTAATACAACTAGGATATTTTAGCTTCATAAGGTTTTTTTCGAATCTTGTTCCTTCATATATTCACGCATGCACACATTTTCATTCTATTCTCCTGCTTTATAACCCTGTCGGACAGGTGAAGAATTAATTCGTCCGACATTTCTATTTTCCTTCTTGATTGGCCAATACCTGTGTAATAAACCGGTTATGACATCACCACTTACAAAGTAAATGATCTATTGAGTGTATAATTTTATCGGTCTTTTATAAAATATAATTTCCATGAATAGATCCGCTTGATTATTTTATTGTGTCCATCAAGTAAATTAAAAGGTGTTTCATCTAATTCATTTAGTGTGTCGTTCAGGAAGTTTTAACACATGAATTTTATTCCTACAATTCTAGGCCTACCGTTATGGTTATACCAGATATTGTGTTTGATTTTTTTTAAAAATTCACATTACCTTTTCTTTATTTCCATTTATAGCTTGCACTTTCTAAATACAAATACTTTTATCAACACACCTCTCAAAACTAACTTAACCTAGGACAACACGCCTAATACTATACGCCCAGTACTCAGGTGTTTGTAATTCGGTTGGGTTTCAACACAAAGTTTTCCCCACTCCTCTTACATTCCTTTGAGGGTACATTCACTATGAACTTTACCTTCCTAATCCATACCCAATCTGAGTAGATATACATATAGTCCGGATGGGTAGTAATACTCAAAGTTTTGGTATGCCAATTATGTGTTCACCCGGAACTTTTACCCGACCAAAACGCGCTGAAATACAGGACAATAATTGTATTTACACATGACCTCTGGCACCAATTATCCGTCATACATTCGGGCGATGTTCCATTCCTTTACCCCTCTCTCCTTCACCCTCTCCCTCAAACCTTAGTACTACTTTCCATGTCTTCAATCCCCTATCCAAACCTTTATTCCCCTCTCCATCTCTTTACCCCTTTCCTTCACCTTTCATTCTTTTTACCCGTCTCTTTATTCCCCTCTTTCCCCCCCCCCCCCCTCAGCCCACTCTTCATACATTTACCCTACTCTCCATCTCTTTACACTCTCTTCCCATCTCTGTATCCACTCCCTCGTTCTTTCAACCCTCTTTTCACCACCTACAACTTCTCAATCTTTCCCTAGCCCTAGTATGCTTCAAAATTGAATTCAAGAAGCACAACCAGATAGCTAAATATAAAAAAATAAGTATGATAGAGTGCTTTGAACCTTTCTACCCCCTCCCCCCCCCCCCCCATAAATATCATAGATGTGTGCCTACATGTGTGGTAATAGTTTCTGAATTCTGCATTCAAGCGTTCCATTAGAAAAATACATTATTGAAAGTTCAGCTATAGATGCTGTTTTAGACGGATAAAATAGTTTATTTTAGATATAATAATGTTGAGTTAGTATAAGTGCGTTTACCAAGGTAGTAAACACAAACGCATTCCAAAGAAGTGCATTTATTGCACCAGGTACACTTTCATACCAAATTATATTTTTCCTCCATGGGGGATACATTTCTTGTTAATGTCTAGCTGTAGGTAAGTGAGGCGGAAAATTGATCTTCTAAGACTATGAGAGGTCACTTTCTGTTGTAGAGGTATTTATTAGGTAGTTTTATAAACGGTCTGAATATTATTTTGAGGTCAAGGTATGCCACAATAGGATTCACTTTTATTACATATACGTATGCGCCAATATATGTGTCAGACATGTTTTGCCTTTGGGCCTTTGAGTATTATAGGTTAAAGGTGCTATTAGCTTTAACAAAGGCTAAGAGTCTTCTTCATCGTATACAAAGATGTTGTTATGTTAAGAGTCTTCTTTGCCATCTACAGATCTCCAAGTTAGGTCTCAGTCCTCTTTGCCTTATACAGATCAGTGAGTTAAGTTAAGATACAGCTTTATAATTTACTTTAGGCCAGCCTTTCATGCATTTCAAAATAATTTGTTCCCATTTTAAATTATTTCTACTGTCGTATCCCAACAAAGTCAGGCTCACTTTTGACAAGTCAATTTTATTGTTCCATGTTAGTTCCCTAACTTTGGAACATGATTGAATTTCACTTAAATCGAAACTAATAGGATGATTGGGTTGATATTAAATGACGATTTAAATATGTTTTTAAAATATTACATAATCAAGGACGTAGCTATGGCTCAATCTTTAGGGTGAGGGGCAAAGTAACTTTCTTTTAGCCCTGCGTCTTACTACCCGTTCGGGTTATATACGCTCATGTACTAATTGCGCTAATAGTTTTAGGGTTTAGGAAGTCTATATTTAAATGAGGTGTTCCCGCATTTGCATGGAGAGAGTGTGGAAAACCACTTGGGGGGTATACCTGAGATTCGAACCTCGATCTACCCGTCATCGGCGGTCTAGTCTACTGCGAGAGTAGCGCGTTAGACCACGCAGCCAGCGGAGCGACTAAAGTAACTTCAAAAATGTGGTATGGAAACGTTGTCTCGGGGGTCTTGAATAGAAAGTCTGTGTCATATTATTTGTGACGTCACAGGCCACGGAAATAACCGTCTACAGCTGAACAAACAGGCGCTTACGTGTCATCAGCGCATAACTTACAATATTTCATATACGAGTATACTATTATGATAGGTAATTGCTCACTAACTACATATTTAGTATCTAATTCATGTATATATTGAAAACGTGTATTTTAATTAACTGTAGTATTAGTTGGCATTTTGGGGGAATGGGGTTCATACCCCAGATCTCAGCTTGCCATGGTTTACATTTCATGAACTCGTTTTTGCACACAGGTTTTACTTATTGTTGATAATATTTTATATTCGTTTTAAGTCTCGAGTGCTGTGTCATCCATTAACTGTCAATAAATTACTGACCAAGAACTTTTTTTATGGAAGTATAAGTTATGCTTAGTAATGTTTAGGAGTTGTTTGCGTTGTTGGTTCTGAAGAGTAGTCTACATGTCTACTTGCTACATGTTATCAATACTTGTAGCGCGTCTGTAAGATATAAAAAGGTTTGGACTTATTAGATTATTACTGTTAGCACCGCGTCTTACTACCCGTTTGGGTTATACGCACTTACGCTAGTGTGTTATGGTAGAGTGATTATGGGATGAAATGGAGGACCTACAGTTTAACGTGGAATCCGAACCACGGTGGAGGCCTGGCATTCCTCAAATTCACAAGTTGTGATTAATACACGTCTTGTCAGAGGTGAAGGAAGGGTTTGGCAATCATATAAATCTGTGCCAGTACCGAGGATTGAACCTTGAACCTCCAGCACAGAAATCTGACACCTTACCCCTAGACCATCAGGTCCCCTAATTTCATTATAATATTGGCTTAGAGAGAAATAAATATTATTTTATACCCACAGTGGTGACCGGGTGTTCCTACAAGAGTTTGGCTCGCATTTTACTTGCTCATGTTGACGGGGTGAATCAGTCTGAATCCCAAGTTAGTTCTTTTTTCCCCACCATGACTTCCCGTCAGGGCTAAACGCATTCTAATCACGCTTTAGGGTAAGGAAGAATAAGCAAGATAGAATTTAAAAGAAATTTAGGCCTACCCGCATTTGTATGGAAGGAGAGTGGAAAGCCATCTAGTAAAAACCTCCCTATTACATCCAGCTGAGATTCTAACCCTAATATTCATGTCGCCGGCAAAATGTACTAGATGAGCCGAATATTTAATCCGCGTTCCCACTGGTGCAGGTCTTGGCTGAGTTGATTGATGGTATGGGGGTCCAAAATGGTTTTATCATTTATCTTACCGCAAATAAGACCTCATATTTTTCTTAACTACCCTTATTATTCATACACACAAATAATTACTTTTAAAAATAAAAATACTTGTCCACCAAACTGATGAAGTTTTAACAGAAAAAACTCGATAACGGGCTGTTGAATATTTTAAAAACTTGTCTGTAATTAGAATAGACGGCTTATTTAAACGTAATGTCTCGGTAAAACTAACTTGACAGACGTACATGGCTAGTGTTTAAATGAAGGTATTATCATAAAGCTAGCGTTGCACCAAATTCTACCTTCATTGCCCCTTCCTTATTGCTATTAAATGTGATTAGGCCAGGTGGGTGGTAAGATGCTGAGTATGTTTATAAAACAAATATTGTTAACTATAGCGTAGCAAAACATATTTGAATTGTTTGAATTATATAATATCGTGGCAATTTATATAGAGGATCGACGAAAAAGGTAGAAATTCCAATGCATTTTTAAAATTGCTTGTGCGGTTTTTTTTCCCCTCACAACTAAACCTAACAAAAACTAAATTCCAGCTGTTACCTCATTTCATTTGGTGTTCAGCCGTTATCTCAATTAATTTGGCGTTCCACTCTTTTATTTTATCATAGTAAGGCCGGCACTTTCTGAACAAAAATTATATATCAGTACACGACTTACACATGAACTTAGCTAAATACCCAATATCCCATTCGTTAATTCAGCACTGTGAAATTGAAAAACCCCTGATTTAATCAATGATAGATTCTTCAGCATTGCCAGAAGTCAAGCCCTGAATAAACCCTTAGCTCGGTAGCCAGACGCGGGGTCTGACATGGACGTCCATTCATTTGCGTTGAATGTGTCTAAAGGGTGGGTGGTCTCAAATTACTCTCTTGTTGTTTCGTCTGAGGAGATAAATTGCCCATGAGTCTCGTAATGAC
Source organism: Timema podura (assembly GCA_033556935.1). Lineage (NCBI taxonomy): Eukaryota > Metazoa > Arthropoda > Insecta > Phasmatodea > Timematidae > Timema > Timema podura. The sequence goes on from JAVRXN010000008.1 coordinate 12,997,716, forward strand.
ACGGTTGCGAATAAAACTCTCTTAGATCCCTTGTGACGCGGTGAGAGATTACCGGCCCCTTTCATCTCTTGACAATCTCTAGAAACGACCTTCAACCCTCTTGTCCTTATATAAGTCTCTCGCTCTCTCTTTCTTTGATGTAATTTAAGATTGAAATAACACAAATAGAAGACATAAAGATATCTTATTTATGTTATTTAGTTATCCGAGGTGTTAAACGTGTTATTTCCTAACCGACCAATATCACACACACAATTTACAAATTAACTTGATTCTAAAACATACATAGCACCCAATTATCTCGGCTGTCAGTAATTCATCACTGTGAAAGGGTGTTTCAACGATTATAGATTTTTACTACGTGCCGGGAATTGAACCCAAGGCCCTTAGCTTGTCAAAACGTCTTAGTTGAAACAATAACCGAAAGAGAAGAAGCCTCTAATAATAATATGATTCGTAGCTAATCTACTAATTTTGAACTTACTTTTTGTTTTCAATAATTATTTTTTTAATTCATTGTGCACTGCGCTATACTACCCGTCTAGACTAGCCACATATAGTTACACTAATGGAGTAGGGATGGGAAATGTTGGATTCTACAGGAAATGTAAACATATTTGAGTGTAAAGTAAGTTTCTTTTTTTAGCGAATGCAATTATGGTTTGTCGACTAGACATTCCTGGTCTTCTACTGGCAGTGGTGGATATATAACCGTCCTCATAGGTCGGCCCACCATGTAGGTGCGGTTACTTCAGCCCGATGAGATGGGGTGAAGTCAGGGGCGGATACAGATCATTTTCATAGGGGGGGAAAAATTATAGCATAGCTACCTACGATGTTAGATTTCTGTTTAAAACCATTTAATAGTTTCTCGTTCATATTTAATCTTACGTATGTTTTAAACCGTGGTCCTCCTCTTAAATTTTTTAAAGTCAGATAGTTTTATGAACTATTTGGGGTGGCCCTCCCTATAAACAGTTTTTTGAAAAATGGTTTACTCTAGAAGCTACAATTTTTCGCTCTTATTATTATTATTATTAGTGGTTTTGGTCATATTTTACAAAAAGATCGGGGGAAATATTGACCCCCAGTCCACTTTGCTAGCTACACTCTTGACCTTGGACAGCATGACTACCGGGTGATTATAATACTATTGCAACTTTGCGTCTAAAAGTTCGTTCAAGAATTTCCCCTAATATCATGGGTTAATTGGATTTTTTCCCCACCTATAATGTTTTTACTTTCTCATTACCTTAAAGGTAGAGAAAGTATTGTAATAGTCAAAAATTAATCGGACTAGAGAGTTTGATGAATTTTGACGTTTCATGGCCCCCGAAGCCGAAAAAGTGTGTTTTGCATTTCCGTCTGTCTGTACCTCATAAGTAGAGCCTAAGCTTTTTTACCGATCTGGTTAAGACTTGGTATCTAGGGTTTTCATAAGGTTGCCCCGAGGGATTTTTGTAATTAGCTATCTAACCATAAGATTAAGAGTATTTTCCTTAAGAGCGAAAAGAGAAAAAATTGATTTTCTTAAGATTGGCTCCAAAGATTTTTATTAAAATTCGTATCTAGTCGTTGATTAAAATTATAAATAAAATGGATATTTTGATTTTCCCATGAACATGACTTTTAGGCTACTTTACAGAATCGGAAATTTCCAAATCTCCGAAACTATTTGAGATACTAAATAACTTATCATTACAAAATTGTAGTACTATTTAAAATAAAAGACTTTTATTTGAAATATATCTTTATAAAACCAACAGTTTTTGAGATATTGGCAAATATATTAATACAATTTTGTGAGCTTTTAGTTGTACAGATATACTACGTAACAATTCTCAATTAACGTAATAATTCTCTAATGTCATGGAGTGAGTAAATAAGTTAGTCTCTCAGAAAGTTTATGTTCTTTTTCCTTTAACCTCTTAAGGTAAATGTTTAATACAGAAACGATCTATCTCTATCATTTTAGACTCATTAGTTAATATTTAAATTGTTTACTGGTATAAATTTATAAATGAGGAATTTAATAGCAATGCTATAACCATAAGATGTGCAACTTCTAATAAAATTTCAAAAATTGTAACCGGGCGTTAAAATTTTAATACGAAGTGTTGACCCTTGTGGACCCAATATCGATTTTTTTTTTCCAAATATACAAACGAGGACTTTAATTCTTTAAAAATAAAATTATAAAATTTAAAACTGGGTGTCAAAAAATGTTTTACGTAAATATAACGCAATTTTTGCCCTGGTTTGCTAGTATATATTATTTTGTTTCACATATATTACCAGTTTTTAATAAATATCGCCATTTTTAAACAATAGAGCGAGAAAGTCCGTGCGGAGTTCCGTACCATTCTATTTATCATATGCATGATCAAGAATTGATGGGAAAATTCAACAGTCGAAAGACTTGCGTGTTGTTGTTTTTTCGACACAAACTAAATCTAAAACTATTAGAAATGGTCCCCTCAACGTTGTGACGTCAGAGAAAACAATTTGTAATATTAAGAGTAAATAGCCAGAGCTATATTAATGGTAACTACTTCAGTTAGATATCATATATTCTGAAAATTAAAAAATGACAACTGGACACGGGAATCGAACCCGATACCTTTGGCTTAGTACGCCAATGCTCTAACCACTGAGCTATCCAGGATTCGTCCCGTGCCCAGGGTCATTCTACACTCATATTTTAAGGCAAAGTCCATCATAGACTCTGCCTTAAAATATGAGTGAAGAATGACCCTGGGCACGGGACGAATCCTGGATAGCTCAGTGGTTAGAGCATTGGCGTACTAAGCCAAAGGTCCCGGGTTCGATTCCTGTGTTCAGGTGTCATTTTTCAATTTTCAGAATATATAATTAGTAATATTTACACAGCCTAATATTCCTGATGGAAATGGCGATGTGGTTCTCAATAACTATCTAGTGGGATCCGTGCCAGGGCAACAATTTATCTCTAGAGATTACAATTGTGATTTATCTTTTCTACATTTGCATTTAAGTCTCTTAAATGTTGCTTTCACACCCGTTCGTTGAACTCTCTCGTTGCAACAGGCGCTGTGGATGGTATTTTGCAAGAGGGAACAGAATAAGTACAGCTTGGTGAGGTTATACATGAACTCCACCGTTCATTTGTTGCAATGTGGCTTTGAAAGGTTAGGGGGGACTATAGTTTTTTATTATAATACGATCTTCTTTACGTCCTAAATATAAATAGCTATACACCATTTCCCTTACACTTCTTCTATGCTTTCACCATACAAAACAAACTAAATTGTAAAGCTAATGTTTTCTGAACAGACACTAGAGACCACGTGACTACCCAACATGACGTCAACTTACGATTTGTCCACGTACGTGAACATGCCATCGTGAAACCCTTAAGGCTCAGGTATTATTTCACCAATAGTAAGTCTACTTGTCAGACTTCTTAACTCGGTTGATTGCACGTCTCTCTACTGAGTTAAGAGTCAAAGGTTCGATTCCTTGTATAGCCCCTAAAATACTTCATTAGTGAAAATGAGTTTTTCTTTATACAATGAGTAGTTGACGGTTGGGGAAATGGATTTTGTGTCTGTTCTAGGATCATTAGTTTGATATCGACTAGTTATCGATTAGTTTATATCGATTTGGAAAGGGGTCGAACATGCACCAATAGTCCTAATTTTATATACTAGAGCAATGTTTTGTTTTTAATCCTAAAAATAGCTCCTCCTTGTGTTCAGAAATCACCATCAATCTATATAATATTGAAAAGAAACTTGAAATTATTAATCTCAATGCAAGTATTTCTAACAGTTTTTTTCTAATAGCTATAGATTAGAAATGTTTCCTCATAATCGTGGAGAGTATGGGAAAACAATAGTGACTTATCGTATGTGGTATACCCAAGATTCGAACTTGGACCTCCCGTGTCACTGACAATTCAGTCAACTGCGAGATTAATGCCTTAGACCACATGATCAGCAGTTCGAGGGCTTTTTTTTATAAGTTTATTTCCTACACTAACACAGGAGCACATTATGAGGTGAATGAATCTTAATGTAAATGCACAAGCATTTGCTTGAATAGAAAATGCACCTCATCCCTCCAAGTTCTCAATTGATCTGGCCGAGATGTCAAGGAGCCGCCCACCGGGACACTTAGACGCTTTTCAAACACCCATAAATTCCGCGCTATTTAAAAGTAGTTTGTTATTTCAAAGTATAGTTCACACGAAAATAATGTTGGAAGTCATAAAATTGTCTCCATAGAATTAAAACATTTATATCAATTATATAGTTTTTAAATACCCATGTGAAGGTGAAATTAGCTCAGTTTCAACGACATTTAGCGAGAAATGTCGTGGATTTGAGATCAAAGTAAATGATTATAAACAAAGATCTAGCATTTCTCTAACATACATACCTAATCACGCCGTTCCCTTACGGGGTAGGCAAGAAACTGTGCATGTAGCTAAAAAAAAACAGCTTCATACTTAATCCATCCTCATTAACTCTCTCCACACTTATCTATCCTTGTAAACTCCCTTCGCTTCAAAAACATCCATACAACGAGTTTTTCTTAAAACTTATAATGTTTCTCTTTTTCACACACTCATCTACTGCATTTAGCCACGTCTTGCATGGTCTACCCTTTTCTTTAGCTCCACACACTCTACCTTCATATATTTATTTGCCTCGTCACTCGATCCACACTGATCCACTCTACATGCCTAAACCAACGTAACACGCTTCTTTCACATTGACCTATTGGATACCCTTTCCAGTAGTGAAGCGTCAAGGTAGGCAGGATAAGCTCAGCTATTCTAAAAGGTTTTGAAAAAGGATAGAAAACATTCCTTTACATAAAACAGGTGTGAAATTGAAATTGTAATGCTCTTTTTTTTTAAAAGCTTGGTGAAATTTAGCAAACACGCGAAACGAATGTGTCATTTCCTTTTGGCAAGATAAGTTGATGAGACCTTTCCGCCATACGCACCAGGAGAATCAGACGTTCGGGGAGTTATTGGAGAGTAATGCGCTCGCAACTATTCATCTCTTCCAATGCCAGCGAGTCTGATGCTTGCATCGGCTATCCACAGGTGCTCGGGTGTGGCCCTGCGGACTGGTATGCCCCCGTTTGACTACTTCCGTTATAAGTAGTACACAGGGCTGGGTGTCGAAAGCCTAGCGGCGGCCCAGGAATGGGTTGGACTCTGTGGGGTAGTGAGTTTAGTCGCCGACGAGTGATGGCGTTGGCAGACCGGTGGGGTTTTGGACTTTAGGGCCGGGGCTTCTCCCTTCGTGTGGTGAGCTTTTTTTTTTTTTTTTAGCACCGCGTCTTACTACCCATTCGGGTTATACGCTTAAGTACTAATTACACTAATGGATTAGGAATTGGGAAGGTTGAATTTAGAGGAAGTGAACCCGCATTTGCGTGGAGGGAGAGTGGAAAACCATTTAGGAAAAACCACCCCCAGTTCACCCGACCGAGATTCGAACCTCGATCTCCCCGTCCTCGGTGGTATGGCTCAACACGACTGGCGCGTTAGCCAACTACGCCACCGAGGCGGGTTATGTGCGGTGAGCTGTTTTAAAGCTTCGGTAATAACCCGGCCAGTTAGTAGTGCATGTGCTAGAACATGGGTACCTCTATTCGTACGTACGAGTAGAGGGGAATTATTTCCCACACGCAATGGACGTAATCCCATTCCCATACACACGGGAAAGAGTGGAGATCGTAAGGTAGCTTCTGTGAGTGGAAGTAAATAGCTCCGGGTACCACCCTGGATAGGTGGTAGGCACGAGTCCCCGGTGCAAGTCATACCAGTGTATACTAGAAGTGGGGGGGTCTCGCCCCCCCCCCCCCCCACCGGGTATCCGGCCTGATCCGGATCATCTCACCCTTCCGGGGGTTGGAGCATAATTATTAGGTACCGACCTTGAAACTGCACTGGGCCTTGACTCACCATGAGCAGGTGTTAAACATAATGAACTGTCAATTTCCTTAGGGCTTATTGTAAATACTTTTGAGCGTTCCATTGACATAAAAGGTTAGTTCTTAACTTTTTTAGATTCCTACTACCCTTCTTGGTTATTATCATAGCTATACAAATGGAATAGAAATGATAAATATATAATTTAGAGTAAATGCACCCGCATTTGCGTGTTGAGAGCGTGAGCTGAAAATCATACTATAAAAAACACCTAAGCTCACTCAGATGGCTTTTAAAACACATCCTTCCCGCTATCCAGCAAACCTCGTGGCTACCAGTAAGGGTTTCAACACCGCTGGTAAAATAAATAAAAATAAACTCTTTATAGGAAATTAATCGGTCAGTGAAGCCTCGTTAAATAACATCAAAACCAAACTAAATATGGGTTTTCTCCATTAATATAGTGGTGTGGAACATTGTCTATTTCCTGTTATTTTTTTTCCTCTTACCCTCGTGGTACCTCTTCACATTTGATAACTGTTCATTTTAATGTACAGTTTCCTGTATAATGAATGATGGCGTGACTCAACAGCCGACGTTCTCTTGTCTTTTTTACGCAAGGATCTTTTTCCGCGTCAATGGAGAGTATTAGGAATGGGGGTGGGGAGTTATAGAGTGTATGTATGGAGGTTTCTTCTGCATAATAAATATACTAACTAGGTATATTGTTATCAAACCAACCCCTTCTTTTTTTTATTGTTGGTCGTAAATGTGTTAGGGTAGTTGAAGGGGGGGGGAGAGGGGTTGGTGTGGTTTGGAGCCGAGTTTGATCTTAGAGGGGTGTTATTTTACGTTCCTAGTTATTATCGATCGTGTACTGTATTTTATTGCGGATAGCTTACGTATGTTTTTATTAGTTTGTGGCGGTTCCCGGGCCCAACAATCAAATTTGTATAAAATTCGGGCGCATATTCCTCAAGGACTTGCCCTAACCGCCGTGTCGGGTTTATGCAACCCCCTCTCTTCCTTGGTGTGATATAGTGATATGATGAGGAGACTGACTTGCATCAGTTCGGAATAGTATCCGTTCCAGTGTACCTAACTTAAACTAACCTAACCTAACCCATGGTATCCATTCCAGTGTACCTAACTTAATCTAACCTAACTTAACCTAACCCATGGTATCCATTCCAGTGTACCTAACTTAATCCAACCTAACTTAACCTAACCCATGGTATCCAGTCCAGTGTACCTAACTTAATCCAACCTAACTTAACCTAACCCATGGTATCCAGTCCAGTGTACCTAACTTAATCCAACCTAACTTAACCTAACCCATGGTATCCAGTCCAGTGTACCTAACTTAATCTAACCTAACTTAACCTAACCCATGGTATCCAGTCCAGTGTACCTAACTTAATCTAACCTAACTTAACCTAACCCATGGTATCCAGTCCAGTGTACCTAACTTAATCTAACCTAACTTAACCTAACCCATGGTATCCAGTCCAGTGTACCTAACTTAATCTAACCTAACTTAACCTAATCCATGGTATCCAGTCCAGTGTACCTAACTTAATATAACCTAACTTAACCTAACCCATGGTATCCAGTCCAGTGTACCTAACTTAATATAACCTAACCTAACCTAACCCATGGTATCCAGTCCAGTATACCTAACTTAATCTAACCTAACTTAACCTAACCCATGGTATCCAGTCCAGTATACCTAACTTAATCCAACCTAACTTAACATAACCCATGGTATCCAGTCCAGTGTACCTAACTTAATCCAACCTAACTTAACCTAACCCATGGTATCCAGTCCAGTGTACCTCACCTAACTCATTTGTGGATACAATTCCGATTTTTGTGGATATAGTTCTAGTGGATACAATGCCCATTTTTCATTGTGGTAGCTTGTTTGAGAACTACTGGAATGGATACCATTCCAAATGTATACAATTTCACTCCCCTGATACGATCCCCTGTATGGTTGAAACTGAGTTTGAGACGTCGTAATAGTTCAATTTAACAAGACCTCTGCTCTATAGTTTATTAATGTGTCCTAACCTGTACTTTATAAACATTATTATCGACTCTGAATGTAGTCTTAGTTCCAAAATCAGGTCAGATCACCTCAACAATATACCAGTTCATTAATTTATCCCTGAGCCTGTACTTTCTAAAAAAAAATTGTGAAATGGTGAATAAATAGACTAAAATAATTATAAATCAAATAAGAAACAAACATATTTGATACATTTAGCAAAGATTTGTGTTAAGAGTCAAGCCATAGTAATTTTATGTTAACTTTATATCCCGCACGGCGGAGAACTTTTTCCATTAGTTATATGTCTGGATGTGACATTTTTATTAGTTCTTGAACTTAGAAGCAAGAATAGGTTTACTTTTTATGTCTTCGAGCAAGATTGCTCTTGGATTCATCCTAAGCCCTTTGCGTATCTTGAACAGCTATATCGATCAGTTCGTCTTATAACCTTTAGCGGAAACATATTTATGTTTGACGAAACTTACGATATTGCCAATCTTAAATTTGACCAGTGCTGGGGTCGACCATCTTGGGAGTAAATAAATTAAGCGTAGCAAGTTTCATGTAACTTTAGCAGTGTCAGTAGGCCTATATGTCTAATTTGTTTAGTCTGTTATATTTTATGACACTTTCTTTATCAATATTAATCATAATTGTGTAAGCTTAATCTAATAAACCTCACTTTATTTTTCAAAGACTTAGCTCGTAATAAATAACGCTCCTTTACTTCAATTATCTTTTTATAATGTTTTCTAAAATGAGACATAAGTAAGTTACTCATTTTTGGTACTAGCTAAAATCTATCAGTTTTATATCCATGGTTTCCATAGGATAGGACCAGTGAATGAGTGATCACGCTCGTAACTCTACAGTCCTTTGTTTTTGTAGTAACGTCTATAAAAGAAAGGCTTGTATGTACATGGCATTAGGTCGACAAGATGGCAACAGTGGTAAGGTACTTGAAGGTGAATACAGGTAGCCAAGTAACCACTAGAAGTTTGTTTGGGTGGGGAGCGGGGCGAGGAATCATTGCTTTCGTAAGAAAGAGAGCGTTAACTAAGAAGCGAGGTGGTGTGCTAAACATTCTTCAAACACGCACAGTGGCTACTTAATTAAAATAAATGGTACTATACGACACAATCGTACAAACTTTATCATATTGTTTATTATTCTCATATTGGAAGAACATGTTTAAAAATAGGTTATTAGAAATCTACCCTTAGCTAAGTTTTCCTCATACAACACATCATTTCGTTGATCACAATAAACACTCTTTGTATATGGATTTTAAAACACTATTAAAATATTTTAAATAAAATTTCAAATTTTTAAGAGAAGTTATTTGTAAAGAACCTTATAATTATTTTTAATTTGTAAAAATAAAAACCTATTCTTTTTTAATTCATAATAAAAACTATTCCCATATATCCATTTTAGATTCATTCTTCAGGCTAATTTCGAAACTGTTCAAATTTCATATAATTTGCCGTAAATAAACTATTAAGTTATTTTAGAAAAATAAACATGCATTATTGATCATGTAAAATAGTCCCCCGACATCAATTTTGAACGAAATCGTTTGAGATTTTCTTAGAAAATCAAATATATATATATATATGTATATATATATATATATATATATATATATATATATATATATATATTGTAAAAAACTTAACATTTTGAACCAAATCAATAAAGCAATTTTTTTTAGATCTAATTTTGTACAAAAAAAAAGTCATCAGTAAGCCACCTTTAAAAAAAATCCCCCCCCCCCCTCCAACATATAAGCATACAGTTTTATCTCAGTCTTGCCACTTAAATTAGTTTTACAGCTAAAATAAAGTTAATAACTGAACAAAATATGTTTATTTGGCCCCCGGGACTGGTGGATGGTGAAGGAACCGATTCTTAGCTGAAACAGAGAATGAGAGAGAAAGAGAGAGAGAGAGAGAATGAGAACAGCTTTTGGCAATCAGCCGGTCACTAGGCCCGCCCCCCGCCGAACTCGGCACATGGTCGTCTTCCGTGGTGTTGTTAGTTCGTAATTGGTCCGCTCTGTAATCAGCGCGCGTGCGAGCAAGACTACTGAGCTACGCGCACCCAGCAGAACGCAGCTCGACGCAGCCGCAGATAGATGATTGAACAATGAACGAGAGTAACTGGGGAGGAGGGGACTTGTTCGTGTGTGTTGTGTTTAGAGAACGGGTTATTATTATTCTTCGTGGAGCAATCAATTAAAAAAAAAAGAAAGTCGAGAGTACTTTATGAAACGTGTTTTTACTTGGATTTGGTAAAAATTAAAGAGGCGCTAAGGATTATTATTATTATTATTATTATTATTATTATTATTATTATTATTAGCACCGCATCTTACTACCCGTTCGGGTTATACGCACTTACGCTAATGTGCAATGGTAGTGTGATTGTGAGATGAAATGGAGGACCTACAGTTTAACGTGGAATCCGAACCACGGTGGAGGCCTGGCATTCCTCACATTCACAAGTTGTGATTAATACACGTCTTGTCAGAGGTGAAGGAAGGGTTTGGAATTCAGATAAATCTGTGCCGGGACCGGGGATTGAACCCCGGACCCCCAGCACAGAAGTCTGACACCTTACCCCTAGACTACAGGCGCTAAGGACCCCGCCTACTTGTAAGAAAATATATTCACACTGTGGTATTTCCTAAAGGAGTGCATGCTCTGAAGATTCAAAAACCCTCCAAACAATCCTCATTCCTAATAGAATGTCCTTGTTAAAAATGAATTTATTTTTATAATGAAGGCTAGAAGAAACCTTTCACATCCAGTTGGGTGTGAACCTTAATTTAAAATAAAACACCACTTATTTCTGAACGTCTGCAACGAGTCTCAACGCTTTGGTAGACGTCCCCCTTAACGCACTTTAAAAACAAATAGTAACTGTTTTTACAGTCACAAAAAAAAAAGTTTTCCTTACCCGCGTCTGACTGATTACCTGTTCAGATTATAAGCGTAAATATCAATGTACATTAGAGAGAAAAAATGTGTTTAGAATAATCTAGAGATAGGGTAAATTCGCTTTTGCGAAAAACGCGAAAAGAAAAAAAGGGTCAAAAATAGGGTATTTATAAGTTTTCTTTGCGTTTCATGGCATTTGAAAGTGTTTAAAGCGATTTTTATTTCGCGAATTAACGCGAAAAACGTGATTTTGAGAGTATTTTAGCTAAATTTTTCTATTTAGCGAAATAGACGCGTATTCCCTGAAAATGCTGTGCATTTAAATAAAATGCTGAGAATTTCCATAAAACGATGTTTTTCAGCGGAAATAAGTGATTAAAAATCATTGAGATTCACTCGTCAGTTTGCTTCAGCTCGGGTTTTACTTGCATCCTGTGTCTTCCACAGCCCATCCGGCTAATCGACACATTCCGTTAGTCGTTACTTTTATCATAAATCCTTTGTATAGGCCCTAAAAACATTGACGAAAGACATTTTTACCTATTTTGCTACAAAATGCTAAATTATGCCACAAAACGCTAAATTTCCAATAATTAATGCTAAAAAAACTGAAAATTAATGCTATTTTACCCTATCTCTAGTTATAGGTCAACATACATTTCTGCTAGTATCTGGATCGCTGCGCCACTCAAGTAAATTCTGCTCTCCATATTTGGTGAACGTGCGACTCGAGCATTAAAACTATTTAATATAACTGTGCATCGTTGACAAGGAGGATGGGGCTTGTGTCTTATATCCATGTGGTTTTCCCAATCCTCTCTCTCCCCTAATGCGCGTGTAGTTCTTCTAAGTTAGCCTGGTCATCTCACTACCTCTTAGAGAAAGTCGTTAGTTTCCCCTTTGTTGAACGTAAACCCTAAAAAAAAAATAGGGTGAAGCTTGATAGCTCAGTGGTTGAACGTCAGCACACCAAACCAAAAAGCCTCCAGTTTGATTCACAGGTTTGGAATTTCACTTTACTCCTAAATTTGATTTATCTCTAAGGGCCAGTTTCATAGTCAAACTTAGCATGGCTAAAGTGCGAGTCGATACTAAATACAGGACGACACCTACCTAGACCAGAATGGAATGGGCCAGTTTCGCATATGAAACTGGCCCATTCCATTCAATTTCAGGTAGGTGACGTCTTGTATTTAGTATAGCGCCGCACTTGAGGCGTACTAAATCTAACTATGAAACTGGGCCTTTAGCTTTGTCGGTAGCATTGTAGTTTATTGAGCTCTTGGTCCCAGGTTTGATTCCCAGTAAGGTCAATCATATTGGTAATTAGTCAAATTGGGGCTTCACCGTTCCTCTGGTTGAATTTACATCCGGGAGGCTGGGTGGTATGTCTGTTCTAAAATTAAGCTATTTTGTAAGTCGTGCGTTGATAAGTTCATGCTCATCGTGTCTTTATAGATTATCTAGTTTTAAGTCGTCGCGAATTGCACGAAAGGTCAGTAAGCCCCAAAGCAATAAAAACATTTTAAATAAATGGTACGACACGATCGTACCTACTTTCTCATAAATTATATCATGGATTGCAACAAAATTTTCAAAAACTAACTTTATATTATTTTTTTTACTCCGGAAAGCAAATATGCAGAGCTATTTATTCTCTAAAACACATTTCATTGAACAAAATTGCTAGGTAAATTTTCGAATAATATTTATCAATAAACTACCCTTAATTTTGGAGCTAGAATTGCAATCACGATTTATCTTCAGGTATGGCCATATAACATCTAAATATCGTGTTTGAATGAAATCGATCAAACGTTTTAGGGCGTAGGATCAGGTAATGATAAACAAAACTGCAACACCTACCCTTTTTTTTTTTTAGTTTGACGGCACTTAAAAGTCAAGTCAAGTATGCAGTATACTTCGACGTCGGAAATGTTCACGATTTCATTATTCTTTCTATATGTGAAAAATTGTAACAAGCTTCATAATTAAAAAAAAAAGTAAAACTCTTGTGTAGTAGTTTTTTTTTTTTTTGTGTGTGATCCCCAAGTAAACGTGTCCTTGAAATAGTGTGAAAATATTTCTACTCACAGTGGTGATAAAAAAATACTGGGGTTTATAGGGACTTCACTTGGAAACCTGGCTACTTTTTTTTATGTCCTGACTATACGGGTCAAGTTCAATCTGATTTGTTAGCGAGCTGCATAAAGCCAAGATTTTCAACCATAACTCTCTAAGTTTTACAACTCAATAAAAAAACAAACTTTAGCATATGTAAAAATACTCTCGATTTATGTTGCTTTAAAAGCGACGTTCCGTTTCCTTTTCTATTTAATGTTTTGCCCTTTCTCAACGGCGGCCAGGAAGGAATGTAATTACACATCGACGTTTACTACCGTCTTGTAAGTTGTCCACGTTTCTCTCAAAAAATTATCTTGATTTTTGTTTTTAAGGCCATGTATTGTACATACCATCATTACGTTTCGTTTGCCTTGCTTGAGTACTATGGTGCGGCTTTTAGGATAGAGCCATAGTGAAATATCTCAAGGTAAGACTGCTTTCCTTGCTTGGGTCCACTATGGTGCGGCTTTTAGGATAGAGCCATAGTGAAATATCTCAAGGTAAAACTGCTTACCTTGCTTGGGTCCACTATGGTGCAGCTTTAGGATAGAGCCATAGTGAAATCTCTCAAGGTAAGACTGCTTTCCTTGCTTGGGTCCACTATGGTGCAGCTTTTAGGATAGAGCCATAGTGAAATCTCTCAAGGTAATACTGCTTACCTTGCTTGGGTCCACTATGGTGCAGCTTTAGGATAGGTCCATACAATAAAAATAAGTCAAAGTGAGATTACAACCTTGATTTACATTTAATTTTTAATTTGTTTAACGGTATCTACCCGACCCGCTTCTGTGGTCCCACGGTCCAAGGCGCTAGTAACGGGGACGATCGAGATTAGAATCTCAGTCGGGTACAGTGATTGTGGTTTTTTAAATGTGATTCAACACTGGTTTCCCCATTCTTTCCTCACACCAGATACAGCTGCACTTACTCTATTACAACCTTTATAATCCTTATCGCTTGGATTAAACTTTTAATAATCCTAGTATTTAACGTATATATATATATATATATATATATATATATATAAAATTACTTACTAATAATATAAAATATTCTTTAATATTGATTTTTTAACCCATTTAAAACTAATGTGATATTAAAATGCCCAGACTTTTTTTGGCACCGCTTTTTACTACCCGTTCAGGCTATAACCTTATGTACTAATAATAATATTTAGCACCGCGTCTTACTGCCCGTTTGGGTTATACGCTTAAGTACTAATTACGCTAATGGAATAGGAATTGGGAGGTTTGAATTCAGATGAAGTGAACCCGCATTTGCGTGGAGGGAGAGTGGAAAACCATTTAGGGAAAACCACCCTCAGTTCACCCGACCGAGATTCGAACCTCGATCTCCCCGTCCTCGGCGGTCGAGCTCAACACGACTAGCGCGTTAGCCAACTACGCCACCGAGGCGGGTCTTTATGTACTAATTACGCTGATGGTTTTAGGGATGAGGAAGGTTATATTTAGAGGAAGTGTACCTTCACTTGCCTGAAGGAAGAGTATAAAACCATTTTGGAAAAAAACCACCCTCAGTACACTTGACCTAGATTCTAACCTCCATCTCACCATCATCGGCAAACTAGTCTACTGTGAGAGTAGCGCCTTAGACCATGTGACCACAGAAGCAGGTCTCATCATTACAATAAGAGTTAAGACTTAGATAAGTTAATCTAGAAAATAGCAAATTTAAGTTAACGGAGTAGGAATGAATAGGATAGGTGTGCACCCGAATTAGCGTAAGAGGGGATGGAAAAACCACATGGTCAATTATGTGTAAAACTACTACTTCCATGGCACACGGCCGAGATTATAGCTCCATCTCCCCGTTCCCGAATATCTCGTCTATCACATCACTGATACATTAGACCGTGTGACCACCGGGGAGGATACGCCAAAGTAACAAAGGGAACAAGAGTAAAATCACCTATGAATGCCTGGAGAGAGAAGGTAAAACCTCACGTTTTTTAAGGTTGGGGGGGGGGGCTCCCTCCAGTGTAAAGGGTGGGGTCAAACACCTTACATCGAGAGCCGAGAGTGCTAACGACTCGCCTAAACCTGCTGGCGGTAAACTAGATATGTCTCTAAATCAAAATGGGGTTAGCAGGAAACTAGTTGTAATGTACAAGCCCTAATCTCCTTACCTTATTATATCTCCCTCGTCTCTGAGGGTGCATCAATTGCGACATGTCACAACAACGTGTTATTACTATCGAGCAGTTTGATATGTTGGCCTCCGTGTTGGCTGGAGAACACGGGGAGGGGGAACATACACAACCTGGTCGGATTTAAGGTGGACACCTACCGGAGCTCTTAAACAAGTCTTTTCTACCACCGGGTCTTACTACCCGTTCTGTTTATACGTTTATGTACTAATTACTCTAACGGGTTAGGGATGAGTAAGGTTGAATTTAGAGGAAGTGGATCCGCATTTGCGTGGAGAGAGTGAGAAACCATTTAGGAAAACCCCGCCATCAATACACCCAGCCGGGATCGAACCTCGATCTCAGCCATCATCGGCAGTCTAGTCTATTGCAAGAGACCAGGGGTCTCCAAACATTTTGCTACGTGGGCCACATATAATATATTTTACACATTTTCGCGTTCGCCTACTTGTTCTTCAAGTAACATTATTTTTGCCCTGAATGCCTTTACATGCGTGAATAGATCACAAATCAAGTTTGTTTCAGCTCGAAACTTTAGATTCAAGTCATACGGCCGGTCACGTCTGTAAAAAAATGCCACTTTCCAAAGCGAGTCATTGTTTGACAAAAGTGATTGAGGTTGATTCTTCTCAGAGAGAAATGAATCAATGTATACGTAATAAATTATATTTATAATAACTAGTCAATATAATTACTTATTTTTAAAATTAGGTAATATCTTTTGAGACTTTCCTTTTATAGCGCTCTCCCGGGAGATTTTGAACTACCTAAAACATATCACAAGCTGTTCTGTTAAGTTTGATTCACACTGACAGGACTGTGCTGGGACTGCGCTTTTAGAGCTACTGTTTTGCTCATCGGTAATTGTAGACATAGATAAAACAGAGGAAGATGTTCTTGTTACATGTGGGTTTTATCTTATTTCACTTGATAAAAAGAGGAGAAAACGAAGAAAATACTAGGTTTATAATTTGTTTAGAGCAAGAGAAGGAGAATTCCACAATATATTTGGGCGACTCAGAGATGACCATCAAAAGTTTCACAAATATTTTAGAATGAGTGTCCCGAAGCTTGAAAACTTACAGAAACCTCTTGCATTCAGTTTTTCACCTATCTCTTTCCAAATATTTTCCTTAGTGAGATTATTATCATAATCTTTATTTTGTAAATTATATAGGCATTCATACTCTTGAACCAACATTATTAAGTTTTCTTCATCCATAGTTTTGGCTTATTGCACAAAGTTGTGTTAATGTTGGAATGTTCCGCAGCCACTGTCAGATTGTAGATAAGAACACATTGGGAAATCACTTTTGAAACGATCCAATACGACACAGTCACAGCACGGTCTGCGCACAGTCCTATCAGTGTGAATCAATCTTTATAGGCACAGGAAGTGACTCTAGCAGTCTATTATACCATGTTTTGAGGTCTTTAATCATATGGCGGCTGCGACTGAAAATGAGGATTTGCAATTCTAACACCACTCTAGCTTGGTGTCATCGAGGAAAGAACGAATGCTGACAGGAACTGTAGATGTCAAATATACTGCGAGTTTAAGAAATAATTAAGAGAAACTATTAATTTGTTTTTTGATAAAATCTTGGGACGGGCAGGATGTAATCTTGTGGTTGGCCGTAGTTTGGAGACACCCCTACCTTAGACCATGTGGCCACCGAAGTGGGTCTTATACACGTTGTAGACGTCCAGAAATCCTTCTTTATTTAAGCAGTAGGTCCAACTTATTATTTTAAAATACGTATCATGCCTAAAAGTTCCTGTATAGATACAAATTTACATTTTAAATTTAATAAATTAAAAAATATATATACTTAACATGAAATTAGCTCATTTTTGACAACGTTTCTTTTGAAATGTCGCAGTTCTGAAGTCAAAGTAAGTGGTTAGCCTTCCTCTATAGCAAATACAATTATTTTTAAAATGGTCACAACAAACTATTCTCTATATAATATAATAACTGAAAATTGTTTTAGTTGTTTTGAAACTTCAGAGCTTCCATTCAGAGTCTGATCTTAAAATTTAACTTATGCATTCGACACATCTTCAGTACTTTGTAATATTATTATCGTAGTGTGAGTATATTTTCCTTGAAATAAGTGGATGACATGATTGGCTAAAATACCTCCCTCCACCCCTTGCCTCCTTTAGATCTCCATTAAAAAAACTTTTATAAGTTGTAACAAAATACATGTAGGATAGTCAATATTGCCAGAAGAATATAATAATTACTGAAACAAGGGAACGCCAGAAAGTTTTTATATCTAAATTTTCTTTCAAAATAAGTCAAATAATTCTCCAATTTAAACATAGTTTAATTTTCTTCACCTGGTGCTATCAACAGTTCTTGAATCTCTATCATGAGTTTCTTGAAATGTAATGACAACTTTTCTCTTCATTTAAAAAGTTCGACATCTAATGTTGCTATGCTCATGACAGATATTTAACAATATTTAAGAAATGTTGATATTACCATGTGAAGAAAATTAAATTCAGTGTTCCTACTGAAAAAATATATTCAGGCCTATTTTGACAAAAAAAAGTTTTATATAAATCTACAAAAACACTGGCATTTTTTCATCCCCCCCCCCCCCCCAACCCCGTTACCGTGTAACCAATGATGCAGGTAACATTGACATTTCTTCAGAAGCCACATCTCTAGAAATTATGGGTTTGGCGTAGGAATAAAAATAAAAAACTATGCATCTAACATTCTCATCCTAACTTATTACCCGGGTCATTGTGCACTTGGACTTCCAAACTCATCTCATCGGTGACGTGAATGTTTGGTGTTCGAATCTCGGCCGAGTGTATTGAGCCCCATTCTCCTTTCCCCAATATTCAACAGGTCTACCAAGATATACATAAAAAAATCCCTAAAGTTTTAAACTTGGAAAAGCTACATTAATTATACCTTTGATACTTGCAATATTTCCTTCCTGGTTCACCAAAGTAAATTTATGTGTCCGCCACTGTCTTTTGTTTTGTTTTTAACCAAATTTATATGAGTTTATTTGTCTTATTTTGAAAAATTATCGAGTAGGGTAAGAATTGTACAAAACTTTTTTTTATCGTTTTTGTATTCCTTTATCAAATATTTGCCCATGCTCTCCAAATCCACGTGCATGTATTGCGACACTCTCTCCCGTGATTTGTTGGCCCGCTAGTAGTGGTTCCAAAATAATTAACTAGCTATATTTGTTATCGTTTCTCATTTGTTTATATTGCTCTGCTTACTTCTTGTTTTGATTTGTTGTAGTGTTAGGACTGAACGAAGACAGCTTTTATTCTTTGAGCTATTATGGACCTAACTATTAAATTAGCTCGGCTCAAACTTTATGATAGCTTGTAAAGTCTGTTAATATCAACAATAGAACCTCTAGTCATTTTTTTGTTAGTACGTTTTATATCAGGGTTATTAAAAACATATTTTTTTAAAGCTTGTGTCAGCTTGTAAATGACAGACACGTCCCTTCAGAGGGGGTTGATGTGTTCGTGGGGAAGCCAACCCCTATTCGCTCTTAATAAAATTGTATTGCACAATAATTTTAACGGGTGTATAGTTAAAAATCTATAAATAGTGACTCATTTCTTTCAAATAATCATAGTTCACGGGTTATAAAAGGTCAAACTGGCTATTTTATTCTTTTCACGTACCTTTGTTAAGGTAAAGTAGTTTATGTATAAAGCTGAATTTAGATAATTAGACGCACATGAGGTGTCGACAATTAAATATCTATAATATGTTAAATAGAAATAATGTTTAATGTATAAGCAGTTTAAAAGTGGTAGAATTAATAATTTTTAATTATATATAAACACTTTTCCCTTTATACTACGATAATTAGATTTTATGGCATTTTGTAGTACACAAAACCCGTCTCGATAGCGTAGTTATCTAACGCGCTAGTTTCTTGTTGAGATAGACTGCCGAGGACGAGGAGATCAAGGTTTGATCTCAGTCGGGTGAACTGAGTGGTTTCTTAGGGTTTTTCAGTGTCCCTCCATGTAAATGCTGGGCTCACTTTGTCTAAATTAAACCTTTACATTTCCTAACCCATCAGCGTAATTAGTACTTAAGCGTATAACCCAAACGGGTAGTAAGGGACGCGGTGCTAAATAAAAAAAATACACAATGTCGTTATTTATTTTAAATTTTTTTCTAACCAAACTCTACTCGTTAATTATATTAATTTGTCCAAATTGATCTTGCAAATATAGATTTTAAATATTTATTTCATTAAATTTATTGTTTTGACTGTACCTATTGTAGATGACAACACCGATTAGCAGAACAAAATATGTCAGTTGTAGGAGGCAGGGAGTCAGATAATCCCAACTAATGACACACCTACATAAACGCACACCGGCTTCCATCTCTGGTCGGTGTTGCTGGAAAGGGCTGATACGTTGTTTCTTTATATATTCCCCAAGATAACCACATATACGCGACCTATGGTAAATTCCATGCCAATAGTTTATAGACTCAAAATATTCCTAGTAATTCTTATTGTTGAATTACCTTGAGAAGCGATAGGATAGTCGTGGAAAGAAACCCCTATTCCTCTTCAGAAGGGGTAGGCTCAGCGTGGAGAAGACAAACCTATATTCGCTCTTCAGAAGGGGTAGGCACAGCGTGGAGAAGACAACCTATATTCGCTCTTCAGAAGGGGTAAGATCAGCGATGGAAAAGAAACCTCTATTCTCTCTTTAAGAGGGGTAAGAAACAGCGTGGAACGACACCCCCTATTCCTCTTCAAAGTAGGATCAGGTGGAAAAGAAACCTCTATTCGCTCTTCAGAAGGTGGAAAAGAAACCTCTATTCGCTCTTCAGAAGGGTAGGACGCGTGGAAAGACAACCTATATTCGCTCTTCAGAAGGGGTAAGATCAGCGTGGAAAAAAACAACCCCCTATTCTCTCTTCAGAGGGGTTTGTTCAGCGTGGAAAAAACGCTCTGAATTAGAAGGGGTTGTCAGCGTGAGGATAACGCCCTGAAAGAAGGGGTTGTCAGCGTGAGGATAACGCCCTGAAAGAAGGGGTTGTCAGCGTGGGGATAACGCCCTGAAAGAAGGGGTTGTCAGCGTGGGATAACGCCCTGAAAGAAGGGGTTGTCAGCGTGGGGATAACGCCCTGAAAGAAGGGGCTGTCAGCGTGGGGATAACGCCCTGAAAGAAGGGGTTGTCAGCGTGAGGATAACGCCCTGAAAGAAGGGGTTGTCAGCGTGAGGTAACGCCCTGAAAGAAGGGTTGTCAGCGTGAGGATAACGCCCTGAAAGAAGGGTTGTCAGCGTGGGAAGTAGCAACACTCCCACCGATCGTGAGTACAGTTGACATGGTGGCTGTAATGACGGCAATTCCAGGCTTCAAGGTGGTCACTAATCTTGCACCGGGGCCTTGCTAGGCGGGTTAAACGACTACGACCCAAAGAGAGACTGTCGGCATTAATCCAAAGACTTGGTACTCCCTCCCCCTTGACCCCCTATATTCCACCAAACACCTCCCTCTGTAGGAGAGGGAACAAAATAAACGACAAATTCCCGTCTCTTCTATTGTACTTTGTAGAGTCACGGTGGATTCCATGAGTTGTCGACAGTGGTTGTGTAGATCCTCTTGTGCGGTAATTAGCGGGTACATGCCCGTAAACCCCCCTCCCCCTTCCCACTGGCTTAGTAACATTCCATTTCTATTGTTTTTTGCCAGCTCTACAGATGGGACACAAAGACATTTTGAAGACGTCCTTTGTCGACTCTCAAGTGATTCAAAATAATTATGTAAAAATAAATAACAAATTTTTTTTTGCAGTATTTTCAACATACAATAGAATTATTAGCGCCAGGGACCACCATTTGATGATCTCTAAAACATTCGTCCCTGACGCATTTATCACACTACATAAGGACTAAATTACGACGGATGGCGGTATTTAAATTAAAAAAAAATATTTGGGGGTCATAATCATCTCATACAGAGTCTGGGTTTGGAGCCTTGAAAGGGCAAAGCTATAATTAGTTGTATCACCATAAGGAGTGCATTTGAGAAAACACATAAAACTTATGAGCGACATTTTTTGGTTCTCAATCAGGTTCACAGATTCTAATTTTACATCTGTCTAAATTAATGTCTGTAAAAAACATGACTTGGCTTAATGAAGTGTTTTATAAAGTTTTTACTATGGTGATCCTATATATTTTTACCATGTTATCCGGTTATGGATTTTACCATCGTGATCCGACTATAGTTTTTTTTTTAATTGAAAAAAAATTACAGCTCTAACAGGAGTTGAAGCCGTGTCCAGTTGTCATTTTTTAAATTTACGGATATGATACTTGATAGGGCTATTTCTATAACTAAAAGATAATGTCCATCTTCTAAGCTTCGCAAGTCATGAACACTTTACTATACGAGCGTTTGCTTACCTCCATCAGTCTTATAATTTTTATAATGATGATCCGACTATAGTTTTACTATGGTGATCCGACTATAGTCTTAACTATGGAAATTCAACTATAGTTTTATAATGGTGATCCGACTATAGTGTTACTCTAATGATCCATGGAGATTCGACTATATATTTTACAATGAAAAGCCTACAATAGTATTACTATGGTGATCTGACTATAGTTTTATAATGGTGATAACCGCACCAGTGGGGCGTGAACTAAATGTCAGGCTCAATTAGTCTTTTTAATATTGTTCATGATTTTGCTGATAAGGAGTAGTTAAGATAAAATATTTAAGAACGAAAACTTTGAATTCTATAAATTATAATAACTTAATGTTTTGCATAAACCTCCCCGCATCAAGTAATCATGTAATATGTTAATAAATTAATTTATTACTAACAATATAACAATTTGTTTATATATAATGATAGTCAAGACAACCTTTAGAATATTTTGGTGATTACAATAATTAAAAATAGAAAACTTAATGAAAACAATGTAATGATAAGATTGATAATTGAGTTATGATAATTAAAAATAGTTAACAAATAACAATTTAAAATACAAAATGTAATGTTCAGATTCTATGAACAATCTTAAGTTGATAATTGAGTTATGGTAGTTAAAAGTTGACAATAAATAACAATTAAATACAAAATGTAAAATTGTTTTAATTAAGTTTTCTATTTCTGTCTATTGAATTATTGTAATCATTGACATATTCTATAGTTGACTTAATTATAATTAGATAAAAATAAATTCTTATCTTGTTACTAATATTAATTTATTAATTTATTACATGATTGCTTGATGCGGAACTGTACACGCAAAATATCAAATTATTATAATTTATAAAAGTCAAAGTTTTATTTCTTAAATATTTCATCTATACCTCAGTTTTAGCTTCTTTGGTGCTGACTGACAACTCACAGCTGACGGCTTGGAAAAGCTACCAGACCAAATTATGTATCCCTACGCCGAACCATATGATCTGCAAAGAACATGTGTTTAGCAGCTGTAACTTCTGACAATCAAAATCTAGGTATATACCTAACTGTTGACTGTCAGCTGTTAGCTGTGAACTGTCAGTCAGCACCAAAGAAGCCATGGGGCTACTGTAGCCTTGTTTGCCGGTGACAGAGAAGTCGAAGGCATGAATCCCAGCCGGCTACATTGAGCATGTTTCTTCCTAAATGCTTTATTCCACCCAAATTAAAGGTAAATTTCCTCCTAAGTTGAACTACCTCATCCTTTCCTTATAATGTAATTTTTTTTAGGGGAAGCCAAGACCCGGGTGGAAAATAAAAATCATCTGATTGGATACCCCTGTCATTGGGCAGAAACCGCCCTCCTCGCGCCCAAACTTTAATCCCAGGTAACGTGAGGTCCCCCCACGTGTCATTCTGTATAATTATCACCGTATGTGTTACATAGTTGCGGGGGTAATTAGCGCTAGGTGGATCACAATAGGTGTCTCGGTAGGTCGAAGGTCGGGAGGGCGTGGCCGCTTTCAGATCTTGGCGCCAGTTGCTCGAGTAGCTTGATGTCGCTCTTTGCTCGCTTTCTCTCTCTCTTTTCTGATTACAATCCGTTTCTCACGACCGACCTTCTTATGAAATAATACAAATAGTGCTCTAGCTTTGTGCGAGTTGGAAGTTGTAGAAAAGGCGAGGCAAGACACCTGATTAAGTTTATCACTTTCAAGAAAGCGGAAAGTACGACACATTAAAACTCAGTTGGTAGCACGTTGACATATCGGACCAAGGGTGCCGAGTTCTATTCCCGGAATGGACCGATGTATTTACTATCGGTAAAATTGGGACTTCCCTGTTATTATAAATAATAAACATCTGGACGAATTCGAGTTGTGTCTGTTTTAGTATTAATCTACTATGTAAGTCGTGTGCTTATATAACTAGTCGGCTTGGAAAGTACAGGTGAATAAATGATAAATAAAGAAAGTGATAAGCCATACCCAAAACATACCCCTTGTTCTTTCCAAAAAAAACTTCATTTCAATGTAATGATAGCCACACTGCCTGGTAAAACAAGAATAGGTAAAATATGAGTGACGTCAATACAACCTTGACCTAAATCACCCACACCGGTCACTACACAATCTAAAGCGTGAAGCTAGCAATAAAACTGGATTGCGGTTGATGTCAGGTAGAGGTTCGAATAGCTGTCGAATGCACTCGGGTGTGTCACATGGAATCGTTCTCTGTAGTTTTACCATCCCCCCTTTTAAGCTAATCTCTCGTAATCTATATCTAAACTACCCTCCTTCTACCTAATAAATAGAGTAAGACTCGAGTAAGTCAAAGGTACCACTGGAAAAAAGATGGTCCTCATTTTAAAATGTATTCACATGACGCCATTGGATGCCCCAATAAATGTGATCGTCCCGATTAGAGTTTGTGGGCTGTCGAGAGGGAAATCGAACCTAAGCCACTGTTAGTTGGGAACTGGTTTCGACCCGGAACTCTACCCTACTTATCTCTCTTTACTTTCTCATCTTACACAAACTGGAGCTCCTTGTTCTCCTCGCATACAATGAGATACGGGACTCTGGCACAGCCAAACAGATGCATTTTTCACGTGAACTTAAGTGTGGTAGTCGTAGAGCTTGATTCACCCGTTCGTCAAAAATAAATAACAGACCCTCCTTTGAGAGTATTCAAGGCAAACTACACGGGTTTCCCAAATAAAACCATTTCCAAACGCACAGTATGAAGTCTGTGTTAGAAACATACACCGCCAGCCGTAATGTTTAGTTCCGCTCGCCGACTTGTCAATGTTTATTTATTGAAACTATGCATAGCGGCTGGTGCCACACATTTTGAACATAGAACTGGAAATACTGTGCGTTTGGGGGCAGCTTTTATATTTGGGACACCCTGTATAAAAAGCTGAGCACACTTCGAAAACTGGGAAAACTTGGAAAATGTAGGGAAATTTTTAAAATGTCACTGGAACGTCCAGATAATTTTGCAGAGATATATATATATATATATATATATATATGCGCTTTTACTTCGTAGATATATATATATATATATATGCGCTTTTACTTCGTGTATATATATATATATATATATATATTGTATGTATGTATGTATATATATATTCGAAGTAAAAGTGCATAACTCATGGTGAGCTATTAGTTATGTCTCTAATTTGTGAAATTTGGCGAAAATCACAGACCTTGTCTTTAATATTTCTCGTGTCAAGAATATAATTTGAAAAAATCGACAAAAATAACTAGATAAAAATAAAGTATTTTTTCCACGCATTGTGGTTTAATTGATTAAACTTTTAAGGCATAGTTTAGTCCAAACAGTTAATGTACACGGCTGGTGTGGCAGTTAAACCATAGCTTTAAGAAGGAGTAGACTGCTCAACTTAGCTCGGTAGTAGCTCACTCGTTAAGACATAATTGGAGGCAAGAAGATATGCGTTTTCAACGCCACTTTATGAGTATGATGGTCGAACATCGATTCATGGAATAGAACCATTTATGTATTTGGTATCTGGAGGAAAACCAGCATAATTTACAAAGGTCTTATGTGTTGAATCACTTTAAAACAGTATTAAAAGCATTACATTAGAACACACATACATATTATATATATATGCAGGACATACCATATCATGTTGGACACACTTCACCGATGGACAGGGGTCACAAAAACAGTGAAAAAAGTAAATATAGACATGTCTCCCGTTTGAGCTTGTTTCTGAGCTATGGCTTTGTTTGTACTCCAGTAATGTGGAGCTGTTTAACATTATAGGAAGTGCTCAGAATGGCCAACATTGTCCTGAATGCAAGCATGCAGTCGGCGTGACGTAGAATGCCGCACTCTTTAAAAAAATACCAGGTGTTTGGGAAAACCAGGAATGACCCACAGAACATGCCTGTTCACCAGGTCCAGAGATATCAAGTATGGTGTACAAACAGTTTAATGGAATCTCTCGGCTGTGGCTTGGAAACGATGTCAAATGGGACATAAATTTTATATACACTATTTTCATTGTTTTTTTGTCTCTCATGGACACCGCTCCGGTAGGCGGCCCCGTGAAAGTTTCCCAGAGGCGTCAACATAGTAACTCCTCCAAGTGGTTAGCATTGAACCGGTAACCTCCATGGCAGAGTGTGGGCAATTACAGGCGCCAGAACAACCGTCGCGAGCACGTGGTCAGCTTCCAGTTGACTCTTGGCTTGGAATCTTTCTTGTTCTCTAATAGGCTGCTAGATTTATTTTTAGAGGCAAACTGGGTGACCTGGTGGTCTAGGGGTAAGGTGTCAAACTTGTGTGCTGGGGGTCCGGGGTTCATTCATCGGTCCCGGCACAGATTTATCTGATTGCCAAACACTTTCTTCACCTCTGACAAGACGTGTATTAATCACAACTTGGGAATGTGAGGAATGCCAGGCTTCCACCGTGGTTCGGATTCCACGTTAAACTGTAGGTCCTCCATTTCATCTCACAATCACCCTACCACTACACATTAGTGTAAGTGCATGTAACCCGAACGGGTAGTAAGACGCGGTGCTAATAGTAATAATAATAGAGGCAAACTGAAAGTCTCCGTGATCTAGGACCTTTTAGCATAATTGTCACGCATATAAAAAACAGAGAAGGCTCACAGAATTAGAAATATATTTATATATATATAAATTAACTGCTATCTCTCTGCAATAGGCTTTTAAGGAGGGAGGAAAAAGAAGTGAACTGAAAAATTTAAAGTACTTGTTTTGAAAACTTGTATTATTTGTGTCTCATCGTTCCTACCCCCCGCCTGCACCCTCCCCCCCCCCCCCAGGTGAAACATTGGATTGCGTAACCATTCGATATCTTTCTCATTCAACGTCAAATTATCCTGCTTTAGACATCAATGACATGACTTTACACTAGTTAATTTGATGATAAACGAAACTTCATCCCTCCATAATACTCTCTAAAGTGTTTGAAAAAAATTAAAACCCCGTATGGAAAACAGAAGGATTTTTTTTATTAGTAAATAATGGCAGCCCTGTGTTTTTCAGGTAGTTTTTGAAACAATAACAATTTTCACACATAACTAAATGAAATATCAAGAGTTCGTTAGGGCAGCTATATTTTTGACGATTAATTTGGTAATACCCACATCATTGAGCACACAGACAAAGGCGTCAGCCTCGCTATGCGTGGTTTGCTGGGTGACGTTGAAGCTCGAGAATCAAATTTCGTAAACCTTACTGGTTTTTTTTTTATTTCCAAATTATTTTACACTTTACCTCAACGTAGGTGCAGGCACATTTTCCTTAAATTCCACCTTAATCTACTATTGTAAATATGCTGATAACCCGAACGGGTAGCAAGACCCGATTCACCGCGGGAATTTTTTGTTTGTAAGGAAACCTTTAAATAACTGTTTTTCTATCTCATGATTAAGTGGTTGCAGTAGTCCTCTAGCTCGATTCCTGTTGGTGCTGACGAATATGGAATCCAATTGGTCAATAGATTCGTCATTCTATCAAAGATGCTAGGATTAAGTGGTGTCATTACTCGTGTTGTAGTTCTTGGTGCGGTGACACGCTCTTTGGAGTTAGTCCCGCAATAGACTGGACTGGAAATTACGGGAAGGTCGGGGTTCAAGTCTTGATCAAACACACTGGGGATAGTTTCCAATGTATCACCGCCGTTTTGACCCCTCTTCACACCAATGCTGGTGCACTCCCTCTAAATATTCTTCCTTGTACTTAAACTTTAGATTGAATCGTTATTATTATTATTATTATTATTATTATTATTATTATTATTATTAGCACCGCGTCTTACTACCTGTTCGGGTTATACACACTTACGCTAATGTGTAATGGTAGGGTGATTGTGAGATGAAATGGAGGACCTACAGTTTAACGTGGAATCCGAACTACGGTGGAGGCCTGGCATTCCTCACATTCACAAGTTGTGATTAATACACGTCTTGTCAGAGGTGAAGGAAGGGTTTGGCAATCAGATAAATCTGTGCCGGGACCGAGGATTGAACCCCGGACCCCAAGCACAGAAGTCTGACACCTTACCCCTAGACCACCAGGTCACCGAATTGTTAATAACCCTTGAGCCAAAAGTATTAGTTAAAATAACATTAATTTAGACAGCTATAGGCCTATCTTCTAACTAAAGCATTTGTTAATCCTTGGTTAGTTAAAATGAAATTTAGTCCATCAGATTTAACTTCATATAGGCTAGATAGATGTACTATCCATCCGGGATATCCGCAATCAATTGCACTAAAGGGCTAGGGATAAAGAGGGTTGGATTTTGAGAAAATGTATCCACATTTGCATGGAGGCTGAGTGGGGAATAATTTTAGGGGGAAACCACCCTCAATACACACCGTTGTAATTTGAACACCAATCTCTCAGCTATCGACAAACCAAACTATGTGAGCCTTACGTCTAGTCCACGTGCTCACCGATGCGAATTATTGTAATATCAACAAACGGGAGGTTGTCAAACACCCCGCGATCCTCTGCGTCGTGTATTGAGTCACTCCTGGACACGACAAAGGGTAGTTCTTCACATGTCCGATTAACCGGGATATTAGATTTTAAAGGGGCCGTCCTTAAATTACCTAAGACTTTTTTCTTTATGATTTTCAACCCTTTCTCCCCCCACGTAAGGGATCGTAAGATTTTTCACCCCCGCCCCCTTATTATTTTACATAATTTCTTACGATATGGAAAATTATATTATTTTAATCGTTGAGCTATTTTTAGACATAAGGATTATTATAAATAAAAGCGGGTGTAAGAAATCTTAGAGTATTTTAATTGCAGTATGTAAATGAAATAAGCCTACAATTGAATATGTATAGTAAATTTATTTTCTAACAAAGAAAAATATATTTTATCTCACCATAAACATTGATAAAAAAAACTGGGAATGGTGAATTTAGAGGAAGTGGACCTTCATTTGCGTGGAGGGAGAGTGGAAAGCAATAAAGGAAAAACCACCCGATCGAGATTTAAACCTCGGTCTCTCCGTCCTTGGCGGTTTAGCTCACTACGATTAGTTACTTACGCCACCGAGGCGGGTAGCAAATAATAAAAACAAATACAGCTTATATACATATAGTGAAATAACTTTTTTTTATATTTGTCTAGCAATTTAAATTTTCTGTATTTTATTTAAATATACATTTCACTAGCGGACCCGACAGACGTAGTCCTGCCCGAACGTTGGCTTTTCGTTTGGGTGGCATAATTGATTTCGATAATAAAATAAATACTATGTGATCATCACAATTACAAATTCACAATGAACTCCAATTAGTGATTAACACAAATATTACAAATTCAGTGTTTGTCAAGAAAACATACAAAATAAAACATCTTTTCATTTTCGGCATTTCGCCCACAACTCCACAAATATCAGCTGTATCGAAAAAAAAAATTGAGGTTACATGTTCAGATGTGCAAAAATCTAAAAAAAAAAAAAAAATCACCCAAAAAAAATCACCAAAAAAAATTCCCTAAAAAATAAACATATATTCCTAGAACCCGATTGCAGCGCCACCTACTGGGTCCAATTGTGAATCTAAACCATCCACAGACCCACTCAAACACACACAGAAAATTTAATCAAAATCGGTCCAGCCGTTTAGGAGGAGTTCAGTGACATACACACGTACAGAAGAATTATATATATAACGATAGGACTGAACAAATGAAAACGATGAGCGTGTGATTACGCGTAGGATATTTCGCAATTTAGCTACTTCGCTCGCTATTTCATCTTTATTCCACTACAAGTTTATCTATTGAAATAAGCATGAAACATCGTCCCTAACCCGTGTGTATGGGACATAATACACATATTACCTTATACTGGCATGTGGAGTGGAAAATCACAATTAGCTGAGCTCTCTAAATAGTGGTAGGTTTAACCAAGTTGTTGCCCCTGTGGGCTGTCATGTACACTCTCCCGCAATACGTAGTTGCTTGTAAAGGGGCCTTACTTCGCCTACACCCTAGAAAATGTTTTTGTTTAACCAAATGGAACACATTGCAAAAGAGAATATATAATATACCATATTTTTCTATGTTTTTTAAAAATCTGAAGTGTACTTGATGTGTTGGGTGAAATATCGTTCTTTAGCAACAGAATTAAGGTGGGAGTGTAGTGAATGCGAGTTAAGGGTAGTAGTTTCGCAGTTTTTATAGCAAAACATTTTTTTTGGTCAAAATAAATCAAATCATTCTCCAGTATAAACATACAGTTTAATTTTATTCACAAGGTAATCTCAAGAGTTCTTCAATAGCTGTCCTGAAATTAAATGACAACTTTTTCTCTTCATTTAAAAAGTTTCCCATCTGACGTCGCTATGCTCATGACAGATTTTCAACAACTTTTGAGTCCAACATGCGAATAAAATTAAATACTATGTTTCTATTGGAGCAATATTTCATTTATTTTTGCCAGTAAAGGTTTTGCTATAAAAACTGCAAAAACACTGCCCTTAATTCACGTTTCCTGTGGTCCCATTTTGCCACTTAAATAACAACTCCGTTAGGCGTCTTAGATGGTTGCTCGTTTGGGTTACTCTAATATTTACACTAATGAAGTAGCTGGTAGAGAATTAAGCTAGAATTTAGTGGAAATGTATTGTATATTTCATGGAGTGTGTTATTTGTATCGCCGTCATACTGTCAAAAGTCGTGAGTGCATATGCAAGACACAATTTACACTTTAAGGCCACAGCCTACTTGAAGGAAAATACTCTACCAAGGCTGTATTTCTTATGGAAATTCTTTTTTAATTTTTTGGTCCAGAAGGTATTGAATGGAATCCTACATCCTTTTATCAATGTGGTCTACATCCAAAAGATAAATATTTTGGCGTAATTTTGAGTAATGAGTGAAAATGTCTTGAGAGAAATATATTTCCCATAAAAGCCCACCAGTCTGCTTGCTGCCAGTAAGGTCAGTGGCAAGCGCGGGAGTCACATGGGCCAATCACAGCCCGCCCTTGTCATCAAGTGCCATTTCAATCGTTGGCCTTACTCTTACTATAGAAAGCTCTAGGACTACAAAGTGAAACTCACACGCGACAAAGTCTTAACTTTAAATAATTTTTTTTAATAAACTATGAGTTAGAATGCATCGTCGTTACATGAACCATCATGACCTGAGTCTGTTGCTCTGTGCGCAGGTTGCACGCGCATCTCCTGCATCAGTGTGACACCCGGGCCGGAACCCCCAGACGTTTGCTGTTGCAGTACCTGGACCTGACTGACTGTCAGGCGGTGGAGGATGGTGGTCTGCGGGTCATAGTGAGGAACTGCCCTCAACTGGCCTACCTGTACCTGCGTCGCTGCGTACATATCACAGGTGACACTCCCCTACTATGTTAAGATCTAAGGTGACACTCCCTCCTACCTTTATCTACACGAAGATCCCAGGTGACACTCCCCATACCTATGTTAAGATCACAGGTGACACTCCCCATACCTATGTTAAGATCATAGGTGAGAATCCCCTACCTATGTTAAGATCACAGGTGAGAATCCCCTACCTCTGTTTCACTTGGTAGCTATTGGTCAGCAGGCCGAGATTTAAGAGACTACTTTGTTTGGGTTTTCAATCCTCTCTTTATATTAATGAGGGTGCACTTACCTGTTAACCTTAAATCGTCACCTTTTATAAAATTGTGTGTTGAATACTAAAACCAAAGTATCTTGGATATGGTCAAAAGCAATGTTTGATGCATATTACGGTATAGCAGTCTTCTCCCAATCATTAGGAACCTGGGTAGAGAGCAAACTCATCTATAAATACTCAAATTCAAGAATTCATTCCCGACATACTTAAAGGGAAAGTAGAAAAAAAAACTGAATATGTCCTTTACAAAGTGACAGTGTGCTGGTTAAAAGTAAATGTCCATCTAGTTTAAGGGAACTAGTTGAGGAGTATGAATTTTAAATATCTGTATCAGCAATAATTTCAAATCAATAATGGTTAACTGCTGTCCACAAATATTCCATTTGAATTTGAAAATGTGTCTGCATTTGCCTTGATAATCACATTGGGAAAGAGGAAAAACCTCTAAATTTATCTGTAATGTTCAAACCCTGGCCCCCTGAATCAAGAGTTGAATAGTGTGTTGTGGTGTGAAGGCACCTGCCTACTTTAAAAATGATAGCTCTTAATTTATTTCATATGGTTACATTTGTACCTCAAATAATAATGAGGGTAAATCTTAATGTAGCGATGTGTTTATGTTTCCAGATGCGGGAATCAAGTATGTGCCGAGTTTCTGCAACACACTGAGGGAGTTGAGTGTGTCAGACTGTAACCAAGTGACAGACTTTGGTCTATACGAGTTGGCCAAACTGGGTGCCAACCTTAGGTACCTCTCTGTGGCCAAGTGTGATCAGGTCTCTGATGCAGGACTCAAGGTATGTCAACAATTATTTGTACACAATAAATGGTGTATGTGAATATATATATTATATATAACACCTGCACTAGTATATAATTATTTTGGTAAAAAAAAAGTTATAGCCACATTATTGATCAACATTTGTTTTCTAAAATTATAATAGTAAATCTATATCTGAGTATATCTTTAGTAATAAGTGTTTACAAACATAGATTTACTATTATATTTTGGAAAAAAAAAGTCAATCAATACTGTAGATATTAGTTTTTTTTTTTCTTTTTTACCAAATGAATTAATTACTTTCCAGACTCTAGTGGGACTTGTCAAATTGGTTTGATCATAAGTGCCACATTTAAAATCAAAAATACTGAGGAGGTTAAATGTCTGAAAATTCAATATTGTCACTATCATAAGTAAAAAAAAATCTTAATTCTAAAGTCTTTATTACAAAAAGAAAATTAAGATTACATAACATTTAAGACTTATAGTAAATTTTTTTTACCAAAAGTTTGAAGCATTTTATTTGCAGCAGTTATGTGTTGAACTTTAAATCTCCTATTGAAGTCAGAAATTGATGATAAATGAATATCTGTAAGTGTGTTTGCTAGAGTGTTTGTTCCTTTTCAAGAAAACCACTGTTCATACACTTATATGCTGTCATTCATTGATCATATTTTGGTGCACAATTTAATAATCTTTGGGAATCAATCTATGATGTGTAAAGAACAAAAGTTTTGTAGGCCAACCTCACTTGCTAAATTTCAACAAATAATAACCAATTTGCAATAATGTAATTATTTCAACATTTCCTCTTCTTATTATTATTCTTTGGTTCTCAACCCAAGGGTTGGTTTGCTGTAGTTCTCCATTCCTCTCTTCTTACTGCCTTCCTTTTCATCTCCATGTAGGTCGCACATCCTACGTCCAACTTGATCTGGTGCATGTATTCCAGGCGTGGTCTTCCTTGTCGGTTTCAACCTTCAGCGGCACCCCCGACTATTGTCGTTAGTAGGTTGTTGTGACAGTGAATGACCGACCAATCAGACAATCACGTCTCAGTTGAATCTGACTCCACAGATTTCTTGTCTGCCCTAGTGCACACCTCCTCTTTTCATTACTTTGTTTGTCCAACTAATCTTCAGCATCCTCCAGTAGTACCAGGATTCCAGTGCTTTGAGCCTCCTCATTTTCCACTGTCCACGTCTCGCACCCACATAAGACAACACTCCAGACATAAACTTTCAACAGTCTCTTCCTAACCTTCAAGCTGACTCTGTTAGATGCGAGCTGGTTCTTCTTGGAGTTGAAGGTTTTGGGCTCAGTTAATCCAACTAGCTATCTCTCTTCTACTTCTGGTGTATATGTTTAACTTGCTTCCCCAGTAAGTAAGTTCAGCCACTTCCTTCAGAACTTGATTGAATGTTATATATGTTGGTCCATCTAAAGGCTGCAGGCGGTACAAAATCATGGATTAGGCCTCATGCGTGCTCGCAAGTTTGACATGCCTGCTCTAGAGAAGAACTAAACAGAGAATTGTTACCTAACCCCCCCCACGGTGGTCACAGGTTCTAAGAAATTGCTATCGTGATAGACTGGGTTTGGCGGTGGTGAAAAGGTCAAGGTTCGACTTTGTGGTTTTCCCCATTTCCTCTTAACTAACTTCATCCCTAACCCTTACATTAAGCCATTAATAGCCTTAATGTTAAACTTAACAACTAAACATTCAACTTTTTAAAAAATATATCAATTTAATCATTCTTCTAGCTGTCCAAATTGACACCATCTGTGCAAAAGTGACATCTACATAACACGATTTTAGCATGTAACTACATGAAACTGTTACCACACACCTGTAAGACTGGAGAAACACACGGAAGTGTGTGTGTGTGTGTGTGTGTGTTGTAGAGAGAGAGTAAATTTGGGACATTTAACTTCAAGCTCTTTGCAAGGGAGAGGAAACAAACTGAATAACTAAGCAAACTGATTCAAATACATATCTTACAGCCCACCACCCCCTTCCCTTCTCATTTTTTTTCTAGCCCAAAAACATAAGTTTGTGTAACAGCTACATCCCGATGAAGCTCAACGACATGTCTTGACACTCGCCAATTTGCTGAAAAATTAAATTAAATTCCTCTATACTTCTCTATAAATTATCTGAAGATGCATGGAAGTTATTGGAATACTTTTATTAGATTATAAAACAATATGCAACATTAGTATAATTATTATGCTTCAGGAGTGAAAAAGAGATCAGCAAGGCTATATTGAGAAACGTATTTTGGGAGGAGAGTATCTACTTGTGGTGCGATTTCATAAAAATACCCTATTTTATGTATTTTTACATTGAGTCCCTTTTGAAGAAGTACCTTATTTCAACATTTTTTACTTTCCCATATAGACCAAGTATTGTAATTGTGGAAATTTTTGACCTCGGATTATAAGGAATCTTTGTGTGTTAGTTATGTATGTCTAAACCCAAAAAAGAGAATTTGATAATTTTGTCTGTCCCCATGACTTTGTGTCCCTGTCCACATACGAAAATATTAAAAAAATTAATAAATATATATATATTTTATTAATTTTGAAAAATCTCAAATTTCCTAAGGATTTGAAAGATTCCTCTCTGACCTGTTCTAAATTGTATGTAAACTGTTGTAGAGTAAGACTACTAAAATAAATAACTTGACTCAAGGTAACTTCCGTTCAATCCTAACTTTTGTTTTTCTACTAGAAGCCCAACTTGTTGACACAACCCTCGCTTTCAGGTGATAGCAAGACGGTGCTACAAGCTGCGCTACCTGAACGCCCGCGGCTGTGAGGCTGTGAGTGATGACGCCATCACTGTCCTGGCCCGCTCCTGCCCGAGACTGCGGGCGCTTGACATCGGCAAGTGCGACGTGAGCGACGCAGGCCTGAGAGCGCTCGCAGAGAGCTGCCCTAACCTCAAGAAGCTAAGCCTACGCAGCTGTGATCTCGTGACGAACCGAGGGGTGCAATGCGTAGCGTATTACTGCCGAGGACTGCAGCAGCTCAACATACAGGACTGTCAGATCTCTCTTGAAGGGTACAGGGCAGTGAAGAAGTACTGTAAGAGGTGCATAATCGAGCACACTAACCCTGGGTTCTTCTGACCCATCTTATCCAAATGTTCTACTCTTGTAGTCAGAATCAAGAGGAACCATTTAGAAGATCAATAGCCAACATTTACAGAAGGATATTAACTCACAGTTGAAACAATATTCTCATATGGCTTTCTGGTGTTGATTGAGTAAATATAGAAAACTAACAACGGATAGGGATTTGAATCCTGGTTGTACAGTTTACATGCAAACTTGTCTACCAACTTAACTATCTAGGATCTCATCCTTGTCGGTGTCATTTAACTATGTCAGAACCCACCTTGATGAGCTCATGGTCAAAGGTGTCACTCTCACACTAGACTGGCTGACAATTATGGAGAGATTAGGTTTCGAGTCCTCATTGGGAGTTCTGAGGGTAATTTTTCCTAAATGGTTTTCTACTCTCTCTCTCTCTCTTTACTCCCTGCAGATTCAGGTACACTTTCTCTGAAATAACCTTCCTCACCCTATACATTTTCTTAAAACACAAACAGGTAGTAAGACGAGGTGTTATAAAAAATATGTGTCAACCTTACAAGGACGTGATCGCAGATAGCTAAATCGATAGAGCACCCAGCAAATAAAGCTAGGCGACCAGGGTTCAAATACTTGTTTGGGTGTAATGTTCCTGAATTTATCTCATAGCTGTTGAAATTAATGTAATCCTTACAAAAGTAACAGCCGCAAAACACATGAAAGTAGATTTAATAATCCAACTTAAGACTAGGTCAGGCACAACATCCAGCCCCAGTCGTTATTTCATCATTGCGAAAGAGTAAAGCCGCAGTACACAATGATAAATTTTCCGGCCATGCCAGGAGCCAAATCTGGTTCAGTAGACAGACAGGCTACCGACTGAATTAAGGTGTCAATAATAATAATAAATAATAATAATGGCATGTATCAGTATCGTCTCGTGGCCAACATTCTTAGGCAAGCTTAAAAGGGGAAGTCCCGAATTTTTTAAAAAAATTTATGCTTCAAGAAGCTATTTGAAGTATTTTTTTTTATAGTTGTGGCTTTGGGCGTCCTTATGTTCTGTGATTACATTATTGTGGTGTTACCTATTATAGACATATAATTATAAACTTTCTTTTGTTAGCTTTCACTGATACACACATCAAAATAAAGCACCTGATACAATAAACTCCACAAAACTCTAAAGCCCAGTACACACGACACAACTTCTTGTACAATATCTTGGCTCCATGGATTGCATACTAATTTTAACCAGTGACTATTCACACACCATTTGCTATTGCATAAATATTTGAAACAAACATGACTTTTTGCCCTTTTTATGGAAAAAAAATGATTGGATGATTTCGAAAATATTGGTATTTAATGTAAATCATTTCTTAATCATTCCTAAATTTATGGAGAAAAAAAATCAATTTTTTAAAATTTTCTAAAACTGTTGAAAACCTTTATATTTGGGGTTTAACCTCCTTCAATTATAATTTTGTTTTTTCAAGCATTTAGTTGTTTTTCTTACAATCACTCTTTTATTTTAAAAAAAGTAACTGTCTAGCAGACAAAGTTTTCATGTTTACAACTCAAAAGTTGTCCAAGAAAAATAGCCGATACAGGGCGCGTTCTGTTTTCTGAAATTGTATACAATAAGTTGTGCAAAGCATATCTTGTACTAATAAATGTACTAATGTACTAAAAACGTCAACAGAATTGTTGGACTTTTCCCTGTCCCAAATTTCCCCAAGACTGCTTTAATTTCCCCCAACCTTGTTCTGCACCACTGGTGATAGTAGCTTAATTTATCATTTTTTAAATTATATTTTATAATAATTTTTGTTGGTTTCCTCTTTTAGAAAGTTGCATAGCACATTTCACACTCCTTCCCGATAAGTTCTGATAGAATGAATTATAGTTCTGGGGATTGGGCGATAGTAATTCATTTTCTTAGAAAGGCAGCCATTACCTTTTATCCATTGGCAGCAATGTCGAGTGTGAACTTTGTTGTTCTTTTCATTGCAAAAGCCATATTGTGTTTGTTCCCTTTTATAGGTTTTCATCTACCTCTCCTGTACCTTCTTCCAAATATAATACATTTAATATCCAGTTATAATTATGAAATATAAAATTATTATTTTCAAACATTAAACACTTTTTTAAATATTCAAACTTAAATTTTGTTTTGGGAATATTTCATATCAGATGAATAGACACAATTTATCGCGGACGGGTGCTGACCTGGCAGGTGCTATGGGTGAGACAGGAACTCAAAGGAATTTTCTCACAATACCTCTTTGTATACAATATTTTATGTCAGAATGCAATCCTCTTGAATTTTTTGTTTGTCATTTTCGGTAACTGATACAAAAATATTGTTAGATTTAGTGACTCTTGAAAAGGCTACATAGAGCTGTCCATGAATAAATACAGCATTTGTTAAGTACAATCCAACACTTTGAAGCTTTGTCCCTGAGACTTATTGATAGTCATAGCAAAGGCAACAGTGTGTTTTAACTTAAACTGAGTTTGCTATGTCAGAAGTCGGTAAACAATCCTATCCACTGATACCTTATTCATCGCTGTAGGCTTTGTATTAGTTGAGAAAAAGGGATGTTGACAACAGAAATAATATATAAGATTATTCGATTCGACTTTGATTTAAAAAAGTGGACTTCACACACCCCTTTCCATATACTGGCCAACTCTCATGGATATACATAATATGCTAAACATGTTAACTAACTTAAAAACTTGAATAGGGTTAATGTAAATGAAATTGTACAGGCATACCCCTACTTGCAACAGATCAGGTTCAAGGCCACTGTCATAACTTGAAGCAATGCATTTTTTTCTCCCTATCTATGCCGAACTGCACTGTAATCATCATAAACAGCCTGTCATAAATAACACATTTGTAGCTAAAATAAAGTCTGTAAGCCTTATATTTCGAAAAAAGGTCAAACATACTAATCACTGGACACTAATGTAAGGGTAGCGTCATGTCGCTAAGTTTTTGTATTTGCGAAACAAGTGCCCCAAGTTTGGGACATGGTAAGCAACCGAAAGGCCTCGTAAGCGGAAGTGTTTTAAGTCAGGGTATGCCTGTCGTTTTTATGTTAACAGAAAAGTATTAGTTCAAAAATAGTTATTTGGTATTTTAATTTTAACGCTGTTGGTAAAGTTCTTATTCAATATTATTTGAAATAGAGCCGTAGGCTAAATCATGGTTTGAATTAGGATGGATAGCCAGCACACTAAACTTAGTGATACTTGAGTAGAGATTATTAAGGACAATCTTTCACTGTTACTGTCGAAGTTCTGAATAAAGAGAATGGATAAATTTTAAATTCAAATTATGGAAGTGATAAATATAATAAATTTTAAAATGTAAATTTTTTTTTCTTTATTTTTGTATGCAAGCATTTGAAATTGAAACCTAAAGTGCATCAATCTTATTTAGTTCTATTGAACTATTGTGTAGCTTATAAGGTTGGGTCATAGTGTACTTGTGAAGTAGCACAGAATTTACCTTTAAGGGGGAACTAAGTACATATACCATGCAACATTCCTTCCTCAAAGAACATGAGAGACTCAAGTAATTATTTACTGAAAACACAAAATATAAACTAGAAAAAAAATCCTGAACCCCCCTGCACCCATACTCTAATCTAACAACTAATTACTTAGTATAATTTAATTAGAAAACATTTTAAAATTATTTGCCTATCATTAAGATTATCAATACATTTCAAATCTAGGTTCAGAGCATTTTTTTTAATACAGCTTGTCTGCATTTAAATTTAAAATTGTATATTTTTTCTGTGAAAAGTAGATTACTTATAAAATATAATGGCCTCAAGACGGCTAAAATATTAAGTCGTACAGAATTCACCAATAAACTCTTTTAACAGACTGCGGTGTGGTCATTGCTTCGACTCACTGGTGTGAAGGCAGACGAGATGAGTGGATCATAGTTCACTAACATTGTGGTCCCAAGTGCCAATAACCTGTTTTAAGTTACTTATAAATACAAAACGTGACAAGAAAGTTATAATCTTAAACTCTTAAGAGTTATTTACCAAAACTAAACTAATTTGATTAACCTTTGTATGAGATCTTTAGGATTGTATACATATTGAGTCATCTTTGAGTAAATATCCTTGAAAAATCCAACATAACCATCAAGTGTGTAAAGTGTCTAGAGTTAAAAATTATAATTTCTATCTATTTAAATGAAACATTGAAAGGATAGAAGGGGAAACCTAAACACTTCCATAAAGCTTTAGGCCTCAAAAGTTCACAACAAAACACATAATTGTGAATTTTTGGGGCACATTCAGTCCCCTTCTTAAGCAGCTTTCAATATTTTATTTAATACAGCTGTTTGGCGCCATTTTTTCTTTGTCTATTTAAATATATGTATATATATAAATTGTATTATAACCACAGACTTACAAAAAGTATATAAAATGTAAATATAAAAGCTTCACAATTTGTTATATAAAATAAAGTGTTAAACAAATTGCAGTCTAATTAATTTTTTATATACCTTTCAGAGATAACACAATATTTTTTCAGAATTCGCACAGATACATCGGCAGCTGTTAATACATCTCTGTTAAAGGGAAAGCCCCAATTTCATCAAGGTTGATCCCAAGATCCTTGTCCAAAAGACAAACTTTTTACCAGTTGGCCGAAGGTGTCAACCATTTTTTTTTTTTTTTAGAATAGACCACAGGATGGCAAGTAAACAATCCCTGATACAAAAATACAAATTGATTAATTTGATTATACTACTTTGTAGAGTTGGGTCGAATCCATTATTTTACAAATTCCTGTTTTTAAAAAAAAAAGGCCATAAGAGGAAATATAAATACAATAGAAAATACAAATTAAATAAATTAATTTTAACATTCTTTTAATCCATTCAGACATTCAGTTAGTGTTAAATTACTGGTCTAGAGCCTGGTTGTTTTGTTTATCCTACAACTATAATCGATTCTGAATCGCCAATAAATAGTGTTTGAGCTTTAAAACAAATTCCACTTGATAAATTGAAAGAAAAATTATATTTTTTTAAAGGATTTGAATCTGAAATTTACTTGAATTATTTAATTTAGGATAAACTCATTTACAAAGTGTTTAAATAAGATTGAATAGACAGTTTTCCTGGCCACTATGCAAAAGTCGAAGATATTGATATATTCAGAAGATTGTGAAAAGTGTAGAATGGCCAACATTGACAAAAGTTAAATTTATTGTATAATATCAAAGACATTTGGAATTGCTTTGCCTTCCAAGTAAAACTTATTTTTTATTAATAGCTTTACCATGTATTTAATTTATCTTTCCCCATTTCTTTATAAAACCAATGGGGGAAAAAAGTTTTGGTCATAGTGTATAATTATAAATTATAAATAGTGATTCATTAGTTTAAAATCATTAATCCACCAATTATATGGGGTCAAACTTGCTATTTTTCTGCCTTTTGTTTGCCATTATTAAGGTAAAGTAGTTATGGGGCTGAAATTTAGCATAACTAAACATTCATATAAGGAGTTGTAAACAATTTAATATTTATAATATTGATATCTTCTTCCCTTGTGACTTTCTTCTCCCAACATTCAGCTCCATATCCTTTTCAACAATTGCTCTCTTCCCAATCTCTTCACATGTCCATACTTCATTCTTGCTTCCTCATCTCATTCATGCCCTGTACTACTATCTCTTTCTCTCTCTCTCTTTTACATCATTGTTCCTTAACCATGGTGTCGACTCAACTTGACCCATGAAATCGCTGACCTTTTCCCTGATTTCCTAAAATTCCCGACTAAAAAGTATGTCACATCCTTCTAACTCGCACCACCCCCCCCCCCCCTTTTCTATTAATATTTTGTTATGAATAATAATAATAAGTTTAAAAATTTAAATAAATATGTTTTTTTAAATCTGTATTAACATTGTTTACTAGGAATTTAAAATATTTTTCACAGCTACAAACAAAAAAATTACGGTTTGAATAACATTATAATTTACTGATTTAATGATTATTATATTTCATTTTTTGATTAAAACATTTTCCCGGGTTTTTATTATAATTTACCAAATTCCCGACTTAATCCCGTTTTTTCCCCGATCACTTCAAATTCCGTTTTCCATGATTTTCCCGGATGGTAGACACCCTGTTAACCTATTTCTCCTGGTGATACCCAGCATGCTCTTCAAACTTAATATGCATTGTCTCTACTTTCCTGACATCCACTTGTCCGTGTTTCAGCTGCATACATTACAACAAAGGTAAAACCACTAACTTAAATTTTAACTAAATGTAAACAGTACTTTCCTGGAAGACAGGTGAAAAGGAAGGGGGGAGGAGGGGTTGCGCAACAACACAACCCGGCTGGAATGGAAACCCAACCTTCCAGATAAGAGTCCAATAACAGTTTGACCAATCCTACTCGCGAATAATACTGATACAAATCCCAAGACAGTTGTTATAAATAATGTAATATTTTTTTATTCAAAATAATATCTGTTCTTACAATAAGTTATTGACAAGTTCCAAGAGGTATTTATTTTAAAATTCTAAGTTAGGATGGTACCATCAATTGCAATTAAGATAAACAAATTTGATTTATTTATTTTATCAATATGAATTTGAAATTCTGAGCCAAATATAAAAGGAAATTGAACTTTTTGCAAAGGAATGTACCATCAACGATACATTTTACATGAAAATAAACTATGTACAGAATTAGTATTTCTATTATCCGTTTCATTTTAATAATAAACAAAAGGATTTGTAATAATTTATTTTATTCACATGCTTCAATAATACAAATCCTCAAACTCATTAATCAAAATTCCTACAATTAAAGAATTAAGTGTTTAATTTCCTATGAAAACCAAATGAAACTGTTAGTAATTATACAAAAATTAGCCCAATTTCAGAACCCACACATACTGTAAATGGCTAACAGGTATGCAAAAAGTGTTAAATATTTCTGTTAGCTTTGACGCTCACATATCTTTCCTTTCCTTCACACTACTAAAAAATATTTTGAAACCAACTGAAAACTTGAGCAACTATTTAGTGGAAAAATAAAACTTTTCCAAATATGGATTAATTTCAATTTCAAATATAAGATGAGTTTTTTTAATAACAGTTATAGCAATGGCATCAATTCAAGACCAGAATGCAGTCTACTATTTGGTCCATAATCCTATATGACAATGTAAGAACCACACAGCAAATGAATGATATTAGTATGTTTCTTAATAGTGATAACTTTGAATCTAAAATTAATTTTATTTGAATTGCCCAAATTTTTCCTTTACTATTCTTGACATGTGGAAAAGTGTTCTTTTCACACCTCTACAGATCGGACTGGACCGCTATAATTGTCATGAATGCATCAATAAAGTGTAAAATAATAGCCCACAGCCAAAATCATGAATGAAAAGCACATTAAAACTTAGAAAATTTACCAGGCTTCTAACATACTCAAGTTGATAGTGCCTAAAACCTCTTTATATCAGAATGATGCCTGATAAGGCCTCATCTGACGGGGATTTGAAGAGAAAAGTTAGGATGTAATCAAAGAAGGAATAAAACAGTACTTAAATACTATCCCCTGCTACTCTATTATTTTAAAATTTAAGGACGACACACCAGAAATTTGTAGGTCTTTTAAGTTCACTATCAAAACACATGACATTTTTGGGGTACCTTCTTCAGCAGAAGAGAGCAAAACAATGACTGAACTACGAAAGCATGGTTTTAATTTAAGACAGCCGTTTGGTGCCATTTTTCCTTTATTTTAAATATGAGTTTTAAAGTGAATAAAAGTACTTGCTCTAGCAACAGATTATCAAACACAATATATTTTATAAATAGGTTAAGCTAGTTACTATCTTAAAAAATTTAAAAGTATACCTTATCTCTAAGTGTGATTTATCGAAAACACAAGTTATGAGAATCATTAAATATAAAAAAGCTAAGCATAAACTAATTTCAACAAAATAATTGAAACAATCTAAGGTTATACAAACATAAAATTACCATCCTAATCAGTATTTTTTTAAGTAAAAATATTTTCATGCACAAGCCTCTGAGGAGTTTTTTTTGCAGATAGTACATTCATACTCGGTCTCTTGCTGTGGCCTCGAGGAGATATGACATCGTGATGTCTTTCTGAATGCTCTACATCCTCCTCGGCACTCCTCTTATTAGCGCCCGGGAGAGTGGAGAAGCGCTGCTTCAAGTCTCTCAAGTACTAAAATATTATTGCGCCCTCCCCCAACTTGTAGGCACAACGTCAGCCTTCAACAAACAATTTTTTAATAAATATCTTTTCAGGGAATGTTAGATGAGTTTTCTGTTGAATTGAGGTGACTCTGGTCTAGGGGTAAGGTGTCAGACTTCTGTGCTGGGGCCCGGGGTTCAATCTCGTCGGCAAGGTTTTCTGATTGCCATACCTTCCTTCACCCCCTGACAAGACGTGTTCAATCACAACTTGTGAATGTGTGGAATGCCAGCTCCACTGTGGTTCGATCCCACGTTAAATGTAGGTCCCCATTTCATCCCACAATCACCTCCATTGAAACATTAGCGTAAGTGTAATAACCAACGGGTAGTAAGACGGGTAATATAAATATACATGTGAATTTGAATATAATATTACACATGAACGAGTTATGGATTGTTAAGCCTGCTCTAAACACATATACTCAGATACTTGTGTTTACCTTATAAAGCCTAGTCTCGAGTTCGCCTGCCGAATCTTGTTCTTGGGTCATGAGACAATACTTTGAGGCCTTGGATCCTGTCACGTCTTTGGCGTCGGTGAGTTTTGTGATGGATTTGCGCTTCTTCATCTGCGGCTGCATCACCGTGGGGAGGGAGGCGGGGATGCCGGGCCGGTGGTCAAGCCACATGTCCTTACTGTTACCAGCGGATCGTGACCGGCGGTGACGCGTCATGATGCCGTGCTGT
Organism: Timema podura; assembly: GCA_033556935.1. Classification (NCBI taxonomy): domain Eukaryota; kingdom Metazoa; phylum Arthropoda; class Insecta; order Phasmatodea; family Timematidae; genus Timema; species Timema podura. The sequence goes on from JAVRXN010000008.1 coordinate 13,041,909, forward strand.
GAGGAGGGCAAGGGGGCCACACAACATCAAGATTTGGGATTATTATTGAACTATTCCTCATTATGAAGGTCAAAAAAAAAGCCCCTCCACCACTTGTCAACTATCAGGTAAGAGCAACATAGCTTCTAAAAAGACAATAGTGAAAAATAAAGCCGTGCGATGAGAAGACCATGCTTGAAGTGTGTTATTTATGTTAGCACTAGATCTCACAATTTGATTAATTTGCTGGAAGATTATGTTCCCACAAAACTATTGACAGTTTTATGAAAATAAACAAGCTATTTCATGAAAGCGAAATACAATTATTCAGAAACAACCGAAGCTGCAAGTTTTAACAAAATCAGAAAGAAAAAGTTAAGAAACTAATCGGCTAGCAGCATAAGCAAACAATTATAAAGGCAAAGAAATTTCAGAAAACATTAGAAAACAAAGCATTACACAATGAAAACAAAACAAACAAACAAGAAAAGAAAAAAAAACACAAAGCAATAAGTGTTAAAGAAGTTACTCAGCATAACCAACACCAAATAACTTTAAAAACAAAATATGTGAAGAGAAGAAAAAAAAAATCGAAAAATTACTTAAAACCCTTTTCAAACAACAAGCTCTCTACAAATATGAGAAATGGAAAATACTAATATTTCAGCAGAAGAAAAAGATAGACTAGCTTTCCTAGAAAATATTATAACACTAAAAATATATCAAAGATGATGAAATAGTTATGAAAAAGTGTGATAAAATAGTTTACAGTTAACTGGAACACTAACAAAGATTTAAGACAAAATATATAAAGTATTATATTCATAGAAAGTCATATCAGGAAGGAAAGAGATTGGCAGATTGACAAGTTAAGACGAACCTTGCGCACGTGAGGTGTGAGGAACTGAGAGGGCACAACGTTGTGCTCAACACCGGACCGGCTGTACCTGGCTAAGCTCTGGTCTAGCGCCGGAAGGGCAGCTAGATGTAGCATGGGGCAGGATGTACGCGCCGTTTTCATCAGACAGGATACGTTCACCACTCGCAACTTCTCATTATCTTTCCTCAACTGACTCTAAAACAAATAAGTGGAAATTTGTGAAAAACAAATTAATAATGGCGCATTTTAAAATATTTTAATCTTCTAGAGATGTTACATATGTTGGCATCAATGAAGCAAATCCTTATTAAGATGCCAGGTAACATCAAGATATACAAGTGTTTGTATGTGTGATAGTGCTTTTACTTTTAATAAGGGCTACACTAATGTCAATCAGGTGCCTATTTCAAAAAGCCACAAGTCTACAATTTATAAGAAAATTCACTAGTACAGGTAGAATATTAAAATTTACAAGTGTTTTTACAAACAAGTTTATAGCTTGGTTTCAGAAGGCTTCTCATAGCTTACAAGTATTGGTTCGAATCTAGTCCAATGTTTTTTTCCCCTAAGAAATGTCCTTCTGAAAACTTTAAGATTAAAGTTATGCAGTGTGCCCAACTCCTCATTGCCTCTCAGGAACCTCCTCTTTGCCGCCTGCAATCTACTTAAGTCTCTCTTCGTCCATGTCCAGGTTTCAGAGCCATATGTTGATATTGGATGATAATATGTCTTATTTAACAAAGTTTTGGCCTTTTCCCCTATATTCCATCGCCATATTATATTCTTAACTGCATGGTAGAATTTTCCACTCTTCCATATCCTTTGTTCTATTTCCTCCTGGATCTTACCGTTTGCAGTAATCTTACTTCCTAGATAGGAGAAATCTTCCACCTTTTTGAGTTCCTTTCCAATGATTGTTACTTTCTCTGCTGGGTTTTGTGTTTCCAGCCACCTTCATCATCATAGCACTTTAAATGTTAATATCAAACATAAAATTGGGAATAAAATAAAAATGATAGTGGTAATGTTAGATGGCAGTGCTTTACTTGTCTCTTACGTATACGCCATTCACGACCTAAGTTTACTTGGATGACAGCTCAAAAAGTAACTAAAAAATAGTCCCTAAAATATCACTACGCCAACAGCTGATATCTGCCACTGTCACTTGGGACAGCTGTTATGAAAACATATGGTTATGTAGAGTAATATGATAGTTAACCACAGTAATTTAGGCCAATATTATGCCTCAAAGAATTTTGAAATTGAAATTTTTGAATGACTTGGTGATCTGTAACTTCTCTTCTTTTTTTCTCCTGGGAACTCATTATCAAAAAAACATACACAAATCTATCCACAAATAAAAAGAACCCCTTATAAAATTTCGTGAGATTAAAGTTAGATTAAAATTAACCAAATTAGGCCTAATATGTATTCGAACTAATAAGAAAATATCTGTATACACAAAGTTATTCTTAAAATAATTAGTAATATGATCTAGGATTAAGTTTTTTTACGTTAATACAGAAGCCCAATAATTAAAATAAAAGGTAATTTAACTTAGTTATAAATTATTATAAGTTAGAGTAAGGCGTGGACTTAACAAACTAGAGACTAAATTTAAAGTTAAAAATATAATAAACGCGCACAGTAATAAATTCTATGAAATATATTTAAATTAAACAAAGTCTTAATATTTATTTGAGGTCGTCCACAAAGCTTATTTATCCTTCTATTCAAGTTAAAATAATTATTATTCCGAGCACTTTCACAAAAGGTCTAACAAATATGGCTTTAAAATGGCTACCAACGTATATTAGCCATGTGGTTGATGATGACGCGGACAAGTTGTTTAAAATGGTGTATCCTCGCAGCATACGATTATATTTTATTCAGTTAAATATTTCTAAAAACAATAAACTAATAATAAAATAGTTAATCATATATAAAATAAATTACAAATATTTTATCTTTACCAAGTAAATACGATGCCTTTATTAAAAGGTATTAATGCATGCACTATACTACACATCATAGATAACATTCCAAAACAAAGAATAGGTACTTTTAATATATGTTTAAAATATTGTTTCGGATTGGGTAAAAAGAAATTGTTAAAAGTAATGAAATAATGTGAGAAAACTTAAGTTTACGTTATTTTAAATGTAAAATATAACATGTAATTAAAAAACTTAACATTCATAACAAAACAGTGTTCTTTTACAAGTGTTGGTAACCTAAAACCTAAACATATGATTTTTGAACTGTCATCCAGGTAAAGACCTATCGTGAATGAATTATAGTTTAGTAGAGCTACATTCCTTGAGATGGCAACACAATAATGTAAATGAAAAGAGTGGAGCCGCATTTATTGCTTGAGCAACGTAAGTGGATTCTTATGTTTTAATGGAAAACGAAGAATGTCAATGAAGTGCAAAGATGTTGGAGAAGTGTATTTGAGGCACCATTACCAACACGATGAAATGACTATCAAATCATATGAATTTTATCATTTCATTTTTGAATATAGACAAAATAAAACAAAATTTAATCTTTTGTTTACAAAATTGGCTACAGAGCCTTTTATACACAAATAATAGTCATTTTAAGGATCCTCAGAGCTTTGAAATTTCATCTTGGCTTCAAAACCAATATCAGCTTCAACTTTATTTTGGAGAAAAAAAAAATAAAAAAAAAGGGCTTTGAGTTACAAAACATAAATATTTTAACATTTTTAAAAATATGAATATACTCGAACTCGGGAGATTTTTGAAATATTTGGCTTGAGTTCAACTCAAATGATAAAAAACCAAGCTTACAGACACCTAATATTCATATAAAAATTTAAAGTAAATGAATTTTAAGTTGATATATCTTGCTTGATTAGAATAAAATAAATATTATAAATAATTGTATAAATTTTAAAATTACTCACAATATAGTATTTTTTTCAAGCATAAAGAAATTTACAAAAAAAAAAAACCACTTGAACTTTGATTTGGCTTTGAGGTTATTTAATTTATTCAATGTGGTAGACTTGTCAGTCTTGTACACCCCTAATAACAATGTTTACCTGGAGCTGTTCCTGGTGCTCTTTCACTCTTGTTTCCATTTCCTTGGACAGTTTCTCCTTCTCTGCGGCAATCTTGTCGTTACACCTTTGCTTCACATATTCCTTCTCAACAGCTTTCTGCTTGATCTTGATGTTTTTCTCTTGCAACTGGAGGTGATCACACAAAGCTTACATTCAAGTTCATATTTACAAGTAGATAACGCAATAATATGGAGGACATCATTTAAAAACAAGGCAATCAATAACAAATGTTTATATCAAGGTATTTAGGAAAATTATGTTTAAACTTATAAACAAAGGTTGTCAAGAACATATTTTTTTTAAGTTAGGGAGGGGGAAGGTAGTCGGGAGGAAACACACATTTGTAAAGAGACAAAGTGGAAAACCATTTAAGAAATAGATAAAAACTCATCACATTTAGCCAGAATATTAATCCCAACTTCTTACCAGTGCCAGTTTTGATTTTGCTTTTGTCTGCGCGCCCAATGATGCAGGTTAAAAAAAATGCATTTTGTGTATGCATGCCTTTAGTGCTATACTTAATTTAGTGCAGAAATTTGTAGTGAAACTAAGAAAGCTCTTGGGGTGGGTTCTTAATTGATATCTAAGGATTAAAAAAAAAGTTATTTGAGATTTAAAAACTATTAAAAATTTGAGCTATGATTATTTTTTTTTAAAAGCTACTACAATGTTTACTTATTAATGATCTATCCCAGTACAATTTTAGAACAAACCTGGAAACCAAAGACCAGATAGTTAATTTACCACTTAAATGAATGTGGATTTATACTATAGCAAAAATGTCTAATATTATGTTAATATGTGTATTTTCTATAGCAACTTAAAACTAATTATGAAAAAAAAATCAGAATTGAGTGGGGGTTGGAGAACAATGTGAGAAAGAGTTAGCCACTTTCATTTACCTAGTTTTCTAGGATTTAGATTCAAGAAAGAGTGGATTAGACCAATCTCTGCTCAAACCTATTTCAATAGATAAACCGTGATAGCTACATGCAGCCTTCAAAGGCACAAGCGTTGTTATATTATCTAAGGGTACAATTGAGGGGGTCAGGTCAGAAACATGATAACCCTCATATACTTAGAAGGGATATATTCACTATTTAAACTTCTATGAAATCCTGAAATATAGCTATAAAATAAATAAAATATTCATCAATATTAGCTGTCAAAGGTTTTTTTAGCACCGGATCCTACTACCTTTTCAAGTTATATGCTTAAGAACTAATTACGCTAATAGATTTAGGGAAGAAGGTTATATTTAGAGGAAGTGTACCCACATTTGCTTAAAGAGAGAGAGAATGGAAAACTATTTTGGGAAATCCACCTTCAATAAACCCAACTGAGATTTGAACCTTGATCTCGCCATCATCGGCAGTCTAATCAACTATGAGAGTAGCATCTTACTTAGACCATGCTGCCACCGAAGCAGCTCTACAGGGTTTGACCGATTATAAAAACAGCTTGTATTTCAAGAGTAAGCTACCAGAAATCCCTGCTAGCACATTTTTTCATAAAATGAAGGTTATCATGATTTTGGCCTGAGCCGCTCAATTTTAGGCTACATTGAGATTTTTAAAAGGGTGTTTTTGAGAGAAAAGTTTTGCCTATTTTGGGGTCAATACACCACTTACTTCTAATTCTTGCGATCTTAAGAGTTTTTCTTGTTCATTCATCTGCCGCTGTAGACATGCAACAAGGTTGTCCTTCTCAACAAGACGGTTTTCCAAAATAACATTCTGGAAGTTCACAAATAATAACAGGATTAAAAAAAATAATTAAGTAGTATGTATCAGTAGGATAATTTTTAAATTAAAAATACAAACATTATTCTTGAGTTATAAAAAATGCTTTTGGTCAGCAATCGCTGACCTGGCCAGGTCGACGCTGGGAGTACCAACCTTTCTCTGTTCATTCTCCAGACTTAAGTTGGTACTGATCAGCTCCTGTTTGACCAGCGAGTTCTCCTGCTTCAGCAAGACAAGGTCCCTGTCCGCCTCCATGAGCCTTTTTATATGTTCTTCCTCTGAACACAGAGATAACATTTATCAACACAATTTCCCTAAGACCTTCAACTCACAGGCAAACAATTAATTTGATAATTATTAAAAACGGGACAAATCTACTTTTTTTAAAATACAAATATTTATTTTGCCTACAAATCTCGAATCCAAATTTTATAAAATTGGTGTGATTTTGTTTTCACACTGAGTTGTTAAGTTGTGGCCAAGGGTGGTTGTTAGGTTTTTCTTATTAAAAAATAATAAAAAAACTATTCAAAATTTAAATTTAAAATGTGTTCAAATTATCAATTCTGTATCCTAAAGAATTTGAACGGTTCATCCCTGCAAACAACTAATGTTACTTTTGGAAAGCCCTAATGGAAAGGCACAAGAAAAAAAATGTTAGGCTTAATGTTCTACATTTTCTACTAATGTACACTAAAGAAGGGTTCAGAAGTGCCCCAAAATTTACTGCATTGTATTTTGTCATAAATGTGAACCTATGGGGCTACATTTTCCAGTTAAGTTTTTAGTATTTGCTCTTTTATTTTTCTTTTAATAATTATTGGATTAAATCATTTACCTAAATTTTGCTTTACTTGATTATGTAATTGTACTGACAAGTGCTGACTACAAACAAGCAGGTAGGGGGGGACGTTGCCCTTTAAGTTATAACGGGACAATACTCCCTCCCCTAGTGTTCATCAAGACAGAAGAGTTGGTGGTACATTCCAGCAGCCAGGTAGTGCGAGCTCTGGCCTTTGGGCCGTAACTAGGCTGGTACTGTATGTCTTGTTCGTGAACACAGAATAAAGTAATATTGCATAATCAAGTATACAGTAGCCCCATGGCTTCTTTGGTGCTGACTGACAGTTCACAGCTGACTTCTGACAGTTTAGGTATATACCTAAATGTTGACTGTCAGGGTGTATACCTAAATTTCGACTGTCAGAAGTGACAGCTGCTAAACACATGTTTTTTGTAGATCATATGGTTAGGCGTAGGGATACATAATTTGGTCTGGTAGCTTTTCAAAGCCGTCAGCTGTCAATCAGCACCAAAGAAGCCATGGGGCTACTATACATACTAAACCAGTGTAAATGTGAATTTGAATCTCTAACAAATATTAGAAATGATTTCAAAATTGAATGAATATAAGATTTGGATTCAAAAGAATGTAATTCGAGACTAGAATCTAGAAGTCAAATTTTTGAATAATCTAACTTTTTATAAAAAATTCAATTACAAACGTGTTGGTTCAGTTAAAAATTTATGGTAGAATTTTAACTTCATATGAGATTCAAAAATTTTCCAAAGAATGATATTTTATTTCAGTTATTGAGTACTAGAATTTGATTCTCTTAAAGTGCATCCAGGTTTATTGATTGGCCATTTTATGTAGACCAAAGATGCAATGTACTTTTTAAATACCGCCCACAGTTTTTTTTTTCCAAAATTGTCATAGTTGGACTGTGGTAGAGACAAGTATAAGTTTCAAACCCAGAAATTAGGGACTACATAAACATTTTGAGTTAGATATATTTTACATAAGAAGAATGTATCAAGACTGATTAATTAATTTTTGCTCTTATATTTAAAACACCGTACAATAATGTGAAGTTGAAGTTCACTTCAAATCAATACTACGACCAGGCGATATTTATTGATTTAGACATTAGGCTGTCAAATGGCCACATCAACACTTCGGTACATCTTAAACCCACTGATAGACAACAATATCTACATTTCGATAGCTGCCACCCATTTAACACTAAACACTAAAAGATCTATCCCATACAGTCTTACCATAAGGGCTCACCGCATCTCCTCCGATCCAGAGAGTCTTCAAAACCTTCAAGAAGCCTTTGCAGAAAGAAGATACCCTAAACCTCTCATTAATAACCTACTTCGACTAGCTGAAACTCCACAATCACCCGGAAGCATCCGGCCATACTGACAATGTTCTAAAAAAAACCACCAGTCCTTGTGTATAAGCAGCCTCCATCACTTAGAAATCTTTTGAGACACCCTAAATTCAAAACTGAAAATGACAACCTTCATTCAACTACAACAAGGCTCTCGACCTTGTAACAAAACAGCTTGCAAAACCTGTCAAATACATCATCCAGCAGCCACTTTCTCTAGCAACATCACAACTCCACCTATACCATCAAAGGTAGTCACACATGAGAGTCCAGTAACCTAATTTACAAACTAAAATGCCAACAATGTACAGCATAATATGTTGGCCTCACCACTGAAACTATCCGTAAATGAATGCACACCGCTATGACACCAAAATCAAAAATCCTGATAAACTAGTTTCAGTACATGCCTCCACTCATAGCCTCAACTTTGAGGACTGCTACACTGTTAAATGATATTAACACTTTGACAAGACACAATGTAATAAGAAGATGGGAACTGGCACATCAATGGATCACAAAGTCTAGAAAACCACCTAACCTAAATATTCGTTAATTTTAACCCAGAGACTACGTAAAACCTGCAGAGAATTTCAACTCCATCATAGAAGTTTTCATCCTTACCAATCAAGTTGGCATCACTACAGACAACATCTTGTTTAGTCTAACTACTACTAATTCTTGAGGAAATAACATTGAAATATTAAAGAGAGTGTAAATATGTGTTAAGTGTTTTCACTTTTATTTGTGCTCTACCATTTTCCTATTATTTTATCATTTTATTTATTACAAATTGTTTTTTCTCAATGCACTTTATTTCGTACATACAATACTGTAAATTAAGAGATAGTGAAGGAAGCCAACCTGAACGGATAGTTAGGTTAGGTCTAGATAGAAAAACACACTTCTCTCTTCATTTATTCTTACCCTTTTACACTTCACACTTCCAAAGTTACACATTTTTTCAGAAATATTCCTGTTTCATATTAAGACACATATAAAATCCAAAAAAAACCACCTTTTTTCAGTCTCTATCCCGAGCTTTAATGACGATCATGGTCCTAAGCGCGAAATCCGAGAACTTGCACAGCCCTCTTAAAAACCAATGTTTCTATTTTCAAAAGTGTTTATTATTTTTTTAAATGAGTGCCATTCTTATTTTAAAGATATGTGTTGATTTCAGATGTTTCTCACATATGTATCATGTGTTCAATCTCACATTTTAAAGATTTGGTGTTTACGTTTTATGTTTGTTTTGACTGGTGACATTTTAAATATCCTATTTTACTTTTAAAATAATCAAATATAATATGCTATTAACATTTTAAAATTATGAATAGGCTATACTCAAACCTGGGAGATTTTTAAAATACGCAACTCAAAAGAAAAAAACCCGAAGCTCACAGACTCTTATAGATGAACAACAATTAATATAGCTAAACTACAACCGCCACCTCTAAGGTCAATGATGATATACACGCACCCATGTCTTAACCTGGACATGATTTGCAGGATCTTTGCTTTGCCTTACTCAGTTTTATCCCCACTACGCTAATGATATACCATGAGTTTCCAGCAAGCTACAGCCAGGAGAAAAGGCAAGGTGTAAACGTATGCACAGTTGCAACACTGTACAAACTAGGCACAAGTAGTGGCAACTATGCAGATAAAATAGAGGAGTGAATGCACCAAACATATGGAAAAAAAAGAGAGGAGTGAATGCACCAAACATATGGGAAAAAAAGAGAGGAATGAACACAGCCAACAAAGAAAAAAAAAAGTGCACCCAACTAGTGAAAAAAATAGGAACAGAACGCAAACAAAAAAACGCACCCAACAAATAAATTTAACAAAGTACAACGTTGTCCACAAATTTACTAACTAAAATCCTGGAGGATTTTAAGAAAGTGTCTATTCAGTCCACATGAAGGGAATGTTTAACTTAACATTTTGCTCAATTAAAATGAAATAACTCCACCTACCCCAATCCACCCATAATATGCCTCAGATTCAACGAAGTCCCCAGCGTTGAGAGGGATGAGATGCATATAAAAAGGTAATTTTATTTTTTGGTCCCAAATAATACTTATTTACTAACCATGCAGTATAGCCTAATGTCCTAAAGTTACAAATTAGTCTTGTTTTGTGTTTTGAAGAAGGTACAGGGAAGATTGATAGAAACATTTTAAAGGAACACACCATATGGCATTTACAATAAAAAGAACACAGTTCACACTTTACAATGCTGCCACTGGACAAAAAGGTAATGGCTGCCCGTTTTTATTTTTGAAGTGTCCTATCATTCTTTAAAATTTTATTTTTTTACTCCACCCCTCCTCCCCAACCTGCTTTAAGGAAGTTGTGTTGCACGTTTCACACTCCCCCGTGATGAGTTCTGAAACCTAGGTTGGAGGATTGGGCGGTAACGATCCATTTTCTTCAAGAAGCACCCATTACTTCTTCGTCCAGTGGCAGCAATGTAAAGTGTGAACTGTGTTCTTTTCATTGTAAAAGCCATATTGTGTTTGTCCCCTTTTATATGTTTCTATCCACCTTCTTCCAAATATAATACAATTACCTCATAAGGTGAAAAGAGGTTTTCCTTATCGAGATATATTATTTTGTTAAAATAGCTCAATAGTGAATTCACGTTCAACAATTATGTGTTCAAAGGTGTTAGTCCCAAAATCTCCCCACTGGGTTACTTTATAGGTTAAAAACAATTTATATAGTCCATATTAATTGTGTCTAACAAGTAAATATGGCAACTACTCAAGAAAGAGTCAAGACTCACGAGTAAAGTATTGACAGCTGGGTGCAAAAAGATAAAGAATGACCTGTTTTGGTGATCCACAGATTCACCAATTTTTACACACAATTCAATGTGTGCAAACAATGACTGGTTTATCATTACTGTTTTGTACTTTGGATATGTAAAGCAAGCCCCTTGCCTGGATATGCGCAAGGTATGGTATATCATTATGGCTCTTAGTGTTTAAATTTACTAAAGTAAAAAACACAACACACAGCTTGTATCTTGTAGTGTCCAGTTGATAAGACATAAATTACACAATACCATAATAATTACAAAAGAAACTAATGTGTATGAAATAAAGTTCCTTGAGCAAGTCTTCTACTGTCTAAAGAAAATTAAATTTGGCATTGAACTTGAAATGTTAACATGTTAATTAATGGATTTTAAATTTTATTTGAGATTAATTTTACTCAATCTTAAAAGGTTTATTATTATTAGCACCGCGTCTTACTACCCGTTCGGGTTATACGCACTTACGCTAATGTGCAATGGTAGGGTGATTGTGAGATGAAATGGAGGACCTACAGTTTAACGTGGGATCCGAACCACGGTGGAGGCCTGGCATTCCTCACATTCACAAGTTGTGATTAATACACATCTTGTCAGAGGTGAAGGAAGGGTTTGGCAATCAGATATTAAAAGGTTTACTAAAGAATATATTACAACAAGTAAAAATATCGAATACTCACCCAGTTTCTTGATCTCCTCCTGCATAGCTTGTCTCCTTTGTATTCGCAGCTCTAGGAAATGAGTCAGATCCATAATTGTACTGTCATTGGGGTTCATGAGTTCCAGACAAGGGAATGGTCCACTGAGGCTGTAAAATAACTAACTTTAGTACAGAAATGTATTACATGTTCAGATGACCTACCATTCATGTTTGTGTTAAAGATGTATCAATTTACATAGACAGCATTGGTGAAAAACATGTTATCATATAAGATAGAATATTTTGCTTTATTTTTAATAAAGATTAACTTTAAGATCACGAAAGAAACTTACCTGTAAATGGGCTGATTCATGTTTGGCTCAACTATTTCATTTTCAATCTCTCTCCTCAAGTCTTCAAGATTCTGAAAATTTATAGGTGAAAATAAAAATGAAATTATATAAACATGTTAATAAGTCTCCGTATAATTTTCTATAATGCGGATCTAAATTAATTTGTCCACGTCAAATTGAGTCATAAGTGGCATAAAATGGTCTAGAGTTTTAGTATCCAGCCTGGAGTATGCGTACTCTCGGCGGTGTGCAAAAACATCTGAAGGGGTAGATAAGGTTTAGTAAATACATCCAAGACCTTTTTTTTTTTTTTAGTTCTGCGTCTTACTACCTGTTCGGATCATACACTTACATTTCTAATTTAAATATTATTATTTACTACATTATTTTGGATATAATCTATTTTAGCTCTACTAGATATGGACTATGGAACTAAACAACCTCAATGAAATACTCAAAGCCAGAGAATCCAACCCAAATGAGCTGAAATGAAAATTATCATCTCTTTACAATTCAATACAACTTCTAACTATGCCCTACCTTGTAAGCATTCCTTCTGCCTTTCGGTAGATCCAGTCCAAGGTCCACCCTAAGTGGGGCTGCACGGGACACTTGGACCTCCTGTGTCATCTCCGCAAACTTGAGCACATGCTGGGTGAAAAAAACCCAATTATGATGCATTCAAAAAGTGGAGAATTATCAGTTATCTCTTCATAAGAGATAGGTGAATAACTAAAGAGAGCCTTAAACTAATTGATAATTCATTAAGAATTGAAAGGCTAGGAACCCAGATTACCTTAGTCTTGAGAATCTAATAGAACACATAATATGAAGTGCATCCTTTGCCTGATGAAGCCGTCCATGACAGTGAGAGCAAGGAGGATAAGAATTGTTTAAATAAATAGTTTGGAATTAACCAGATTTCAAAACCAGTTGAGTCCCGACAAAAGGTAAGCTTGACTTCTATTCTTTCAGTTACCAATAAGGTGTGTGTCGGACATCCTTTTTCAGTGTGAAATCATGATGATGTGAGAAAACTATTACCACCTTAGTTAAGAGTCAAGAGACCAAGAGTAAAAATCATAATCTGATTTTCTTTTAAATAATTAACAAAAAATAATCCATAGTAACAAAAATAAAGGTGTATGAGCTTTTAAGTTCAATTCAATAATTAGAATTTAAAAAGGGTTTTCTATGATTATTAATGTTTTAAACTTGTTTTTAAATTTAGTTTAAAAAAAATCAAGCCTCAAGCAGAGTAAATTATAGAATTAACTTTTAAATAAGTTTTTTTACTGTTCTATCTAAGCAATTTCTACTCTAGTATCACTCTCTATAAAGAAAACCTCTTTTCGCTTTATGAGGCAATTGTATTATATTTGGAAGAAGGCACAGTAAAGGTGGATAGAAAACATATAAAAGGGATGTACACAATATGGCTTTTACAATGAAAAGAAGAACACAGTTCACACATTACATTGCTGCCATTAGACAAATAGGTAATGGTTGCCTCTTAAAGAAAATCGATCGTCACCGCCCAATCCCCCGACCTAGCTTTCATTCTATTGAAACTCATCAGGGAGGAGTGTGAAACGCGCAACGCAACTTCACAAATATAATACAATAACCTCATAAAGTGAAAAGAGATTTTCCTTATAAAGATATATTATATATTCACATCCAAATTTCATAAATCTGTCAGAGTGCTAAGTAAGCTTCCAAAAACTGAATGTTAATGTTTATATTGTCAAAATCAAAGTAATCAGATACCATTCACTTATAAAATTTGTTATATTTTGTTACGTAAATAAGGAAAATGCATGAGAGTTGGCAGCTATGACTTACCACATTTTCATCAAAGTCATCCACACTGGGATTGACGCAGACAATCATTTCAACTTGCCCATCCCCGTCGAAATAGTTCTTGAATAGATGGGTCATCTTTGACTCACGATAAGGGACCATCTTCTCCGTTCCTTGGAGCTGATTCTCCCGGAGGGTCTCCAAGCATAGACGGAGTGTCAGCAACGAGTTGTTTATGTTGCCTGCCAGACAAGTGCAGGAGAAAGTTATTTTTAAATAATGTTATATACTGGAAAAAGTACAATGTAGGAGAGGAACACAGGAGAAGAGAGAAACTCACTTTTTGACAATTATATTTTAAGATACCGATACTCAAGTCTGGCATTGCGTTGAATCAACTTTTTCTCAAATATGTCTCTTCATTTTACTTACAAATATTGAATGATAATCTTAAAAAATATAATATGCAAAAGAAAATTTCTTTTATTGCAATCCTAACATTAAAAACAGTTGTTACCTGCAGTCCAACCAAGAACAACAAACAGACCCTAAAGAAGGTGCCCTTGACAGTGCAAGATAACTATCAGTATTTTATACAAACAATTTACACTCCCATATCACTCAGATAATTGTTCTGGCTAATGTATCCTCTTGATTTTAACTATGATTTAGCCTAGTGCTCATTCCAAATACATTTTTAGTTGCAAAATTGATATTAACTAGATTATATTATTTTTTGTTATTATGAATTCCAATTTAGTCAAGAATAAATTAATTTGGTTACTGTCTCCTGTTGAGCGAAGCCACTACTAAGCATTATAATTGCCCTGAAAATGAATACACAAGATTTAAAATTTAAAGTTTTGTAGGCCTACTTTAAATCTTATGTCTAAATTATTTTTTTCGTATCATTGAATTATGATTATCCTCAAGAATTCAAGGAATATGAAAGATCCATCCTTAAAATTTTATAAAATTATTAAATGTGACTCAGGTTTAAATATTTGTGGTTAAGGACGCACTTGCTTCTCGAAGCCTCTGACCAGTATTCTTGGTGCGATTAGTTCTCTCACTTCCTGCCAGGTCTACCAATGACAACTGACTAATACAGATGGCTCTCTTGTCCTGCACCACTGCCTCGCCACGACAGTCCAAGGGGGCCTGTCATACCAACCAAACAATAGAATAATATAATTCATATTCAGTAGTGGTGTGTGAAGCTGACATTTTTAAATCCAGTTCAAAAACGATTTAATGAATTTAAATTTTCATTTATTAACTGTCACGTTTTTATATGCTGATGTGATAACTGAAGCCAGTTTTATTATTTTGGTACTATGAAGTTTTGCTAGCCCTTAACCCCGATAATTAAATATTAAAGCTTATACTTTGCTGCTGTATGAGAAAATAGGATGTTTTTGTAACTTTTAGTCAAAAGTGTCCAATAAATAATAAAATTTCCCAAAATGTCTACAATTATAACAAATCTGTCCTGACCTATGGGCCAGGAACAGGTAACTTTTTTCTCCTTCTGGAATTTTGGGGCAAACCAGCACTAAACAAAGTTTTTAAGAAGATAGTTGTTGATTATATCTGTAATTATTTAACTCACAAACCTGCACAAGTCTAACAGTGAACACCGAATGACTCCGGCTGGATTCTGCATTCAAAGCTGTGTGGGCCATACGCTTTCGCTTTTGACCTTTATAAAACGCTTGGAACGCTTCATTGGTGGACTTCACTTCAACTTCCGTGACCCCATGAACATACATGTTGCGGCTAGCATCTTCTCGCACTAGCTTCACCTGGAGGGATCTGTAATATAATGTTCTTGAAATAAATATTTACTTGCAAGTATTTTAACCTTCTGATAGGCGCGCGTATCCATCAGATACAGCCAGTTTGAGTTAGCTCCTGTTTCTGGGAAGTCAGAGGGAGTGGGGATTCCCACTCTAAGCTATTCTTCCACCCCCACCAGACCAATCGGCAGTCTTCTTCGGACCTCTGTAGTGTTGACCTTGGTTCCGATATAGCCTGTGCTGTATACGACAGATACGCGCGACCGCTCTTGTAAGTTTTTAACACTTTCTTCATTTTAATTTAAACTTGCAATAAATTTTATCTAATAGCATCAAAAGTATTATTTCATGTTTTGTTTTGCAAATTTAATTGTTCCCCAGAGGCGTGTAAGATACGCGCGACCATCCCCGAACCTTTGGAGGGCGCGCCTATCGGAAGGTTAATCAATCCAAATCTCAAAATTAAATATAAAACCACCTATACAGTTCTCAAAAAATTCATCTTCAAGCCAAATGGCTTCATACATCTATTTATAGCAGGTGGAATATAGATGAAACTAGGGTGCTGGAAAGGGGGAAAAGGACAAGCCGACTTGTACAAATCTGCACTTTAAATAAATTGATATTGATGATTATATTTTAGCCATTTTATCAAAGGGACCACCCCAAACTCTTAGGAAGAGCAGAGCGAGGGGTGCATGTATACCTTGTCCACTCTGTTAGCCTCGTGTAACATCTGATACCTTTTATTAATATAATAATAATAATAATATTTACTACCCGTTCGGGTTATACGCTTAAGTACTAATTACGCTAATGGATTAGGAATTGGGAGGGTTGAAGTTAGAGGAAGTGAACCCGCATTTGCGTGGAGGGAGAGTGGAAAACCATTTAGGAAACCCCCCCCCCCAGTTCACCCGACCGAGATTCGAACCTCGATCTCCCCGTCCTCGGCGGTCGAGCTCAACACGACTAGCGCGTTAGCCAACTACGTTTATTAATATAATTAGTAATATTTCATAGCCCATCAATGTCGAAAAATGTGTTTATATTAATCTGTATCGTTATGTAATTATCAACACTTTTAAGTATTTCCCTTACTTGTTGCGAAGAATATCATCAGACATGTCCTCCAGCAAGTCATATATCCCATTGTTGTATATCTCAACATATGTAACAAATACTCCAAAAGTGTTGTCATCGTTCAAATTGGTGATCTTGGTGGTGTCTGGGATTCGAAAACCGATCTCTTCATCGGAGTTCTTCCTATAAAACAGTAAAACATGGTTTCAATCAATTTCAAGAGACAGAAAATGAAGTCATAGCTTCAGATTAAATTAGTTTTCAAATGTAATTTGACCAAAAATTAATTTGAGATTAATTTGATAAACTTTTAATTCACTTTAGTTTAGTTTAATATTTAAAAAAAATTAAATTACAGTGAACTTTCTTATTCCAGTCTCTAGTCAAATATATACTCAGTCATACGTATAATTAAAAAAAACTGAATTTCTCTAAAAAAATTTTACTTTAGATTGAACCATTATATTTGTTTTTAAAAGTCTTTTAATTTGAGGTATTATTGTTTCTAACACCTTTCCTTGTCATAATCTAAATACAGTAAAACCTTGGATTGCGAGCATAATTCGTTTCATAAACGTGTTCGTAATACAAAGCACTCGTATATCAAAGCAAATTTCCCCCATAAGAAATAATGTAAACTTAGATGATTTGTTCCACAACCCAAAAATATTTAATCTAAAAATGATTAATACCTTTTTTATTTTCGTTATTTAAATGTAACTGTACTGTAATCAAATTTAATTATTAAATTTAATCGTGGCTAGTGTGAGGTAGACGAGAGAAAGGAGAGGAGGAGGTGGGTTATAGTTTAGGTCGACTTTCACTGTCACTAACGGAATCACTGCTATATGTTGTCTCACTGGAATATTTTTCTTTTTGTGCGACTTTAACAAATAACCTATCCAATGACACTGCTCGGCGGACAAAGCATAACCATATTACTACTCGTATTGCAAGATATCGCTCGTTTATCAAGTTAAAATGTATTGAAAATTTTTTCTCGTCTTACAAAACACTCACAGACCAAGTTACTCGCAATCCAAGGTTTTACTGTAACAAACTATTCTAGTAAGTTACAGAAAAGAAAGACAGACACAAATAAAACCAACACAATATGGCTTTTACAATTAAAAGAAGAACAAAGTTTGTAACATGATTTAATATTTTCCTTTTTCGCCCTTTAGTGTCTTTTGGGTTCCTATTTTAGGGAGTCATGTTGTGCATTTGACACTCCTTCCTGATGAGTTCCAATAGAATTAAATCTAGGTCGGAGGATTGAGGGTTAAAGATTGATTTTCTTCAAGAGACAGTCATTAACTCAATTAATTCAATGGCGGCAATGTAAAGTGTGACATGTGTTCTTTATATATATAATAATTTGAGACAATAGGGTGATATTCTAAAAAATAATGCATTTGGAACCACAAAACCACTAAAGGAAACATTAATTATTTTTTTATTTAATTCCTCAAAATGTGAAAAAAATAGTTCTTTAAATTATTATTAGAATATTAATAGCATTATTTTTGCTAGGAAATAGCATCTTAACAGTCAAAACATCCAAAACTCATTTGGATTTTTTGACAGTTTTAAAAACTATCAAAATCACTTAAATATATTTAAGGCTAAGCCACGAGTTCTGCAGATGTTACGTTTGACACATTGTGTCAGTGTTGATATACCTCAGTTTTAGCTTATGTGGTGCTGACTGACAGTTCACAGCTGACTTCTGACAGCCAACATTTAGGTATATACCTAAATTTTTACTGTCAGAAGTGACAACTGCTAAAGACATGTTTTTTGCAGATCATATGGTTCGGCGTAGGGATACATAATTTGGTCTGGTAGCTTTTCAAAGCCGTCAGAAGTCAGCTGTGAGCTGTCAGTCAGCACCACATAAGCTAAAACTGAGGTATAACTGTAATGCAAATATAGTGATTTTGAGTCAATGTTGGCTCCTCTAGTATTTTTTTAAAAAGAATCCCTAAATTATGATCTAGTAAATCTTTGTATTTTCCTTGACCCACCTTCGTGGTGTTTTAACATTCTTCCCAGTGGCTAAATCTCCGTGTAATTCTCTTTGGCGCTCAAGCATGGCCTCCACTTCGCTCAGTACCTCGAAACCGTTCATCTTGTCAGGTTTGAATACAAACTTCTTCGCCTGGTAGTCCGAGATGCTATTGAACAAAACGTCAAGGCACCTTGGCAAGATACCTCCGTCGTTGGGTTCCCCGGTCATTGTGTATGTTTTACCACTTCCTGTGACGCCGTATGTAAACAATAGGCCGTTTTTGCCTTGGATTAGGTCACCGACCAGGGGCAGAGCTACCACATCAAATACTTCCTTCTGTTTAGAGGACTCTGAGAAGACTTGTTTGAACACATATTGGTACTCCTTGTAGTTGTTGGCCCTGTATTGCAAGCACGACTCCGGGGGGACGAGGGTTATTGTGGTGTCAGTAGCCATCAGACAGGAAATATCACCATCATTTTGCAACGGCTTGAGACGGCAGAAAACCTTTACCGGATCTTTGGGCGGTTGCTTCAATTTCCCCGGTGTTTTCCTGGCGGGCGTCTTGCTCCTGCTGAAATAATCAATATTTTATAATTTTATATTTTTACATTCATGAGGGTTATTATTAATAGCTTAATATAAGAAATAGTACCTATATTAGTGTGGTGTGAAGATGAAAATACAATAGAAACTCCTTCCAAATGCAGTTAGCAAAGATTCAAACTTCAATCTCCTCGTGACCATCATTCTAATCTAATGCGAGCCTCAGAACATGTGCGAATATCCTATATAAGGTAGAAGGGGTGGTGACAGCTTACAGAAAGTTCTTTGTTGCAAACATTGGCTTAAAGTGACTAGGTAATGTCAACCTATTAGGATTTTTTATTATTTGCTTAATAATATTGTAATATCAATAAAAATATGTCATTAAATGATTTTAATAATACTTCCCTAATAATTACTGTAAAACTGGTGTTTTTGTAACTCATTGAAAGAACAAAATATATCAACAAAACTATTATATATTTTGTTTTGTGGTTGTGGTAACAAGAGGTATATATGGGTCATTCTCAAATTGAGGGACAAATAGGAAATCCAAAAATAAAAAAATAAAAATTTCAGGAAAAGTAGATCTATAATTTATTGCCAATTACACAAAATTTATCAAACAATTACATAATAATACCATACATAATTACATAATAATACAATTACATAATAATACAATTTTCTTGTGTTTTTGTTTAGTTTTACCAAAGTGGCTACCCATAGTCCATCACTTCGCTACCGCTGTTCCAGATGCACATAAATATGTTATAATCTCTAAAATCCAAATAAATTATGTATTTTTACTAAATACCCAATTTTTTTTAACAATAATATAAAAATTTTTTATATATTTTCTTCATTTAATGGAATTAGGATTTTGTAAGTGAAGAATCATACAAAATTCATATGTTAGTGATGTTAAATTTTCCAAAGTCGAAAGAAAATTAAGTTTTAAATTTCTCATTTTTTTGTTTTGTTTTTAATAACGCAAATGTTAATAATTATGTAATAATATTGATTTTTTTACTAAAACTGTTAGTGAAAAAAAGTGATTTTATTGTCATTAGTGAAGTGACGCGGGCGTTAGCGAAGTGATGTTTGGGAAAACGACATTTACATTAAAAATTTCACTTTACGTTAACTACGTGACTTCATTAGTTTCATCACCTAATTGACGTTAGCGAGGCAATGACACCATTTTCGTCACTAAGCAACGTTAGCGAAGTGATACCATTTTCGTTACCAAGCAACATTAGCAAAGTGTGCGTTAGCCAAGTGATGTTTTTGGCGGAAGTTGAGTTTTGTAACCATAATATAAGTATAAAGCGGCAAAAAAACATAGCGGTTAGTTCCTGCCTCAATTTCCGTTCAATTGAATTGGTAATGGCATTTGGCTTAGTTATTTCAAAAACTCCAAATGCTATTAACGTTAGCGAAGTGATTTGCAATTAACATACTCTATTCTATTTACCTGAATTTTCGTACATTGACCGAATAATATTAAATAAACTTTTTAACTATTGAAATAACAAGAACTATTAAGTACAAGACAACAACATCCTATGGCTAAAGGGGAAAATTCAAAATATCGTGTTTGTCCAGTGTGTTACTTGGGGACAAACAAACCTTGATAAAAATGTCAAAATTCATGAAGACTTTATTAAAATTGATTCTTCAAACGAAAATAACAGTATCAAGGGAGTATTTTACCGTGGTGATATATTTTTTTCTTTATTTTTGTATAGAACTTCAAACTTCAAAATTCAGAGGTGGGGACAGTTAGCTAGGTGATGAAAGGGACTTTTAATAATCATTGGGTCTAATTTGTTTTTAATATTACCATATTTAAATTTTTCTATCAAGTTTTATATATTTCTACTACTAAAAGAAATTTTTCTGTTGCTTGTTTTAAAAATAACAAAATATTCATATAGGCAGGGGACATAAATTTTCCCTCAATTTTAGAATGATCCATATAGTACATGAAATGATAAATTAAAACGTATTTTATTCACACTTTTATCTTGTTATAACTGGCCACAAAAATTAATAGTTTTTATAACTTAACTTATAGAAAAATCCATACAAGATATTATTTTCAAAATCAAACATTTTTATTTGTAAAGAAGACAAGAACAGAAATTATGGTTTGTATCTCGTCATCAACCACCCACCCTTCTTTTTCCTAGTTTGCCATCTTAATTTATGAAGGAAAAAAACATTTTAGAAGCTCTTGTTTATAAAGCATCTTTAAGTGAGCCACAGGCGACTCTTCCACAATGAGGAATATCCAATCAGTAATTTTCATAAGTGTGTGTTTTAATAATGTATAACAAAAATATTAAACAGATAATTATGATATTGTGTAAGAACGAGCTTGTGAGAATATTAGATAAGTTGAAAATAGTTAATGTGAAACAGTTATAAGTTAAAATTATATAGAAATTAATAGAAATTGAAGTTAAATATAAGTATAGTAGATCACACTTACAATAATGAGAAAGACAGATATTTAGTTATTGTAAAGTTTGACTTAGAAAGCAACAACTCGACATATTATGGTCTTACTGATCATGTAATTTGGTGAATAACTTATAATAAATAAAACAATAAGAAATATAGATGGAGGTGTGCCATATTTTCGAGAGGTATATAACGTGCACTTTTTTAACCGAATGATATTACATGGTGTCTACTCAACTTGACCAATGAAATTCAAGACTTTTCCCTGATCATTTCCTAAAATTCCAGACTCAAAAGTATGTTGCATGCTTATCCCCCTTGTTTTTTTTACTAATATTTTTTTATAAATATTGATAAGTTTTAAAATTTAAATAAGCATGTTATTTTATTTGTATTAACATAGCCTAGTCTTAGGAATTAAAGAAATTATAAAATATATTACACAGCTATGAACAAAAAGAGACAGTATGAATCACATTGTAATTTACTGATTTAACAATTAATATATTTCATATTTTAGTAAAATAATATTTTCCCAGATTTTGTTTTGTAATTTACCAAATTCCCAACTTATTCCCATTTTTTCCCGACCACTTCAAATTCCCGGCTAATTCCAGTTTTCTCAGATGGTAGACACCTTGTACTATCACACAAGAATTTCTATGAGAGAGCGAAAGGGCCAACTAATTTTGCCAGGAAGGTTATTTTCACTATCTTCCAGGGTTACTTAACATGCCACAATTGACATGAAGGAAGTTATGCTATGGATTTTTTATCGCTCAAGAAAAATTCGTCAACACCAGCTGGGTTTGAGCCCACAAATCATCGGGTCCTGAGGCAAGCACTTTATCCCAAGACCCGAAGGTCGACTAAAATAAAATGTATTATAAAATAGGAATATTTTATTGGAAAAAAAAAGTGTCTTAAATGCAGGACTGTGGAGTTGGGAGCAATTTTGTATGGAGTCGGTAATGTACCAACTCTGACTAAGGCTTCAAGACAACATTTTTTTACTTTATATCCATTATTGTTTTCCAGCCTATGGCCTGGGTCAGTTTTTTATTCAAGTCATATATTTTTCTACTACTGGCTGGCTAGGCCTGTTGTGGCTTCATATGCCTTATAATCTAACTTGAGACTAGGAAAGGCACAGCATCCAGTCCTTGAACTTAATTTATCAATGTGAAAGGGTAAACCCATATTTTCACCCATGATAAATTTTCGGCCATTGCCGGGAATATAACCGAGACCCTTAACTAAGGCTAAGGCTGAGCTAAGGCATTGGATGCTTCAAGATAAAAACTTATTAATATTAAGTTATATAACAATATATGATAAATATATCATTTTAATTTTACAAATTTTTTTTATTCTTTAGATGTCATATTTGTTATTTGGATTGAAAAATTTATTTAAACATACATTCATAATGCCTAAGAAGCTTCTCATGAAGTTATCTGTATTGTAGCATTTTAATGGAGTAAATATGTTATTACCAGGGCCCGGATTTTGATGATATGGCATCTTATTTTTGGTCCATCAGAGACAATGCTCAGTTGTATATAAACTCTGTTCATGATCCCCTAATTGTAGAAATGTATATTTTATAAGTCATTTTTTGCCATTTTTCTTGCTTTTTTGTTGTTTAATAAGCCGTTTTTAAGCATTTTTTAAAAAGAAAATTTAAAATTGTTTGAAAATGACTTTAAAAAGGTTATATAGGCTTATATGAATTATCGGTGCTTTGATAAAACAAGAATATTCAAATATCAGATATTTTACCACACACTTGTTGACTGAAGAAGATAATGTATGAGTCTAAATGAACTTTGTGCCTCTTTACCTGAGTGCTTATAAAATCCACATTCCTGGTGAGACCTTCACTACACTAAGTTGGAAAGGGTTGCAGGGGGAGGGAAGAGCAATTTTTAGAGATCAAATGAACTTTGTACCATCTTTACATTCCGGGTGAGTCATGTCTGGAAAAGGCTGCAGGGGGATGAGGAGCTATCACTTTTAAAGCAGGTATTTGTATTCCAATGCTACACATGATTTTAGCTGTCAAAAGATTTTAAATGAATAGTTTCCATTTATAAAGTGCAGGTTATATTTATTCATTTGCAATCATTTTATGTGCATTTAGAATGCTTTAAACCAAACCATCTAGAGCGAGTCATTTGAGGCAAATTATTACTGAATTCAGAAAAAATATTTTTTTCTAAATAGAGAGAAATACTTTTCTATAAATTATGTGAAGTGAAAGTGGCTGGCATCAGATAAAAGATTTAAGCATTCAACAGTAATCAGTCGCAACAAACATGTCCGTGGTATCCAGAATATCAATAAAAAGAAAACCTCTCAATTATTACTTGCACACGAATCAAGAAAATTCCTCAACATTTTATAAATATTTGTGTGACATTCTGGTGTCTGCGAACATTCCTCTGTGGAAACTGAGCAATGTTAAATTAAAGGATTTCCTGGGAATGTATACGGGTCATTCTATTCCAAACAAGTCCACACCGAAGAAAAACTGGAAATGGATAAACCAGAGAGATATTTTTGCTTATGTGTATAGTGTAAATCCTTAATCTTGTAATAAATACATCATATTATGGAATTTCAATCATATTTTAAGGTCATTTTTGCAAATTTAAAGTCATTTATGGTAATTTTTTTTTGTAATTATAAGGTCATCAAAACCCAGGCCCTGGTTATTACTAATTAGGCTAATAAACTTTAGCCATTTATAAAGGAGTCGAAGCTGGAGTCAGCAGTCAGGCAATAGAAAAATATAGGAGTCCGAGTTGAAGTTTTAGCGTACCGACTCTACAGCCCTGATTAAGTGTGCAATACCTACTTGGCGTACCATCGGCTGGAAAAGTTTGGATAGCACAACTTTCTTACGAATAAACAAATCTAAGATGAAAAAGTGACTAGATCTACTTTCACAAATTCATACACCTAGGCTGTGTCGGAACAGTCTGTACACTGCACACTTTTACACTTTACTGCACAATTTAATAAAACACGAGTTGCTTCTGTGGCCACACGGTCTACTGTGCAACTCTCACAATAGACTAGACTGCTGATGACAGAAAGAGTGAGGTTTGAATCTGGGTCGGGTGTACTGAGGGTGTTTTTTTCAAAATGGTTTTCCATTCTCCCTCCACAAAAATGTGGGTAGGCCTATTCTTCCTCTAAATATAACCTTCTTAATCCTTAAAACCATTAGCGTAACTAACTACATAAGCGTATAACCCAAACAGGTGAGTAAGACGTGCAAAAAAAATAAAAATAGACTTGCTTCAGGTGATCTAAAGTGCATCGTACTTTTCAGGACAGCACAATACAGCTAGAGCTAACTGGTGGCTACTTCTGGAACATGTGTTTACATGGCAAAGTGAATGAATTTTGATGGTGTATCTATCATGTTCTTAATTTTTAGTTCCTAGTTTTAATATAACTTTCATCTTTTCAAACTAAAAATACTTTTTCCTCTAGTCCGCCATCAGGCGCGCCTGTTTTTTCACACCATCGGTTGCATGTCATCTGACAGATTATCTTGCAATATTTGCTTCCCGAGATAAAAGTTACTAAAAAAATGCTATTTATTAGTTTTGACACTCTTTGTATATGTGTTGTATTTAGATTTAGATAATGAAACTGATGCTTAATACCAGCGTAAACATTTTTTTTTGGGGGAGATTTTTAGTAGACTGGCGAAAATTGTACTAATGCCATGAGGGGTGTGTCATCTGAGAGATGACCACAAAAACAAATGTTACGTGTTCTTTTGTTTTTTATCCATTTTTTATTTCAAGAAAATCTTGCTACATTAAAAATATTTAAAAAATCTCCTAGGTACTAAAAAATCATAATGAATGATATAGGCCTAGTTAGAGCTTGTATAATACACGTTTAGGTGCGACTCATCCATGAGTTGACGATCAAAAGACACATGATTGGGCGCAAATCATCCAAGAGAGTATTACTGCTGTTATGACCTTGGTATTCCCTGCATTATGGCTTTGACTCGACTTCCCGGTAAAAGGAAGGGAGTCAAGAAGATACTAGGAGATGGACCGCACCCCACTTTTAGCAACCTAAATGGTGGGCAACTATGTCGCTAAGTCATCTCTCAGATGACATGTGACCGATGGCGGGTTAAAAAGAAATTTCCCCTCTACAGAAAGAAATTTAGCCAACTAGCACATGTAAATTAACAAACAACAGAGCAAATCCATTTGGGTTTGAAGTTTATGTATATATATTCAATATAGCCTAAAACGCTTGTTTACCTATAAGTGTGCAATAAGAGATCCATTGTAACTGTCCTTTAGTAAAGTGCACTGCAAAGGGTGCATCAGCATACAAGAAAGAAAATTTGGACACCATGGCTGTATCCGAATAGTCTACTTATGCAGCGTCGCCTTGACTCGTGCCCTTGATAGCTGCATTGGCAATCACATGACCCAGTGTAGATCTGTCCGAATAGTTGCAAAGGATATTCCTGCAGTCTTATCGAGGTCTTGGTCACCATGGATACGAAGGCTACCAGCTGTGTGCTGTTCTCGCGGTGTCGATTGCAGTGTTTGACTGGCAATTTTTTTTAGTATTATCATTTCATCTGCTAGAGCACTGACTTTCTTTTCCACCATTTTAAATAAGGTTGTTGCCATTCTAATAGTTTGATGCAGTCTTCACTAAATGAACAGTGTGATAAGTGTAAAACCACCAAGACTACATCAAGTCTCAAACTCAAGGGTCCGACTAAAGAGCCTTTAACTATTCGGATACAGCTCATAAAAAAATTATAAGTTGATCGTGATCCTGGCGTTAGATATTACTAATAGGCTAACTATACAATAATGTACAATAAAACGTTAGGAATTTTGACCGTAAAAAATTAGTTTGCATTTTTAAAGTACATGTGTAAAGAAATCCAGATATACCTAGATTTAATTTACAAAATATTGTAGAGTAATGCTATGTATCATTTTTAAAACACGTTAAGGACCAAAAAACCAGTAGCTTTTTGACAAGATATATTAAGATAAAAATAATATTTAATTACAAACTTACGTTGGCTTCATTATTGAACTAGCTGAAATAAATGTTAAGTACTTATTGACACACTAAGAGTTAAAAACGTAAGTCTATAGATTGCGTATTACGTTTTCTATGATAGATCGCCAAGAATCTTAAAACGTTAACTGACAAGAAGCAGCATTTCAAATTTCGTATCAAGGTCTAGGTTCCATTAGTCACAATGTAGACTCACAATCAGCTCCTTCACACTTTAGTCAACTTAACAAATATTTGTTTAAAATAAGTAAATATTGGTATTCTTTTGTAATATATAAAGACCAACGTATGAGAAGGGTCATATCCTAAGTGAATAAAATTATATTATTAAGGAAATAAATAGAAAATTATACACTTTTTTACACAAAATAGTATCAAATAAGCAGATTTAGTCAAACATTATTCAAAGATTCACAGGTCAAGCGCTAGAAAAAAAAAAGATAGATGAGTTTTGAATTTTCAATTTTGATATATTAGGGAATCAACAAATTATTTACCATTTGTTCATACATTTGTATAGATCTGCCATATTATAGTGTTTAAATTATGTTTATATAGTAAAAAACAAACAAAAACTTAAAAGTGGAATTGCTTAGTAATATCAAATGGATATAAATATATATATTGATCTATTTAAAAAAAAATTAAAATGTAATATTAATAATATACGGTAGTAACGATACTAGTAGGAATAGCTAATAGTCTGAGTCACATATTAGGTCAAATATACCAGTAAGTAGCAACCTATATTTAGGGTAAGAAGCCTTGTCTAGTGCTATTTTTTACTTTATCTCTCATGTACGTGTAGGCCTACGATGCGCGTCTGAATGACCACACGAAAACAAGAAATACTATGTTTTCCAATATTAGCCATATTGATATTTGCCATCCATACGACAGCTGATGCAAAGAAACATTAATTTGAGAAATACTTGATAGTGGTATTTAAGGATGTGGAGAAGGCATATGGAATATAAATAAAGTTTGGAAAAGACGGAGGAGGCCGAAGTGGAAAGAGGAGTTGTATTAAGACGGAGAGCGGGATGATGGAGTGGTTTCAAATTAAAAAAGGAGTGAAGCAGATGAGTGCCCTCTCAGTCTCTCACCACTACTATTTGTAATGTAATGAAAATGGTCACTAACAAAGTGGTAGGAAAACGCGAGAGAAAAGAATGAAGGCCATGATGGTTTCTGATGAATTTATAGTATGGTAGGGGAAGAAAGAAGAAGTACAGAAACAGATACAGGAATGGAATGAGGGAGTAAAAGGGTGTGGAATGAAATTTATCATGCTTAAGTGTGAAATGATGATAATAACAAGGAAGTGGATGAGGCCTAGTAAATTTATAAAGTTGAATAGAGGAGACCTGAGAAAAGTACAGAAAGTAAAATATTTTGGAAGCATAAATGAGGTGAAAGGTGGAAGTAAAGAGGATGTAATTAGAAGAGGACAGCAGGGAGAGTTGTTCTATAGGTTGGTAAGAAACCTGCTCTAGAGAAGAGAAGTATACTTTGTACCCATGGTCACATAAGCAGCAGAAACATGGACATTGAATGTAAGAGAGATTAGGAAAGTGGAGGCCGTGGGAATAAAGCTTGTGATGAGTATGTTAGCAATAGCTATCACGAGGAGAAACTAAATTAGGAATGAAGCTATCAGGAGAAGAGTGGGGTACAGCCATACAGGACGTTCATGAGATAGTAGAGGAAGGAAGACTGAGATGGTATAGGCATGTAATGAGAACGGAAAAAGAGAGGATCCCAAAGAAAATGATATAAATGAAGTGTGTTGAAAAAAGACTGCAATGAAGGCCAAGAAAGAGATAGGAAGAGTGGATAATATAAAGAGTGCAAGTAAGAGGAGAAGAATAGAAGCAATTAAAGGAGGAGGTATGATGGAAGGATATAGAAAGATGGAGACATTTAACTAAAGTGGTCCAGCTTCACTGGAAACAGTTGATTATAATGATAATAGCCATTGTAGTAATTGTTGGTTTACTTTTCCAAATAATAAAACTTCAAATAGATTTTATTTCAATAAAAATAGATGTTTGTACAATTAATCACTCTTAAACGCACATTAAAATAAATCCTTTTAAAGATAGGTAATTTTTCTTTTAAACTAGAAAATTTTGTAAGTTTGTTTAAGCATGATTTGTTAATGTGTTTATTTACCACCCAACTTGGTCTGCTATCTGAAAGTTATAGACGTTATTCCAATTTCCAACTGGCATATAACTAAAGTTAAATGGCGGTGAATGTTAGGACATATGAAATAATGAAAAAAGAGAGATTTAAAGATGAAAGCTATCCTACTGCATCCTCTGAGGAACAGGTTAGACTTAAATTTATGTTTGTCCTAAACAAATTATTTTTTAAAAAAATCAGAATATTTCCCTCTAATATTTTTATTTCTTTGATTGATATAAATTATGCTTAAGGCTACCATCTTCAGATCCTTCAAAAATATTAAATTCTAAAATTGATGACTTTGGGGTGGGGAAAAGGGGACTGTCCATTTTTTCATATTTTTATTATTAAGAGTGAAAATCAATATTGGTTGCACAACTCATCAAATAATGCAAAGTATTACACTTTCCCAACCTAGCTATATAATAATGCCCCCCAACCAGCTGGCAACATTTTCTGGGTAGAATACTGAATAATTATGAAAAGTTTCATTTGACCATGATAAGTGAAAATTAAGAGTAGGGATACACTGTTTTATCACCTCGAAAAGAGTATGTATGGCAACCCTATATATGCCGCTCTTGAACACTTTAAGCTAGCATTCACTACTTGCATCGATAGTTACATTTTGAAGAATTTGTCCTAATTGTCGTTTTGATCCCCCCCCTATTCACTGTTCTTGTGATCAAGGATAGATATATGTCTTCGCTCATACTTGATCCATTTGAGTGCCAATTATTGATTGTTATTTCGGGATACTACTCATCAGATATGTCATTAAAATTTTTTTGTCTAATACACTTTTTATTGCTATTACTACACAATAAAATTATGGATAACTGAATAAGAGTGTTTATATGAAAGTATTTTATATAAAATGCATATTAAAGTTATTTTTTATTTGTATATATGCACCTTTTTTTTAATAAGCTACATTAGAGGCCTATTTCACTTAAGATACCAAATTATTAACAATTTAATAAATTACCATCATTATACTTGCAAGGAAACGGTGAATTCAACAATACTATTATTTCCTTGTATAATTTATTTTAAATTATTTTATTTTTACAACATTTAGATAATTCGATGAAACTTAAGTCCAAACATAAACACACTAGACCAACACATTGTTTAATCCATGATACCTTAAGATGTATTATCTTATACTAAGTTTAGAAAGTCAGCTGAGTAGTTACTATAATTAAGGATAGTTTAAAATATTGTGTATATTATTACTTAATTTGAATATTTGACTTCTGGTGGATGAATTCAGGATGGTGTGTCTGATCAGATCTTTCTACGTTTTCATTTAGTTCTATTGTAGTCTTATGTGAATTTGCTGGATGTAAAATTGTTAGTGGATGTGCAAGAATGTTTTTATTTAGATAAGAAAAGTTTGATTGTAAACATTTGCAAGAATACCATCTGTTATGAAAGAGAGCAAAGTGCGGTCGCTGCTCATTAATATGCATTTATCGGCTCAATAATACATAAGCTTCTGTCATTCACTTTTACAAATTTTTAAACGATATTTGTTCTTGCATCACCTAAGTGAGTCTGGTTTTGGGTAACTCATTTTAACAAAGATTTTCAATAATTTTAAGTTAATTTAGTATCGTTGTATTCTCAGCCTTTTTGTGAGTGTAATGCTAGTGTAAATTTTGTGATTTTTGGATTTTCTTGGACATAAAAATTTGCGTCACCGTTATGTTTTGTAGATTTTGTTCGCAAATATTGAGAAGTGCACTAAGATTGAGCACAGAAATGCTCTTTTGTGCTGAGCTAACCAGGATCACCTTATATGGTCATGGTTTTTATTTGTTACCGAGACCATAAAAAAGTACCTCACCACTATTAGTGTGTAATTGTTTTTAGGAGAAAGTTGAGAAGACTGTGGCAGAACTTTTTAGAATATTCTCTAAACGAGCAGAAATTGATATTGAAGCGCCATCGCTACTCTGGATGGAACATTCTCACTTCCTTAAAACATCTCTGTTCACTTTGTCTAAGTCCTTCCAGGTAATATATTTTTAATAACTTACATTAATAGAACTAGTATCAGTGTTTGAATGGTCAAAGGCATCACTTGCAATTTACTGGAACACTGATGACAGGGAGATTAGGTCTTGAACCCTGCTTGAATGGACCTAGAGTGGGTTTTCCTGAATAGTTTCCCACTCTCCCTTCACACAAATGCTGATACATCTCCTCTAGAATTCCACTTTACTAAGCCCTACTTCATTAGTGTAAATATACCCGCCTCGGTGGCGTAGTTGGCTAACGCGCTAGTCGTGTTGAGCTCGACCGCCGAGGACGGGGAGATCGAGGTTCAAATCTCGGTCGGGTGAACTGGGGGTGATTTTTCCTAAATGGTTTTCCACTCTCCCTCCACGCAAATGCGGGTTCACTTCCTCTAAATTCAACCCTCCCAATTCCTAATCCATTAGCGTAATTAGTACTTAAGCGTATAACCCGAACGGGTAGTAAGACGCGGTGCTAAATATAAATATAATATATTAGTGTAAATATGTGTATTTGTATTAGTGTATAGCCTGAACGGGTTGTAAACACAATGCACAAGAAAAAGCATGGGTAGGCTAAGAAACAAATAACATGCTACAAGTAGTGTCACAGGTCAACTATTTGAAGAAGGAGTCTTTAAGATTAGAGTTGTACCCATCTCCTTGATCGTATTCCCTCACCATATTACATAATAATCACTTAATATTATCCACCAATCACGAGTCAACTTTTTTTTTTCATGGGAGCTTGACTATTATATCGCTGACTGCTTAGAATTAAAGAAAATTCACAGAACTTGTTGTTTACAGAATTGTTTCCAACTCTCCTGAATTCCTACATAATATACACAATTTATTATTTTATGGTAATATCTTTGATTATCTTACAATTTTTACAGCATAACTAAATATCAATATTAAGATCTAAAAGTTTGTTTGCTACCGTGACTCAATATCAATCAAGTTGTGCATCAGCCGCTATAAAGTGTGCTCTTTTCATGGGGCAAATAAACATTTTATTGATAATTATATATTTTTTAATCTATTTTAAAAGGAGGGAAAGAAGAATATATTTTAATAAGGCTGACTAATATTTTTGTAGCTGACTGATAAAAGTAATCAATAAATAGAACCACAGAACCAAGTGTAT
The DNA here is from genome assembly GCA_033556935.1 of Timema podura. Lineage (NCBI taxonomy): Eukaryota > Metazoa > Arthropoda > Insecta > Phasmatodea > Timematidae > Timema > Timema podura. The sequence goes on from JAVRXN010000008.1 coordinate 13,073,764, forward strand.
AGTTTTAAAAAATTTGGCAATTTTATAAATTTTGTTTTTATTAACATGAATATATACATACTGTTTTTTCCATTCTCTGTTGGCAATTATGCAGCTGCTTATGTGAGTAAGTGCGAGGAGGGTGCTAAACTTGCAAGTTGGTAAAATTTAAAAATACAATGTAACCACAAAGAATTATTAGCACAACTAAACAATATGTTATACATCAGAATTTGCTGTCAAACGTTCTAAGGTGTATCTCTAATAATTGATTGGGCTGCCAATAACAAGGAGATCAAGTGTACTTAGAGTAGTTTAGTTTCCCACTCTCCCCTTACACAAATGTGAGAACATTTCCTCTAAATTCTACCTTCCTCATCCTTACCCCTTTAATGAAAATGTGTAGATAGCCCAAACATGAAGAAGATATGGTACACAAAATAAACTTGTTTTATAAGGGTTTAATTAAGTGATTAAAAGATTGGTGACATGAATATCACCATAAATTCAATGGTTAGATTAGTATCTAAAGCGGTAGATACAACATTTACTTAAATTCTGTCCTTAGTGCCTGGACTCTAGTAGACCTTGGTTGTGCTACTGGATCCTTCACGGGCTGGAGCTTCTCGACCAAACTTTAACCCTAGACGATATCTCTAGGATTGCACAATTTATTGGAAGGTATTTACTTAGAATAACTTATAACATAGGGCCAGTTTCATAGTCCGATTTAGTACGCCTAAAGTGCGAGTCGATACTAAATACAGGACAACACCTACCTAGACCAAAATGGAATGGGCCAGTTTCGCATATGAAACTGGCCCATTCCATTCAATTTCAGGTAGGTAACGTCTTGTATTTAGTATAGCGCCGCACTTGAGGCGTACTAAATCTGACTATGAAACTGGCCCTTAGTGTACTAATTTCATGTGGATTATTAAAAAGAATGAAGTAGTATCGAAATAGATAAAGATGCAGTATATAAAATGTGTTAACACCAACTTTGTTTTATAGATTTAGAGCCTGGGTTTGTCAGGGGAGACACTAGAGAAAGGTGAATGTGGTTGAAATGAAATATCTAAGAAATGTATCTAGAAAAACTCTATGGACAGAGTCTGTAAGGAATGAGTGCCGAAGGAGTGCAGTTTGAAAGGAATTCCAATAGGTCAATGTGAAAGAAGCGTCTTACGTTGGTTTGGGCATGTTGAGAGGTTTAGTGTGGATTGAGTGATGATGCGAATATATGACGGTAGCACGTATCGATCAAAAGTAAAAGGTAGGCCATGTAAGACGGGGTTAAATAATTTAGACGAATGTGTGAAAAAGAGAAACATTAAGAGTTTTAATAATAAAACAGCATGTATGAATCGGTGTATGGATGTTATTGAAGCGAGGGGAATACACGCAAGGATAGGGAAGTATGGAGAAAATTAGTAAGGATGGATTTATTATGGAGTTGTTTTTGGAGCTATATGCACAGTTTCTTGCCCACCCCATAAGGGTATGTTGTGATTAAGTCTATTTGTAGAATCTTACTTTAAGGGAGAAACGTTTGCTGCTTTTGACATGATATTGTGGTTTTGAATGTGCTTGTATGTGAGACACAAGCTTGCTCTCTACTCAAACCAGGAATGGGCAGTATGAACAAAGGAACATTACCGCGAATGTTCAATTTTCAAGAAGAAGGGGTTGTTCCTTTGTTCTGGTACTGTTACCATTTTTTTTAACACAATGGTTTTATTTCCAACTATACAAGGAGGAGATTTTAATTGTCCAACTTGTCATTAGTATTAGAAACATAGAGTTTAATTTTCGTCACAGTGCGACCTCAACATTTCTTGAATACTTGTCAAAGGTATCCTGAAATCTAATGACAGCTTTTTTTCTTAATTTAAAACAAGTTTGTCATCTAATGCAGCAATGGAACATGACAGATATTAAAAAAAAAATATTGTTGATATCACCATGTATGAAGAATTGTTTCTGGTGGAGCAATATTTTATTTATTTTATTAAAAAAAAATTGTTTCTGTATAAAAGCTGCAAAAACACACACCTTTTCTTGCGTTACCTAAATCCTCAACTTAATAACTCCTCAATGTTCTCAGGGTAACTTTTTTACATGCTTGATAAACAAGACAGTGTGGAACTGGGTAGTTAGAACAAATTATATATGTACACAAAAACTTAAATATATATCTGATATTTTTTCTTGGTCCATTTTGTAAGATAGCTAATTAAACAATCATTCTGTTTTCTTTTTAATTCTTTTTCTGAAATACATATAGAGCACGCAAGGTTAAAATAAAAAGTGTAATAATGTTAAATTTCCTCAAAGTACTCATATGGAAACTTTTCCCAGAAACATTCCCAAAAAAAATTAGGTTGTGAACTTACTCAACTCTAACTCAAGTTGATGTGATCTATCTATTTTTTTTACAAACCTTAAAAAATAGTAAAAATAAAAAGACGATGACTGCGGACGACCAGGGACCAACATACTTTGGTTTTATGCCTAAATGGTTTTTTACTCTTATATGCAAGTGCAGGTATATTTCTTCAAAATTCCACATCTTCCATCAATAGTCCTTTTTGTTAGTTAAAATGCACATAGCCTGGTTAGTTAGCAAGACACAGTGAGGATAAAAACATATTTTATTCATAATCCAGCAGTTTTTGGTTATATTAATTTGGTTTTTAATTGGAAAGTCATTATTAGTGTTACAAGACTAATCAGATGATTAATGAAGTTTACTTTTATAAACCATCGTTTAAGGGCTGCTTCTCAATTTATTTTTTATTTTTAACTATCATATCTAAACTTGATATTTAACTAGATTTGTGGAACCTTGCCTGGTTTTAACTTTAATGTTATGTAGGCTGTCTTGGATTGAATTTGATTGTTGTTCTTTGATATGTTTTGTCTGTATTGTAGATGTCAAAGTCCCAAAGGGGGCTTTGGCGGAGGCCCTAGTCAGTTCCCTCACCTGGCTACCACCTACGCTGCTGTCAACGCTCTGTGCATACTTGGCACCGAAGAGGCCTATAATATCATAGATAGGTGAGTTTCACTCAATAGGCTGACAGGCTGTCGAGGCAAAGTGTAATCTTGGTTGTCGAACCTATGAAGAATGATTTCCACCAGAAATTGAACAACTTGCTCTGTGTGAACTTAGTTTTATGGCGCAATTTACATATTTAGAAGAATTGTATTAAAAAAAATCAATAATATAAAAATTCTGAAAAAAATGTCAGAATATTTATAATACCAATTTTTTTTTAGATGTATCCACATATTTGTATACAGGTTCGCCACACACCTGTAAAACTGAGAGAGTCAGGGATAGGGGTCGAACAGGGACTTTTTAATCTCTGAGAAAAACAGGAAAACATACAGAAATTCACACACACAAAAAATGGTGAATTAAGGGAATTTAACTGCAAGCTTTAAATATTTGGCCTTTGCTAATGTGGAAGGATAGAGGAAGATGGAGGCATTTTACTAATGGACCCAGCTACAGGCTGTAAATAATGGTTGATGATGATGATAATGATATCTCTTATCCATTCTGTATGTAACATTGGGTTGTGTAATGACTGCATATTATAAAAAATAATAATTTTTAAGAATAATATTATATTAATGAAATAAGTAAATTAATGAGGGAAAATAACAAGTTTTACATATTTTTAGTAACTGCTGTAAATATGCAGAAATGTTTTACATATCATTTAATAGCCTGGTTTTTTGCGTAAGCCATTTAGCATGGACTTGTATGGAAAGCTGTCTACACTATTGTGATTGTTTTTAGCCAAGGCCGTAGTCAAGGGGGGGGGGGGGTTCAACCCCCCCCCCCCCGAAATTTTATGAACAAAATATATATGGCTTTATTTATGATAGCTTCTAGAGGTGTTTAATATTTAGAATTGTTCCTATTTTTTGGCTGTTAGGAGGTTATGTTGCCATAAAGAAACACTTAAGAGAACTTCTAGAGCTGTTTAATATATGAAATTTGTCCTAGCCTTTGGCAGTTAATTGGTTATGTTACCATAAAAACACTTTAGAGAGCTTCTAGAGCCATTTAATAATTAGAATTTATCATAGCCTCTAATAGGGTCGAGTTGCCATAAAAAACACTTCAGATAGTTTCTAGAACATTTTTTTATTTAGAATTTTTTCTAGCCTCCATCAATTGGGGGATGGGCCCACCAAACCCCCCTGAAATTATTGGCTGGCTACGGCCTTGGTTTTTAGCGTCGCGTCTGAATACCCATTTAGGCTTTATGCATATTTACTAATCACCCTAACAAGTTAAGGATGAAAAAGTTTGAATTTAGAGGAAATGTACCCACATTTGGATGGAGGGAGAGTGATAAACCATTTTGGAAAAGAACACTCAATATACCCTATTGGTATTTGAACTCCACTCTGTCATCATCAGTATAGTCTTTTGCAAGAGGGACGCTTTAGACCATGCAGCCAGCAAAGCAAGTTATTTATTATGTATTATTTTTTTCATTTATGATGTGCATTTTCAAATAAAACTAATTGCATATTTTTCTAATTTTAATAATTTTGCCTACCATACCTATTTATATCGTTATCGGTCTATTTGTTTGATATTTTATGAGGATACATTTATCATCATTCATGGATAACATTTAAAATATCTTATTAAGTTGCACCATTACCACTCCAGAGTGCACTTTAATAGCACCATAAACCAAACACTGTTGAAAGTGAAATAAAATCTCATTATATGGAAACACGTGTTTCAGAAGGGGTTACTAAATAGATATAGTTGCACTCTACATTTGAGTGCACCAGAAGTGTGTTAAATTTAAATGTACAAGTAAAGTACACAAGTATGTGGTGCACTGACTATTCAGACATAGCCATTGTCCTTATCAAGGTCAAAACATCCTGTTCTAAACTTTAATTACACTACTTCAGACTAGTTACCTTTATGAGAAATGAACTTTAATTACTGTATACTACATTATAAATTATATAGAAAAATGGAGCTTCCTATTGGTGAATTGGAAGGATACAGTAAATTGTGTATTAGTATTGTGATTGCTTTTCCAGAGAGAAACTGGAACAGTTCTTGTGGTCTGTTCGGTCCCCTACTGGAGCGTTCCACATGCATGAGGGAGGGGAAATAGATCTCCGAGGTGTGTACTGCGCAGTGTCTGTGGCGCGGCTCACCAATATCTATTCCAATGCTTTGTTTGAAGACTCTGCACACTGGATTGCCAGGTGATTCCTCACACACTTATACAAGGCAAAAATTAGGCTGTTTTAGTGTTCACACGAAAGACATATTTTTAACTAGGAACTCGCCTCAGTTGCGTAGTTGGCTAACATGCTAGTTTTGTGTTGAGCTAGACCGCTGAGGACGGGGCGATCGAGATTCGAATCTCGCTCGGGTGAACTGGAGGAGGTTTTTCTTAAATGGTTTTCCACTCTATCTCCACTCAAATGTGGGTTCACTTCCTCTATAATCAACCTTCCCAACTCCTAACCCATTAGCGTAATTAGTACATAAGCGTATAACCTGAACGGGTAGTAAGATGCGATGCTAAATATTATTAACTAGGAGTATGTGGGTCTTTCAAATTCTTTAATCCTCGATGAGATTTGAGGATTTCAAAAATTTCAGATAAAGAGATTCTGTTATATTTCTAAGAATGTATGGGAAAGGTGTATAGAAAACATACAAAACGAATCAAACACATCAAAACGGCTTTTCCTTGAAGATTTATATTCTATATTGGCATCCATTGCCCATTTTTGTATTTGTCTTTTATGTTACACCTCTACATCTACCTGAGTGTCTACCATTCTTTATCATTTTCCTTTTATTCTCTCGTGTTTATTGGCTTCCTCTTTTATTAAGTTGCGTTGCGCGTTTCACACTCCCGACTGATGAGTTTGATATAATGAAATCTAGGTCGAGGGATTGGGCGGTAATGATTGATTTTATTCAAGAGGCAGCCATTACTTCTTTGTCCAGTGGCGGCAATGTAAAGTGTGAACTGTGTTTTTCATTTCATTGTAAAAGCCATAGTGTGTTCGTCCCCTTTTATATGTTTCAATCCACCTTTCCTATAGCTTCTTCCAAATATAACAAAATACCTCATTTAGCATAAAGAGGTTTTCCTTATAAAGGTTTGAGATTCTAAAAGAAATTAAAAATCGATTTTTTTTTTCAAATTCTAAATCTAACGTTTCTAGAGCTATTTTGATACTTACTAGAGGTTTATCCCAACTTAATTCTAAGATAGAACTTTCAACCAAACCCTAGACCATTAATTTACCACTTAATGGGAATAGACATTATAACAAAAAATCTCCTTTAACTACAACTTAAGAATTAATGCAAAAAAAATCAAAATTGAAATAAAAAATATCGTAACGATATCATTATATTCATATCATGTTTAAAAAAATAATTCATAAATGAGATTTTGGATTTGTAGGTAAAATTAAGACTTGTACAAGAAATTTACACTTGTGAAAAGGAAGGTTTGGCCCATTCATATCTATAATAAAAGCTTGCACAAAGAAACAGATAATTTTACTTTTTGTTGTTTGAGTATATTAATAAGAGGGAGGGAAAGGTAATTTTTTCCAACTCCGAGATTAGATTTTTTGTGTGTGTTTTTCTAAATTGCTTATAGAAAAAATATTATTGAAGGGAAAAACCAAACCCACTGATTTTAAAAATTCAAAAATATAATTTTAATTTCAATAATTAATTGGCAGGAAATAAGTCTTGTATGCATTTTGAACACTTGTCAATTAAGCATTTCATCAGATAATCAATAGGGGTATGCAGGAATCCTGAATTTTTAGATTCCCGTTAGAAAAAATATTTGCCGTTCTCGACCCAAGACTCGGGATCGATCTATTTTAATCTTGGAAATTTCAGAAAATGTTTTTGAATTTTTGAATACTCTCTAAAACATTGGGTAGTCCAATTACAACACATTTAATTATTTAATAATATGTGTTTATATCATTCAAACTTAATAACACATAAAATGTATTGTCCTATGGAAAGTATGCTGTGGTTTCAGGAAGAGAGGGAGGGAGCATTATGTAGCCTCGGGAAGGAGGGCTGGGGTGACGTATGATATGTCCTAGGCAAGGAAGGCATGAGGTGTCCTCCTTCACTCTTTGCATTGGATAAATGATTATACTTATTTTATACTTATTCATTTATGTTACACGTTAACCCATTTTGAATTATTTATGCGACTTTAGTATAAAATGTTCTCCAAATTTTTTTCTGAAACTATCTATATGTTAAACTTTTATCTTTTTAATTCCAACTTTTTCCACCATGCTTCTCTTTTATAATATTCCTTTATTAAAGTCCCCCCCTGGCTTCTTTGATGCTGGCTGACAGCTGACAGCTTAGAAAAGTTACCAGAACATGTGTTTAGCAGCTGTCACTTCTGACAGCCAAAATTTAGGTCTATACAAGAAACATAAAGGACTGTTTTATTTATTGTTAACCTTGATATGTTGATGTTAGGCCTAGTATTGATTATAAAAATTTTCTCTTATTAAGAAGGAATATAGAAACAGAAGAAACAGGAAAATTTAAATTCCCGAAATTATCTCAAAATTAGTTAGAATTTCAAATTTATTATTCTCGATCTTGCTCGAAATAGTAATCTCAATCCCGATCCAAATCAAAAATGTCAAGCTCGCATACCACTTGTAGTCAGTTTTTAACACTTAACTTTGCTGTCTTTCTTTGTAATTATTACATTTCTCTTTCGTTCTGAATCATATCATGCTGATTGCCCCAAAAAGATCCAAATAAAACTTATTTACTCATTTATATAGACTTTTTTTTTCTTTGGCCCACAAACATGTATAAATTATATTATGTGGCCTGTGTACAATAAAAGACTTGGAGACCCCTGGTATGAGTTATTGCTGTTTGGTTTGTCCTATAACAATGTTGGGTTAAACCAAAAGTAAGTGTAATAATAGCTCTAAAAAAAATTGTTCAAATTTAAAATTAAAATATTTTTTAAACATCAAATTTGAATATATTTTTTTCTAATTATCTAATATTTTTAAGGATTCAACGATTTGAAGATTCTGATACCTCTTTCTTTTAAAAAACTTAAACTATTATTAAATAGTACTAATATACAGCATGGTTTACACCATGCGAGCTACTGGTTAGCCAGTAAGACAGTAGCTGTCCATCTAACTAGGTGGACATCTACTGGGTTTTTCTCTACTGACCCCTGATATTCACACGTTGCGAGCTACTGGTTAGTCAGTAAGACAGTAGCTGGCCTTCTAACTGGGTGGACAGTTATTGGGCTTTTCTCTACTGACCCCTGATATTCACACGTTGCGAGCTACTGGTTAGCCAGTAAGACAGTAGTTGGCCTTCTAACTGGGTGGACATCTACTGGGCTCTGCTGTACAGTGATCTTAAGTTAAAATGTATGAAGAGCGTACAGTTATTATTCGTAAGGTAATAAGACCATTTTCTTTAATATTGTGTGATGAATAATTATCAAATATAAATAAGTAGGCAAGGAATAGGACAATTAAATCAAAAACGCCGACAACAACCACGTGCAATATTATCAGGTGTCTGGCCAGCTACTGACTGACCTGTGCGTTCTCACGAAGCCAGTGGCTGGCTTACCTGCAGAGTGGACCCGTGGACAGTAAAACAAAATTATTTGAAGTGGCTGGCTAGACCCAGCTGCAGACCGACTCGCACGGTTAGTAACTCAGCCGACCTGTTTACATGAAGCCAGTAGCTGACCCTCCGTTACTGGTTCTATCAACTCGCAAGCCAACACGCCCCATGTAAACGAGGCATAATTCACTGATCTTGAGAAAATCTAGTAGAACACATGATAATTCCACTAACACACATCACTCTTCAAGGATAAACATGATTTTAATAAAATGAGGGGGCAAATCATACCAATAAGTATGTTTGTAAATGAAACTCAACAACTTATGTATAGTTTGTTTTATAAGAGCTAAGTTTTGGGTTTATAGACAAAATAAAAAATCAAATTCATAATTTAAAATAAAAAAACAGGATTCGACTCCATGAATATTTTTGTAATGAGATTGTTCTCTACCGAAATGCCTATTTGTTCATCTTGATAGCTGCCAGACCTATGAGGGAGGCTTTTCCAGTGTTCCCGGCACAGAGGCTCATGGGGGATACGCGTTCTGTGGGCTGGCAGCTTTGAGGCTCCTCAACAAGGAACACCTGTGTGATATGAATGCTCTTCTGGTGAGTTTCTCGTCTTCAAGTACTTTAGCTTAGGGTGGATTGGTTTAGAAAGAAAGCCCCCATAAACCTACAAAGCATACCAACTCAAATATAATTTCAGTTCCACTTATCTTTGTGACACATTGTTTTCAATCATGAGCCTAATATAATTAAAATACAAATCCCGACTTACATGAGCTCACCCTGACAGTTATTATTTAAAACAGGAATATTATCCTATTCTTCAACTATGAAAATTTGGCTCATTAAATGTGCCAAAGATCGTACTGACCTTAAGTGACTTTAAGCATGAATTTAAATTATTATTTGACTATTGATTGCAGTACCGGTATATTTACAAAAATATTTAGCTTTTTGGAATAAACCTAACAAAACTACTTAATTTATGAATTATATATATTTTTTTAAATCCTCCTTAATGTTTTTCCTCTGAAATTTTGCATGAGTGGATAAAAAAAAGGTCAACACTCACATGGCGATTGGCAAAAAGTAGTTGCCCAAAAATCTTTTAAAAGTATAAGATTGGTTTTATCTTCCCTGATTTAGGAAGAATGAATAAAGACAGATTTTAAAAATTCACTGTTTTTACACCATTTTGTCTCGTACCACCTGAATACAATATTATCGTTCCTGGTGCTAGCATAGGGTGTTTAACGAGTTATCTTTATCTAGTGGCAGTAAAGTTAAGTGTTAAGTGTTAACTGTCTTCTTATTTACATTTTAAAAAACATTTTGTGTCCTTTCCTTTTATTTGCTCTTATCCCACCTTCCTGTACATTCTTTCGGACTTAATAACCCTGTGTTCAAAAAAAGTAAAAATAAACATTCAAATATGATGGATAAGGTATTAACTTAGTCAAAATGATTTGACACCTTATTTTATGTTTGCTTTTCCCAGAGATGGCTTGTCAACCGTCAGATGAGGTTTGAGGGTGGTTTCCAAGGTCGGACAAACAAGCTAGTTGACGGCTGCTATTCGTTCTGGCAGGGTGGGGCCTTCCCCCTCCTCCACCGAATTTTGAATGAAGAAAGTAAGTGTCGTACTATAATATGAATGGGCATGTATGCACCTACTAGGGGTATTCATAATTCAATATAATATGAATGTTTTAACAGCTAGTGTAATCTATCCCTGCACATATTATGAACGTTAATAATTCCATACAATAGTAATGCTTTATAAAAAAAATTACCTACTTAGACGCACATGTGGGAACATTTCTTCTTCCATCCTCACCCTTGCCCCATTAGTATTTGTGTAAAGTCTAGATGGTTAGTAAGATGCAGAGCACCAAAATAAAAACATAACCCTCTCCAAATGTGTTGAATCAGACTGTAATATAATTCTAAAACATATTTTTATGTGTTTGTTTCTGAAGGGTAGGCTATAATAAAGTGAAAGAATCTTCATTATTCTCACTTAGGAAAGTAGAAACAAATTTTTTTTTTTTTCTGAGTGAAGTCTACTTTTCTTTAGTTAACAATTTATTTTTTGTTGGTGGGTATTTTTTTTTAATTGGTAAATTTTATTTATTAATCTTTTCGGGTGATGTTTGGTTATTATTTGGAAGGAGGGGAGAATATGTCTTATCAGCTGATAAATATGATAGTTAACAAGTCAGATTCGTGTAACGAAGTAGTTGGTAGATGAAGTTTTGTTTGTCCCTTAGATGTTAACATGGTGAGCGGAGAAAGGTGGTTGTTCCACCAAGAGGCACTGCAAGAATACATCCTTGTATGCTGTCAACACTCTTCAGGTGGCCTAATAGACAAACCAAACAAGTAAGTCAAACCTTCCCAAAGGCTGTAGTTTGATTCTCAGACAGGTATATTTGTTTATTGTTGTGTTCCCCCTTGCCCCCTTACACACACACATACAAAAATAAAATTGCAATATCTCACTGTTGCTGTTTTCACAAATTTGGTCAATTTTTGTTGATTTTTAAGTTATAAAATGGATTATTTTTATATCCGAGGGATTGTCCACATTGATTGGGTACCTGAAGGTCAGACTGTTAACCATGTTTAATATAAGGAGGTTTTGACAAACCTTTGTGAACACATAAGAAGAAGACCTGAAATGTGGAAGAACGGCTCGTGGATTCTTCATCAGGACAACGCTCCAGCACATAAAGCGCTATCCATCCAGCGAAGCACAAGATTCCCGTGTTGGAACATCCACCTTACTCACCTGATCTAGCCCGTGTGAATTTTTTCTGTTCCCGAAGATCAAGTCTACACTAAAAGGAACATGTTTTGAGTCTGTTGATGCTGTGAAGGAAAAAGCGACGAAGCTCATGAACAGCCTCTCAGAAAAGGACCTGAAACATCGCTTCCAACAGTGGAAGATTTGTATGGTGAGGTGTAGGTATTGGGGAGGGGACTAAATTGAAGGTGATAATATGTCCATTGAGTAATTTTGTAACTACAATTTTTTAGAGCATAAGTCTGGTTATTTAATAGCCAAACCTCGGATAGTAAAAAAACACTGTATAAAATGGTATATCTGACTGAAGGAAATAAGTAACTTTTTAATGCCTACATACCTCACTTTTGAGGTCAAAATGAAGTTGCTTTATTAATAAATAGCACGTTTTAGATTATGATTAAAAAGTCATCTCTAGGCCAATGATTAAGATAGAGCTAAAAAAATAATTAAAATCTTAGTAATAAAACATGTATCCAATACCTTAGCTCATTCGTTAGGTGTTTGTTTACTGAGCTAAGGATCCCGGGTTCAAATTCCTGGCATAGCCGAAAAATTTATCATTGATGAAATAAGGGTTTACCCTTTCAAAGTGATGAATTAACGGCCAGGGTCTGGATGTTGTGCCTGTCCTAGTCTTAAGTTAGAGTAAAAAGCATATGAAGCTACGACAAGCCTAGCCAGCCGGTAGTGGAAAAATATATGGCTTGAGTAAAAAACTGCCTCAGTCAACAGTAATGGATGTAAAGTAAAGTAATAAAACATGTAATTACTATGGACATTAGCTAATCTAAAGGAAATATGGTGTAATTGATCACTTTCGAAGTGGATTCATTTTTAGACAAAAATATTGTTTTTCCTTTCAAAGTGATCATATTTTTTAGGCTGCTCCCTATATCTGGGGGCGGCTTATTTTCGAGTAAATACAGTATTTGCTTGCTATCCTGCCTACCTTGAGCTATTTCTAGTACTACAGTATTTTTTTTAGCACCATGTCTTATTACCGTTTGGGTCATATTCTTATGTACTAATTATGTTAATGGCTTTAGGGATGAGAAGGTTATACTTATAGTTAGTGTACTCGCATTTGCATGTAGGGAGAACTGAAATATATTTTGGAAAAATAACTCTCGGTACATCCGACCTAGATTCAAACCTTGATCCCCCGTCTTCGGCAGTCTAGCCCACTGAAGAGTGTACCCTTCACTTTAGGAAAAAAAGGGTCAGTACAGTCAACATACAAGAATAACAGGGCAATTTAGATTTTATTAAAGACACAATAAGCATGGACATATGCAACAAAAAAAAATGTAATTATAAGATCTTGGTTCTTAATATTTGACGGCACTAAACGCCAAAGGCACACAAAACATTTGATTAAGTGTAAGTATTTAATTATCTCCTCGATAAATTTAAGAAGTAATTTAAGAGTGTTGTATTTGTTGTTATTGTTATTGTAGTATCTATGATACTATCTATGTTATCTCTCTTGTGTTTCAGACCACGGGATATCTATCACACCTGCTACACTCTTAGTGGGCTGTCAATAGCACAACATTCTCCAGGTGGCAAGCTGTGTGTTGTTGGAGGAGACCGTAACGAATTGGTAGGTTAAGTAACAATTATAATAACTTTAAAACTATGATATCACGAGTACCTTTCATTTTCTCTGAAAGGTTGAAAGTTTACGTTGCATGACTCCTCTATTGCGAAGCTTTCCTCGAGTTTATTACTAGACGTGTGCGTGCGTGTTGATTCCTGCTGGTTGGCCAGTACAGTTACAGTATGCTACAAAATAAACCTCTGTAGGAATTCGATGGGTTTTTTCAGCAAAAAATGTTAAGCTGCGCATGTAATATGAGTACAATTTTAGGAAGGACATTTTTAGGAGAAAAAACCTCACACTATATTTATCCCAATGTTAAAATTTAATAGGTTATTAGTAGGGTAAGACCTACATGACTGCTTACATTTAATTTTGGTTGTGTGTGTACGTCTCACCCTTCCTTTCACCACATCAATGGGTACGTGGACTAAACATCAAGGTTACCTGGTCAGGTTTGCTGTAGATTGTGGTTAGAGTATAGGGATGTGCGAAGTCCACTTTTTCAATTAGAAGAAAACTTGAAGTTGGATTGAAGTTTGAATATTTTTTTAGTTGTTTAATACCTGGAAAAAATTATACTGTGGTTTTACCGTTCACCACCTCCAACTCTAACCGCTAGAGGCAACAATAGACGGGAAGAGGGTGGGTGGAAACTATAAGGAATTTAATGTAACAAAAAATAGGAACATTGGCAAATTTAAGAAAATGTTGAATTATTTATTCAAGGTAAGATAACAGAGGTAAACAAAATATTATATGGCCTCACAAGGCATTTAATTAGTGTTGAAAAACATAAATATGGCTGCCACTGCGCTTGTGCAGTACATTTGAGGATATATTTCACAATCTCAAAGTAATAGTTGTCCTTGAAGAAGACTATGCTTGAAACAAAAGAGTTATATCATAAATTATTTATTTATACGAATTAGTCTGGAAGAGACCCAATAATAATAAAAAATCGTTAATATAATAGTAAATAGCTTAAAGAACTCCTCTACTTGGTTAACAAAGCGGCTGAACCACCCTTGTGACTTCATACTAAACAAACAGATTAAATAATTAAACCTTCGAATCCTTATTTTATTAATAACCATAGCTATTAAAGGATTTACTTTTAAGGAGTAGAGATTTGGAAACAAGTATGAGGAACTAATGGGAAAAAAACCATCCTTAGTACATCCAGCCGAGATTCGAACCTTGACCTTATATGTCACTGGCAATCCAGTCTTGCAAGTATGATACCTCAATATTTACCAACCAAGGTCACATTAATATGATCTGGTGAAGTTTCATTAATTTACTAACTATGAATGTGATAAAGGCACAAAACTAACCTTTTAATCACAGATATTTATCTTGAACATGTATTATTTTAGATAAATAATAATGTATTTAATAAAGAGTTACTTAATTTGCAGGAGTGTGTAGAGCCAGCCTATAACATCAGCACCAAGGCAGCGCTTGATGCGATGACTTATTTCTACAAACTGCCTGCTGTATCGCTCAGTTAATTGTCCAGCTAACTCTTCTTGGTTGGCGTAATAAGGCTATGTAATGCATGCATAACTGCTTTATCAAGCACCATGTGAACTGTCGCAATGTGTGGAGTGTTGCAAAAAGGGGGAGGAAGGATGGCTTAATGTGTTTCCTAATTCTTATATTTATGGATGGGACCCTCAAATCCTTAAATATATTCGAGAAGATAGGATTTGAGACTCAAATCCTTAGACTCAAATCCTTAAAAAGAAAATTTTAACTTTTTAAGTGAAATATGTTTTAGAGTTCTTATACTGCCTATTGGTGGTTTATAACCATTTATATCTATAGGATGAACTTAACAACTAGGCCCCAGGCCGGTCATTTATAATTTAACTGAATTTATGAATGTTTATAATGAATGGATTATATGAAAGAAAGTTAACATTTAGCTACGAGCTGTATTTTCTATTATTTTATTCTATTTATATTTGCTCTTATGTTCATAATTTTTTTTATAAGATTTGGATTCGAGATTCGGGACTCAAAGGTAAATTGAAAATTCTGATTTGTAAAATAGTGGTTTTGACCCAACCCCACTTTTATTATAGTTATTTTACACACACACGGTATAGAAGTTGAGCTATTAGTGTCTGGGACTGCCCTTATTTGTGAATTTAAATCACTCTTAACTCACTTGCTTTGCCACCAGGTGATGAGATACTTTGGTTAAAAATTAAAGTTTAGGGGAAGTTGAAATTTAGTATTTATGTGCAAAAAGCAAATGATTATGAATAGAAATGTCAAATACAATAATTCTTACTGTTGTTGAAATAATTGATTTTAACATAATAGTTTTTGTTAAATTTATTCTAATTTTTTAAAACTATTTTTATAATTCATAGTGGTTTGTCTTTGTTTTATTCTGTTTGTTTTTTATTTTTACTAATTATTATTATTATGTGTTCTGTCTCACGACAGATCCATTCCTTTTGTCAGTGAACTTGAACTGCCAACGTGTCCGCCCTGTCTTCTCCCTCCTCCTTCAGCTCCTATCATTTTTTCCTCTCCTTCCGGTCAACCAATATTTGAATCCTCCTTCTTCCTAAGCTTCTCTTTTCCTACACCTTGCCTTCTCTAATGCAGTTCAGAAGATGGTTCCTCCTAAGAATATGTCCGATCCAGTTTGCTTTGTATTGAAGAATCACATCTAAAATGGTTCTCTCTTCTCACCCACTCTTTTTAAGAATTCTTTATTTGTCTTGTCCCCCTGTCTGCCCACTTGATCTTCTCGAGTTTTTTCTCCAGCACCATATTTCAAAGCTTTCCAAGTATTTCTTTTCCATCTTCCTGAGTGTCAAAGTTTCTTCTCCTCCAAATGTAGCATTTCATCAGTTTCTTCCTCAGTTCCAAACTCAACTTGCTGGTCAGTAGTATTCTCATCTTGTTGAAAGCTTCCTTGGCCATGGCGATCCTTGAACTGCTCTCTTTCTTTCCAAAAGTATATAAATAAATTCAACGTTTTTAATGTAAGGTCGAATGAATGAAAAATATTGGGATTGTAAATATTTAAAGAATATTATAATTTAGATTAAAATTTAAGAATATGATTCAATAAAAATAGTGATTGTGGCATCTTTATTTATGAGTGATCCATTGTAACTTAAGCTATGATCTTACAGGATTATGGTCCAACTTGAGTTAAGCACTAAACATTAATAAATATAATGCTGAGCTTTGAAACAAGATTCTTTCATGGGTGATTGTAAGCGACACTGATTTTTGGTAAATTAAATGATTGGATTTCAATAAATAAAAAGTTGGATTTCAATATAAAAAGTCGGTTGAATAAAATATGTATTTATGGTTAAAAATGGTAACAAATCAACTCTTATTTAAGTGGTATGGTGTGGATATAGAAAAACTATGGATGAGATTTGTATATACGAAACAAACCAAACAGAAGGTTGTAAAGATGTAATTAAATTTGCCTTGAAATTGTATTTTCTTCTACTATATTTCAACTACTTTTAAATATTGGCCTTTAGTCGAAAAATGATCACTATAATAGTCTGTTTAAACACATTTTACAAAATAATTTTTTAGAGAAATATAAATTTTATAATTCGAGGGAACCTTTTTTAGTTATTGGAATGTTGTTATTGTTAATTCACATTTAAATTAATCATTTAAAAGTTCAAGTAGTCAAATTCTTGAAAACATATATTGTTTTATTTAACACATGTATTATTAATTTATGAATTTAAAAATAATATAATGAAGCTTAAATATGTTTTGGTAGTACTTTTAAAGTGCCAATTAATAGTTTTTAAAAACATGCATCATGAAATTTTGATGTGTCTAACAATTATTCAGCACTTGAAGCTCAACAACCCTTCGTTTTTGACCACAACTGGGGCTCATTTGTGTTCTTACTATGAATGCCATCATCATCATCATCATCATTATTTTTATTTTCCAACTCCTGATCGGGTCTGTTTGGAACATAATCAGAGAATGTCTTGCACAACATACATCACTAAAAATAGAACATAATGAGTGACTATATATTATGTATACAAGTATGATACTGAACAACAGGCAACACATTACATATACAACCTAGTCAAGACAGGGCCCCACCTGGTAACATTCCATGAGCTGCCACTGATGGTTTCACGCACTGCTTCAAGGAAGCTAAAATGTAAGAACACTTGTTTTGGGTAAAAGGCTGTAGTAGAATATTTTATGTGTTTCATTGTTTTTTTAGTGAAAGATTTTGACAATCTCTGATAAACGATCAATAAGTAGATCGATATCATTAATATTATTTATTTGTGTTCCAGTACTTAGATAGTGACACTGCTATGCAAATAATTTTATTAATAATTAATATCTATTTTCTTAGATTGAATTTTTGTGCAAAACGATGGGTAAACCAGACCAAAACATTCCTATTGTGGTTTACTTTGGCCTTCATTTTGGTAAGCTAGCAGGCGAATAAATAATTTATTGCTACTTAGTTAATTTAGTGTGTGGCAAAGAATGCTAGGCTTAAAACAAAATTTGTATAATCTATTTATATAGATACTACTCTTCATCAGCTAACTTTGGTGTTTTAGCTCTACTTAACTTTTTACTCTACATCCATTACTGTTTCCAGCCTGTTGCCTGGCTCAGATTCTTATTCAAGCCGTATATTCTCCACTATCGGCTTTCTAGGCCTGTCATAGTTTCATATGCCTTATAATCTAACTTATGACTAGAACAGGAACAACATCCAGTCCCTGTCCGTTAGTTTATCACTGTGAAAGTGTAAACCCACATTTCACCAATGATAAACTTTTCGGCCATGCTGGCAATCGAACCCGGGACCCTTAGCTCAATAGAAAGACACTCTACCGACTGAGCTAAGGTGTCAGATTATATTTAACACTATACTGTTAAAATATTTTTTCGCCAATATCATGTTTCGGTATTGGTATCGTCAGTATTGTCATTCAAAATTTGGCGCCCTTAAAATCTGCCGCCATAGGCACATGCCTACTAGGCCTATGTGTAAATCTGCCCCTGCCGTTGTGTGTTACAATTTTTATGTAATAATTCTAAAAATGATGGAATATGCAGAATAAGTGTAAAAACAAGAAAGAATGCCTAAAAATGTGTAAATCGTAAAATCATTAAAATATGCACAATAAAAGTAATGTTTTCAGTATAAGGGTATTATAAAATGTGTTTATATACAAGTTATCATTGTGATAGATTTCACAGAAAAAAGATGCAATGTAATCAACTTCTGGGCCCTGCTTATTAATATCAACTTTTTTTTTAGATTTCATTTTTGTACAAAACGATGTGTAAACCAGACCATAACTTGCCCATTGTGCTTTACTTGGGCCCTCATTTTGTAAACTACTAGGCAAATTTATAAAAAAAAATTAGGTATACAAAATAACACACATACATTTTTGAATAGATACAATCACTACCTGACTTTTCACCTGCACAGTTCAAAAGATCATATCAGATTAGTGATTGACATCTGCCCAGCCTTAGTGTCTAGTTTATTTTCTTACATAAAATAATTAGTTTAGATATATGTACAATAAATGGTTATCATTTCCCAACAAATCTAATTTATCACCTATATATTCACTTTATAGATGGAATTTTAAATCCCAATTAATATAGTTGTAATTTAAAATACTCGCAAAAATAAATGGGTTGAATCCAAATATTGAAATTACAATTTTACACATTCGCTAGATTTTTTTTATATCATAGACATGAGCATTTGAGAAAATAATTCAGCTTATTCTTCTCCAGTTAAGCAATTAAAAACAAAATTCTTACTAAAAATCTCAATCTTCATGTCATTGGCAAACCAGTCTATTGCGAGCGCGAGGCCCCTTAAACCATACAACCACTGAAGTAGGTTGTATGAATTTTATGAGCTAATTTTAATCAAAATAATTTTTACACTTGATTACTGTTTCTATTTTCTTTAACAAATCAAGAATTAATGTAGTAAAGTGAACCTCTTACCATGTTTTATAAGATTCATATTCAAGATTCGTAGGTAAAATGAAGAGTAATTTCTAAGATTTGTAAAATCATTGGTTTGCCCCTTCTCTAATTTAAATATGTGTTTGTGTGTTGTCTCATCAATTTGTGTGTACTTCAGTACTATCCAACTAAGAGTGCTGGCTTTTCTTCTACTATAAACCACAACTATAACTTTAGTGACAATAAACATTAAAAGGATGCTGGTAGTTCAATGCCTATATACATATAAAAAAAGTCCAAATGCTCACGTTTAAAAAACAACACAGTGAAGTAGTTTGTAACACAAGATACAAAATAAAGTTTATATATCAAAAGTGTGTTTGTAACAGTATGTTATCGCCGCAACTCTACAAACTAATCAATAAACACCAATACAGCTAGAATATAAAATAAAATGTTTTATTGAATACTGCTTAGCTAAGGATTTTTTTTTTATTCGAGTTACAAAATGTTTTCAAAACAAATTCATACACTATAATATGCATACATCTATATTTTAACACTTTTTTAATACATTGTCTTGGACATAATACTATCACAATTAAAATATTCAAGCAAACTAAACATTAAAAAAAATATATTATTTTCATAATTTTGTATAAATATATTTTGGCACTTTAACTAAATAAAATCAACAATTTTCCATCTATATTATCGCTCTCTGCCTTACCTGGCATACAACCTAAACAGGTCAATTATTTACATTGCTTCAAGGGAATCTTTGAGAAATTTCAAACACACTTTTAGGACAAGATGGAAGCTCTCATAAGTAAATTAATATAGTCTGCCTTTAAATACAACATAAAACCATACAAAATTTATATTATCTATATGTATATAGAATTATATCTATGTGTAAATGCAGCCCTTGGCCTTTCAATTATATTTTGATAATAATATGGCCCGCAGCACAAAAATATGATGTAGCTTTGTGTTTTTACAAGTTTTCAACCAGCATATTTAAGAACTGGAAATTTTCCTTTCTATGAACAGTAAATATATAAATCAAATTAACCTAATGTTTTAATTTAATTTTTATCACATCAGTCTCAAATATATGCCCCACTTTTGTGCACTTACTGTGTATTCAAAATAGTTTTACATTGTTCATTAGTGTACCCTCAGAGTCATGAACTACCAACATATATTTGTAATCACACATATAATTTAATTATTAAATACAATGGCAACAAAAACTCTTTGGACCAACATGAACGGAACAATGGAAATTTAATATATAATTATGTAAAAGAAAAATAGAATGATTTCATTCTTTTGCTTGTTCTAACACTGAACAGATAAAGTTTTTTTCCTTTTATCTCGTTTCTAGCTTCAAATATTAATGAAAGCAAGATTGATGGAACCTGCTCATCAAATTTAAGCATTTAACTAAATAAGTGTTTAAGAAAATTTTATTGATTAAAAAGATAAAGTACTCAATCATGCCTTTAGTAATATGGTAAGACATCTATCTAGTATATAATTTTGGTGAAAGGGCGCAAGAACAAATCCCCCATTCACATTTCCTTCAAGGAGGTGAAAGTTAACTTTGAACTATGGATACAGCTGTACTTGGACACAGAAATACAACCTGAAACCTTGTAAGACTGTATGACTAATATCACGCAAAGTTCTTAGAATACAAGGTTGCCTCGGTCCCTATACCTGCCAGCAGGTAGTTTTCTCCCTCTAATCACTCTTTGCGTGACGTCACCCGGTGACCGTACTGCAACTTAACGACAGGGGCTCACTAGTAAATTACCGGAGTTCTGGTCCACAGTATTTCATGTAGTAACCACCAAAAGCAAAAATAAACTCCAATGGGAAATCAATAATGTGTCATTCTTTTACAAAATATCCGGCAATTCGTAAAAAATGGATACACCTTTTTAAGGGTGGAAATAAACATAATTTAAATTCAGATGAACTACGGAAGAAATGTAGAAAATATGCGAAAATGATAAATTAAATTACCTACTTTCAGACATTTCAGCCAACTCGTTACATAATGAATTGATTCAACATGTGAGTACATTTATAAATTATTTTACTAATAATATTATTACAATAATATACTACACTACATTACATTGGCACCAGTATTTTGTTGTTTTTCTATGAATTTCACTATCCGTCTAGGGCTCTAGGCTCTATGCATATGTAGGCCTATTAATAATTACACTAATAGCGCAGGGATAAATAAGGTACAATTTTGTGGAAATGTACTCGAAGCTTCATGGAGTAAAAGCGGAAAACCATTTAGGAAAAAAAACAACGCTCAGTACGAACGGGATATAATAGTCAATTACAGTAAATGATGACACTTTTTCTCGCACTTTTAGACGACCAACTCGAATTTAAGTAAAAACCTAAATGTAAATATTAACTAACAATTATTTTTAGAATAATATACTTACTAGATTTATAATTAATAATGTGTATTAGTTTGACAAATATTAAAAAATACAAAACTCCTTTCTGTTTTTTCTTTCTTTTTTTCTTAGTGATTTCACGTAAGTAATATGTTATAACATGAACAGCTGGGAACACGGACAAAAGCTTCCGTTTCATCTAAGCTGTCTGATTGAGGACCGGGTGGTTGGGGTTCAAACGCAAAGCGTACTGACAATTTTTATCTTAAATTATTTCCAACCACCCCTCCACACAAATACTTATATATTTCCTCTAAATTCTACACTCTTCATCCCCAACCTATAATTGGTGATGAGAATAGCTTGGATGGGCGCAGCTAAGGAAAGATGTTATATGATGTTGTTAACTGTGATTTTTTGTTAATCATATTTCATACTTTAAGTATGCAACTGTTTGTAACTAATATTTTAAAACTTTTTTTTCACTTTATTAAATAAATATTTTATATTAAACATTTTAAACGTCATTATACTTCTTAATTATGATGTGAACATACACTATAAGCTTGAGACATTTGCTACTAATTTAATGTGGTGATATATATTATGTAGTAGATACAGGTATATATAGGTGCCCTGATAGTTAAGTGCTTTTAAATTAAATTAAAATCAAGTCGAGTTATCCGCAATAAAACATTAATAAAACATTGAGTTGTATGACTGGAGAGGTAGTCGGGCGGTCACTCTGTGACGTCAATCACTCGGGTCGACCTGCTCCACAAAAACAGCTGATCGAGGCAACCTTCTATTCTAACAACCTTGCAGATCACTTACAATAAATGTAGCATACATTATTCATTGATAATATTACTAATATTATTAAAATTTATCACAGAATAGAATATTTTTATATTTCACTTAATGACTTGAAAAGATGAATTTTAGTTTTAATTTAATGTAGTATTAGTTTAATTTCTTTTGCTGGTTTTTGCGGGTAAGGGGAAATAAATACCCCTTGGATCTCTTCAGTGGCTGTGTGCCTGGTTTTATATCCACACAAAGCCCCAATACAAGATGTTGAAGATAATGAAGGCAATCGGAAACAGGAGCCTACTGCGTCTGTCGATCCACTTGGCGATATCCTGCGGAGTCATAGTGGTGAAGCCGCCCGACGCTGGTGCTGCTACATTACCTGCAGTGTCCTTCCCACCTGGGACTTGTATGACGACACTGGTGTAGTCGGCACTGCTGTTGTTCTCTGCGGAGGGGTTGGTTATGATGGAGTCGGTGGAATTTACCGTGAGTGTGTTGCTGCTACCCTAAGATAAAGTAATACACCTAGTGAGGATATGCCATGCTATATATAATTTGGGTTTTTTAATCAGGCATTTTGTGTGCATTTTCTAAACATATTATTAGGTATAAATCTTACAAACTAACTTAACCTACCCACTTCAGTGGCTGCATGGTCTAAGGAATCACTCTCACAATATTATAGACTGCCAATGACAGGGATATAGGGGCTTGAATCCTGGTCAGGTGTACTGAGGGTGGTTTTCCACTTCAACTCCAAGAAAATGCGGGTACATTTCTTCTAAAGTCAACCTTACCCATACTTAACACACTAGTGTAATTGTTGAATGTGTGTATAATCCGAACAGGTACAGTGTTAAACAAAAAAAAAAATCTTAACCTATGAATGGACAGTCAGCTGATGTAATTAAGTTAAAAGAAGTCTGTGTAAAATTAAACCGTAGAAATATGCAAAGGTCACTTTTAAGAATGTGAAAGGAAGTAGAAGCTAAACTTAAAAAAACGTGGGGAAAAAAAAGGAAAGTCGAATATTAAACTTGGTAATTTTATATGTTCAAGTCCATAATATTAATTTATTAAACCGGAATAAAGGGGACAACAAGTGAATAATATTCTATCATATCTTATGCTATCTGATAGTTGATCCCGTATGAATAATTAAAACATTACATTTTGTGCAAGACTCATCGGTTGGCATTCCTTTTTTCTCTCTTCTAGATAATTTTTTTAACCACATCTTACTACTCATTTGGGTTATCCACATTTAATTACACTAATAGTAAGGAATAAAGATAAAATTTAGATTAACTGTACCCTCATTAACGTGGAGAAAGAGAGCGATCAACTCTTTGGTAAAAAACCACCCCCAACATCCGATCAGGATTCCAACCACGTGCTCTCTGATGTGAGCGCCCCTTCTTAAATCTCACCTCACTTTAAGGCGAGTAATCATAATGTCTTTTGACAAAATTATTTCAATCCAAGTGGACATGAGGTATGTATTCTCGCCAATGACTCACATGGCTATTGCCCAGGTAGAAGAGTTCCCCGCTGTTGTCCTTCTCGACAGTGGGCCAGGATTGGCAGCGGTCGAGGCTGTTGCCATTGGGGCTCTGTCTTCCTCCCATGTTCTTCCTCGCAAGCTGTGGTGTCAGCGTGGACTTGAGGATGTACTTGCTGTTCACTTTCTTCAGCTCCACATTCTTCCTGTAACATACGTAGCACATTGATTTAATTTACAAGTCATCATCATCATCATCAACAACAACAACTGTAGTCAAACCCGCCTCGGTGGCGTAGTTAGCCAACGTGCTAGTTTTGTGTTGAGTTAGACTGCCAATGACGAGAAGCTCGAGGTTCGAATCTCATTCGGATGAACTGGGGGGTGGTTTTCCCTTAATGGTTTTCCACTCTCTCTCCACGCAAATGCGGGTTCACTTCCTATAAATTCGACATTCCCAATTCCTAACCCATTAGCCTAACTAGTACTTAAGCATATAGCCCAAACGGGTAGTAAGACACGGTGCTAAGTTAAATTAAATTAATGTTTCCAGTTAGTGGCCGGCTCGGTCTAGTAAAATGCCTTCATCTTCCTCTATATTTCCACCACTCTTCCTCTTTTAATTGCTTCTATTCTTCTCCTCTCATTTGCACACTTCAATAATAGCCTATTTTTTGTAATTTTTCACAATTTTTCAACTAACTCATTTTTAAAACCCTTCATAAGTGTCCATTTCCTAACTTCATAAGTATATTAATATAACACATGTTAGGTACTTAAAATTTGTACACAGATTGTTTGTTAGTTGAAGTATTTTTCTGGACTAATTTTGTAGAAATAAACCATTAAAATAGAACTTGTAAAGTATTTTACTTATGTGCTGAGCATTGTAGAAAATACTCCTTGATTTACAAGTACTTGTAAACTACATGTAGCTATATGAAATCAAACTATAAACTTCTAAAAACACTTTTAAACCTTAACAATTTCATTTTTTAGCTACAAGAGTTTATTTGTAACTTTAAGAAACATAATTTTCTAATTTCATACAAGTTACAAAAAATTTGTATATAAATTGTATCTTTATGAAAAAGTCCATGGACACGAAATTTGAAGTGTCTAGGTTCGTCCTGTGCTCAAGCTCATATATCACTCATAGTTTAAGTAAAATTCTGTGATGGATGGGTCAGATTGTTGGCTACTTATAGCTATTAAAAATACAGTCATTGGTGTTTTGGGGTCGGCTTTTATGCTGCTGAGAGCACAAGTTTTTAAATGAAAAGCGCTGTGCTTACACAAAAATGTTTAAACGGAACAAGGCTATGTCTACACAAAATACATTGAAATTAGCAATTTTCAACGTACATTTAATTAATATTCGTGAACAGCATTAATCGGTATAAAATGTTAATTTCAATATATATTATACGCATAACATAGTTTAAATACTTTTTAACCCAACCACATCTTACTACCTGTTTTGTTAGAGAAATATTCACACGAAGCCATCTGAAAGTAGCATTTAATTCCCTATTTTTACAATATGCCATCTTTAATTTATTTTATTTAATTTTTAGCACCGCGTCTTACTACTCGTTCGGGTTATACGCTTAAGTACTAATTACACTAATGGATTAGGAATTGGGGAGGTTGAATATAGGGGAAATGAACCCGCATTTGCGTGGAGGGAGAGTGGAAAACCATTTAGGAAAAAACCACCCCAGTTCACCCGACCGAGATTCGAACCTCGATCTCCCCGTCCTCGGTGGTCTGACTCAACACGACTGGCGCGTTAGCCAACTACGCCACCGAGGCGGGTAATATGCCATCTTAACAAGACAAATAATAAATGAAAACCCTTCACCAAGTGTAATCATTGGAACCAATTCAATATGGATCTTTAATAGTTCAGGCCTTGAGAGGAATTAAGTTAGTGTTAAGTGGGTGTTCGCGTCCATAGGTCTAGTCCTAACCAAGAATACATCTCGGGGGTCAAAGTTACCTCCTTCTCCAGATGGTGTTCACGAACGCAAACTCGACAAGTGAACCAAAGATGAAAGCCGTGCAGACAATGAACCAGATCTCTGTAGCCTTGATGTAGGACACTTTGGGTAGAGCACTGCCCGTGTTACGAGTCAGTGTGATGAATGTCAGCATAGTGCTGGTTCCTGAAACATTGTTTTGTGTTGCATATGTGAAAAGTCACAAACTAACTTAATATATCTCAATAAGGAAAACCTCTTTTCGCTATATGAGGCAATTGCATTATATTAGGAAGAAGGTACAGGAAAGGTGGATAGAAACATATAAAAACATATATTTGTTCGTTCCTTTTATATGTTTCTATCCACCTTTCCTGTACCTTCTTCCTAATATAAAACTAACTTATTAGTATGACTATTTGTAATTGTTTTTAACTGCGTCTTACTATTCACATATTTACACTAATGGGTTATAGATGGAGAAGGTAGAATATTATAAGAATTGTACCCACATTTGTGTGGAGGTAGTGTGTAAACATATTTTGGAAAAACCACCATTAATAAACTCGGGCAGTATTTGAAGCTAAACCTCCCCACCATTGGTAAGCCAGATTTGATAAGATTGACGCCTTAGTTCTTGTGCCCAAACCTCGACTTCCCAACTAGATATAATATAATATAGATGTAGTCCATTGGCCATAGGATTGGTGCTGACAGCTAGTAAAAGCTACCAAATCTACTCTCATGTATCCATTCGTCATACCATATTATCTGCAAGAACATAATTATTTTGAGTTGTCACTTTTTAGGCAGTCAAAACTTTCACCACAAAAAACTTTTTTTAATTATATTTTTCTTTTAACCATTTCACATCTTCTGCTATCTGTTAGTTACCATTACTCTTGTGGCAAATAAACTCTATCTAATCTACTTCAAGCTGGATGCTGTGTGACCAGCAGTGGATGTGATAAATACTTATCCAAAATAGCTCCTGAATATTTATTTATTTATTTACCTATGACTAACGCCATAGAAATAAAGTTGTATTTTTATGCAATGTAAAAAATGCCCTATTCGAGTACTAGTTATTTTTTATAGATTATAATTATCTAAACATGTTACATTACAAACCCTAATTTTTTTTAGCGCCGCATCTTACTACCCTTTTGGGTTACACGCTTATGTATTAATTATGCTGATGAGTTTTAGGTAAAGAAGGTTACATTTAGAGTAAGTGAACATACGTTTGTGTGGAGAGAGCTTGGAAAACTATTTAGGAAAAAAGTGCCCTCGGTACATCCGACTAGGATAGAACCACAGTCTCCCTGTCATCGGCAGTCAAGTCTTTTGTGAGAATAGCGCCTTAGACCATGCGGCCATTGAAGCGGGAGTTAAAAACCCTTTTGAGTTTGTGAAATGTTATTAAACAAGTATATTTGTGAAAACACTAGTTTTATTATTTAAAAAAAATTAAAAATAACTTTACAAAAAATATTGTAAATTTGATATGCACTTTTCATTTTATGGATAATTGTGTTATTGGTATGTTAACTCAATTATTTTAGGTTATTAAAAATATGTAGGCCTAGTTAACTACAGTTCAATATATAAATATGGTTTCATGGTGGGTTCAAGCAGGGTTCAACATTGAGACACATCCAGAAGGACACCAGATGTATTTCTTACCCAAGGTGGTTCGTCCAGGGACAGCGTTGGGGTCTAGCCAGAACGACACCCATGACACAACAACCAATAGAATACTAGGGACAAAATAGTCCATGATGTAATGTCCAATTTCCCTGGCCATGTGGAACCTCACTTCCAAGGAGCTATAGTTGCCAACTAGTGGAGAGAACACAGAAATAACAATTATATTCATTTATGGTACAAACTATCTCAGGGTAGAAAAAACCCTTAGTAAAGTGATCATATGGCTGGTTTTATCTTGCTCCATACTGAGAGAATAACCTTGTGATTATATCACCTTAAAACTATTTACTTTATGGGGTACTGAAGCCAAAGTAGTACTTTGTATTGGTGGCTTGTGGGTCGTTGACACCACAGAAAGGTCGAGGTTTGAATTCAAGCTGAGTGTTCTAATGGTGGTTTTTTTTCTAAATGATTTTCCATTCTCTCTCACTGAAAATATTTTCATTATCTTAAAATTCTGCCTTTTTTAAATGTTTTTAAAAAATATATGAGATAAAGTTTGACAAAATGTTTTTATTAAAAGTTTCAAACCTTGTCTACAAACTCCATATCTATAAGGGGCTTAGTCCTTGAAAGAATGACTACACAGTAACCAAGATCTTAGTCAGATGGGGGTTTTGGGGGTTCAACCTCCCCCCTCCTCCCCGAAGTTTTATGAACAAAGTATATGTGGCTTTATTTATGGTTCAAACTATATCAAAATTAAGATACAAGTACAAATTAGGGGGCTGTGTTACCATAAAAAAACACTTCAGAGAGCTTCTAAAGGTGTTCAAAATCTAGAATTTTTTCTAGCCTAGGGGGTTCGTGCAGCTCAGATGTTTGTGAAAGGGATTCGTGAGTCCAGAAAGTTTGGGAACAATTGGTCTAAGGCATCACTCTCGTAGTAGATTGGGCTGACGATGACGAGGGGGATCAGAGTTTGACTCTCGGTCGAGTGTACTTTGGATGTTTTTTATCAATTATTTTACACTCTCCCTCTCTACAAACTCGTACACTTTCTCTAAATTCAACTTTCCTCATCCCTGACACATTAGCATGTTCATAACCTGAACGAATAGTAAGACGAGGCGATAAAAAAATATATATTTATAGAATCACCTCAAATCATTATTCTCAATTAATTGAAGATGACAAAGTTTTATACTTTCTCATTTGGTTACACAACATTGTGTGATTAAGGATATGGAGTGTGTGCACAAATTAAAGCTCATTTAGACTTGAGGACTAGGCTATATGGCTATATAATCATCATCATCATCATCATCATACACAGTTTCCTGCTATTAGTGGAGTCTGTCTCGAACATAAACCTCTCAATTTACTATAGTCCTCCCATCACTTTTCTTCCTCTACCATGCCGGCCCAATCAACTCCTCTCCACAATTCCCCGCACTCCCTTCAGCCACCTCTCCCTGGGTCTTCCTCTTAGCCTCCTGCCTGTGCCTCCATTTTGAGCATCCTACTTGAAATCCTCCACTTTTCCATCCTCTTCACATGTCCATACCACGCCAATCTCGCCTTCTCTATCCTATCCTCCGGGGGTTCCTCCTTAACTCACTCTCTCTATCTCACCCTTTGATTTCTCATCCTGTCCATCCTTGTCACTCCTAGTCTACTCCTCAGAAACTTCATCTCGCATGATTGTATCTTGTTCTTATCCCTTTCATTTCTTACCCAGGTTTCTGATTCATGCTGCAATATTGAAACAGAATACGCCCTATAAATTTCTCTTTCGGACTTCTGCGGTACATCTCTACTCCAGAGATATAACGCTTTTCTAAAAGGCCTCTGCCTGTCTCCTTATTTTTCTCAACTTTCCTCTTGTTTCCTCCTTTTCCTCTACCACTCTTCCCAGGTACTTGAAACTTTCCACTTTCTTCAGTTGTTCACCTTCTAATGTTAATGTTTTACTTTCGTGTTGTTGTCACTAATTCGCTCTTTTGTACATTCTTCATTCCATATTGTCTTACCGCCCCATTCCATGCATCCAACTGTTCCTCCACTCCACTCTGCAAACACCATTGCTTTCATGTTTCCTTCCTCTACTAATCCTACCATCTCTCTCATCATTACATCCATTACTACCACGAACAACAATGGCGAGAGCGCGCTTCCTTGTTCCAAGCCATTCCTCAACTCAAACTATTAGGTCCTCTACCCTCCCACTTTTACACAGCTTACACTTCCTTCGAACATTCCTCTCACTTTCTCCAATATTACATCTTCTGCCCCTTTATTTTTCAACGATTCCCATATTTTTATTTTTTTTGCACATACTGTCATAATCGTTTTCCATGTCCAGAAAATCCATCAGCAGATCCTTCCAGAACTCGTAATGTTGTTCCTGCAACTGCCTCTCTAGTTTGAATCCCCATTCCTCCTACTTTACTTAAAGATGAAAATCTTTGGAGCATGTACAGTTCGATCTAAATAGAAATGAACTTTTTTTTGACTGATATAAAAGCTACTAAAATAATCTTCATGTAATCATGTAAAATTAGGTGAGCTGCAACTGTCACTTTCAATAGAAAGTATCTAAACCTATGAAATGATACTAATAATAAAGTAAAAACTAAAATATTTTCATTATTGTCTGCAAAAATTTTTTTGGTATTTTCCTAAGGTTCCTTCCTACTGGAATCCAACCAGAGACGAGCCTTAACGCTAGAGGGAAAGTTTGATATGTTACCGAATCTGCCGTAGTAAGGCTGGGTAGGCACGACGATGCTGTTGATCTCTCCCAAGACGGAGTACGACGTGATGCTGTAGTTGGACCACATGTTAGTCAGCTTGTACTCGGGCAGGTGGAGGTCTTTATTAACTGTCACAGGAGTATCCTTGTCCCAGCTCAACAGGAGCTGGCTGGAGTTGTACGTCCCTGGTTAGAAACAATAAACATCAAAGGTTGGCTTCATAGAATCCTAGGATCCTCATGGATATTTAACATTTGAAAAAAAAAATTTGAATTTTGTATTGAACTATTTTGATGCTCACTTGTAGTTTCAAACTAAATAAAACAAACCCAACAACCAAACCCCATTTTATTAGTTTACCTCTTAACTGAATGTAAATTCACATTATAACAACCAAGAGCAACATACGAAGAAGAGTTTGCTGGAACAGCTGAGGAAGACAGTGAGAAGATATGACATGGAGATCAACATTGAAAACTAAAAAATTATGGGAATTTCAAAAAAATGAAGAGCTGCTGAGAGTCAAGATTGGAAACCACAGGAGTTAGAGAGCATAAAGCAATTCAAGTACTTGGGAAGTCTGCTCACAATGGATGCCTATTGCACCAAGAAAATTAGGTCGAGGCTCGCCGTAACCAAGGAAGCTTTCAACAAGGAGAGATTACTGCTGATCAGCAAATTAAGTTTGGAACTGAGGAGGAAACTGATGAAATGCTATATTTGGAGCAGAAGCTTGGACTCTTAGGAAGATGGAAAAGAAAAACTTGGAGAGCTTTAAAATGTGGTGCTGGAGTAGACTTGAGAAGATCAGGAGGACACAGGATGGCAGATGAAGGAAGTCCTAAGAATGATTGGGTGAGAAGAGAACCATTTTGGATGTGATTCTTTCTTACAAAGCAAATTGGATCGAACACATCCTTAGAAGGTACGATCTTCTGCACGTCGTCATAGAAGGAAAGGTTGAGGAAAATAGTAGCTTAAGAAGACGGAGGATTCAAATATTGGGTGGTCTATGTTCATTGACAAAGTATGGGCCTGTCGTAAGACAGAACAACACCTAATAGAGATTTTTAAAAATTCAACCAAAAAATGAATGCAAACCAAATTAGAAATCACGAGAACAAAAATATATACCAATGTGGGAAAGTTAACCTCTAGTGCTTATTATACGTTCTAAGATTCAGATTTTTAGGCAAAATAAAGATTTGGCTTCTAGAAAAAGTGGATTAGTAAAACTTCTGATAAGATCATGATTAAATAAATATTGAACAGAAATTTAAGCCTTACTTGTTTGACTTTTGAGCCTCAATGAATCCTTAAATGTATTCTATAATAAACAGAATAATTCTCTAAAAATAGTGTCCTAAAGGATATGCTTAGGTCTATGCCAAGATTAATATAATCTAAATCAAAAAATTAAACTCTGAAATCCCTTTTATTATATCTTAAAATCTTATAATCCAGTTTCAATTAGTTATTTTACAAGTTTATCCCGCCAAACAAAGTAAATTAATTGGTAAGTGTTTAACCAAACAGGTTATTTTAACCCGCTTCAGTGGTTGCATGGTCTAAGGCGCTACTCTAGCAGTAGACTAGACTGCAGATGACGGGAAGATCGTGGTTCAATCCCAGTTGTGTGTGTTGAGGGTGGTTTTCTTAAATAGTTTCCCCCACTTTATCCACGCAAATGTGGGTACACTTCTTCTGAATGCAACCTTACTCTTACCTAACCCATGTAATTAGTACATAAGCGTATAATCCGAACGGGTAGTAAGACGTGGACTAAAAACAAAGTTTATTTTACTTCTTAACATCAAATATTACCAAAATATCACCTGCCTCGGTGGTGTATTTAGCTAACGTGCAAGTTTTGTGTTGAGCTAGACTGCCGAGGACGGGGATATCGAGGTTCGAATCTCGCTCGGGTGAAATAAAAGTTTTTTTCCCTAAATGGTTTTCCACTCTCCATTCACGCAAATTCTGTTTCATTTCCTCTAAATTCAACCTTCCGAATTCCTAACCATTGGCGTAATTAGTACATAAGCGTATAGCCTGAATGAGTAGTAAGACGTGGTGCTAAGTTATTTAAAAAAAACAAAATATCCTAACTTTTAAATTTCTACACCCATTACCTTGATACGGTGGACTGAATAATCTTCAAAAATGTTTAACTTGTGGATGTCTGTGTGTGTGTGTGTGTGATTGGTGAGTGTCTTTGATTGGTTTAAAACCTATTGGTCAAGAGAAAGACACAGACACAATCATCAAATAAGTTCTCATTTTTTATAAAAATAATTATCTTTGTAACTTGATCTGATCTTATGTGCATTTTCCCAAAATTGTATTTTCCATTTATAGTTCTTAAAAATGTTTAGCCGTTCGACCTAATCTAAACAAAAAACCAACTATTTTATTATATTTGAGTACTATTTTTTATTTTAATAATAGCCTAGTACTATTAAGCTTATACCATCTCATCCAAGGCAGTGCGAGCCAATCTTTCAGGACTCGCGGGCCAGTCTATATTGAAGAACAAACATAACAGGCCGCAAACAAAACATGTACCATACATTTATCATTAATTTGTTAAAATTGATTCAATTTTTTTAAATATGGTTTAGATTCATAATCTTTCTGTTCTGAATTATTTTTATTGATAGTATTAAACGTGATATTCCATCTAGAAAATACACGCAACACCCAGACCTACGGCAAGTCAAAGGGGGGTTTATAGCCATGAGTAGTGTGCACAGAAGCAAGGCCCTCAAATTCGGAAAAAAAAATTAATTAATAGTATGATCGACTAATTTGTGCGAAAGAATGGTAATAAGAAATACATAAACTATTATATCCTCGATGTTGATAAGTATCACATAAAAAACTATAAACTATTTGAATATTTATCAAACCATTTTTCTACAGATTTGTATCATGTTTATTATTGTATTAGAAGATTTTTTTTACATATTTATGTAGGTAAATATAGAAGCAATACTATAAATATAATACAAAATACCCTGTATTAAAATATATAGATATAGTAATTTAAACTATATAAATACATAAAAATTAAAATAAATTTAACAGACGATATCAAATCTTACAATTAAATTATACCTGTGTGCCGCAAATTACTATCAGCTCAGCTAAGGTTTCAGTCAGTTTTTTAATCTGATCTATTCGATATGATATAAAATAACGAAGCTAGAAAATGTCAGTAGTTTCACATAACACAGATATATATTTTAGTGAATAAAGTAAATCTTACAGCTTTCCAGGACCATCGGACACTCCTGCTCGTCAAATGGGAACTTCTGCAAGTCCATAAGGCAAGAAAGTTTTACTTTCATTCTGAAAATGATAAAAAAACATAATAATTAGATTAATTTTCCACATGTCTTGAGCCATGCAGCCAAGGTAGTCAAGTGTCATGTCTCCTGTTTCCCCCCGAAATGTCTGCTAATATTACATTCAATTAAAATTATAATGCACTTTTTCAAGACATCAAATTGTAGATAAAAATACTAAAATTGAGACACTATTATCATATTATCTATTGATAATGTTAGCCATTCTTTATGTCTTAAATCATAACAGTCGTTTGAAGTTTGTGACATCACGGATCATTCTTGATTTTCTGCACGGGTGGACACGCGAGCTACATGTCAAGCTCATCCAGTCTGGTTATCCGGTGAATGGAGTTCAAATCCCAACCGGTTGTACAGAGGGTATTATTTTCCTAAATAGTTTCCCACCCTTCCTTATCGAAAATACAGCTACATTTCCTTTAAAATCCTCCTTCCTTATATATAAAACCACTAGTTAACAATCAAATAACCAAGTATATTATATTTGCTTTAGTACGGATTTAGCCGCATCTAGATATCATATTCTGAAAATTGAAAAATAACACATGAACACGGGAATCACCAAGCCAAAGACCCTGGGTTTTATTCCCGTGTCCAGGTATCATTTTTCAATTTTCAGAATATAAACCATTTGTGTAAAACGTGGAGCCGGAATGGATAGTAAGACACGAAGGAAAATCTACCAACATTGCTAAAGGTGTGAGTGAGTTTTCTAGTTCCTTCATCCCTTGATCCAACCTCCTTACCACCCCTTCGCACCTCCAAAATATAATTCTAGATAATATATTGATGCATTGTTAAGGGGGTTACCTAGGTATCTGAGACATTAATTGCCAATCAGATTTTGCACTTAGGTTAGATATTGACAAAACATTTGACAGTACATGGGTTTGAAGTTAATTGGAATGAACACAAAACTACTTTATGTGGCCCTATTGATTAGTAATGAATATCTACGCTATCTACACAGCCCCTTAATAATGAATCAATATATATATATATATATATATTATATAAACATAAGAGCTAAAGGCCCGGGAAACGAAAGATAACTGGTATGGAAGCGTAGAAGGTATCTTAGTTTATCGAATTATGTAATTTAATAGGGGTGAGTCATAACATGAATATTATTATAATTTGTAATTTCCTTCTACCCTATTTGTTCTAATACTTCTAGACAGCTCCACTCAGTAACTTTATTAACCCACTTGGTTTATGAATTTCTGATCGACTGTTCTCGCGCCTTAAAGTTACTCTCAAGTGTTTTGGGACGACCCAGCCCCACCAAACTGAATTCTAGACGCGTACAGTACATGATGAACCAATTTCACCAATCATAGTCAAAACAACCTTAAAGGTTATATCCTGAAAGAGGATGCACCACAACCTCCAGTGATGTGAGTTACCTTGCGGACATGCTGACCATGCCATCTGGCTCCACGGCCACCAGCACGTCCTTCTGGTCCGTCCCCATGACTAGAGAGTCCTGCTCGTTGACGAGGTAGATGTGCGGGGTCCATATGCTGTTCCTGAGGAAACCCTCGCTGACGATATGCCCCGCGTTGGGCGCCAGACGGCTGAAGTCCAGTCTCAGGTCCTGCCATCTGTACCTTATCAGCACGTGGGCCGTTAATTGCTGCGGAGATATTCAACAGTCATGTTTAAATGCAGATACGGAAGATCTGTTTCCTAACAAATTTTAATACATTCAAGGGGAAAATAAATATTTTCCAAAACATATCAATACACTTGAAAGTTTCACATATAAAAATTACACTAATGGGGTAAGGATCAGTTATGAAGGAAATGTATTCGAATTTACGTGAAGGAAGAGTAGGAAAAATTTAGGGAGAAAATAAACAGAATTAGCACACCTACCTGGGATTCAAACCTCAACCTCCCCGTCATCTGTAAATTAGACTAAATTATCTTGGCATTTGGACCATGTGCCTAACGGTGCGGATAAATACCTTGTTTAGTGGATCAATCTTTAAGGTAGGGATTAGGAAGTTAAAATTGAGAGGAAATTTACGCATATTTGCTTTTAGGATGGAGGGGAAACATTTAATAACAAAACCACCCACACCCACTTCGGTGACCGCATATTCTAAGGCGCTACTCTTACAATAAACTAGACTGTCAAAAACGAGGAGATCGGGGTTCAACCCCAGTCGGGTGTACTGAGGGTGGTTTTCTCTAAATGGTTTTCCCCTCTCCTTCCACGAAAATGAGGAACACTTCTTCTAAATGATACCTGTCTCATCTCTAGCCCATTATTGTAAATACACGAATATGCCCGGACGGGTAGTAATACGAAGTTGAAATATAACAACATACCAGGCTGTGCGCCTCGATGAATCCCAGGAAGTAGACGTGAAGACGTGTCATGACTTCCAAGGGTCCTTTATTCGTCTCCGGCCGACTCCACTTGTCGTAGTGGCAAGAGTTGGTCAGGTACAGTAACATGTCCGTGTTAGTGTAAGTCTCAGAGCTGTTCCACATGGGACATGTTCTAGAACGATCGACACAACATCCATATTTAGGGCTCGGATGTGTATGTCTTCAAATTCAAAATAAAATGGTACGACACAATCGTGCCTACTTTACTTTCTCATGGTGTATAATGATCGAAGGTCAAATATATCAGTAATTTATACACCTTTAAATAAGTTTTCCTTTTAAAAATAAACATCTAATTTTTCCCCAAGCATATGAAGCAATCTTTTGGAAAAAAAAAAATACTATTGCCATATTTAGAGTAGGTTCTCAGATATTCAAAATTGAGTTATTACTAAACTACCCCTAGATAACATTTGTTTATAAAAACCAACTTATATTCTTTTTCATCTTGTGAAATACTACTCAAATACCCATTTTAAATCAAATTGTTGTAGCCATTATTGAACATTTTAAAATTTATTAGTAATAGACTACCCTAAAATAATTATTTCTCCATGAAAACAGGAGTATAGTATTATTTATCATATTTAACATGCATCAGAAATTAATTTTGAACAAAATTATTCAAGCAGTTTTGAAAAAATTTGAATGTTAAAAACTACTCTTAATTTTATAGCTAAAATTAAAATCACAATATCACAATATTACTATGTGACAGATAAATATCATATTTGAATTATGTCAACTAAACCGTTTTGGCTGTAGGCCTAGGTACAAGATAGCCAGAATTTTAGGACCAAATTGTTTAGTTCAATGGCACATAAAATACATATTGCCATCTTAATCTAGAAGTGAAAAAAGTTCACGATTATAATACTTTCCATTCAAAGAAAGTAAAAAAGGTGAAATAGGTATCAAATATGTTCTTAAAAGTTTTTAAATCTACCCAAAAAGTTTAAATATTTTAAAAATTATATAATTATTATAACGATGGATTATTCAGAAATACCCACCATTGAATAGTTTGTTACCAAACATAATTATTATTTATTTAAACTAAACATTAGTCATTAATAATAATATTTTCTGTAAAACATGTTTTAAGAAACTTTTCAAAACACGCACTTCATATTCTAAATATAGTTTTTTTTTGTTGTTTTTTTAGCACCGCGTCTAACTACCCGTTCGGGTTATACGCACTAAATATAGTTAAAACATTCCCGGATTTTTAGTTACCATTTCAGCTCAAAACATGTTTATGTACTGTTGAACATATATATAAAGTTTATAATACAAGTATGACATGTAAACAACCTGGACCTTGTTGTATTAAGGAATTTCTACCAAAATACGGTATCAGTGGCGCGCTTCAGCCGATGAACTTTATTTTTGTAAACATGTTTGCTGTTATCAGCGCCTCTTACTACCTGTCCATGTTTTTCCTGTATTTATTAATTACACTATTGTACTAGGGATGTGGAAGGTTTAATTTAGAAGAAGTGTACCCACATTTTAATGGAAGGATAGTGGGAAACAATTTAGTAAAACCTCCCTCAGAACACCCGGCTGGGATTCCAACCTCGGTCTCTTCGTTAAATGTGGTATAATATATTGACAGATTGACACAATAGACTATTTAATCATAGAGTTTGGTTTAGATCTTATTTAAAATGAGCTTGAAACATAGTTTAAAAGCTGACATAATATTATATTGTTTATAAAGTGAAGAGGGACGTCTTCTTCTTCTTCGTTGAAATTCTTTGCAGACGTTCAACTGGCTCGTTATATTTAAATAGCGGTTCGTTATCTCAACAT
Source organism: Timema podura (assembly GCA_033556935.1). Taxonomy (NCBI): domain Eukaryota; kingdom Metazoa; phylum Arthropoda; class Insecta; order Phasmatodea; family Timematidae; genus Timema; species Timema podura. The sequence goes on from JAVRXN010000008.1 coordinate 13,111,549, forward strand.
ATAGTTTACGTCAAAGTGAAGTTGAAAGACACCAACAGAGATCTAAACCCTAAACGATCTTAAATTTTGAGCTCAATATATTAAAATATGTGTTAAAATATAAAATTAGTTTGTTTACAATAACATACTAAGCAACTTATTGCAGTTCTGTAATCAAGGTGAAGGGTTTGAAAAACCAGAATTAGCCATCCTTAAACAAATAAAGTAATTGGTTGCTATGGTCAATACATAAAATTCAAAATAATTTGACGATTCCTTATCATCCGCCTCGGTCTAACGCGCTACTCTCGTATTGGACTATACTACTGATGACGGGGAGATTGAGGTTCAAATATTAGTCGGTTGGTTATACTGAGAATGATTTTACAAAATGGTTTTCCACTCTTTATCCACGCAAATGCGGGTACACGTCATCTAAATATAACCTTCCTTATCCCTAAGTAGTTAGAAAAACCAGTCATGGCTTTGTCAAATTAAAACTATTGTTAATAAATTTAAGCTTGTATTATTTTATTTTCCGTGACTTTGTATCCATTCGGGTTTTACACGTGTATTTATCACGCTAGTGAGGTAATGATGAGATAGGTAGAATTTTAGACTAAAATATACCCACATTTGCGTGAAAGGAGACTGGGAAACCATTTAGGATAAATCACCTTCAGTGCACCAGGCAGGGATAAAACCTCAAACTACTCGTCATAGGCAAACCATATTAAATTAGCTTTACGCTTAGACCGCGTGTCCACCGATGTTGGTATTTGATATTTAAAATAGATATAATTCTTCACTGGCTGTAGAATGTAAGGAGGACTGTTGTGCCCCTTGTGTGTATGCAGTTGGTAAGCAATGCATGTGTGTCTGGTTGCCAGGCTTGTAGGGAGCGGCCAATATCTCTGCCGATTCGAGGGGATGAATTCCAGACTATTTGAAATGAGGTTTTACGCGAAAGGTTGCAGTTCTAAGATCAAAGTAAATAGTTAGAAACACAAATATAAACTCACACAAATAGTTTTTATTTATTTCAACAAGGTCACAATATAAAATTCCAATATTGTCTAGGATTATTTTAGTTGTTTTGAATTTCAGAATTGTCATTCACAAAGAAAATCACTATGCTATCTGAATATTCAATATAATGGCATTTTCATTTGATACGGATAGCTTCCATTCACATAAACGTATTCATATATGTATATATATATTAATGTATAATATGTACCACTCAAGACTTTCTCACTCCTTTATAAAAAAAAAATTGAGACATTTACTTACAACTCGTAAGATAATTGAAACGAATGAATATACATTGTTACAGAAACATAATTGAAAAAAGAGCGTGACATTAGACCAAAGATCATAAATTAAATAATACACAGAGTTATAGAAACATATTAAGAAAAAAGGAACACCACTGTTCACCAAAGAACATGACAATCAACTCCCCCATTTCCCGGACCTCCCTTTTAAATATATATTTGCGTTTAGCTTGGAAACTGTTAGTTTTATCAAAATGTATTTCAAATAAAAGGTTTTTTTAATAGTCCTACAACTTTTTGATTATAGACCCTAAGTTATTTTATATCTTAAATATTTGCGGAGATATGATAATAATTGGAGATATCCGCTAATGTAAAGTATTCTTTAAATCATTTTCCAGAGAAAATGAGACACGCCATTTTGTTTGTAATGTTAAACATTGCCTATATATGAATTTTAATTAAGTTCGTTAGAGTGGATTTCGAGAAAATCTTTTTATAGTTAGACATAAAATACCAAAACTCCTTTCCTTATGAAAACCCTAGATACCAAGTTTTAGCCAGATCAGTAAAAGGATTTCAGGCTCTAGTCTGATATATAGACAGACAGACGTCATCATGAAAACAACTTTTTTCTGGTTCAGAGGGTCACTAAACAACATTCAACAGCCATCAAAATCTCGAGTTCTACTTTTGACGATCACAAAACTTCCTCTTTCCAAGTGTTTGAGAGAAAATAAAAGATGGGAAATGTATTCTCGTGTTCTGGTGTCACTTTTCAATATTTAAATATTTTATTCTTTCTTTGAGAGTCCATATTTTTATCACGTGATATCATGTCAATCTCTGAGAAAGTAAAATACTTTATTGACTCATTTTAAGCGAAGTAAATACCTAGGTATAATCAAAAATATTACTTTGTTTCTTTTGCTAAAATATTGATAATCTATAATTAGTGAACTTTTTTTTTATGAATGATTGCTAGAAGCATTAAAAATGAAGATAGACTACGTTTAGAAAACGACGACAAAAATGTATTTGCTAGCCTTGGTGATTTTATTTCTATACGCAGCTCAATGTTGGTTTTTTTTGTTTACCTGTGATTTGTAATCCATGGCGGTACACCTTGGAAAGGTAAAGTTGATCAAACTTCTACGGGCCAGAGACATTAAAGAAACGGAGTTTGTTGACCAGGACTTAAGTGTCGTTGTTTTAAGTTTAGCGCCTTGCTTCCAGCACTTGGGATTTCCTTGCCTACCCAAACCTTCTATTTATCTTTAGACCGAGTATTTCGACCCTTTTTGAGCTATGTGCATATATATATATATAATTACAATAAAGTGTTAGGAATGAGGAAGGTAGAACTTTAGGAGATATGTAGCCGCATTTGCATGGAGGTAGAGAGTGGACTAAACACCCTTAGTACACCTGGCTGAGATTCAAACCTCTACGTCCCCATCACTGGTTAGCAAGATTAAATGAGTTTGACATTTAGAAAGTGTGATCACCAGCCTATATTATCACCATAGTTATGAATTTAAGGCTGTCTGATATTGGTAGTCGGCAGAGTTAAATATACGCGCCCGACACTGTGTACTCTAAACACTGTGATCAGGCCACACACACTGCCGTGTCCCAGTGTGAAAAGGCCCTAATGTTCGATTCCTGGCTTGGCCGAAAAATATATAACTGCCTTAATTGGTAAAATGGGAGCTCAACCTCCACAGTGATTAATAAACGGGTATGGCACTAAGTGTTTCGTATGTTTAAGACTTATTTTAGTTTGTAAGTCGTGTGCTGATATTACCAGTCGGTTCAGAAAGTGCTCGTTAGATTTGTAAAATAATTTCTATAGAGGTTAAGCCAATGATATTGGAGTCTTTGGCCCGCGCTTGTCTGCATCTTCAAACATTCCCCAGTTTTAAAGTCAAGTTTACAAAAAAGTCAACAAGAATTATTGCAGGATAGCATTATGAGCTGCACGTCAGCGCAAACACTGACTCAAATCAGCGGCTGTAAATTAAATCAGCATGGGTTGTGTTTTAGAGGAGGAGAGTGGGGAGGATATATTGGAGGTTTATACTTGCATATTGTTGTTTACAGAACGAGAGATATGGCGGAATTCTAGTTCTTTGTGTACCTAACAAGATCTAGTGACGCCATCGCGGGCTGTAACTACTTCGAACGGATGCTACTGCAAGTAGTTTTATAATTCAATTGTACATAGTTATTCCAACCTATTTGAGTTGGGTTTAGTGTTGCACGTGTTATCTTGCGGGACTACCAGGTAAAGGATGAAAATAAAACATGGCGGTGTGCGCCAACATATACCTTATTTCAAATAGGCTGATAAATTAAGTAAATAATCACATCCAACAAACCTCCCCTCCCTCTACATTAATTAAACCTCTCAAGGTCATGCCTTTCAAAAGTATTATCGATTACAAAAACATTTATTCAATTATAAAATTCTATAATATATAATACATATGTGTACACGCGCGCGCGTTTTTTTAGCTCTACTTCAACAAAAATTAAATTATTTTGGCAGGTGATTTTCTACAACGCGTCTTTCTACCAATCCGGGCTATCCACACTGGGGAACAAGAATGGTTCCGAACTTGTTTACATAATATTCAAACCACCCGTTTCGGTGGTCGCATGGTCTGATGCGCTACTCTCGCAGTAGACTAGCCTACCTATGACTGGGAGATTGAGGTACGAATATCTGGCGGGTGTACTGAGGTTTTTTCCCAAATTGTTTTCCACTCTCCCTCCACGCAAATGTGGGTACACTTCCTCTAAATATAATCTTCCTAATCCTTAAACCCATCAGCGTAATTAGTACATAAGCGTATTATAATAATAATAATATTTAGCACCGCGTCTTACTACCCGTTCGGGTTATACGCTTAAGTACTAATTACTCTAATGGATTAGGAATTGGGATGGTTGAATTTAGAGGAAGTGAACCCGAATTTGCGTGGAAGGAGAGTGGAAAACCATTTAGGAAAAACCACCCCCAGTTCACCCGACTGAGATTCGAACCTCGATCTTCCCGTCCTCGGCGGTCGAGCTCAACACGACTAGCGCGTTAGCCAACTACGCCACCGAGGCGGGTCATAAGCGTATAACCCGAACGGTTAGTTAGGGTGTTAAAATAACTCAAACCACCTTAAAATAATAAGAGAAAGTGTGTCAGAAACAAACAAGATGGACACCTTAATCTGTATGTGCGTAGAACGTCACCAAATTTGAGAACAGTGATTATTTCTTAAATAATTTATTTATTTATAAAAGTACCACATTAGTTGGGCGTGTTTAATCACGGACGTTTTATTATAATATCAGTACAATAATTACCAATTAACAACCTAAAGCAAACCAGCCCAGTAATCTGCTCAAACGGGACATTCTTAGTATCGTAAAAGAGACATAGAACTGACATATAAGAATATTGAAAATCCACTTTTGAAGCAATGCACAAATGACTTAGGTAACTCATTTATTTGACTTGCAGAATTAATTCCGCTACCAAACTATTCGTGATATTCATTTGATACGAAATAATTTTGTTTATTATCTAGTTTAAATTGAAAATATGATAGTTCTGACCTCCTTAATAATTAAGAGCTAGCGGTGGCTATGGACTGACACCTTAGTCCACGTACCCACCAGTTTTAGTAACAAAATAATTATTTACAACCCTTTATAGATTTTTAGAGGAAACTCCTTCGCAGTAGCGTGGTGGAAGAATAAACATTACGTTCAAATATTGTGTGTGAAAAATCTCAAACGTTGGTGCAACCAGAAAAGATCTGAACCTCGATTGCTCCATCACTGTATATGATGAGACTGACACCTTAGACTATGTGGCCACAGTCAGCATGTTTATCATGTTGACTGCACCGCTAATGACACCTTCACAACGAAACAATGACATCTGTATTCCGGGCGCCGACTGGCCCCAACTTGGCGACCTTTAAGGTCGTATTGTATGTAGTCCCTACCTCGTCACACTACTGACCTTGAAGACGGGAGGAGGCTGTCCTCCGGATGTTTGAAAACTAAAAAAGGGGGTCACGAGATAGATTAAAAAAAAATATTTTAAATATTTAAAAAATTGAATTTTATTGGTCGGTACTGGGTAAAAGAAATATATTCGGCAATGAGTTATTTTTGTTGTTCCACGTCATACTACCCATCCAAGCTGTCCGTATTTAATTACATTAAGGAGATAAGAACGAGAAAGTTAGAGTTTTATAAGGAATATACCCGAATTTTTGTGAATAAAGAGTGGCAAACCGTTTATAAAAAAAAAAGGTCTTCTTCAATACATTCGGCTGTAATCTGAACTCCAACTTCCTGTTAGCGACGAACCATACAGGAATACCTTGGCGTCCTAATCCGCGTGCCCACCAATGCTGATACAATCATTCAATGTTATTAACGATTTAATATAAGGGACAGGGGATAAGGAGGTGGTTTTTAAAGAAAGTGCACCTACGTCGGCATGTTGGTAAAAATCACAGTGATATTCCCACAATGCGGTAAAGCCGGTTCCCAGTGCACCAAGCAGAGATTTGAACCTTTATCTCTACCATCGCAGACAATTTACTGCAAGAACGACGCCTTGAGCCACGCGACCAACCGTGTGGGTAACTATTGGATGAGGTTCTTGATGTCAATAGCCCCGGGAATTGAAATGGCCAAGTGTCGTTCTATTCTCGCCTATAAATAAACTGTCATGTCACTTAGACCGGTTCCTATGAGAGGGTACTTGATTGAAGAGCTACTTTCTATGTGGGAGCTATGGAATCATGAGGTGACCTAACCGTCATTCTCATAATAGCTATGAAGCCGATCCTTTACTCACGGGTGATGTTACCATACTTGATACGGTAGATAAACTTGTACTGAAACAATCGCGTCAACTGTCACGAAATACTCAGAGATGTAGCTACCACAAAAAAATACGACATGCATTCATTCACAGGATCATTGTTTTCATCCTTGTTCTGGGAATAGTATCACCAATAAAAATAAAATTCCTTTCGAAAAGGGTTTGTGTTATCAGAACTTAAGATGGGGTGCTAGTGAGCGTGAGTTAAGGGAAGTATTTTCGAAGCTTTTATAGCATAAACATTTATTTGGCCAAAATAAATAAAATATTTCTTCTATAGAATCATAGAGTTTAGTTTTCTGCACATGCTAATCTCAACAGTTCTTTAATATCTATCAAGGATGTCCTGGAATTTAGTGACAACTTTTTCTCTGCATTTAAAAAGTTTGTCACCAAATGCCGCTATGCTCATGAGAGATATTCAAGAACTGTTGAGATTAGCATGTGCAGAAAGCTAAACTCTATGTTTCTATAGAAGAAATATTTGATCTATTTTTGCCAAAAAAATTTTATGCTATAAAAACTGCAAAATTAATGCACTAAACTGGCGCTCACTAGCACCCAACCTTAATATTTAATGTGAATGTCAAATCAACTCGACAGTTATTTTACAGTTATAAAATAAATGCAATTAAAACCCCAATAATGTTTTGCACGAATAGAGCTGTTTTGTTTGAAAGACGGGGAGATCGCTGTTTAGTTTGTTAATGTGAGACAACTTGTATCTCTTCTACGCGTGTGTCTCTACTTAAACATCGCTGAAAACTACGTCTCGATCTAATACCACGTTACGGATAGGTACAGTTGATTCCTAATTGTTTTGCTGATAATCGCCATTACGAATGGCTGTGCACATGATATTGATCAACTTGTAATGAAACATCGCCCTTGTGTACAGTGCACTATGTGAAGACTCCTACCGAGAAATGATCAAGTGCGAGGAAAAGGGAAGGTTAAAGACACCTAAACCATACGTCATACCCGATACCCGTCCTCCCACGAGCTGAGGATGTCACCGAGGAGATGACACCCACGATTATAAAAGGGATGACGCTAGGGCTACGCTATCCGGATCTTTGAAAAGAGTACATTCTAAAAATGACGATGAGAGGGGGGGGGGGATCATTTTTGTTTTTCCATTTACATTACATTTTTTATGTGGGTGAAAATATAACTTCTTATTTAATCTTCAATCCAAAGATCGGTAGGCATTGCTCTCCACTATATTACCTTTAGCTGGTTCCTATAATCAAGGGCTGAGCTAATTTTTTTTAGGGGGGGAGTTGCTAGAAAATGTTACTTTTAGCCAATAAAGGTTTGTGTCCGTATATATAGACAACTCTTCCCCTTTCTAAGGCCCATAATTTGTTTCATTTACCGGAGTCTTGTGTAAAACTATACCTCAGTTTTAGCTTATGTGGTGCTGACTGACAGTTCACAGCTGACTTCTGACAGTCAACATTTAGGTATATACCTAAATTTTGAATGTCAGAAGTGACAACTGCTAAAGACATGTTTTTTGCAGATCATATGGTGCGGCGTAGGGATACATAATTTGGTCTGGTAGCTTTTCAAAGCCGTCAGAAGTCAGCTGTGAGCTGTCAGTCAGCACCACATAAGCTAAAACTGAGGTACTGGTCCCAGGTTAAGCTAGATGATCTGATTTCTTTTATTTGGTCATTTCAAAAAGAGTACATTTGACTTCAATAAGTTAACAGTAAGAGTACGCTGTTTTAACACCTTAAAAAGAGTGCATAATACTCTTAAAATAGTACGGCTGGGAGCCCTAGACGACACATATTTGTCCAGACTTTTGAATTATATCTTCGTGCTCGAAAAACACAACCTTCTTAAGGGGAATAGTGCATTATTAATAATTTGTAGTGTCTTAAAATAAAAGGTTTTTTTAATTCCTTGTGTTTAACCAGGATCGCCCTTATAAGGTGAGAATACGGAGGTAAATGAGGCAGTTTGCCTGAGACAACCACTCCTTGTTGGGCCCCCAAACGCCCGAACAGCTAATAGCTTGTATTTTCTGAGAGACCTTTTCTGTGAAAATTGAATTGTGTTTGTTTATACGGGCTCCCCGTTTCTGTCGGTGCTCGGCTGTTTTCGGCTTCAGTCGGCTCATTTCACGCCACCGCTCTCATGTTAACTTCACGGTCGGCGCCTACCGCAACACACACCTATTTGTTTTATTAAAAACACTTAACGACGCGGGAGACAAGTCGAATATCACGTCATGTGGGATGTCTGTGGAGCCGACAGTGGCGCACCTTGGAAACAATTGTGGAGGGTATACAATGGTCCAGATTCATGGTCAGATTTAGTACGCCTAACTGCGTCGCCATACTAGATAAAAGACGACAACTACCTAAACTCGAATGGAATGGGTCAGTTTCGCATATGAAACTGGCCCATTCCATTCAATTACAGGTAGGTGACGTCTTGTATTTAGTATAGCGCCGCACTTGAGGTGTACTAAATCTGACTATGAAACTGGCCCTATGAATCTGATCCATTGTATCAAAGCCAAGGGTGTAGAAAATAAGGGGGGTGGTCCAGGGTCGTAGCCAGGAATTTTTTCGTGGGGGGGGGGATATGAAATAAAATTTTAGTGAATGGATATAAACCCTTAGATTTTGATTTTACATAAGAAATAAATTTAATATTTTATGTTTTATCTACTGTGGTAGCTTTAAACATATTTTTTACATTTTACTTTTTCCCCTTGAAATGGTTACTGAAGGGGGAATTTCGGAGGGGTATTTTATCCCAATATCCACCCCACCCCCGGTTACACACCTGGGACGGTCCATACTTCCCCTAGAATTTGACGGATCCCCCTTAAGAACGTCCATACCTTTGTATAAAAAGTTTTATTGGCTAAAGGTATAGTAACATTTTCTATCGGACCTCCCCTAAAAAAAATTGGCTTCTTAAACCCTTCATCAAAGCTATTAGTTTTGTCCTTTTTACCAATTAGAACATTAGGAGAAATAATAATAATAATAATAATAATAATAATAATAATAATAATAATAATGGCGTGTCTAAACTACAGCAATCTGTAGCTTGGTTTAGGGAAAGATTAGCCAGTACTAATATACCTTTGCCCAGGGGACGCCCGAATATATTAATTGTACATTCTTTTCGTGGAGACTTTTACATGTCCCAGTGAGATGGGGGGGGGGAGGGGAGTGGCGATAATGAGTATGACGGGAAGGAACCAACTTAAGCCTAACTAACCAAACCAAGGTGACCACCGGAATAATTCCCCTTGTGATAAAAATCCCCCCGGTACCAGTTGTGAATAGAATCCAGGACCTCTAGGTGACAGCAGCCTGGGACTTTGATCAAGATACCACAAGGCTGGTCTGGGGGTAATATTTAATTTGTATAACAGTACCTTTTGAATGACAAGTTTTAAGACTTGTCTTAAAATTTAGCCTATAAATTCGACCCATCTTCAGTGCTTTATATTAAGTTGATCTATGTATTTTTTTTAGCATTTCATCAAAATTATTTTTGGTCTTGTGGAGAAGAAAGAGGATACAATGCTACCCTCTCCCCGGTCCTACTTACCCTGGGAGTTGAAATACCAAAATCCCCCTGGGGTGTAAGTTTGGATGTATCCCTTTTCTACAGTTAGAATGTATGCTGAAAAATAACTCCTGGATAAGGGAATCGAACACAACATCTTTTGTCATAGTACGTAAATTTTCTTACCAATTAACTATCTAGGTTCATCCTGTGACCAGGGTAATGCCACTCCAGTGGAGGTGCTTGAATATAAAAAATATAGATGTATAATGTACACTGTACATAGTCCACATCGGTGGACACGCAGACTAAACATCAGGCTGGTGTAATCTGGGTTACCAGTAACGAGGAGATTTGAGTTCAACCCCCAGCAGTGTTAAGTGAAGGTAGATTTACATAAATATTTTCCCATTCCCTACTCACGCTAATGTAGGTACATTTCCTCTAAAATCAACCTTACCTCATTCCTGTACAAGGACTGATATAGCTTGATTTTGGTAGGAAGAACAATATCTGGTAGTTACTAAAGTTACTAAAACAATTTTAATATATTCATACATAAAGTCATGTTATCTACGGATTTCACTTTTGATAGATATTATCAATACTTATAAAATATCACAAATAAAATAGTAAAATGTTATCAATAATGGCCGCAAGGAAATATGTTTGAATTTTCTAAAGTGTTCTTCCAAACGAAATCTGAGTAAAGCTCTGATGGGTGGTGAGATGCGTTTAGAAATATGGTCTATGATTAGAGATAGGGTAAAATAGCATTAATTTTCAGTTTTTTTAGCATTAATTATTGGAAATTTGGCGTTTTGTGGCATAATTTAGCATTTTGTAGCAAAATAGGTAAAAATATCTTTCGTCAATGTTTTTAGGGCCTATACAAAGGATTTATGATAAAAGCAACGACTAACGGAATGTGGCGATTAGCCGGATGGGCTGTGGAAGGCACAGGATGCAAGTAAAACCCGAGCTGAAGCACACAGACGAGTGAAACTCAATGATTTTTTAATCACTTATTACCGCTGAAAAACATCATTTTATAGAAATTCTCAGCATTTTCAGGGAATTCGCGTCTATTTCGCTAAATAGAATAATTTATCTAAAATACTCTCAAAATCACGTTTTTCGCGTTAATTCGCGAAATAAAAATCGCTTTAAACACTTTCAAATGCCATGAAACGCAAAGAAAACTTATAAATACCCTATTTTCGACCCTTTTTTTTTTTATCTTTTCGCGTTTTTCGCAAAAGCGAATTTACCCTATCTCTATCTATGATATATTGTATCTGTAGATAAAGAAAGTTGGAGATGATCCGCTAATGCTTCAAGGACCCTTGCACCTGTTCTTATTCGAGGAGGTGAGTGACGTCACGTCGGCAAATGACTGCTGCTTTCATCGCTACTTCATTGTCGGACCCTTCCCTCGAAGGATATAGATAAGGAGAGGAACAAATAAAATTCGATGTGAAATAAAAAAAGGAATACAAAGTATTGTGTTGAATATAAACATTAGAATTAGTTTGGAAGAAGGTTATTAAAACCGTTTAAAGGTGGAAACACCTAAATAAACCCAGCTGGGATCTGTATCCTGACCTGCCTATCAACAGCAAGGCCGTAGCCAGCCAATAATTTCAGGGGGGGTTTGGTGGTATCATCCCCCAATTGACGGAGGCTAGAAAAAATTCTAAATAAAAAACAATTCTAGAAGCTCTCTGAAATGCTTTTTATGGTAACACAGGCCCCTAATTTGTACTTGTACCTTGATTTTGATATTGTTTGAACCATAAATAAAGCCATATATATTTTGTTCATAAAATTTCGGTGGGGGGTTTAACCCCGAAACCCCCCCCCCCCCCGACTACGGCCTTGATCAACAGTAAACCAAACAATAAGAGATTGCCGCCTTCGCACGCCGCCTACTTGATGGTGTACGAACGTTTACTAACGGCTTAGTTCTGTAGGGTAGGAAGAAGAAAGGAAATTTAGGGGAAATTGAATTACAATAGCCTGGAGAGGGAATGAAAAAACCCAAAGCTATACATAAAATAATATAATTTAACCTAGGATAGGACGTGTAATATTTAACAAATATGCCGGGATCACGATCAACTTAACGTTCACTTAGTTTATTTAACTTTCACGTAACATAACGTAACGTAAAGGTTCTCCTTGTTTAAAAAAAAATGGAAGCCATCATCATGCAGTTAACTTCACGTTCACTTAGCTTTAGAGTTATCCAGGGGAGAACTCTCAAGTTAACTGAACGTAGCCAATCATGTTGCGAGTGACGTCAACAGGGCTATTTAGTACGTCATTTTATTTGTTTATAGTATGCTGACAAAATCTTCGGTACAGTCTCACGAACTCTTTAACGTCGAAGCCTCTTGTTACACTTTATTTTGTGTATTCAGTAAAGCTTATAATTATTGAAATTAGGCCTACTTGTAGCCTAGTCAACCCGAAATGACTGGGTTTCCTTTTAGTGAACAATTTGTTTTCAAACAGTTCAAATCCATTTTGTTTTGCTAGAGTTTTTACATTACATGAATTCTGATCACACACTAGTTTATTTACGTTAAGTGAACCTTAAGAGAACGTTACGTTACGGGAACGTTAAGTTATTGTGATCCCGGTATCATCCCTGGCGATAATTTAACACCGTCTTAATACCCGTTCGGGTTATACGCTTACGTACTAATTACATTAATGTGTTAGGGTTAGTAAGGTGTAGTTTAGAGGAAATGCACCCGCATCTGCATGGAGGGAGAGTGGAAAACCATTTAGAAAACTCATCAGTCCACCCGACCGGGATCAAATCCTGACCTCCCCGTCTTCGGCAGTCTAGTCCAACACGAGAGTAGCGCGTTAGACCATGCGGCCGCTGAAGTGGGCCCTAGAGATAAATATTTACTAATTGGATAGTATGACTTACAAACTAACATAAGCCCGCTTCGGTGAGCACAAGGTCTAAGGTGCTACTTTTATGTTAGAATAGACTGCTGAAGACGGGGATATCGGGATTTGATGCCGGTCGGGTGGACTGATGGGTTTTTTCTAAATGGTTTTCCACTCTCCTTCCACGCAAATGCGTATACACTTCCTTTGAATTAAACCTTCCTAATCCCTAACACGTTGCTGTAGTTAGTACGTAAGCGTATAATCCAAACGGGTAGTAAGACGTGGTGCTAAAAAAACTAGCTTAAGATGTGGTGGAAGGGGGACACGATAAAAAGCCAGTGATTTTGCAATTTTTATGGCAACGCTTTTTTTGGCTAAAATAAAAATAAATTATTGCTCCATTACAAATATAGAGTTTAATTTTATTCTACATGGCAATATCAACAGTTACTGAATATCCATCATAAACATAGCACCATTAGATGAGAAACTTATTAAATGTAGACAAAAAGTTGTCATTAAATTCCAGGACACTCTTGAAAGATATTGAATAATTGTTATTACCGTGTGAAGAAAATTAAACGCTATGTTTGTGCGGGGTAATATTTGATTTATTTTGACTAAGAAAAAAATGTTTTGCCATAAAAACTGCAAAAAACACTGGTTTATTCCTCGCATCCCTTGCCCAAGGCCGTAGCCAGCCAAAAATTTCAGGGGGGGTTTGGTGGGCCCATCCCCAATTGACGGAGGCTAGAAAAAATTGTAAATAAAAAAACTGTTCTAGAAGCTCTCTGAAGTGCTTTTTATGGTAACACAGCCCCTAATTTGTGCTTGTACCTTAATTTTGATATTGTTTGAATCATAAATAAAGCCATATATATTTTGTTCATAAAATTTCGGGGGGGGGGGGTGTTTGAACCCAAACCCTCCCCCTGACTACGGCCTTGCGGGCCTTGCCATCCCACCTTCACTTATAACAGTAAATTAATTGCTAAACACCCAGCTCTAGACGATATATCGACTAATGTGGATAATAAGACGAACCTTTAAATAAATAGTAAATATTATCCTCGTCTGCGCCCGCAGTCGGTTTGAAGAATGTTTATTATTCTGTATATGCGCACATCTATGTGTAGGCCTGATCACAGACGCTCGTTGCGGATAGGGTATTAAATTATCTTAACAAATAGTGCATAAACAATACAACTTCCTTATAAAAGAAGGAGAAGCATTAGGCTTGATTGTTTCAAGGTCATCAATTGCATAATCAAACAGTTACATATGCGGGTAAGTAATAAAAATGTCGCGAGTAACTGCATGCAATTACCGGTCTACTTTATGGTAAAATTAATTTCAATGAAGGCACTGGCTCGACACCATCATCTCACCTGGTAGCTTGTTTTTCTCTCGAGTTTATAGCCCCCTGGCTCGATACTAAAAGAGCCGAAGACATTATTATTTGTAATGGAGGTTTCCCCTTTTTTAAATTGTTAACACCGTATTTACAAACGGATTAATTTAGAAAGGTTGGCGTGAGGAAGGTATTTTTTAGGGTAAGTACAACCGCACTAGTGTGGAAAATGGTTATGAAATCATCGTTATTTATCGCATGTGGTAAACCTCCCTTAAGTGCACCAGGCCGAGATTCGAGACTCAACCTTTCCGTCAATGGTAATCTCGTATATTGCGAGACTGACCTTTCAAACATTATTTTTATAAACTGTATAAATTTCTGATATGTATGTATGTATGTATGTATGTATGTATGTATGTATGTATGTATGTATGTATGTATGTATGTATGTATGTATGTATGTATGTATGTATGTATGTATGTATGTATGTATGTATGTATGTATGTATGTATGTATGTATGTATGTATGTATGTAGTACTAGAGTATGTATGTATGTATGTATGTATGTATGTATGTATGTATGTATGTATGTATGTATGTATGTATGTATGTATGTATGTATGTATGTATGTATGTATGTATGTATGTATGTATGTATGTATGTAGTATGTATGTAGTATGTATGTATGTAATGTATGTATGTATGTATGTATGTATGTAGTATGTATGTATGTATGTATGTATGTATGTATGTATGTATGTATGTATGTATGTATGTATGTATGTATGTATGTATGTATGTATGTATGTATGTATGTATGTATGTATGTATGTATGTATGTATGTATGTATGTATGTATGTATGTATGTATGTATGTATAGTATGTATGTATTATGTATGTTGTATGTATGTATGTTGTAGTATGTATGTATGTATGTATGTATGTATGTATGTATGTATGTATGTATGTATGTATGTATGTAATGTATGTATGTATGTATGTATGTATGTATGTATGTATGTATGTATGTAATGTATGTATGTATGTATGTATGTATGTATGTATGTATGTATGTATGTATGTATGTATGTATGTATGTATGTATGTATGTATGTAGATGTATGTATGTATGTATGTGTATGTATTATGTATGTATGTATGTATGTATATGTATGTATGTATGTATAGTATGTATGTATGTATGTATGTATGTATGTATGTAGTATGTATGTATGTATGTATGTATGTATGTATGTATGTATGTATGTATGTATGTACGTATGTATGTATGTAGTATGTATGTATGTATGTATGTATGTATGTATGTATGTTGTATGTATGTATGTATGTAGTATGTATGTATGTATGTATGTATGTATGTATGTATGTATGTATGTATGTATGTATGTATGTATGTATGTGTATGTAGTATGTATGTATGTATGTATGTATGTATGTATGTATGTATGTATGTATGTATGTATGTATGTATGTATGTATGTATGTATGTATGTATGTATGTATGTAGATGTATGTATGAGTATGTATGTATGTATGTATGTATGTATGTATGTATGTATGTATGTATGTATGTATGTATGTATGTAGTATGTATGTATGTAGTATGTATGTATGTATGTATGTGTATGTATGTATGTATGTATGTATGTATGTAAGTATGTATTATGTATGTATGTATGTATGTATGTATGTATGATGTATGTATGTATGTATGTATGTAGTAGTATGTAGTATGTATGTATGTATGTATGTATGTATGTATGTATGTTGATGTATGTAGTATTATGTATATGTATGTATGTTGTATTGTATGTATGTATTGTAATGTATGTTTGTAATGTAGTATGTATGTACTATGTATGTATGTATATTGTATGTATGTAGTATGTATGTATGTATGTATGTATGTATAATGTATGTATGTATGTATAGTATGTGTTGTATGTATGTATGTATGTATGTATGTAGTATGTATTGTATGTAGTGTATGTATGTATGTAGTATGTATGTAGTATGTAATGTATGTATAGTATGTATGTATGTATGTATGTTATGTAGTATGTTAGTATGTATGTAGTATGTATGTATGTAGTATGTATGTAGTATTGTATTGTAGTATGTATGTATGTATGTATGTATGTATGTATGTATGTGTATGTATGTAGTATGTATGTATGTATGTATGTATGTATGTATGTAGTATGTATGTATGTTGTATGTAGTATGTATGTATGTATTGGTATGTATGTAGTATGTATTAGTATTATGTATGTAAGTATGTATGTAGTAGTGTATATGTACGTATGTATGTATGTTATGTAATGTATGTATAGTATCGTATGTATGTAGTATGTATGTATGTATGTAATATGTATGTATGTATGTATGTATGTATGTATGTACGTATGTACGTATGTACGTATGTATGATGTATGTACGTATGTACGTATGAACAAAAATATAAAATATAGTGAGAAAACGCTTTTAAAACATTTCTTGCACTCTTTGTAGCTATTTTCACGCCACTGAGACAAGGGTTGAAACTGTTTCTGTCCCCGATTATACCACGTTGTTTGTGTGGTGTTGTTTCGTACCAAAAAGCGTCCGTTTGTTCGAGCGATCTCCTATGTGGTAGCCTCCAATCCACTGTCACATTGTGAACCTTGTCAACACTGATGATGTATGGCACCCCCTTCCCCATGAGACATAGCCATGGACCACACCTGGTTGGACGGAGGCGTCACTAAAATATTGGTCATCGCGACGCCATATGACCTTTGCACACTTTTATTTTTTATCAATCCATGTTCGCACGTCTATCTAAAAAAAACTAAGAGTACCGGGTTTTACTCTCGCCAAAAGTTCGCCAATTTTATAGTTACGCCTGACTACTGAACTCAAGGTCCCAAGCTCGATTCTATACATGGTCAAAAAAGATTATATTAGGTCTGGCTACTTAGTTAAAGGTCGAAATTTCGATTTCTGTTAAGACTATTAAAAAAAAGACTCATTGCGACTTTTATTTCGCACCAAATACTGAAAGTGTTCTGGGTTCGGTTTCCGAATGCCCGAAAGTAATAATATAATATTATTGGAATAATTTCGGCTTCCACTTGATCGGAGGGGAATTATCAACTCGGAGACTACGTTTTTGGCTCTATTCTAAAGTTTAGCTAGTTTACAGGTGAATGCTGATCTGATCATTAAGTTTAAAAGTGAACATTTAATGCTCCCAAATACCTGAGTTGGTGATCACGCAAATTAATCGGAGTTAATATAACATGTACCTAGTTTTTTTTAACAATAATCATTTTATTATTGATGTTATTCTTACTATAACTAATTTTCTATTCATATTTTGAGTTTAGTATTAATTCTTAATTTGTTATTAATTTTAGGCTGAAAGTACCAACCTGAGAGATTACAAGCTAGACGGGGAGGTCGAGGCTCTAAATCACACTCAGGTGGACCGAGATTGATATTTCTAAATTGTTTTCAACTCTCTCTTCAAACAAATGCTAGTACATTTCCTCTAAATTATTCCTTCCCTATCCTCACCCCATCAGTGTTTACACACGAGGGCGGTAGGTAGTGAGACGTGGAGCAGGAAAACGAACATTAAACGACAAACATTTTTAAAAAGACCTTTATAGGCAGACATGATATCGACTGAGATTAAGGTAGCGTGGAAGGGAAGGAGAATTTCTTTTGCAGTTTTTATAGCAAATTTATTTTTGCCAAAATAAATCAAGTATTGTTCCAGTAGAAACATTGAGTTTAATTTTCTTCACATTGTGATATCAACAGTTTTTAAAATCACTCATGTGCATAGCAGCATTAAATGACAAACATTTTAAATGAAGAAGAAATGTCATTAAATTCTAGAACACCCTTGACAGATATTCAAGAAATGTTGAGGTCACCACGTGAAGAAAATTAAACTCTTTGTTTGTACTGAAGAATTATATCTTTGAACTAAAAATCGGTTTAATATAAAAAAATTAAAAAGACTGACCTTAACTCTCCTTCTCTTACGCCCCACCTTAAGAAGTGTAACCACCTGCCATTGCTTCTTATGCACCATAAACAAGGTCGGTGTTTTAGTACTTCATCCAGTAGATACACTTGTAGTGTAATCAACAATAATACGATGTATGTATCAATAAAATGTGTTTGTAGACTAGATTTTGAAACAATCCCACATATTTTTGAGCTATAAATGCACAGTAGAGTCTCGATAGCTTGAGTTGAACGGAACCGGGCGATCTCGAACAATCGAAAATTCTAACTACACGGAATAGATGAAAATACTTACACGTTTTTAAGGCTAGAATGTACTTAATCTCATATATATATATATATATATATATGTATTAAGGGTGGTTTATACTAAATGGTTTTCCACTCTCCCTCCACTCAAATGCTGATAAACTTCCTTTAAATTTTACCTTCTTAATCCCTTCAACCATTAGAGTAATTAATACATAAGCGTATAACCGAACGGGTAGTAAGACGCAGTCCTGAACAAAACACTAAAACCACTTTCACTAAACTTTTTTTTTCAGAACAGAGATATTTAGTTTTGTTTGAAGAACAGGGAAGTCGTTGCTCAGTTTACTAATTTGAGACAATTTGTATATTTTCTGCGCATGCGTTCATCACTGTACGTTATGGCCTACGCAAGTACCAAAGTACGCACAAGTTTTACTAACGGTTAGCCTACTTGTTTTGCTAAGATTCACCAGGATAGTTGTTCGTACACAAGGTAATAGTTAACTTGTATTTAATTCAGTTCAAACTTAACTACGGAATCATTACTTGTGGGGTGACCTGGTGGTCTAGGGGTAAGGTGTCAGATATCTGTGCTGGGGGTCCGGAGTTCAATCCTCGGTCCCGGCACAGATTTATCTGATTACCAAACCCTTCCTTCACCTCTGACAAGACGTGTATTAATCACAACTTGTGAATGTGAGGATTGCCAGGCCTTCACCGTGGTTCGGATCCCACGTTAAACTGTAGGTCCTCCATTTCATCTCACAATCATCCTACCATTACACATTAGCGTAAGTGCGTATAAACCTAACGGATATTAAGATGCGGTCATAATAATAATAATTACTTGTGTGTATGAGCCAGCATGGCCAGCTCAGATTTCCCGCTGTTACACCATTTAAGAGGGGGGGGAGGGGAACCCAGTTCAACCGGTCTAGGATTTGAACCCTCGATCCTCCTACGTCACTCGAAGAACCAGACAATACAAGACTGACGCCTTTGCCCACGTGCCCCCCCCCCCCCCCCCCCATGTAGGTTAGTGCGAATGTCAGGACTGAAACCTCATCTACATGGTCTGTATCAGTTATGTACGTAGTCCGTACCCTTCCAAAGAAGTAGAATTAACTTTAACTTTCATAAAGACCGTTGTTACGGAAAGTTACGGAGAGCCAATCACACTTACTTATTCACTTACTCCATGGCATTAGGAGCGTGAAAGATAATTACCGCACTTAACTATTCCTATTTTGAGCTACAGTAGCCCCATGGCTTCTTTGGTGCTGACTGACAGTTCACAGCTGACTTCTGACAGTCAACAGTGAGGTATATACCGAAATTTTGACTATTAGAAGTGACAGCTGCTAAACACAAGTTTTTTGCAGATCATATGGTTCGGTGTAGGGATACATAATTTGGTCTGGTAGCTTTTCAAAGCCGTCAGCTCTCAGCTGTGAGCTGTCAGTCAGTACCAAAGAAGCCATGGGGCTACTGTAGTTCTATCAAGTTCACCTCACTACACATACACACATACCCGAATCTAGATGTACGAATCGAAATGAACGCATCAACGGAATGAAACTCGCAATTTTAGAAACGTTTTATATTTTAATTTATTAACCTTTAATAATAATTGAGAGAAAACTTCAAGAGATTAAGGCTATCGTTATTTCTACTAAACACTTTTTTTTTAATATCAAAATTATCATTGTGTTTATACAATTTGCAAAAATTGTTTCATTTCGACGAATCTGATTAGATAGTTTTATATGTTCCTATTGAGTGGCTCAATATCACGTGATTAAGGTGGGTATGTAGGGAACGCGAAATACTTTTTTTTTTCTGGCCAAAATAAATAACATATTGCTCAAGTAGAAACACAAAGTTTAATTCTATTCACATGATGATGTTTACAGTTGTTGAATATCTGTCATAAGTATAACGACATTAGATGAGGAACTTTTTAAACCAAGAGAAAAAGTTGTCATTAAATTTCAGGACACCTTTGATAGATATTCAAGAAATGTTGAGGCTACCATATGAAGAAAATTAAACTATGTTTAAACTTGATAAATATTTGATTTATTTGGAACCAAAAAAAGTTTTGATATAAAAACGGCAAAAGAAAAAAAACCACTCACCTTTTCTCGCTTCCCCTACTACCCCACCTTAAGGATAAGGAGTGTGTGTACAAAATTTAAAAATCTTATGGACTAAACGGATACGGAGCTTACGGAGTATGCTGACGAGGCTTACCCTGTATGAAAGCCAACCTTCCACCGTCAATGTCATTCGTAGCTGTTGAAAGGTTAATTAGACGTGTTGTATGCCACCGATGGGACACATCTCTCTCTCTCTCTCTCTCTAGTTTAGGGGACTCCTCCTTCCTGTCAACTCGCTTTAGGACGCACGTACTGGTGTTATGGAGAACACAGAGCTCACCCTACCTCGGCAACATTTAGTGAAATTACCGACGATCATTGTTAACGTTGCTGATTAAGTTTCAATCATAAAGCTATTCTCATTGACCTTGACTTTAGAGACGCGCGGGCACTGCGTGATTTGAGTTGAAAGATTTAATCAAACACCACATAATTATTATATATGGTATATATATATATACATTTTTTTAGCACCGCGTCTTACTACCCGTTAGGGTTATACGATTAAGTACTAATTACGCTAATGGATTAGGAATTGGGAGGGTTAAATTTAGAGGAAGTGAACCCGCATTTGCGTGGAGGGAGAGTGGAAAATCATTTAGGAAAAACCACCTCCAGTTCACCCGACCGAGATTCGAGCCTCGATCTCCCCGTCCTCGGCAGTCGAGCTCAACATGACTAGCGCGTTAGCTAGCTACGCCACTATATGGTATATTTATATAGTATGTATATATATATGTATACTATGTATGTGTAATATAAATATATATAGTATACATATAAGGATATATATATATATATATATCCCATTTGTCCCCTTTGAAAAACAAAAGTGGATCTTGAGAAGACCTTGAAGACTTTCACTAGATTAAAAATAAATCATGTCATATTGTCATCGTCTCAAAACCAAGCAACTTTGTATGAAACAGTTTTTTCTTAAATGCGTTTTTTTAAAGATATTTCTTTGGGCCAACTTAAAAACCACCATGTATGTGAAATATATATAAATATATATATAAACATCTATTATATTAGGCCTATTTATAAGTAAATATATAATAAATACTATATATATTATGAATATATACACACACAAAATGTGGAAATAGAAATTTGTATGGAAATGTCCGTAGGTAGGTGGATATAATTAAATTAATTTAAATTTGTTGAAAAATGACACCTAAACACCGGAATTGAACCCTGGATCAGGAGTAATTTCTTAATTAATTTAAACTAATTACTATAAATTATTTTAGTATTGAACATGTACTTTCTAAACACACAGCGTATATCAGTATAGAGATTATAAACTAACTAAACGCAAGACATTAGTAAACTACCACTTAACCAGCTCTAGTGGCTTGATAGTTACTAATTTGGTAGCTGGGCAGTGGTTTTCCTAATAAATAGCACTATACCCCATTTTTAATAGAAAAATTCACTTGGAGAGGACTGATGACTTATTTTTTGAAGAATTGGAATTGTTCGATAATGACTTCAACAATATTGTTCAAATGAGTACTATACATGATGAATAACATCATATGCCTTGGCTTCAGAGAAAGTTATATGTGGTCTAGTGATAAGAGCTCCTGGCTACAGATCCAAAAATCCCGGGTTCGATCTCCTGTATTCCCAGATTTTTTTTCTGTGTCGGGAACGGTGTCATACTAAGCCTCGTGAGGTCAAATAAGGGGCTATTTGAAGAAAAAAAAAAGGAGGAAAAAAGTACCAGTTCCGGTCTAGAAAACTGAGATTAATGGCCTAAGGGTTCGTTGTGCTGATCACATGACACCCTCTATCCTCAAATTTTGGCGTTATCATCACTAACGGTGGCGGCTGCTCGGTCGGTATAGCTCACTTGAGAGCTCACATCATGGAGATTTTTCTAACTGAAAATTATTTTTGAGATTTTATTCCAAACTATAA
This sequence comes from Timema podura, assembly GCA_033556935.1. Lineage (NCBI taxonomy): Eukaryota > Metazoa > Arthropoda > Insecta > Phasmatodea > Timematidae > Timema > Timema podura. The sequence continues at coordinate 13,133,900 of JAVRXN010000008.1, forward strand.
CTGACCACATGAGAAATTATGTACTGTACGTTTGTGTGTATAATTTATTTTTGAATAAAAGACGCTAGCTAATGTGTGAAATAACGTCATTTGGTTGGGGTTTTGATACACGGAAATGTGCTCAGAAAGCGCGGGAAATACTGTATTTCGGATGATTGTACAGGATATTTACTAATGATTCTGTCAGTGGGTAACGGACGTACTTGGACGGAAACGTTGGCGAGGAAATATCCGACAAATATTTCCAAATTGTCATAAACGGAGATTTCAACCACAAATCTTGAGAGCCCTGGTTCTATTCAGGATGACGCTGACAAACAGAAATGTTGCTATGAATCGCACATTATATTGGCGTATTAACACATGAAAGTGGATCTATAGACCTATTTATTTATTATTGCTATGATCAACAATAAGGTTATTTTTTATTTTTTTATTTTATTATTTAGCACCGCGTCTTACTACCCGTTCGGGTTATACGCGTAAGTACTAATTACGCTAATGGATTAAGAATTGGGAAGGTTGAATTTAGAGGAAGTGAACCCGCATTTGCGTGAGAGAGAGAGAGTGGAAAACCATTTAGGAAAAACCACCCCCAGTTCACCCGACCGAGATTCGAACTTCGATCTCCCCGTCCTCGGCAGTCGGGTTCAAACTAAGGTTATTAACGGCTAACTATAGGGAGAGGGGATCGGAGGGTAGCTTTGAGGAAATGCACCCACATGAACTTGGAGAGATGATGAAAAAAAAAGGTCATAAATTACATCCGGAAAAATCAACCGCACCCCCGTAACCCCAATCCCTCCCAGCGTGCATTCAGCCGAGATTCGAACATAGACCATTGATGGCGTTATAAACTTTCACCAGGATCAACCGAAAAGAAATATTATTCTTATCTAGTCTGGTGAGAAGGAGTTCGGGGATCAAATCCCCGTCCTGACGTATGGAGGTGTTTTTTTACCCTAAATTATTCCCCCTCTCTGTATTTATGCAAATGCATGTACACTTCTTCTAAATTATACCCTCCTCCTTATATTTCGGTGTAAACATGCGGACAGCCCAGAATAGTAGTAAGACGAGGAGAGAGAAAACCCAGCAATGTAAACTTTATATAATTATGTCGGTCCAATTTCAACGTGAGAAGAGCTTTGTCCGCCGGGCGGGTAGAACCGGGAGGATTGGGACAAGCCTCTGTTTGGAACCAGAGCACGTCAGACTGTCCCATGTTTAGCGCGCCGCTAATTAATGGTCCGCAACTTAACCAGCTTGTAGTAATTAAAGAGCTGGACACAGCCCTGTGATGAGATAAAGGTGACCACAGAGTTGGGGCGCTGTAGACTGCTCCGCCCGCGCTGTTACATTATTTGTTTAGTTATTACGTATAAACCAAGGATTACTAACGGCTTTTAATCACACCATTGGACACGTGGACCAAGGGGTTGGTCTCATATTTGTTTGATTTGTTGATGACGAAGAGGTTGGGGCTATAATTCTTGTAATATTTACGTGGGTGGTTTTTTTCCTCTAAATGGTTTCTCACTCTTTTTAGACGCAAATGTGGCTACACACTAACTAACATTATAAATGTATCACCCCTTTCTCCAATAGGATAAATACCTGCTTTGGTGGCCGCATGGTCTAGGGCATCGCTCTCATAATAGACTAGACTACCGATGATTGGAGATCGAATACAGTTCATGTGTACTGAGGGTGGATTTACTTAAATAATTTATCATTTTAACTCCACGTAAATGCAGGTACACTTCCTCTACATTCAACCTTCCTCATTATTAAATTATTAGAGTAATTATTACGTGTGTGTATAATATCGGACGGGTCATAGATGCTAAGCCGGGATTGAAGTTGTGTGTGTATGAGATGAAGGGGGGGCCACTATCAGAATAATACTCTTAAGTGTCAACTTTGATTTCATCTTTATTTATTCAATGGAAGTGGACATATTTGTGTGTGTGTGTGTGCGAGCAAGGGGAGTAGCAGTTAAGACTAATTTTCGTAGAAAGGGTCTTATCCGACAGCAAGAAAAGTTACCTTCACATATTCATAGGTCAAGTCATGTATTATTTTGATAGATACTATCCATACCTAAAAAATTACATTAATAATATTTGTTATCAATTTCTGCAACAAAAAAATAAAATGTGTACTATATAAAAGGCTCTTTCTATAAAACTGGGACTGTAGCAAATACATTTTTTAAATCAGAGCCGAAGAATATGTGTAGGTATGGTTTTACTAAAATTAATTGTTTGTATACCTCAGTTTTAGCTTCTGTGGTGCTGACTGACAGCTCACAGCTGACTTCTGACGGCTTTGAAAAGCTACCAGACAAAATTATGTATCCCTACGCCGAACCATATGATCTGCAAAAACCATGTCTTTAGCAATTGTCACTTCTGACAGTCAAAATTTAGGTATATACCTAACTGTTGACTGTCAGAAGTCAGCTGTGAGCTGTCAGTCAGCACCACAGAAGATAAAACTGAGGTATAACTATACACATTTATTTAAATGTGATAGTATGAATAAACGATTAAGTTAACTAATAATATAATAATGAGATAAAATTTATATTAATTTATTAGATAGTAATAAATGTTGGGCTGGTTGATTTATATTAAATTTACTGATTATTTAGTTTTTAAGATTCATTTTATTAATATTACCGTTCATTAAGTTACTTCTTTTAAATACCAAATATTTATTAATTATAAATAATTTTGTAGCCTGATCAAGTGTAAGATAAAGTGTTGCACCATAACTTTTACAGAGTAATTAAATACAGCTAAATAAAATACAAACTTGATTCTGGAAGATATTTTAATTGGTTTGAGTTTATTTTAAATATATATTTTTTTTAGCACCGCGTCTTACTACCCGTTCGGGTTATACGCTTAAATACTAATTACACTAATGGATTAGGAATTGGGAAGGTTGAATATAGGGGAAGTGAACCCGCATTTGCGTGGAGGGAGAGTGGAAAACCATTTAGGATAAACCACCCCCAGTTCACCCGACCGAGATTCGAACCTCGATCACCCCGTCCTCGGTGGTCTGACTCAACACGACTGGCGCGTTAGCCAACTACGCCACCGAGGCGGGTAATTTTAAATATTAATTGGGGATTCGGGTTCACCCATACTCCACAAAGCATATATTTTACTTTCGTTTAAGTGTGTGCCACGGGTCTTAATTATTGCTATCGGGATTTCAAGGGAACAGGAATTGTAGGTTGTAAAACACATTGGATTACATGCATCCAAAGCATTCTTTGGTGTTCACTCTGAGCGACTCATTATATTATTGTGCTGTACCCTAAGTTATGCTCACACATACACTACTTCTTCATTTAAATTATTTTGTTTAGCGCGTTACAAGGACCGTGATGATCACGTGACTATATTAACCAGTGTTGTGTCTCAGAGACAATGCTGGCTGCTGGGGAATGGTTTATAGAGTCCATTCGCCATAGGAGTGATGGTAACTGATAGCTGAACGAAAATGTTAGCCAGGTTAAAAGAAAAACATAATTAAAAACAATTTTTCTAAATTGAAAAATGACACCTGTACACGGAAATCTAACCCGGAACTTGTGTCCAGGTGTCATTTTTCAATCTAAAGAATATAACAGATGCTGCTATAACCGTTATTATTAAATATAATAGCTTTGCTATTTAAACCATTACTAAAAACAAATTGTTTGTTGTGAAAGTTTTGACTGCCAAAAGTGACCACATATTAAAATATGGTCCTGCAGATATTATGTTTTGGCGAATGAATACATAAGAGTAGATTTGGTATTTTTACTAGCTATTACCACCAATCCACTGGCGGATGGATTTACACATTCTCATTTTCAAAGTTTAAATCTGGCACCTGTCTCGATTGTTTAATCTAGCTCAGCTCTTTGGTGACAGGGTGTGGGTGGGGGTGGGTTACAGGTGCTTTTGTCACCCCACCCTCCCTTATTCCTCTCTATACCTCAGTTTTAGCTTCTGTGGTGCTGACTGACAGCTCACAGCTGACTTCTGACGGCTTTGAAAAGCTACCAGACCAAATTATGTATCCCTACGCCGAACCATATGATCTGCAAAAAACATGTCTTTAGCAGTTGTCACTTTTGACAGTCAAAATTTAGGTATATACCTAACTGTCGACTGTCAGAAGTCAGCTGTGAGCTGTCAGTCAGCACCACAGAAGCTAAAACTGAGGTATAGTTGCAACACAAATAATTTGTAAGACACAAAGCACATTTTCTTTTATGTTTAGCACCGCGTCTTACTACCCGTTCGGGTTATACGCATATTTACTAGTTATACCAATGGGTTAGGGATGAGGAAAGCTAAATTTAGAGTAATCGTACCCTCATTTTCTTTGAGGAAGAGTAGAAAACCCTTTAAGAAAAGCTACCCTCAGTACACACAATCGGAATTCGAACCCCAATCTCCCCATCATAGGCAATCTAGTCTCTGGCGAGAATGACGCCTTAGACCATGCAGCCACCAAAGCGGGTAGGAAAACATAAAAAAATTAATAATAATAATAATAATAATAGGGGAAGTTTGTTTAGAGGATGTGCACCCGAATTAGCGCGTAGAGAGGATGGTAAGCCTCAGTGTTATATCGAATTCGGAAAAGCACCTACCAGTGTGCGCCTTGATGATATTCGAAACTCGACTTACTCGGCATTGACAAACCAGACAATACGAGACTGATGCCTTTATCCGAGTGATCGAAAATGCCGGTACTATATCACTAATAGCCCTTGTGCTAAACGTAATAATTATTATTATTATTATTATTATTATTATTATTATTATACCGCGTCTTACTACCCGTTCGGGTTATACGCACTTACGCTAATGTGTAATGGTAGGGTGATTGTGAGATGAAATGGAGGACCTACAGTTTAACGTGGAATCCGAACCACGGTAGAGGCCTGGCATTCCTCACATTCACAAGTTGTGATTAATACACATCTTGTCAGAGGTGAAGGAAGGGTTTGGGAATCAGATAAATCTGTACCGGGACCGAGGATTGAACCCCGGACCCTCAGCACAGAAGTCTGACACCTTACCCCTAGACCACCAGGTCACCCAACGTAATAATTATATACGTATTTAATCAAATTACACAAATTGAAAACTAAGTCTTCACTTAAGTTTATCCACACCGGTGGGCACGTGGTCTAAATGTCAGACTGGTTTAGTCTTTTTTTCTGGTGATGGGAATGTCGGGACTCAAATCACAATCGGGTGCATCAAGGATTTAATATTCCTAAATAATGTTTCCCACTCTCCATCCACGAAAATGCAGATACATTCTCTCTTAATTCTACCATCTACATATATATACCTCATTATTGTAACTAGAACATATAGGTTATGTAAAGCGCGAAAGAGTAGAAGACGCACTTGAAATTTTTTTTATTAATTTTGGAATTGAAAGAAAGGTTGAAAATGTGGTGAGTTTTTACCATCTCGTCTTGCTACCCATCCGGGTTATTCGCATAGAATTACTCTAAAGAGGTAAGGATGAAGAAGTTAGAATTTAGAATAATTTATTCACTTGATATAACCTAAAGCTTACCTTACTTGGTTTCCACTATGGTGTGTTGGACAAGATAGAGCCATGATGTAATAATTCATGGTAAGACTTCTTACCTTTCAGAATAAACGGAGTGTACCTATATTTGCGTGGAGGGAGAGTGGGGAGCCATCAAGACAAAACTACACTCAGTACACCCAGTCGGGATTCATAATAGGAGCTCCCCATAATTTCCAAACAAGATCAGTTGAGGAAGACGCCTTAGCCCACGTACCCACCAATATGTAATCTAGTAGTTTATCCTATGTACCGCGCAAAGATGGAAAATTTACCCCTCCATTCTACATCCTCCTTGATCTCTACAGGTAAACAAGGTCTGCTGTCTTGGTCGGAGGAGAATGTATCAATTTGTTATTTGTGTAATTATTATGTTTTAACAGAAGGATCATTAACGGTTTGAAACTAGGGAAGTTTAATAAAACCAGAGTGAATATTTAATTACGTGTGGAAAATCCCTACCAGTGCAGGGGCCAAATCTCTAGCACCATCATTTAAAAAAAAATCTATTATCAGGGGGTAGCACCGTAAAAACGAAAGTTGGCAGAGTTATTGTTGTAAAATAATATCGACAAAAATAGTGCGAGACACACGCATCGATGGCCGCGTGGTCCAACGCGCTAATCTCGGAGTAGCTAGTAGTAGGCTAGACTGCCGATGACAGGGAGATCGGGATTCTAATCCCGTATGAGTGTACTGAAGGTTTTATTATAAAAATGGTTTTCCACTTTCCTTCCATGGAAATGCGGGTACACTTCCTCTAAATTCAACCTTAATCATCCCTAGCTCGTTATCATAATTAGTACTTATGTGTATAACTTTAAACGGTAGTAAGAGGGGTGCTAAAAAAAAAGCAAGGAGAAATATGACTTGAGACACACCACTTTTAAAAAAATCAAAAACATCAACTTTTACATTTATTTATCTGTCCATCATTGGTTCATTGAAACCATTAATTAGGAAACAAGTCAAAGCAATAAATTTATATTGAGAACGAAATATATGAAACAATATTTGAAACTTACAAAAGCTATTCAAACTATGTTCATATATTAATACGTTAAGTCTTGTGATCCGTAGCTGTCACTTTTGATACATAATAGCAATACCTTATAAATAACACTAACAAAATAGTAAAATAACACTAATAATGTAGTAAAATAACACTAATAATATAGTAAAATGTTATAGGCCCTAAATGTTAGATGTTAACAAAATATTTGTTCGTGTTTTCTAAAAGATTTTCCCAAACTTGTTCTAACTGTAGTTAAATAACGAGTAACAAATCTCGCTTTGAATGGTCTCGGTTAAAATATCTGCTAAATTATTAATACTTGGGTATTACCATCTCTTCTCCACGATTATGCAGGTGCACTTCCTCTAAAATTACCCTCATTATTCCTACTCCTTAGTCCTGTAGGAGCATGTACAAAGTGCCAGTCACGTAAAGTTTGGTTTGACTGTGACGAGATGGATTGGGATTCTAATCCCCGCTGAGTGTACCAAGGTGTGTTTATTTTTCTCCCTTCACACAAATGCGAGTATATTTTCACTAAAATTATACCTTTCTCATCCTTACCATTTTAATGTAAATATTTCGACAGAATGGATGGGCAGTAAGACGTGGATCACGGAGAAAAAACAACATACTGTTAAAAGTACCAATAATCAAAATATAGTTCGATAAAGACAACAACTATGGGATAAGGTGACAGTCAAGTCTTGAACCCTTGTTCCGGGTACTCACGTAGACGTCTTCGCAGCGTCGAAGAGCGCCAACAGAAGACAGAAGAAGATCGCAGAGCGACCCGACGGCGGAAGGAGACAGTCGGAAGGTGAACCGGCCATCTCGGCTTCTTGCTAACTACTGCGAGGTTCTACTCGTCCCCCTTCCACCCACTATAATAGTTCCCGCCATCTTTATTTTAGCGGCAAACCACCATAACCTTAACGACGACAGCAACACTTGTCACAAGGATACACGCGCCACGCGACGAGTAAATATATGACAGCCATGGCCGCGAGTACAGCGAGGTAGGCTCACCGGCGTGGATAGCTCTCAGCTGGTTGAGAGGGTCGAAATACTTGGGTTAAAGTTTTTTTTTTATTATTTAGCACCGCGTCTTACTACCCATTCGGGTTATACGTTTAAGTACTAATTACGCTAATGGATTAAGAATTGGGAGGATTGAATTTAGAGGAAGTGAACCCGCATTTTCGTGGAGGGAGAGTGGAAAACCATTTATGAAAAACCACCCCCAGTTCACCCGACTGAGATTCGAACCTCGATCTCCCCGTCCTCGGCAGGTTAAAGTTTATTAACGGGTGACCTACATCAGGGATCTAATCGACAGGTTAATTTTTCCTGGTTCGCTTATCACGGGGAGGTCGGAGTTTGAGTCCAGGTTGGGTGTATTAAAGGCATTTTTCCTTAAATAACTCTTAACTTTTGTCCCATGAGATTGCAGACACATTTCCTCTAAGTTCTACCTTCCTTGTTCAAATTATTATGTTATTGTAATTGAATTCAGATATCCCGGATGTAAAGCTACAGTAGCCCCGTGGCTTCTTTGGTGCTGACTGACAATTCACAGCTGACTTCTGACAGTCAACAGTTAGGTATATACCTAAATTTTGACTATCAGAAGTGACAACTGTTAAACACATGTTTTTAGCAGATCATATGGTTCGGCGTAGGGATACATAATTTAGTCTTGTAGCTTTTCAAAGCCGTCAGCTGTTAGCTGTGAGCTGTCAGTCAGCACCAAAGAAGCCATGGGGCTACTGTAGACGCAGATAAAAATTAAATACATCAAATGCAATCGATCACATTCAAAATATTTTATTAGCAAATAACTTAAACACAAACATAGCTTTAGAATAAGACTCACACTATTTTATTTATTTGAGGTATTTAACGCGCACTGTCTGCACCGAATGATTACTTATATCATCGGACGAGAATTTCTATGAGCAATAGTGAAAGGGCCTGCCAATGTTGTTGGAAAGGTAATTTCATACAACTTTCAGGGTTCCTTTACGTGCCACAATAGACATGGGACCGACGGCTTTACTTCTCCTCCGAAGGAAGTTGTGCTAGGATTACTATCGCTTAGGAAAAATCCGTCGACCCCGTCTGGGATTGAACCCACGAACATCAAGTCCTGAGGATAGTACTTCACCCCTAGATCATTGAGGTCGACAAGACTCACAAAAGATGGGCATACCTGTGACAGGGAGGTTGAGGCTTGAATCTCATTTGGGTGGATTGCGATACATAGACTAGGTGACATTTGGGATTTACGAGTGTTACTGAGTGGTTTCATTATTCTATTTCTAAGTTCATGTGAGCTAGAACTATCCACATATTTACACTTAGGTATAAGGAAGATATAATTAAGAGGAAATGCACTCAGGTTTATGCAGAAGGAGAGTGTAAAACTATTTAGGATATCACCCCCTCCCTCCCCCGGTTGCACCTGGTTGGGATTCAAACCCCGACATCACCGTCACCAGCAAATATATTAGACACTAACGCAGTCAAACATCAATCTGTTCAACCGTTAATCTATCACTGTGAAAATGAAAGCCCCAATCTCACCAGTGATAAGTATTTCGCTCCTGATGGGAATAAAACCCGGGATCCTTAGTTCAGTAGACATATGCTTTGCCGGCAGAGCGCTGTCGGACGAATATTAAATCGATTGGGTACACCTAATCTAATTGGGCCATGACTAGTAGCTAATTACTGGAGATTACTTAAATTTACCTGTGATGAAATATTTATAGGTTTACTCTTACAACTTTATCTGAGATTCTAAATACATCGACGTGTTTGCAGGGATTGTTTCGTTATGGTAGTGGCTCTGTTATTAGTCGGAGTGTAAGTGTTGGGTAAACTCGGTGGCTGCCGATGCTACCGTTGTTTGTCGTAGGCCTACTGGTGGCATCTCACGAAATATGAGTTTATTTTTGCTCAACTTCTTACTACCCATCCGGATCAATATAATTTAGTCACGCTACAGGGATAGGGATGAAAAGGTAGACTTTTGAGGAACCGTACCTTCATTTAAGTGGAGGAAGGGTGGGAAATCATTTAGTGAACAAAAAATCCTCAGTAGACCCGACTGGGGCTTGAACTCAGATTTCTACGTCAACGGTGAACCAAACCACGTGTCAAACGATGTAGGTGTTTGAGTCACAACCATAATTTTAATCCCTGTGGTTGAGTGGCTAGAGAGGTTTACCACAAAGACACTGGATTGTTTCCAGAAAATGGCGGTTAAGAAAAAAAAAACTAGAACTTTAAACGCCAAGGTAATCGCACTGTAAGATACGTTATCTAGGGTACTAAGCTCTCAGTAGACTTGTATGACAATGAGGGAGGAGGTCATTGTTCGATTCTTTGCCGGGTGTATTCTCTTAAATGCTACCTCACATTCACTCCACGCAAATTAAGGTAAATTTCCTCTAAATTATTCTTTCCTCATCCCTACTTCATTTGTTAGATGCGGATAGCTCAAACAGGTACTAAAACACGGTGCAAAAAAAAAACCTACTCATCATCAACAAACTCAAAAAGACTGAATGAAGCCTTTTGTCCACATGCAGCATGGGTGTGGATAATAATAATAATATAATAACAATAATAATAATAATAAACAACAAAGACGTGTCTGGACTACATCAAGGTGTATCTCAGTGTGCGGAGAGATTAGCCTGTACTAACGTACCGTTGCCCAGGGGACGCCCGAATGTACCAATCGTACATCCTTTCCGTGGAGGTTCTTTACTTGTCCCGATGAAATGAAAGGATGATAGGGAAATTGACGAGGTGGAGCCAATGAAGATCTTAACCTATCTTAAGCCTGATTAACCACACCCTGGTGACCACGGCAATTATTCCCCTTTCGAAAAACGAGCCCCGGTACCGGCCAGGAATCGAACTCAGAACCTCTAGGTCAGCAGCCAGGAGCCACTATACCTTGAGGCCGGTTACCGGTGCAGATCCAAAAGAATGGGAAGGAAGGGAGTAAAGGTGAGGTAGCAGACACTCCTGCATGTTTTAAGTCGTTGTTTACTTGGAAATAAAGTGCGGTCATCCTGTAAAGTACTCCGTGGGAGGACAGCCGGCCTGATCATAAGCCTGGTCCAGCCCACTCGTCATCGTGAATCATGAGGGGGAAGTCAACCATCTAGGCTCGGTTCACTTTTAAAAATAACAGTTGTGTTAACACATCGTCATTATTTTGACTGTACCTAAAGTTGGATCATGTCCTTACATGTATTAGATCGGTGTTTACCTAAACTTTCGTCAGTCACGTGACCCTTTTGGGGTCTGAGCCTCTCATAAAAATAAATGGTAATGGTGCACCGCACAGAATTTCTCTCCCCTTTATCTTAAAATAGGAGCATTTACTAAAAACTGGTAAGATTTGTGAAATAAAATAGTATACATTGTTGCGGAAACAATCCTACAAATAGTATAAATGAAATAATATACACCGTTACAGAAACATCGAGAAAAACCATCTCTATCCACCAAAGAGCATAAAAATCAATTTCAATTTCAAAATGCCCCATTAGTAATATATATGTTTGCTTATATCACCGAAACTATTGGTTTTATAAAAGTATATTTCAAATAAAAGCTTTTTAATAGTATTACAACTTTACAATTATAAGCTATTTCTTATCCAATATAGTTGCGGAGATATGTTCAAAATTGGAAATTTCCGCACAAGTAAAGTACCCTTAAAGGAATTTTCATGGGAAACCGATAATAACCTCTTTATTTTTAATGTTAAACAACGCCTAGAAACAAAAATTTATTCAAAACCATCAGAGTGGATTTAATTTTATGTTTAAATATTTACTTCAAAAAACACCTCGGGAGAACCTTATGAAAACTCAAGATACAAAGTTTTAATGGTTTTGGCACTGGGCAAAGTTACAAACAAACAAACAAACAAACAAAGAGATAGACGGACAGACGGCATCATGAAGACCACTTTTTCGGTTTTAGCGGGTCAAGTAACGTCGACATTCATCAAAATCACGAGTTTGATTTTTTGATGATCGAAATACTTCTCTCTTCGAGGGGTCGAGAGAACGTAAACAAGTGCCTGTTAACTTGTAAAATATAAACTGTCCTTTCAAATTTTAATAAAGCACCAGTGATAATAGTTTATCTAAGCAAAGTCGTGACATAGGGAAAGAAAGGCTTATAAAATGTTAATGATATCACGTCAACATCTTTTTAATTTATCAGAATTAATATTCTCAAAACACATTTTGATTCATTCTTTCGCGTACCTCTGGGAACACGTGTGCCACAGTTTGGGAAACAATTTATTAGAGATTATAAGTATCTAGCATAAACTTTATCCGGACACTTTAGCTCAGTCGGTAGCGTGTCTGCCTACTGAGTTAAGAGGCACATGTTTGATTATCTGGCGTTGTCAGAATATTTATCGCCGGTGAAATTAGGGCTTCCATTTTCACAATCATATATCAACGAACGGGGGGACTAGATGTTGTGTCTTCTATAAAATTAAGTTAGTTTGTAAGTCTTGTGCTGATGTAGGCAATTGGTTTATAAAGTACACGAAATAACTCTAATCTAAAAACCTGCACTTTCAAAATCAGCTGATGATATCAGCACAAGACCTAAAATCTAACTTAACTCTCTAACGAACCCAACAACCAGTATCCCAGCTTATCACTTATCACTGTGAAAGGGGAAGCCCCAATTTCAACTGTATTTGGGGCACCCGCACCGGCGAACAAAGGAAACCGTCTCGTCTCCTCTAGTTCATCCTAAGTTGAAGAAGTCAGGGTTTGAATCCCAGCTAGGTGTACTGAGTTATTTTTCTAAATGGTGGCCTACTCTCTCCACTCAAGTGTGAATGCATTTAGAATACATTATGCCTCCTCATCCTTAACCCAATAGCGTAGTTTTAGTATAGCCTGAATGGGTAGTAAGGCGTGGTTTACACACAAAAGTTACTTAAGTAGTAAAAGTTAAAAGTAAGTTGGGCGAAGGACCCGAACGTTTGGGAAACACTGGTCCAGGGTCTATTGTTACACCGCGTTCATAAACACACGAATAATAATAATAATAATAATAATATTTAGCACCGCGTCTTACTACCCGTTCGGGTTATACGCTTAAGTACTAATTACGCTAATGGATTAGGAATTGGGAGGGTTGAATTTAGAGGAAGCGAACCCGCATTTGCGTGGAGGGAGAGTGGAAAAACATTTAGGAAAAACCGCCCCCAGTTCACCCGACCGAGATTCGAACCTCGATCTCCCCGTCCTCGGCGGTCGAGCTCAACACGACTAGCGTGTTAGCCAACTACGCCACCTAGGCGGGTCACGAATTATAAATAACTTAGTAAGAGTGAAAGACTGAACTCAAGTATGTATCACTTTATTAAGATTATCTGCACAAATGATGAAATAATGATAGTAATAATAGCTCAGGGGATATACTAGATGATAAGTAGGGTCAGCTAATCTGTCCCGGGTTGTGATGTCGATCGTAATGAAGGTGAACGAAGGTTTCACTCTTCGTGGGATGTTGATTGGTGAGGTGACTCCTGCTGAAAACAATGACAATATATTAATATTACATATGAGAACAATTATATCTTGCATCCTTAGACTCGTTAAGAATATTATAGATCCAATTTACTTTACATCCATTACTGTTTCCAGCCTATGACTAGAGATAGGGTAAAATAACATTAATTTTCAGTTTTTTTTAGCATTAATTATTGGAAATTTAGCGTTTTGTTGCATAATTTAGCATTTTGTAGCAAAATGGGTAAAAATGTCTTTCGTCAATGTTTTTAGGGCCTATACAAAGGATTTATGATAAAAGTAACGACTAACGGAATGTGGCGATTAGCCGGATGGGCTGTGGAAGGCACAGGATGCAAGTAAAACCCGAGCTGAAGCAAACTGACGAGTGAATCTCAATGATTTTTTAATCACTTATTTCCGCTGAAAAACATCGTTTTATAGAAATTCTCAGCATTTTATTTAAATGCACAGCATTTTCAAGGAATACGCGTCTATTTTGCTAAATAGAATAATTTAACTAAAATACTCTCAAAATCACGTTTTTTCGCGTTAATTCGCGAAATAAAAATCGCTTTAAGCACTTTCAAATGCCATGAAACGCAAAGAAAACTTATAAATACCCTATTTTCGACCTTTTTTTTTTTTTCGCGTTTTTTGCAAAAGCGAATTCACCCTATCTCTACCTATGGCCTAGGTCAGTTCTTTATTCAAGCCATATATTTTTCCATTACCTGCTGTATAGACCTGTCGTAGCTCCATATGCCTTACAATCAAACTTAATACTATTACAGACACAGCATCCAGTCCCCGGCAGTTAATTTATCATTGTGAAAGGGTAAACCCGCAGTTCACCAATGTCAATTATTTTGGCCATGCAAGGAATCAGACCCAGGACCTTTAGCTCAATAAACAAACACGATACCGACTGAGATAAGGCGTAGGATATTATAGATTCAATGATTTTTTTTCAAATGTATGAATTGAAATTTGTTTTAGGGCTATAATACTTCTCATTAGTGTTTCATATCCGATATAAAAGGGCAAACATAACAACAAGACCCCAAACCATTAATATAACACTTGAATGGTATAATGAGAGCGTTATAACAAAAAAATTAATAAATTCATTAATAGTTAGCTAGTCATTTATATTTTCTATTATTGTATTATGTTTATACTATCTCTTTTGTTGATTTATTATTTCTAAGACTTGGGTTCGAGCTCCATAAGGGTCTACGGAATTGATAGGCCAAATAAAAATGTGTATTTAAGGTTTGGATTTGTAAAATAGTGTATTTGGGTCAATTATAATTTTTTTTAAAACTAGTCCACACAAACTACGCAGCTATAGTAAGAAATCTGCATCGAGTTTGTTTTATAAAATGCTAAATACTAAATTTCTGCCCCATACATTAATTACTTTACCTTTACAATGGTACGCTAAAAACATAAAATAGCAAGTTTGACCCTTGATAACTCGTGAAGTGTAATGATTTAAAAGCATTGAATCGCTATTTATAGTTTATAATTATACACTTGTTAAAACTATGGAATCAAATTTTAATGGTCGAATAACCTTAATCAAAAATAGATCTAGATATCAAGAATGTATAATTGGGAGGTAATGTATCTACATTTACTTGAAGGGAAAGTGGGGAAACCATTTAGGAAATAAAGCACCCTCATTACACCTGGTTGGGATTTGAGACCCAGCCCCATTGTCACTGGTGAGCATCACATTTAATGTGCGTGACTACTGACGCGGGCGGAAAAAAAAATAGTTTTTATCAAATTTTAGTGAGCATAGTCATAAATTTACTTTTTAATTTGTTTCCTTGAATAAACTAACGGTATCCTTTATTTAGTAAAGAGTTATAAGAATTTAAAGTTAGGTAAATAAAGAATAGAACAACCCCTTTTTAAAAAGGTGAGCGAAGCCTTTGTTATATTATTGACAGGGACGTCAGAGGGAGGTCGAAGTTTGAATCTCACCCAGATTAATTGGGAGTGGATTTTTTTCCCCCACATTTGTTATACCAATTTGATTTTCTTATACTCTTTCCACGCTTTTGCGGCTAATCTTCCTACTCCTGTGCCAAGGATGTAACCGTTAATATACATGATACCCGCATCGGTGGACCACTGACTAGGGCGTCTGGTTTGCGGGTGAAGGAGAATCCAGGTCTGGTGTACTGAGGGCTGTTTTCCATAAATTGACTCCCACGTAAATGTGTGTACATTTTCTCTCAATTATACTTTCCTGTTCCCTTCTCCAGTAACCTTTTTTTTTATCACGGTGTCTTACTATCTGTTCAGGTTACACGCATATATGATAATTACTCTAATAATATAGGGATGAGGAACGAAGTATTTTAGAGCTAATCTACCCACATTTGTACTAAAGAAGAGTGGGAAACCGTCTAGGAGAAACTACTCTCAGTAGACCCGAGCGGGATTTGAACCTTGATATCCCCGTTTTAAGCAGCCAGTCTAACACGAGAATTATGCCTTAGACTATTCGGCCACTGACGTTGGTATTAGTTCGTAGCTGGGTGGGTGGCAAGACCTGACGAGAGAGAAAAATTGCAATGCTGTTCAACCCAATAGTAGTAATAATAATAATACAAATAATAATAGTAGTAGTAATAATATTAATAATAATAATTTAAAAAAATTGCAATGCTGTTCAACCCAATAATAATAATAATAATAATAATAATAATAATAATAATAATAATAATAGTAGTAGTAGTAGTAGTAGTAGTAGTAGTAGTAGTAGTAGTAGTAGTAGTAGTAGTAGTAATAGTAGTAGTAATAATAATATTAATAGTAATAATAATTTAAATATTTTTTTAAAGATAATTCAACGCTTGCGTCCCATGTCGAGGCCAACTGTCCGTGTTCCACTTCCAACAATGCAGTTGGAAGGCTCAATAAACGAAGTCTGATACATCTTAATAGGTCTCGACGAGCTATAGACCGTTCACGATAGGATCATCCTTTTCTGGCAGAGCCGAAAGGTGCTTTGATCAGGCAATCCCATGGCTTGGCACACATCAGCTGATTTGAGTTATTTGAGTTATTTAGCGTGCAATTTCTGAACCTTCTGATCATATCAGCAGACGAGAATTTCTATGAGCGGGAGAAAAAGGGCCTACCAATTTTGCCGGGAAAGAGATTTTCATATGCCTTCCAGGGTTCTTTTACACGCCACAATCGACATGGGACCGACAGTTTTACTTCCCCTCCGAAGGAAGTTGTGTTACGGATTTTATCGCTCAATAAAAATCCGTCAACCCAGCTGGGCTAGAACCCACGAACATCAAGTCCTGAGCCCCAGAACTTTTACCCCAAGATCACGAGGTCGATGACATCAACTGATGCTAAGAAGTCAACCTTAGATAGAAAATACATCCACACTGTATGAAGTTACCATTTGACTTTTCCAACAGTCTGTATCAACATCCAATTAAATATTCCAACATACAAGTATCACACCCAATTAAATACTCCAACAACTATGTATCAACACCCCATTAAATACTCCAACAGACATGTATCAATTACTTCAACAAACATGTATTAACACCCATTTAAATACTTCAACAAACATGTATTAACACCCATTTAAATACTTCAACAACATGTATTAACACCCATTTAAATACTCCAACAGACATGTATCAACACCCCATTAAATACTCCAACAGACATGTATCAATTACTTCAACAAACATATATTAACACCCATTTAAATACTACAACAGACATATATTGATACACCATTTAATACATCAACAAACATGTATTGACACTCATTTAAATACTTCAACAAACATGTATTGACACCCATTTAAATATCCCATCAGACAGACATGAATTAACCCCTTTTGTACATTCAACAAACATTTATCGACATTTATTAACACTTTAACAAAGATTTATTGACACACATTTAACTACTTCTATAAAGTATGTATTTGAACCTCAAGGTACTGACAGTACCCATTGTTGATAGGATAAATTTAGCCATTTTCAATCAATTACTAACAATTAATTTACTAATGCAAAATTTTTAATTTAGAAGATTTGCTTACAGCAAACTATGTTATGTACTTTTTATAGCCGTGCTATGAATGAGTTGCAATTAATTGTCAGTGATGGATCTTTTGGACCAAGTTCAACAGCCTTGATTCACCAGCCGTTCCATTGTTTCGTTGGTTTGTGTGACAGAAGGTTTTGGATAAGGACATTCCCGTATCTGGTTCCTGAATTATTCAACGCGCGGCCTCATAAGATGAATGACTGTATTTTAGTGAAAACTTTTATGAATTGACCTTTAGAGGCTTCCTAAGAGCCTCGATAGATAAGGATTAGAATTCGCAGCGATTGATTTACCCCGAAAGGCTAACATCTAGCCAACGCATTCAGGTGTCCCTTATACTATCGCCTTTTTGGGGGGGAAGGTAACGGTGCGTTCGCCTCTTACTAGTTATCATCCTTCCGGGCTATCCACATATTTACACTAATAGGGTATACATGAGGAAAGTAGAATTTAGAAGAGATGTACCAGCATGTCCAACATGCGAACCATGGGCCATTTGCAACCCCCGAGTACATTCTGTGCGGCCCACCAGCTCAAATTGAAATACTTAAAATTGCAGAAATAATCGACAAATATTAGGCTCTTGGAGCTGACGTTAAGGTCGCAAACTGCAATGTAGTTTTCATAGTCGTAAGTATAATGGCACTCGTGTAATATATGTATGAATTCAGTGGCGTATTCTCCGGGTACGCAAGTCCTGTGCCGCATACCCATAATGATATGGACTAGTTTTTTGTTTAGTTCAATTCTGTCTGTGCGAACTGTGTAAATACTAATGTTTAAATTGTTAATAAATATACATGTAATAATTATTAACTTTAAAACTAATATTGGTTCATATTCCAAGAATACTGTGTTTTAAGTAATTCTTCTTACAAAAGGTTCAACTTAGTACAATAGGAAACCCAGGCCTGCTGCTTGAAAACAGCAAGGCAAGTTAGGAGGCTATAATGACCTTGCCCAATGTCTAGGGGGTTGCAACACATTCCTTTCCGCTCGCCACTAGTAATTGGCCAATGAGTTCGGGTTTTTACACCCCAGGTCATGCTGTTCATGTGAAGCAAGCTAAGAATTGTGCCAACTAAAAAAGATTCAAGATCACAATGTTTATTTATTAAGCTAATTTAGTATAGTTTAAGTAAAATTACATAAAATATATATAAAATTAATTGTAAAATAAACTTATTATACGTAACAAGCTTTAAACTATACTCTAATTAAATACATTGAATTATGTTCAGGTATTGTATCATGTATGGCCCCCGGACAATTTCCCAAGAAATTATGCTGCCCTCAGTCTGAGAAAGGTTAGATTCTAACAGCAGCCTCACCTTCACCAGAAAATCTGACTGCCATTGCGTGTCGACTTTTATTAAAATTACGGTGATAGTCTGGTATATTACTACCAATACAAATAAAAATGGTTCTCACGTCACTAATCTTTATAGGCCCACTATGAATAGATAAGCGACTTTGATTCGATTTCAGGTATCGAAGGTATTAATATTTGTACACGGTTTAGTTTTGCTAGTCCAATTAGTAAATATCTTAAAGTTATGGGCATGGGCTTAGTGTGTAGTATTATAAGCTAGGTTTAGTTTGTAAGTCATGTGCTGATATAGGCAAAATAGTATAAGTGTTTTCAGAAAGTTTAGTCTAAGCACACCAAATTATACAAATCTGATGGTAGGCCTGGATGCCAAGGGGGAAAATATACAGTTGTAAGTACTTTTTAGAGGTCAGAAAACATCTCGAATGTTGTATTTAAATATTCAAGTCGTCGCCAAACCCATTATGGTTTCTTGTCTTCTGGTAATTTTTCTTGCATTGTCCTAGGTAATGGCCACATTGCACGCCAAAACTAATAATTTGTAAGGTAGGATAGAGAGATGAATATTTCTAAGGAGGAAGAAAATTAGCTCAGACAAGTTCCATTACCACTCGCGTTGACAAATTATTTTTTTTTTTTAAAAAAACTTTTATTTTTTTGTGAGTAGCACGTATTACTCTGAAGGTAGGCAGGCGCACACTCTAGTCTAGCGTATTGGATCTGCTCGGAAAGTACTCCTCAATTTGGGTTTTCCTTCTATTTTCCACGATTTTTATACAAAATTATCTAGTTAGAAGAGCCTTAAAAAGGATTTAAATATTGGAGATTTTTCAAATAGACTGCATTGATTTAAATTTAAATAAGAGAAATTCATTAATAAATCTTATTTGAGAGTTTTGAACAATTATTATATTCGTTCGTTGTAAGATAGCGTACACTTACCTTTAAATGGTAAGGATGATTTGTAGAATTTAATTAAAATTTAACCAAATTTGAGGAATGTCGGAGGCCATTTAGGAAGAAAAGAACCTCAATACACCCTGTGGTGCAATAGCGGGGGGGGGGGGGGGGGTACGTGGGTACACTGTACCCACACACATTTTGATTGAGGATGGATACTGTAAGTTTCACCCACCCGAATTCCATTATAAAGTTGCTAGGTACTTAAAGGCAGTAGCGTACATAGGATTGTGAAGTGGGGGGAGGGACCCTTAGGGGGGTTTAGATAGAGGTACCACCAACTACCGCAGGCAATAATTTTTTACCTTTTTATAGCCTAGAAGCTTTTTTGTAAGTTTTTTAGTTGGTATTTGTTAACTTGGTCATTTATATTTTTACTATTATAAACGTGATGATCTAACAAAATAATAATTAAATAAGACTAATTTAAAGTTGGCTTAGCCGTCACATAGGTGCAAGTTGCGCCACCAGAATATTTGGGGGGCATATTTCGGGCAAACAATTATTTAATAAAAAAATTTATATTGTCATATATATTTTTTCATACTGAATACCTCTGAAATTATATTCTAAAATTGAAGAATGACACCTTGGACAGGGAATCGAACCCGGGACCTCTGGCTTAGTACGCCATTGCTCTAAGTCAGAGGTCCCGGGTTCGATTCCCGTGTCCAGGTGTCATTTTTAATTTTCAGAATATGATATTTAGTGGAGTAATTCCCTACTAATAACATAAATAATAGCTCTGGCTATTAATTCTTAATACCTCTGAAATTGTTTAAGAGACATTTTAGTGTTTCATGCTATGACAACACTTACACAATTAACTTATAATGGGAAAGTTATTCCATAATTTTTTTTTTTACTGAGCAAGGCTTAGTTGGTAGTGGCCAAGGTGTCAACCCTGCCCATACATAGACATGTCACCTTTGACTTTTAAAGGTTTGCCACATAAGTACACAGAAAGCTTCTTCTGTTAAAATTATTATAAATAGTAACTAAATCCCTGCGCTTAAAGAATTTATTTTCCGATTATAATGTAGATTTTTTTTCAACCTAGGACGTTCAAATGTTTTCTCTTCCCTCCGCATAAGATAACTAGTTTTTCTGTGACTACTCTAAAACAATTTGGTTTTTAAGGTTTTATTAGTAATTACGTAACTCGTGTAAATAAAGATAATACTCTATCATATTAGTTTTCACAAATTTAGTTTGTTTTTTTCAGCATTTGATTATTGATTTATTGATCTTTATTGATGTCCTCAATTTTTTTTTGTTTAATTCTTTCATTCACTCTGAATTTTTGAGTTTTTTTATGAATGTAAAAAACTATTACTATACAACAGGTTAAGGTAAAATATTTGTTTTATTTATATGACATTCAAAATTTTTCAAAACAACTGTTTTTACAATATTATAGTTATTTTCATTCGAAACGTGTAAATAATATACAGGATAAATAGTTAGTTAGATTTTGGGGGAGGGTATGTGGAGAATTTTTTTGGGGGGGGGGATTTGCGCCATTGGGCTTCAGAGGATGGGTACTCCTAGCGTTCAAACGCCAAGCATTTTTATTAGTTAAAATACGGATAGTTTTGTTTAATTTGAATAAGCTTACAAATTGTAAGGAACAAATCAGTGTCTGTGACCCCGTGGTTTTACGACAGCTAGATATTTCTTTCGTTTTTCCGTTGATAGAGCATTATTCCTGCTCCACAAGTAAAAAAGAACGAGCCCATGGATGAAGAGAATCAAATAGTTAAGGTGTCTTTATTCTAGCCGAGGCGGTTTAATGGCACACTTCACGTGATTCGGAACATTTTAAAGTTTTTCGAGAATTCTCTTAACTACGGTTGTTTCCCTTAATATGTTTTTTTAATTCATGTTTTGTTTTGTTTGTTTTTATTCCGTTTATTCTCCATCCTTACCCCACGCTCTAACCTTCTGGGATATTCTTATATTTTACACCAAGTGGGAGCTTAGGAAGGAAGAATTTAGATAAATTTGTGTGAAAAGGAGTGGGAAACCGTTTAGGAAAAATCACTTCAGGACATCCGGCCAGGATTCAAACCTACACATCTTCACCAATGGCAAACCAGATAAGATGAGACTCACGCCTATGCCTACATACCCACTGGTACTAGTTAGTTATTTCTTATTTAAATAATATTTTACTAAACATCTCAATAATTTATCTAGATAATTTATATTATTCACTAGACACATTTTCAATAAAAATAAGTAGAACAAATTAAATTTATTTAAAGCCTTTAGCTTTTATTAAAAATATCTTGCAATTATTATAATGTTTAATTGTAATATTATATAATTAAATATTCTATTATCGCAGTAGTTTTAATCATTTTAATTACAATAAAAAATACTTTTAAACATTATTAGATCTACTCAGGATGCAGGTATGCACCGGTGGCCACGCTGTAAAAAACGTAGTCTCGTCTTCTCTAATTTGCGAATGGCGTGAAGGTCAGGGTTAGAAGCCTGGCCAGGTGTACTGGCCTGAGGTGTTATTTCCTAAATGGTTTTAAATGGAATACAATGCATCTAATTGTTCAAGTAAAAATAACTCGTCTAAAATCACCTGAAACGCTGCGATCGAATAAACTAACTGGTCTAGAAGAAGCCCCCTGGAGAGCTGCGATGAAATTGTTAACATAGTGTGTGACACTGAACGGGATGCAGGTATCCTTGCGCCACGCATCTCTGGATACAGCCAGGACTCCTTTTCCTCGCCACAGAGACAGGGAACAAGCCTGGAATAGGAAACGAAACACCTCTTTTTAGATATCAGGGCATCAGAAGTCCTAGGAGGTGCAAAAGTGGAGAAAAAACACTTGGATCAAACTTGAACAGTTTTTTTTTCTATAACATGACCATCTTAAAATAAAAATTGGTATTAAATTATTGAATTTGCAAGAAGGCTTATCAGGACCTTGGAAGTTTAGACATAAAAATGAACAAAATCGGGAATATAGCCCACTTAAGTTTTGTATTTGACTCAAACTAAAAGTAATCTATTAATATTAGTTCATACAGTACCTACGGTTTATGAAATGTATAAAATAATACATATTTTAATTTATTCATTTAACGTTATATATAATATAGAAATTACTTTTATTTGTGTCTAATATTGAATTAAAATAAAATTTATTCTTATTTTTTCGGCTATTCATGCACAAAAAGTTTTTTTTACTAAAACTATTGAATTTTTGAAAAATAAACTTGATGACTTGAGGTTTTTCGCAATTTTCAAAATAAACGAATTTGGTAACATGAGTGTGTTGAGACTAAGACTGTAAATTAGAGTGGTTTTATTTTCAACAGCAACAAAATGTTGACCAACAACGAACCATTGATAAAACTATATCTACAAGTGAAGTATCAAATATAATTGCTCACTCTAACGTCATAACCAGTAGTAGGTGCCAAATATTAAATAACCTTTTAGTGTAATATTTTCAATCCTTTGTGTCACAAATTCGTGTTTTAATCAAAACTGTAAAATATATTCTGAGATAATCGAGGATTATTTTAGTAGGTTAGAAGCTTCACAACCGACATTCCATAAGATATGTAATACCGCATGTGAGGACATTTCCTTCCATGTAGGTGGCACCTTAAGGCGAGAATTGAGTACATATTGGCGTGTGAAAGTTATATATTAAATTTGTTCATGCATAGAATTGGAAGTTAATGAAGGGGTAGCTCAGTGTTTACGCACGCTAAGTCAAAGGTCTCGAGTATGATTCCCGTGTTCGTCCACTTTTTTCCCTCCTATTAAATCTATTAGCTTACAAAACATGAATGAATACTATATATACAAAATATATACTTTAAAATACTATCTAAATATGTTAGTAACAACACAAAATGGCACTCAGAATTACACTTAAAATACATACATAAAGTAATGGAGCTATGACCTTCTGAACATAAACTAACACCGAACACCAACAACACACACATATGTTTGTATTATTATATATATATTTATAAGAGATATGGAGGGCACATAATAGTTTATTAATAAAAAATTTTGAGAATATAAAAATCGAAAAAAAAAAGTACACACACACTTAAATCTCGAATTTAAATTTGAAAGCCTTGACTTGAAATCATAATTTTATCAATCGGTAGATTCAGCTACAAGGGCGCCCATGTTGGTTTTCCAAATGGGGGCGGATTGGAGCCCATCTTCCTTGGGTGTGGTACCCAGCCCCCCTTCCATGAGAGAACATTTCAGGAATTTAATCTTGTGGGAGATAATTTCAGAGCATGCCTGAACACATTTCTGAGCTATGTCACGAGCCCATTTTCCCGACAAAATTTGTAACCAGCTTTACTTCCCATTCAGGCTACTAATGATCCTCATTTACAATCCAAAATAAGAATGAATTGCATTTTCAATTTAAGGCAAAGAAATCCTTGCCGAATAATGAAACATAAATTAATAATCGTGGATCCTAATCTTAAAGGTGAATGATTCCGCTTTATTATTTTAGCAAATTAAAATCCGAATATCACAAATTTTTAATAAGTCTCATTCATCACCAGAGTCAGCCATGGATCTGAAACAAAAAGCAAAGCAGTGGCGTAAAATGATGGCGTCTTAAATAGGTGAAAAACATCTAAAATCTGGTGCAGAATTAAACATGCACTTATCTTAATCAAAACATTTACATGAAATTTACCAACGACTAAAATATAAGGATAGGTATGTGAAAAAACTATCGATACTTTACTAATATAGATATTTCCATTTCGATACCAGTATATTTTAATCGATTTTTTCGATACTTATGAGGACGATTCTCTTAGCCTAATAGTGTTTGATTGCTATTGAAATAAACAAACATTTGTGTATAATCTATTTATTGTAGCAGTATTGTACAGTGGCTGAATGGTCTAAATAGTCACTTTCGCGTTAGACTGGCCTGTTGATGACGGGGATATCGGGATTCGAATCTCGGTCGGGTTTACTAGGGATGGGTTTTCCTAAACGATTTCCCACTCTCCTTCCAAGCAATTGCGGGTAGAGTATCTCTAAAATTCTTCTTACCTCATCCCTGTTCCATTAGAGTAAGTATAATATTTTTGTATAACCTGGGCAGGTATAAAGACGCGAAAAATGTTCCTGTCACTTCTTTTTGAAATGAGATAGACACACAACTAGGCCTTATATTACAATTTTGTGTTAACATAATTTTTAGTGATGTTATTTTATAAATTATAATGCAAAAGTTTAATAATTGGTTGTTTGTAGATAATTCGCAAACAATTCCATGCTTATTCTTTCGATACCAATGTTTACTGTTATCGATGATTTTATTTAGATTTAATATTCATATCGACTTAGTAAGGATGAGTAGGGTATCACAGAGAAAGATTACCCGCATTAGCGGTAAAATTCCAGTAATCTCTTGTGGAAACATCAATCATTCCAAGACACCCAACCGAGATTCGAACCTCAAAATCCACGTAACCAGCAATTCAGTAATATTACGAGCCTGACGTCTTAGACCTTGAAATCATTGGTGATGGGTACATTCTATTTATGTAGCTACTTTTAGTTTGATTTTTAAATTGCGCGAAGCACAGCCAGTGGACACGATCAAAAAGTCGTAGGCCTAAAGTCTGGTTTAGTTTGGTTTGCCGGTGAAGGAGTTTCGAATCCTGGCAGGGTGTACTGAGGGCTTTTTCCTAAATTATTTACAATTCTCCCTCCACTTAAGTGCTTACAAATTTCCTCTAAACTCTACCTTCCTCTCATCTATACCGTTAGTGTAGAATGCGGGTGGTCTGGACGAATAGTAAGTTGCTGCAAGCAAAAAAAAAAAAACATAAATAGTGCGAGTAGGCATTTTTCACTTCGAGTCAAGCTCGAATCGAGTTTGAATGAAAATATCGAGTTTTTTTTCCCCTCGAGTTCAAGTAGTATAGCGAAATATTTCAAATATAATTTTTGTAATAGAACCATGCATAAAACCATGGTAAAAACAATTTTTTTTTAATTTCTTTTTTTCATAAAAAAAAATCCTCACACAAATCCGGATTTTTAAATAAATTTAATACAAATGTAATTATATATTTTTTAATTAGACAAAATACAATGTTGAGAGATTCCATTTGCTATGAAATTAAATCTTAAAATTGCATCACATTAGTTAAAATCTTAATTTATAAAAATTGAAAATTCTGACTATCCAAATCTTTCAAATTAATTTTTTTTTTTTAGTTGAGTCTGAGCAGCTTCTTATTTTAGAATTTTCCAGTACTTGCACACACCTAGTAAAAAAAAATTTTTAAGGCTTAAAAGATTTTAGCGATACGGCTATTTGTCATGCCGGTAACATTGCACAGGTGGTGTCGGCAAGAGTTTTAAAGGGCTGGTTCCACACAATAACGAATCTGGCAAGGTGGGCCCATTTTGTTACAAAACAAGTGACGGGTTGTTTTGCGTCGGGTCAGTTACTCAAGTCACGTAGCCCGAGTGCACAAAACGGATGATTGATATTTCTCATTAAGGGCACCGTCTCTGAGTCGGAATGCTACTTTTGATGTCTTCAAAACAACCCGTTCTTAAAATTTAAATTAAGGTGAATTCACTAAGCAAGACACGATTGCAAGATCTTTGGCTCTAAGTCAAATATGCCACGGAGCAAATACTCACAGGCTAAATAAATCATTTCTATTTGCACCGCGTCTTACTACCCGTCTGGGATATGCGTGTATCTACACTAATGGGGTAGGGTTAAGGAAGGTAGAATTGAGAGGACGTGTACCTTATATTGGCGTGGAGGGGGAGTGGTAAAACCATTAAGGAAAAAAAAACCTTCTACACCCACTTGGGATTCGAACACTGACCTTCCTGTCATTAACAAAACAGAGTCGACCTTGGCGTTTATTCCACGTGGCCAAGGAAAAGAGTTTTTAATTAACGGTGACCAGGTCCATTTGAGAGCCCAGTAATAGCTGAGTGGTCTAGGGCGTTAGACTCACTTGCACCTGATAAAAGTTAGTGAGGAGTTTGGGGCTAGTTATTTTTACTAGCACATTTAAAACCATTATTATTATTATTATTATTATTATATTATTATTATTATTATTATTAGCACCGCGTCTTACTACCCGTTCGGGTTATACGCACTTACGCTAATGTGTAATGGTAGGGTGATTGTGAGATGAAATGGAGGACCTACAGCTTAACGTGGAATCCGAACCACGATGGAGGCCTGGCATTCCACACATTCACAAGTTGTGATTAATACACGTCTTGCACCATGATTATTAACGGGTTTGTACAAGGGGTAGCGATTAGGAAAGTTATTTAAGAAGAAATAGACTGCTTCGGTGGTCACATGGTCTAAGATTTCACTCACGAAATATACTGGACTACCGATGATGAAGAGATTGTGGTTTGAATCCCGGTTGAGTGTACTTAGATTGGGTTTCCCTAGATGGTTTTCCACTCTTCCTCTACGAAAAGGCGGGTACACTTCATCTAAATGTAGCCTTACTAATCCTTAATACTATAGCGTAATTAGTACATATGCGTATATAGTGGCGGCACATGATATTTATTTTTGGTGGGGCCAGGTCAAAGATTACCGGTAATGATTTTTTTCTCACCACGTGTTAACATATTAAATTAAATTAAATTAATTAAAGATTCGGATGGACTATATTAGAACGATAATATTGTACAGCCTATTTATCAGAAACTATGCATAATAACAACATGCGGTTTTTTGTATTATATTTAACTTGTAAATTTAAAATGAACTATATTAATAAAAATTAATATTTACTTTTTTATGATAAGACGTAATTTAAATTAAGTTAAAATTAAATAAAACACAAAATACAAGAATATAGTTTTGAAATTATCATATTATTATAGGGAATAAGATAATTTTCTACGATACACGACGAATATTTATAATACAATAATTTTTACAAAATTTGATATTTTCAAATTAAATCATGTCTAAACTGTTGAAAAAGTTCAGTCGTCTCCTGCAAGATGGGTCTCTCATAGGAAGCACCTTTTCCTCTCCTCCCCAATATTTTTTTGGCATTATCTATCATTCCATCTGTTTTGTAAGCCCAGCTACTCCCCCTTCCCTCACCCCATTTATATCCTGTTCAGGTAGAACCCTTGACTTGACGCTAATTATTGTCTGTCACTTTGTTATTACTATTACCTCCAAACCTGAGTTATTGCAAATGTTCCCTGTGATGTATTTGCATAACCCAGCGGTTCCCAAACTGTCCCCAGGGGGTTAGCGAAATCTTCCAAGGGGTTCGCCAAAATATTTCTGTAATGGTGGATTTTTGCAGCACTTTGTGAGGAAAGGGGAAGCATTTACAACCTCTGGAAGAGACAGCAGTTTTTAAATCCTCCACATTAGGCGTGAGTGAGAAAGAGCAGCTCCTTGAAATTTCCACCGATTTTGAATTAAAGAAAAGTTATAAATCTTTGTCATTAATTGATTTATGGTTAAGTTTAAAGGAGGAGTTCTCATTGTTAGAGAATAAAGCTATTACAGCTTTGTTACTATTTTCTTCTACGTATTTGAGCGAGAAATCTTTTCTTCAAATACCTATTAAAAAAATAAATACAGAAACAGGCTCAATGCTGAAAGTGAATTGAGACTTTATTTATCGTCTGTGGTTCCTGAATTTAAAGCTCTGTGCCATCCAAAGCAAGAGCATCCTTCTCACTAAGTCACGTGAAGAGGTAAGTAGCTGTTAAAACTTGCTAACAATTTTTAATCTTAAATCGGCATGGAATTTGGTAATTAAAGGAGGCTATTTCAATGATGTAAATGCAGAAATTTCCAGTACCACTTTAAAAAACATGTGAAATGTGATAATATTGTGACAGTAAAGATTAGAAAATGTTACTACAGTACTTTGCTTATTTAATTTCAATTTTAATTTTTTAAACAAATGTATAATTATTTGAACTTGTACTTAAGTAGTTTCAACATTATTCCATTATATTTGGTGGGGTATCCCAGAGTATCTACCGAGCTATAGTAGATTAATTTAAAGGTATTAAACATTTTGATTACAATTAATAACTAAATTTCATAAAATTTGGGTATAAAATTAAATGAGTGGCTATGGATATTTACCCGGGGGGCTGGTGCATCTCAGATATTTGTGAAAGGGGTTCGTGAGTCGAGAAAATTTGGAAACCGCTGGCATAACCTATGTTAAAAGTTATTTTTATGGAGTAGGCTTGATTCTATATTTCTTATAAATAATTCACATAAAGAGTGTTTCTTGATTAGATAAAACCTAATTGTATAACATTGGTTTTGTAAGAAGAGGTGACCATGCTTTCTCTAAATAGCTTTATTCATGTTTTATAGACAAATAAGAACGTTTCTTACTTATGTCAGGATTAATTTTGAAGATATTAAGATTTAGTGGCGCATCCAGGAATTTAATTTAGGGAAGGGGGGGGGGCATGTGTGTCAAAGCTATTATTTCCATACCCTGACTCATCAGATTTTTTAAATTCAAGACTTCATTATTTTAAAAGAAATTACAAACACATCTATATACAGGTTGTTAAAAAAAAAAGGGTTCAAAAATTATGAATCTTGTTGTACACATTAACATGAGTAAAGGAATATTAATGACGTTACATGACATCTACTTGTGTCGATACTTCGGTAAACTTTAATAATAATAATAATAATAATAATAATAATAATAATAATAATAATAATAATAAAACAGTATTATAAAATATAGGTCCACAAACCAACTCACATAGAGGTAAAGGCCATTGTGTATTTTTTTGTAATAAAATAAGTTATAAATACTACGGTGCACCGCACGGACTTTCTCTCGCTTTTATATTAAAATATATATTTACTGAAAACTCTTAAGGTTTGTTAAACAAAATAATAGGTCCATGCATTGTTGTAGAAACATTACACCAAAGATCATAAATAAAATAAAATACACTGTTACATACTTACTCTATGGCATTAGGAACTAGGAACATTATTACAGAAAAATTGAGAAAAGAGAATCATATTTGTCCACCAAAGACCATAAGAATCAAATTCATTTTCAAAGACCTGGATTAAAGAGAATATATATTATTGTTTATAGATCAAAACTTTTTTGTTTTATAAGAATATACTTAAAATAAAATATGTTTACCTTTAATAGTACTACAACTTTACAATGATGTTATTAGGTATTTCAAATAGTTGAGGATAAATTAAGAAAATTGGAAAATTTCCCACGTGTAAGGTATCCTCAAATTCATGTTCATGAGAAAATGAGAGTTCACATCTTGTTTATAAGAATGAACAGTGTCTAGATATAAAATTAATTCAAAATCTTTAGAGCTGAATTTCGAGAAAATCGTTTTATTCTCTTAAATTTAGGGCTAGATATATAATTTTAAAAAAACCTTGGGGGTACCTTATGAAAATCCTAGATATCAAGTTACAGCCCAATCTGTAAAATAGATTAAGACGGATGGACGGCATTGCGAAAACAACTTTTTTGGTTACACGGGAGTATGAAACGTCAACATTTATCAAAATCTTGAAACAAATTTTTTGACGATCACAATACTTTCTCTACGAAGTGTCGAGAAAGAGTAAATATTTGTTTACAAAGCTGAGTTCCCGCAGCGGTGTTCTATACGTAGGTCCATCACCTTGATCGCCATTGACGGGGTGGTCGATGTTCGAATCTCGCAGTAGACTAGACTTGCCGATGACGGGGAGATCAAGGTTCGAATAATGGTCGGATGCACTGAGGGTGATTTTCCCTAAACCGTGTTTCCACTCTCCTTTCACTCAAATGCGGGTGCACTTCCTCTCAATTAAACATTCATAATCCCTAAATCATTATTTAATTAGTACATAGGTGAGTAGTGTGATTGACCGATGGGAACCCCAGTTCCTATGACGAGTCAAAACACTCACTACATCCTGTTTTATAGAATTACCACTATAATTGCCTTACATCGCTCATAACAGCGCTGTGATCCCCCCCTTCCGAGTTTGATCCCCTTTCCACAAAATTTAGTGTTATTTCCCGGTTTGTATGTGTTCAAACTAGTTCGTTTCTGTCCCATTTGATTTTTGCCCCATTTGATTGTGTGTCCCTAGAGGGGGAGTTTTTGTATGTATTGGTGGGGGAGTGTGCAGTCTCGGGCATCTAGCACTCCTCCCGCGACGTGTTGGCAATTCTGCCCGGAGGAGTGTGCAGTCTCGGGCGTCGGGCACTCCTCCCGCGACGTGTCGGCAATTCTGCCCGTGAAATGTAAAACGTGCTTATCGATGTATTGGATTGTGCCACGACACAGCATTATAATTTGTAAACAACCATCGGAAAATGATCTAAAATATATGTTTATCCACTAGAAAATAAAATATGTTAATAATCAGCTATTTTAAAGCATTGCAATTCATCATGGGTCAACTTAAAGTGTGTGTGAATTACTGAGCAGATTCTGCTTTCTATTTTTCGCCGAACGTGTGAATCAAGCTTTACTATTAATCCGAACAATTCGCTTACGTTTTTTTTTTAAATAAACAAAACATAGGAACGTAGTAAGAAGTGAAGCGCGCCATTCCCGCGATGAGTAAACACGAGCGATTTCTCAATTCCACCCTCTTTTCGAACGCCGTCAGTGAGAGGATTGATGGGTAATCATTTCAGTGCAACATAAATACAAGCGACATTTTAAGGATACCATTTTGCAAAGACCGTATTTACAAACCCGAACGAGTAGTAAGAGGCGGTGCTAAAAAAAGTAGTTTGTGTTGAATGGGGGCATGGTGGATTTACTAATCTTGGTATCCAAAATCAGTGGTGTAGTCAGAATATAAAGTGTGTAGAGGGATATTAAAATACTTAGCAAATATAGCATGGGCATAGGAAGAAAATATTTGGGGAGAGGAGATTTAAAATCGTAAGCTTCTGACAAAATGGTAACACTTCATTAAGAAATGAGAACATTGCTACTTTATACAATAGTGGTGGAACTTTTTTGTTTGAGAGAAGATGAAAGTGGGGGAGGGGGGGGAGGGAAGTAACAAAAAGTTCGTAGGGACTTTTTACCCTTCTTTCCTCCAGTTAATGTTAGAAAATTGGATGCTCTTAGAAGCCATTTGTAGTGTTCCTTGTTAGGAGAGATTTTGAAAACTATACTCTTTTAAAAGCTATTTATAATAGTGTACCCTCCGAAATATTTTGAAATTTTGATAATTCTGGAAGATATTGAGAGTAGACATCCTTTGGCAAATTTTTGAAAATTTGTATGCATCTAAAAGCTATTTAAAAAATTATTACTATAAATTTTTTAGTAAATTTATTCCCTAGAATCCATTTGAAATGGTCCTCACCCAAAATGTTTTGAAATTTGGAATGTCCTAGAAAATTAGATGCCTCTGAAAGCTATTTTAAGTGGTTTTCCACCAGCAAATTTTAAAAATTGTATGCCCTTAAAAACTATTTTTAATGGTCCTTTCTTGTATTTTTTTTAAAATTAGAAGCCTCTATAAGTTATTGAAAGTGGTTTGCCCTCCCTCTCCCACATATTTTTGAAAATGGAATGCCTTTAGAAGCTATTTGGAGTGGTCCTTGCTTTGAATAAAAAAACAAATTTGCATATAGAAGCTATTTGGAATGGCCCCCTACGAGTAATTTTTTTTAACCGGATTCATTTAGAAATAATTTAGAGTGATATTCACCAGGAAATGTTTTTAAAATTAAATGCCTCTTAAAAGCTATTTGAAGTGGTCCTTCCCTGGCAAACTTTTGAAAATTCTATGCCTCTATTTGAAGTTTGATACAAGGTCATCTTTAAGCATCATATTAAAAAGAACTTTGAAAAAATTCAGGAGGAGGGGGTTTGAACCCCACAACCCCTTCTCCTTACGTCCACGAAAGAGGTTGTGGTGTAAGGAGGGGGTAGTAAAATATGGGTTTTGGAGGCAAAGCCTTGTCAGCTCAAAGAGGAGTTAAGGTTCTTACTCCGTATTTCAGTTGAACATTGGAAAGATTTGAGAAGATATCAATGTTTTATTGTTCATTATATTTAAGGGTATCTGGCCGTTTCGTTTACCAGTGTTTTTAACATATTTTGGCAAATGTGGAGGCAATGTGACCGTGGCCAAAGTCCTTTTCATATCCCCCGAATATTAATATCCGTTCAGACAATATACATTTTAACATCACTGGAGGTGAGGAAAGTAAAATTTCGAGTCGTGGTAGTCGCATTTGCTTGAAGGTAGAGTAGGAGAACCTTTTATTAAAAAAAAAACTCAGTACACTCAGCCAAGATTCAAACCCTGATCCACCTCATCACAAGTCAGCCAGATTAGATGTTTCTGACGATTTGTCTCATGTGACCGTCGTTACGGACTGTGACGATTTTTATTTTAGCTAACGAATTGGTAGGCGAGTAAATTAACATGAGATAAATACA
This sequence comes from Timema podura, assembly GCA_033556935.1. Classification (NCBI taxonomy): domain Eukaryota; kingdom Metazoa; phylum Arthropoda; class Insecta; order Phasmatodea; family Timematidae; genus Timema; species Timema podura. Next base: position 13,167,002 of record JAVRXN010000008.1, read on the forward strand.
GCATTTCTGGAAAGATTTACCAGAATGTCAGCTAAGAGGTTAAGGGGTTGCTTCTCCTAATCACACACCCGTGCCTGCACTAGTGTCCAAAACCAACATCGTGGTATGGTAGTCAGAGCCTCTGGCTGCTGACCTAGAGGTCCCGGGTTCGATTTTAAGTTGGTACCGGGGGATGTTTCTTGAAAAGTGCATAATTCCCATGATCACCAGTTTTTTGGTTGATTAGGGTTAAGTTAGGATAATATCTTCATTGGCTCCATCCCATCATATTCATTATCATCATCCCTTCACCTCATCGGAACATGGAAAAGCCTCTACGAAAAGAATGTACGGTTAGTACATTTGGGCATCCCTGGGCAACGGTACATTAGTACTAGCTGAGCTACAGATTGCCCAGACACGCCATTATTATTACAACAATGGTCCAACATCTTGGCTAAGTCGGTAGCGTGTCTGTTGACTGAGGTAAGTGTACCGGGTTCGATTCCTAGCATGATTAAATATTTTATCATTGGGGAAATGTAGGTTTCCCCTTTCACAGTAATAAATTAACGGCCAGGGGCTGGATGTTGTGTCTGTTCTAGTTTTTATAGTCGTGTCCTGATATAATCAGTCAATTTAGAAAGTGCAAGATAAATAACTCAAATAAATGAAAATTAAATAGGTTACGGCTAGTGTCCAAAATATTTAAAGTAAATGAAAAAAAGATAATACATGTATGGCAACATAAAACTGGTTTCACATGCTTAAAAACCTATACCTCGTCTATAAACTATGTGTAAACAATTGGTTTGTGTTTAGTGTAGAGTCGCTTATACGGTTTTACTTGCGAAACGTAACTGATCATTGGACACCTATCCATACACCCCCACACAAGCACTCAAGCTAAACACGTCTTCTTTGCGTGGCCGCCTTGTGATAAGGTAAATTTTTTTCTTGTTCCTACAGCCTTGAGGTAGAAGAAAATCTAAATATATCAATCCCTGTATCAAACTCGGTCAGAAGAGCGTCTCTCTGCTGAGCTGCGAGTACCAAGTCTGATTCCCGACGAGGCTGAAACTTGTGACTGAAACATGTGCCATTGAATTTTTGTTATTTTCTCCACCACATCTTACTACCCGTCCGAACTAGCTGCATTTAACTATGCAATTAAGGTAGAGATGAGTAAAGTAGGATTTGGAGGGAATGTACTGTATTTGCGTAGAAGGAGAGTGGGGAAACAATGTAGTAAAACCCACCCTCTGTCCACCCGAATGGGATTTAAACCTTGAACTACCCGTCAACAGCAAACAAGACTTGACGAGCCTTACATTTAGTCCGCAAGCTCACCGATTTAATCAGTGAAATTGAGGGCTATTCTTTTACACTGAAGAATTTACGACCGAGAGACAGGGTGTAGTGTCTGTTCTAGAATTTAGTTGATTTGTAAGTCATGTTTTAAATTATCAGTTGGTTCTGAAATTAAAGTTTAAGTACGCTAATTATATATATATATATATATATATATATATATATATATATATAAAACTGATGGATGCCCAGCAGATGCAGGCGTCCATCTCCAAGGGCGTTGACAGCTCATTTTTCTAGGCGTGGTGGGGGGGGATGAGGTCCACTAGAAAGGTGACGTAATTCGTGAATATTGTTTTTACATAACAATGTATTTGGATTCATTCAGGGGAGGGGCGTAGTTAGTGAAAGTATAATCTTACAGTTAATAAATAAAATATACTTGAGTCCTTTTCTCAGAACCATTAGCTCATTTAATTCTGATAAACGCCCTTTATTCTGGGATAACATTTGGTTTTTTTTGAAATTTCGATATAACTACTGATAGGAGGTTTTTAAATAATGTTTATTGTAGATGAATATTAAAATAATATTTAATTAGTATTTGGCTTGTGGCTTAAAAAAGAATAGTAAAAATGGAAAAAACACCATATCTTATTTAATTTGTTTATAAGTATGTGTGTTATACATCATTTTCCATAATGTGTATGTAACCCCATAACCCCACCTCTATACGGCCACGTAATCTCGTCCGGTCTTGTTTACTGGTAATAGGAGATCGGGGTTAGAATCACGGTGAGATGTACTAGGAGATGATTTTTTTTATTAATTGTTTCTTCTTCCTCGTCCACTCTGATGCTGGTACATTTGTCTTAAAAGCACACGTTTATTTACTGTACCAACAATGTAAATGTTCAGATAGCCTGAGTGGATAATAAGACGTTTTGCAAAAATTTTAATAATAATATAATACTTCAATTTTGAACTAAACACTTATGATTATATAAAAAGTGTTTGCTCCGAACAAGTTACAGAATATTAAACGGTACTAAATACAGTTATGTAACACTGATTACAGTACATTTTTAGTACAGTAAATTACTGTACAAACCCCACAACAGTATCGTAATTTATTAATGTATTTGAAAGGAGTAATTTAAAAATATAATATCAATTATTCCTCCCATAAAAATTTGTTACAAAAAATATATATTATTGCAAAATTTCACTCCGTATAAACCAGATGAGGTTTCACTGTACCTTCCAGGAAAAGTGCCCCTACCTGTCACCAATAAATCAAACTAGACGAGTCTTATATTTATTTCACGGGTTCACCGATGATGGTAAAATGTGCAACATTTTTTGGCAAAAAACAACAACTCCAGAATGTTTTGATAAAATTACTTGTGCACAGAAGAAAAGACGGAAATTCGTAGTGAAAAACCAATGTTTATAGAGATACCGCTAGTGCGCCTGGTTAGGATCTGAACTGAGTTCCCTGACCTAGGTCTGAGTGTGTTGGTTCATCCCGCTGGCACCGAAATAATTATGCCATGCGATACCACAGCTAACGGTCGCCAGGGGACGGTGTGGACAGAACACAAGAAGCTGTTACAAAAATACCTGTCCTTTCCATGTCGATAACAATGACACCTCCGCAACAAACACTTCTTGACAACAGGAGCAATTAGTAAATACTTCTACTGACGCACAAACATACGCTCGTCTCTTAGCTGAGGAGGTAGAGAGACTTCAGTCACAGTGGCTCCTGGTTTGATCCCGACTGTTTCCTAACATAATTATTTAGGTTCACTAGTTTTAGTAATAGAGGGCAATTTTCAATATTTATTATACAGGAGCTTTGCTAGGCCATTTTAAGAAGGTTTAAGTCTCTTAATCTCAATACAAGCCCTCATCTCAATGTAAGTACCCACCATTTTAATTTAAGGTCCTCTCCTCCACAGCTTCCAATCTCAATTCAAGCCCTCTAACCTCAATGAAAGAACCTCATCCTCAAATTAGGATCCCTCAATCTCAACCCAAACCCCTCGACCACATTCTCAATTTAAGCAAGTATTTTTCTCATCTCAATTTAAGTAAATATTATTTCAATTTAAGCAACCCATAATCTAAATTTAAGATTCCCATTCTAAATTTAAGCACCCTTTCTCCCAATCTCAATCAAAGAACCCATCATCAAAATGTAAACACTCCCCTCAGCCAATCCCACTATATCCCCATCCCCAAATTTCAATGTAAGCACCCCTACTAAGTTTAGGCATCTTTCATCTCGATTTAAGCAGCCCCCCCCCCTCCCAATACCAAATTAAGCACCACCTTCTTCCCTAGATAATGTTTAGGTTAGGTTTATACTATTATGTTTAAAATATTTTTAAATACGTAGTTTTAAAAATTAGGCAAATCTTAATTGATTTGAAGAAACTCAGGCGCTTTGGACAAAAATCAAGGTCAACTCGCATCGGTGGACGCGCGGACTAAACGTCAAGTTAGTATGGCTTGGTTTGCCACTGGTGGGGAGATTGGGGGTTTGAATCCAAGTACATTTTTAATTTTTTTAAATTTTTTAGTGCCACGTCTATCCGTTCAGGTTCATACGCTTATAAACTAATTACGCTAGCGGTTTTAAGTATGAGGAAGGCTAGATTTAGAGGAAGTATAACCGCATTTGCGGGGAGTAAAAGGGGAAAACCATTATAGAAAAAACACCTTCAGTACACCTGACTGAGATTCGAACCTTGATCTCCCCGTCATCGGCAGTTTAGTCTACTGTGAAAGTAGCGCGTTAGATCACGTGGTCACCGAAGTGGGCTACGTTTATTAACTCTAGGGTTGTCGACGGCGGGAGCATATTACGATTTATTACCAATATTTATCATTTGTTATGTATGATATTATACTTTATATGTAACATTTTATTGCGCCATGTTGCTATTGTTTGTGACATACCTTAATGTTACACTTTGATTAGTTTAAAGTGTCCCAAAAGGTAATACTACTTTCTAAATAAAATTAATCATATTTTGTTAAATTAAAAATTCTTCTATACAGTTTTTCAACATTAATAACATTTTTATGTAACATTCAACATTGTCAATGTTTAAACATTTCCAATGCTGGTCAATTCTTACGTTCAATCAATCTTTTGTTGAATTAAAATCTATTTATTCAATTTCAACATTAATATATTATTTTTATAATCGTTTTTTATATAACATTCAACATTTTAATTCTTATAGGATCTCAATGATAGTCTTTTTATCTATACTTAAATCTTTTTTTGAAACTTTTTATGAATTGTAAATACACTTAACACTGTTCTGGTTCATTTTTATTTTACTAAAATTTACTAGTACATCAGTTTCAAGTCTTATTATCTTTGTATTGTAACGCTCCTTACTAAAAAAATATTTTTTTCTAATTTTTTCTAAAATTTTAATTCAAATCGTTAAATATGTAAACAGCGGAACTAGTTGTTAAGTAAGTTATAAATCGTGTGCTCCTAAATGAAAATGAAAATAAATATGGGCCTACGTTAAATACACTTATAAAAATATAGAGATGGGTTGAATACTCTATTATATGAACTTAGATCTCGAATCCAAATTTTTATTTTACCTTCGAAACCCCACTCTCAAATCTGGACTTTTGATAACATGGTAAACTTAAGAGGCTTTCTTTACCACATTAAGGCGGACTTCCCTTTTTTACGTTTGACGTTTGATTTAATTAAAGGGCAATTTTAAAAGTATTTTAAAACCTATAATGTAAATTACTACAATATTAAACTATTAAGAAAAATACGTTGATATATATCACCCCGATATTAAAGTAAAACGATATTTCTGAGACCAGCTAATATTTTCTTTAAAAAAACCTCAATTATCGGTATTGTTTTTAAATTGAAACCATCTGTTTGCATTTTACAGGCTTTTCTTAACTAAATGTAACAATACGTGATCCATATTAATGATTTTATTATAAATAATAAAATTTTTCAATAGAGATATAAAATGGCGCGCTGGTGATGAAACGACCAGTTAATTATTAAATTGCTATAGACAATTCAATATAGCAATCATACACTCAGTTAAGTGACAGATTAATGAATGTTCTGAGGTCTGGTTATCTAAAACAAAAGTTTCAATCCAATATGTGAAAAGTGTTGTCTATTTTCTTATATTGAGTCTGTAACTTTCTCGAATTCTCGAAACTCGAATATTCTAAAAGATTCTAGGTACTCCTAGGATTTTAAGGCCCAACCCTAAAACAAATTCACCCATTCCGGTCATTGTATTAATAAGAAGAAAATAGTCCCTACTTTACACACAAGAGAACAGAGGAACCCTCTTCGGTGATCGAATGATCTAAAGCAGTGGTGTTCAACCTAGGGTACGTGTACCCTAGGGCTACGTAACATTTAAATATACATTATACACATACATATATGCATATATATAATATATAGTTTCACAATAAACATTGAATATTTAAGGCCAGAATTAGGATAAGCCTCATAAGCCCAGGATGTAAGGATATTCGACCTGGGAGCGCCATTTATCTCTCCCTTCCAAGTGTAGGCTATAGAATATCTACAACCTGCATTTTGCACCAGCAACTTTGGTGGTACAAAGTTGAAGATAAATTATATCCGGAGGTAAGCGAACAAAAAAGGTTGGATAACACTGATCTAAGGTGTCCCCCTTGACAGAGACTAGACTGCCGATGACGGGGAGATTGGGGCTCGAATCTCGGTCGGGTGTACTGAGAGTGGTTTTACTAAACGTTTTCCACTCTCCCTCCACGCCAGTGTGGGTACACTTGATCTAAATTCAACCTTACTCATCCCTACCAGATTAGCGTAATTAGTAGACAAGCGTACAACCCTAATGGGTGGTAAGATGTTGTGCTAAATTTAAAAAAAGATAATACAGGGCTACTTAAGTTCTCAATAGCTAATTGAGCTAATATCCACATATTTCACATTTGAATAAAAACTGTAAACATGGAAACCGTATTCAATGAGATGTGCGTTTCAAGAGATGAGTAACATATTTATAAAATGGTTAGATTAGAAATTCACGCTAGTTTCGTGTTGAGCTAGACTGCCAATGATGGGGCGATCGAGGTTCGAATCTCACTTGGATAAACTGGGGGTAGTGTTTCTTATATGGTTTTCCCCTCTCTCTTCACGCAAATGCGGGTTCACTTCCTCTAAATTCAACCTTCCCAATTCCTAACCCATTAGCTTAATTAGTACTTAAGCGTGTAACCCGAACGTGTAATAAGACGCGATGCTAAATACAAAAATATTAAAAACTAGTTTGAACAAGATTTTTAAAACTGGCAGCACACATCATAAACGTACAATTAAGTATTTATTACTCAAATAACGTTTAGCTGCATCATCGGTATTACATAGACCTGTTATATTCTTAGAAAGATTACTCTCGGTATTTAAAAAAAATATATAGCTTTGTTTACTTTTATTTTATAATTTACTTAAAGTTAATAATTCAAACGTTTCTGCTCAGTCAAGTATCCTCATTTTATTTTAAATGACATATTATTGCGAGATTAATTGAAAATGGCATGCTCAGGATGAATAATTGTAGCTTAAATATTAAAATAAAAATAAAACCAACCGTGCTTACTTGAAATGTAATGTATGTCCGTATTATTTATCGAAATATTTCATAAATGCGGTAATTTTGTTACCTTTCCTTTTGTACACAACTATTTAAATTGTATTATTTTATCTCAAATTATACTGACTTACGTTAACATGTTATTTTTTAACCAATTTCGGACTTGTTTTAAAGTAAAATAGAAATATATTTTTTTTTAAACTAGCTAGCACGTGTGTAAAAAAAAACACATTAAATCGAACATAATATAGATTTAGTTTAAACTTTATTTCTAGATAACGCTAATATGTAAAATAGACTGTAAAAGATCAATTACTTTGTATTACAAATTTACCAATAGATAGCACACTATTGAAAGGAATGATTTTAAGATAAAAATAACGAATTGTATCGAATGCTTGTAAATCAAAGTAAAATACTTATTTAAACAAACAAATAAAATTACAACAGCTGGCAATCTTACAACCATTTACACTCCTTCACAGTTTTTTTTATATATTGTCCACACCACACACTGAGCACATGACTGAGAAATTGGCCCCAGGTAGGACAATTTATATATCAGGGTGTAAGGTTGGGAAGGGGCTACAATCAGGAGGTTCTTGCGCATAGGAGGAACAAGGAGGGAGCAGCAGTTCCGGAAACTTGATAACGATACTGACGCAGGTTAAGCCCTGACCCACCAAGAACAAAGACCTTAAATCAATATTTTATTTTAAATAATTGGAATTATATAATCCTACATAATTTCTCATATAATAGTATATTATAGTTTGGAACAAAATAAAAAAAAGGTTGGCAGTAAACTACCCTTAAATTATTTTTTCTCTTAAAAATAATAATGAAATAATATCTATCATGTAAAACAGTTTAGATTTTAATTATTAACACAATCGTTCTAAGAGCCATTTTCAAAAAATTTCAAATTTATAGCGAGAGTTAAAATCACAATACCTCCTTTAAGTACGACCATATAAAATCTAAATGTCAAGTTTGAAAGAAATCCATCGAACCATTTTGTCTGTAGCCCTAGGGATGAAAATGCGCAGGCGCAGACAGAATTGTATACCCGTTTTTTAAAGTTTGGGGGTACACGAAACAAAAAAAAATCTATCATAATCTCGTGGTCGAAAATGCTCACGATTACAATATGTTATTTTTACGAGAAAGTGAATACAATGAAAAATATGTATAGGCCTACTCATTCATTTGAGGGCTTAGCGATTAATTTGGAGCATTTGTATTACTCGCAACAGGGGACACATGGACAAAGGCGCCAGTTTCATTTAGTTTAGTTTGCAAGTGACAGGGAGGTCAAGGTTCAAACTACGACTGGGTGTTTTGAAGTGCCTTACATTAAATGGATTCCCACTCTCCTTCCACGAATGTTGCTACACTTTCTTTAAAATGATACCGTCCTCATTCCTATTTATATTAGTATAATTTATTTATTTTGAGTAACTTATTTAACATGCACGTTCTGAATAGACTTATTATATCTGCACACTACTTGCAAACTATCTTAGTTCTAGAATAGGTACTACACTCCATCCCTCAAATTTTTATTTTATCGTATGGCATATATATGCCCGGGAGGGACATGACATCCAAATTAGGTCACCTTATGTGTAACCTTTTAACCTCTCTGTTGGCACAGAAGGTGGCCCAGGGCTCACCTATGGAGGTTGTCTACACGTCGTACCCGCAATGAGATGATGTGATGATAGTTATTATGAATTTCTAGAGTAGGTGGGAGTCTTAACCTAACCTAAGCCTACTTAACCAAACCCTGGTAACCGTTGGGATTATTCCACTCAAGGGAAAAATACCCAAGGTGCCAGCAGAGAATCGAATCAGGTACCCCTAGGCTCGTATCCATACACACTACACACCGGGACCGGTCCCCGGACGTTAATTCATCCGCGTGAAAAGTGAATCTTTAATTCCACCAATGATTGACTTTCCAGCTGTGCTGGGAATCGAATCCGGGATCCTTAGCTCCCTAGGCAGACGCGTTACAGACTGAGCTAAGTTTTCAGACTCCATTGGTGTAAATACACGGATTGTCTGAATGGGTAATCCACGCAGTACACATACAAAAAAAAATCATCTTTAATTTTTTAATTGCCGTTAATGAGCTAGCGACGGAAAACTTCTACTTTAAATTAATTTTTTTAAATGTGGAAACTTCTCAAATTGTAAAACAAAGTTCCTCTAAATTAGAGACAGCCATGTATATTATAAAATAATATAATAGCACCCACTTCGGTGGCCGCGTTGTCGAACGCACTACTTTCGTGTTGAACTAGACTGCCCAAGACAAGGAGATCGAGGTCGATCCCGGTCGAGAGCACTCAGGGCTGTTTTTCTAAATGGTTTTCCACTCTTCTTCCTCGCAAATGTGGGTGCACTTCCTTTCAATTAAAACTTACTAACCCCTAAACCCATAGTGTAGGCCTAACTAGTACCTAGTCATATAAACAGACGGTTAGTAAGACGTTGTGCTAAAAATATATATATATATAAAAAGATTTACCCAGTATAATATAATTATATAGTTGTTATTTATATTCTAGCTGAAATATATACTTTACAGATTGTGTAAAAATAAATAACCATTTGCTATAATTTTAGTTGGACTATTTGCAGATAATAATAGATAAAAAAAATTATACAAAATTTCGTCATAAATCTATCTATTCTATCTATATATATAAATCTATATATATATATATATATATATATATACGCTTATAATCTTACCAATAAATAAAAACACGTTGCTTTCAAATATTAATTAGTGATAATTTCTACAGACTAGACTAAATAAAAGATTAAAATAATAATGAGATTTGTCTTTTAAGGAATTAAACAATTATGTTAACTAGAACTTTCAAGTTAATAACGTAAAATCTTATCGCACTTAGAATTCAACGCTTTAAGTATAAGTCAAACAACTTTAGGTGAATTGATTTTTTTTTCTAAAGATTATTTTTAGGCTAAGTGACTTGAGAACAACTGACTTTGGGTTAAATTAATTTTTAATTTTAAATTACTTTAATCCAAAAGTGAGTTTAGGCCTACTTTCACGTCCCCATTTCGTTCTCTATTAAGATCAGTTCAGTTATATATTTATAGCACCGCGTCTTACTAACTATTCGAGTTATACGCTTATGTAATAATTACGCTAATGAGTTAAAGATGAAGAAAGTTGAATTTAGAGGAAGTGTACTCACATTTACATATATATATATAGAGAGAGAAGGGAACCATTTAGCAAAAAATAGCCCTCAAAACACCCGACGGGGATCGAACCACGATCTCCCCGTCAGGCAGTCTAGTATATTGCAAGAGTAGCGCCTTAAACCTTCCGGCCACCGAAGAGGGTATCAGATTAGTTGCACAGTTCATTACTCTCATAGATATTTCTTTGTTCCTAAATAATAATTAATTCATTCGGACTGAGTATTCTATTATAAGGTTTTACTCTGCGCAATGATAGCATAAAGTGAAAATGAAATCTAGGCCTATTGCCCAAGAAACGAATTGTTCACAAAAATAAATATTAAACATGCAAGATTGATTAGACTTGAAGTAAGTCTACTTGCAATTGAAACTTTTTGGCACAATATATATAGGGCCTATGTGTATATAATTATTTCCCCCCCCCCCAATCACGTCTTACTACTTGTTCAGATAATACGCATATGATAGTAGTTAATCTATTGACGTAGAGTTGAGGAATAAAACATTACATGGTGTCTACTCAACTTGACCAATGAAATTCCCAACTTTTTCCCTGATTTCCCCTGATCATTTCCTAAAATTCCCGACTAAAAAGTATGTCACATCCTTCTAATTCCCCCACCTCCCCCCTCATTTATCTATTAATCTTTTTTTTATGAATAATTATAAGTTTAAAAATTTAAATAAACATACTTTTTAAATTTGTATTAACATTGTTTATTAGGAATCATAAAATTTATTACACAGCTAAAAAAACACTTTGAATAACATTATTATTTACTGTTTTAATAATTATTATAGTTCATATTTTGAGTAAAACCACATTTTCCTATATTTTTATTGTAATTTACCAAATTCCCGGCTAATTCCCGTTTTTCCTGATTTTCTCGGATGGTAGACACCCTGCATTATAGAGGTAGTCTACTCCCATTTGCGTGAAAGGCCTCTGCGAAACCATGTATGAAAAACCACCCTCAGTAGACCCGACCGGGATTCAAATCCCAATCTCCCCGTATTGAGCAGGCCAGTTTAACACGAGAGTGAATCCAGTTGTCTCGAACTCAAACTAGTCCAAGGGTCAGATTCACAAACTTGGGGCGTGCTGCGGGTCACAGCCTATAGAAACATGTTTACTTAAATATATGATATACTCTTGTTTATGGAGTGAATCTTACTACCCATCCGGAATATGCACATTTTAATCAGGCTAGTAGGCAAGGGATGATAAAAATATAATTTAGAGCAAAATGTAATCGCAGTTGAGTGAAGGAAATATGGAAAACCATCTATAAAAAAATAAAAACCATTCTCTGTACATCCGGTTGGAATTCAAACCCTGAACACCAGAAAACTAGATCATAAGAATCACACGTTTAATCCGCGTTCTCACAGATGTAGGTCTATTTAATTATATATATTTAAAATAATTCATATAATATATTTACGATTTTAAAAACAATTTTTTCTCAGACGTTTAAATGGGCTAGAGAAATACTCAAAGCAGCTATATCAAATCAATTTTTTTTTTAAATCCCACATTTAAGTATTTAACGTGATAAAAAATTAGCACGATTTGAAATAGTTATAAGTGTTATTTTGTTATTCTAAACTATACACACATTAGAAATAAACTCTTTATAATATGACCCACCTCGGTGGCGTAGTTGGCTAACGCGCTAGTCGTGTTGAGCCCGACTGCTAAGGACGGGGAGATCGAGGTTCAAATCTCGGTCGGGTGAACTGGGGGTGGTTTTTCCTAAACGGTTTTCCACTCTCCCTCCACGCAAATGCGGGTTCACTTCCTCTAAATTCAACCTTCCCAATTCCTAATCCATTAGCGTAATTAGTACTTAAGCGTATAACCTCAACGGGTAGTAAGACGCGGTGCTTAATAATAATAATAATAATAATAATAATAATAATAATAATAATAATAATAATAATAATAATGATAATGATAATGATAATAATAATACTGTAGACCAGATAGTAATATAAAAGTGTTGCAGACAAACGGGACCGTCAAATAGGTCTAACGGGCCGTGAGTTGGCGAACACTGCTTTAGACTATTCGTCCACTGAAATGGGTGGAGCTGTAATAAAAGGTAAGAATACACCATGATACTTTGGTGTTTGCAAGATTAACTAAAGAAGGAAGGTGTGTGTACACCATACGCGAACTATTGAAGGTACTAGAGAAGCATTTGGACGTCGTGTCCAACATGTGTGACTGGCAGAAATACGTGATACTGTTCACTTCACGTAAAATAACGTAAGCTCTATACCCCCACACACACAAAAAAATCATTTTGTGGAGGAAGGAGTGTGAAGTTCTATGACGTCTATCAGTGGTACTCGTGGGAAAATCAGGTGAACTCGTGGGGAACAGTATATGGATCTTTATATTGAATCGTTTGTTTTAAATCATACTAATAATATTGCGCGTCTGAGCTGCAACAATCTTAGCCCAGTAGTGTAAAGATTAGCCAGTGTCTACTAATGTACCGTCGCCCAGGGGACGCCCGAATATACTAATAGTACATTCTTTCCGTGGAGGCTTTATCCATGTCACGATGAGATGATGATAATAACTGTGATAGTGAATATGAGGGTGTGGATCCAGTAGAAACATTTACAACATAACTTAAACCTAATTAACCAAACCCTGGTCATTGTTGGGGTAGTTCTCCTTTCGGGAAAAATACCCAAGGTACCAGCTGGGAATCGAACCTAGGACCCTGAGACTCGTAGCCTGGGTGCACTGACTACCACATTACGAGGTAGGTTTATTTAAAATCAAAATTAGTGTGTAGAAGGTATTTTTTTATTTCAGAAGACGCCAATAATTTACTAGCCTAGGCATTGATGAGAAACACAAAAACATATTAACAATAATTTCCCAAGTAAGGCACTGAGTTAACTTCACGTCAGTATCCAGCTAAGTGCATCTTGAGGCTTCGATTTAAAAACACAAGGAGAACATTTACGTTACGTTAAGTTTATTGTAATATCGACACTAACGAAATCATTTCACTTGGTCACCATCGACCGGCAGCCATGAGTTCTAACTCCGTCCAGGTGCTCTAGGAGGGGTTCTACATAAAGATGATTCTCACTTTGTTTTTCATCCTCCCCCTGGACTAATAATGGTGCATTTCCTCACAGCTACTTCTCCAGCTTCCCTTCAATCAAAGGAAGGTATATTTCGTCTAAATTCTACCTTTCTCATACCTGATTCACTAGTGTTATTATAAATGCACATGGCCCAGAAGGATAACAAGAAGCAGCACAGAAAAAAAAAGTGCACCACTGGATAAAATCCCCTGACCTTCGCGATTTATCTCCCTGGGGGGGGGGGGGGGATGTAGTTGAGGTGGTCTAAGATAGCGACCAGGAACCCTGTTTGACGGCCTAGTTTACACGATATGGGCGGTGGCCGGTGCGATTTCCCACGATGTGACGAGTACCGAGGACTCAAATAACGATTCTGTCGTAAATCACACAGCCTCATTTTAAGCGCCAATAAATATCTCGCGGTCTGCTCATGAGACGCAATCCTATTTGTGTTTAACTAGACATGGCGGGTATAAAATGTTACTTGCGTCATTCATAACTTGTTTGTTTTTTAAATAAATAAGCGGTGAATTTTTGGATACAGCAGAACACCCTCTTATGAATCGTGTTCATGAGCGATATTTACGTGGTTAATTCAGTATTAAATTAAGTACAAATCGACTATTACCTTGTGAACGACCAACTATTATAGCGACAAGTAACTATCATGTAAATATGTGCGTAAATTGGCAGTATAACAAATAATAGTGTTCAACGATGTTTAATTACAGACCCATGCACAGAAGAGATACTACTAATCTAGTATTATCAAATTGAAGAGTGATCTTGTCTTTAAATAAATGAGAATGAAATAATTTTGTTTAAAAAAATTAAGGGAATTTTTAGATTAAATGTGTTTATATGAAGGGCCTACACTTTTTTTAAGTTGTTGGATTGTTTTAAAATATATATTAAGTTTTTAATTTATACATGTATACAAACACATTATTTTTTGAAACTAATTTTATTTTTGTTGTTAACATCATTTCTAAAATAAGGATGAATATAATAGCCGTATGAATGCACATTATAATATATTCGTGGTAGTTTATTTGCTGGTTATTTCGTGAAATTGCCATCATTATAATAGTGCAAGTTTAGCTACTTAATTAAGAATGAAAACTTAGCCCATGTGTTTTTATCACTATACCAGATCACTTAAGTTGCCCCCACCCCTTCAAATTCTAATTGTATTTCGTACCATTGTTTTGCACAATTTTTAACCCAAATATGGCGTTTTATACCTTAATAGTTTAGCAAGGAAAAAAATTACTAAGAGAAAGAGGGTGAGGATCCTAGGCCCCACAAATTGCCTCCCAGCAACCCTTTTATTGAAATTAAATATTTTTTCTTGCTTAACTATTAAGGTGAAAAACGCCATACCTGGATGCCAAACGATGCAAAACAAAACTTTTGAATTTGAATTTAAAAAAGCATTTTAATTTGGGAGGAAGGGTACCGTGTCTAGTTTGCCCCCCTTCCAAACAAAAACGGTTGCACCGTCTTTGAGGTTGTGGTGCAAAACGTTGCGAAATAGTTGCAAAACAATGGTATATTTACATTTTAAACTCGAGAGGCTGAGGTGACCAACATAGACCTCTCATTCCCCTGTTAATAATTTCATAAATATGTTGTATTGTGGTTCTAAAATGCATACGTCTATGCCCTATTATTCGTGTCGTCACAGGCTAAGAAAATAACTGCAGCAACCAACTACACACTATCTTCAACTATTATATGAGTCAAGATGGCCTCTGAAGTTGCATGTAGCATGGATTATACTAATTCAAAGAAAATATTATGATAATTTTGTAACATATCTTTATTTATTTGTTTGTTTGTTTAGAAGGAATAATTTATTTACAACACAGTATAATTATACAAAACAAATCCCAAGGGGGTAGTTAACAACTACTTGTGTTAACTGTTAATAAAAGTACAAAAAAAAACTATTTATCTTTACTATTTTTGTGATTTAATCCAAACATATTTGCGAATAGCCTGAACAGGCACTAAAATGCAATCCACAACAAATAAATGGTACTGTGCGCCTCACAGACTTTCTCCAGCTTTTATCTTAAAATAAACATTTACTAAAAACTGTAAATTTGTGAAACGAAATAATAGGTTTATACATTGCTGTAGAAACAAATTATAAATATCATATATGAAATAATAGACACTGTTAATTACTTACTCTATAGCATTAGGAACTAGGTACATTGTTATAGAGAAATTGAAAAAAGAGAAACATCTTTGTCACCAAAGAGCATAAAATCAAATTAATTTTCAAATACCTTAATCAAAAAGTATATATATTTGTTTATAGCTCAGAAACTATTGGTTAATAAAAATATATTTCACTAAAAATATTTTTATCTTTAATGGTATTACAACTTTACAATGATAAGTTATTTTGTATCTCAAATAGTTGCAGAGAAATGATCAAAATGGTAAAATTCTCCTAATGTAAATTACCCTCAAAGTCATTTTCATGAGAAATTTAGAATTTCCATTTTGTTTATAATAGTAAACAGTGTCTAGATATAAAATTTAATCAAAATCTTTAGAGCGAATTTCAAGAAAATAGATTTTTTCTGTTTTTGCCCTTAAGTAAATTACCAAAAATTTAGGGTTTGAAATTTAATTCCAAAAACCCCTCGGATGGACCTTATGAAAACCCCACGTACAATTAAATAATCTAGCTGTTTCTCTGACAGCAACCAAAACAGATTATCTGTAATTTTTAATAAATACATAATGAAGGTGGTGTACCTGTGGACTTCAATGTTTAGGAATTGTGATTTTGAAGATTTCTTTTAATTCTATTGCTGTTATAATAAAAAAATAGCGTTGATGCTTTAATTAACTATCAACTTAAATTAATGATCAGGAATCCAAGTTCCTGAATCAAGTGAGCTAATGGGTGCGGGCTCTTTGCATGTCAAAAAATGTATCATTGGTGATATTGAGGACTATTATCTACGGGGTTGGCTGTTTACTCTGTTATAGAATTAGATTACTTTGAAAGGCAAATGATCATAATATAATATTTTGATATAGAAAGTACAAGTTACAAATCCCAAATTGATTATAAAACATTACAACGTAATAATGTAACAGCCTTACATTGTTCTAGCTAGAATAACGTGTTTATTGTTTCTGTGGGACTACAGTATTTTGCCTTCGGAATTAATATGTTAATAAAATAAATTTGAATTTAAAATTTAAAAATAACTGCTTCGGTGGCCACATGATCTAAGGCGTCACTCTCATGTTAGACTAGACTGCCGATGACAGGGAGATCGGGGCTGGAATCTCAGTTGGGTGTAATGAGGGTGATTTTGCCAATTGTTTTCCACTCTCCCTCCACGAAAATGCGGGTATAGATAATTTAGATTCAACCTTCCTCATCCTAACTCATTAGCATAATTAGTAACATGCGTATAACCTGAGCAGGTATTAAGACACGGTGCTAAAAAAAGTTTAATGTCTGAGCCGTTAGGACATAAAATAAAGATGTGAAGCTATTCCTAGCAGAGTGATTGTGAGTCTCGAATAAGGTGGTATTCCACGTAGGTGATGAGCTCTTTATTCTAACGGTGGATTTCCTTGTACAGCATTAATTTTAGTTATAATTTTGATTGTATTATTACTGTACGTTTTACTGGATTTGATGTTGCCCTTCACTGGAAACGTAAGAGATTAGAAATAAACCCACTTCCATTAGGTTGATTAAACGAACTATTCCAAATGTCAGCCAGTCTAATTTAAGTAGCTTGGCAGTAGCTCTCAGCGACAGTCATCAAGACTATCATTAAAAGTTTGGGTGATTAAACAAAAGTTTTATCTTTGAAAAACAAAAATTGGTTTGAGTAAATCATGGTAACAAATGTATCGAAATATTGTTAATACAGTTTAAACAAAATTACCATTTTGGGTTTAGTTTCCATATAATTAGAAAAAATAAGTTAGATTTTATAGCTTTACAAAAAACGATATAACCGGTTTTAAGGCTTCGATGTTTACTAAATATTTTATTAGAGAGGTACCCACACCGGTTACTACACAGTATAAGGCATAACTTTATCAATAAACGGTTTGCCAGTGACTGGGAGTCTAAGGTTTAAATCTCGGCTAGATACACTGGCATGGTTTTTAAAATGTGATTTGTCACTGTATTTTTATCCATCCCCTCTCAAAGTAAATGCCTGTGCATTTTCTCAAAGTTATCACCTTAATCTCTATCCCTTAGAATACGTAGTTAATAATCTCCTACTACTAAAAATAATACCAACTTAACAAATGGGGGTAGGCGGGATCAGAATGTAAGCTTCCTGTTAATATAAAAGCTATTATTTTATAACTCCACATTCCTCACTCTAATAATAATAATAATAATAATAATAATAATAATAATAATAATAATAATTAAACATTAATAACTATTAAAAACATTAAATATATTATTTAAGGTGGTATGGAAGGGGACGTGAGAAAAGACTAATGTTTTTGCAGTTTTTGTGACAAAACTTTTTATTTTGCTAACATAATTGCTCCAATACAAACGTAGAGTTTAGGTTTCTCCACATGCTGATATCAACAGTAGTTGAATATTCATCATGAGCATAGCAACATTAGATGATAAACTTTTTAAATGAAGAGAAGAAGTTATAATTAAATTCCAGAACCCCCTTAACAGATATTCAAGAAATTTTGAAGTCATCACGTGAAGAAAATTAAATTCTATGTTTGTACTGCAGTTTTTTTTATTTTGGCCAAAAAATGTTGTCATAAAAACTGCAAAAAACATGTCTTTCTCACATCACCTTCCATCCACCTTAAATAAGAAAATATTGTCATCACAATACATTAGATTCCTTTAAAACAAAAACTATTTTAATTTGTTTTTAGTTTATCTTGATAAGGATGGAAAAAAAAAGTCAAAACTCAGAAAAAAATTAAATCATAGATTCCCTTTTCGAAAATGGTCGGAAGTTGATTTAAAAATAAATAGAAAAACCGGTAAAAGTTAACCCTGATATCATGTCTTAATGATATGCTTAGTAGGTTGAAACGATTAAAGCTAAATATAAAATAAACGAATTCAATTAGGACAAAGAGACTTTTCGTGCTTTTTTGGTCAGCAAATTTTGCACAGTCTCATGAAGTCCAGTGCACGGAGTAAGTCATTTTCAATGCATAACAATGAGAGGCCTGAGAGACGATCCTGTTTCATTGTTGTGCATAGTCGGTTTTAATTTCATCTTTGAAAACGAGCACTTCCGCTGCAATTAGACACCATTATCACTAAATATATCCTTAAGACAATTTCAATATTTGAAAACGTAGCTTGAAGAAATCCAAACCGGTCGCAGACAACATCGTAGGCCCATATTCTTTCAGCCAATGACATTGAAAGTTTATGATTGACTGGGATGAAGCTTTCTGTGTGGAACTTTTCTTTAGGTGAGAGCAGAGCTGCCGGTGTTTTTTCGTAGTTCAAAGGATTAAGCCTCATGTTTTTCACTGGACAACGCTTCTAACTATTCTCTTTATTTTCAGATATTTTCTTTGTTTCTTCTTCATATTAATTCAATTTATTTGTCTTTGAATCTATAGATGACTTCAGAGATGTAAGTGCCACTACTGCAGACTGAAGAATCAATTGGGGATTTTGAAACATTTTGTTGATTGCATTTAAGCCATTCCAAAATATAATTCCAAAACAAAGCGTACAGTACGATTTCAAGAGTGGACATCTTCAAAATTCCACAAGCTTCGATTTTAACTACGTCCTTCAGCTTTTGATCCCTTGAGATTTCATCTAATTCTTCCTTTATTTTGTCATACCCATAGATGGTGGCTTTAGTTGCATCCGATCGACATGATCAACAAGTTTTACTCAAATTCTTAGGAACGTAAAACTTTGTGTGTGTTGGTGTTAATTTTTGTATCAAGATTTTATAACGTCCGGAAGATGTTGTAAAAAAATACATATATTTGTTGAACGATGTTAAAGAAGTGAACAACTGCAGGACACCTATTTGGTGCCACATTTCCTACTTGATTCAGGAAATGACCACAGAATGGCACAAACACTGATAAGTTATTTTTCTCTAAAACACAAGCTTTAATTTAATTATATTTGCCACTTATGTTTACAGAATTGGCACATGATTGGCCACGACAATCAAATATATCAATGTTGTGATGATCCAAAAATTGAAGCAGTGTATTAGCTATAGTAGAACCAGTATGGTCACAGTTGGGAATAAGTGTGAGGTACACTCCCTTTGGTGATGGACCTTTCATGTAGCGCACTGCTATAGTCAGCTGGTCAGTGTGAGCCTCGTCAGACGTGGAATAAACTGACATACAATAATATTTAGACTTTTTTTATTCTAACAATTATCTCATTTAGAACATGGTCACCCATTAAAGAAATCAGTTCTTCATAGATTGTAGATGATAGGTAATTCGTGTGACCACTTCCTTTATTTTCAAATTTCTTTGATATGGTTAGATAGAAACGGATCATAACATACTCTGATGGTAATTCAAGAATACGAAGGTAGATACCATTTCTTTGTGACCCAATTACTTCATTATCCCCTCTAAACATTATTATACGTTCAGCAATGAATTTTATGATATTTAAAAAAAATTGACAAATTATAGAGCCAAAAGTGATTCATTTTTTATTATTTCGGGAGTTTGAGGGGGGGCTGATTTGTGGAGGCCCCTGTTCCCCCCGCAAACCCATTTAAATACGAAAAGATCGTTTTGTTTCTCACATTATCTAGTTATTCTGCAGATATCCTAGGTAATTTACAGATTACCAACTAAGCGTTCGTTAATGTGAAAAGAATAACTTAAGATATACTTAACATTGAAAAAAAAAGATAACATTAAAATATAAAATTATTGTTACTTACTAGTGCAATCTAAAGATTGGTGATACTTAAAGTTACATAGCAATTCGTTTTTGCGAAAGGCACACCTATTTATGGTGCTTTTAGATTTACAGTTACATTTTCTGAAACCCTGTCCTGAAACAAGAGATTGTTTTATTGCAGTTTGACGTAAATAAATTTCTATACTAGGGACATCTTCTTTTGTAAGAAATATTTCTTTACAAACACTAAATTGAGATCTTGCGTGTAATTGTTTTAAATTTCCCATTTTAGTACCCAGTTTGTAAAACCCATCATCTCCCTTACTAAGAACCACAGCCAAAATGGAATGGGCATTAATTGAGTCTTTGGCACGAACAACATAATTTATTTCGAAGTATCCTTACTATTAAATAAAGAAAGTCTCTCGATGTTTGCATTACGCTAATCATCTTTCAATATTTTGCACATAAACTTTCCACAAAAAAACTTGCAAAAAAGAGTAGGTAGTTGAAAATTATTCTTTCACAGTAGAATAAGGTTGTAAGTTAGCCAGTTACAACGTTTTTCTCTTAAGCATGAGGGTAGAGAGTGTTGGTGATCTTTAAAAACTGTGCAGGTGTGGTGTCTCTCTGAACGTACTAGTAAAAAATCGCGTTAAAGTAATAAGTAATATTCTCACTAACAATTACACCAAAATGTTAAATGAAAAGAACACTTCCAAAGAATTGGCTAAAAAGCTTAGCAAGAAAAGGAAGGACTCCTGTGATCATGGACTTGGTGAGAAAGTGAAGAAGCGTAAGCAGTTGAAATTCAGCAAATAGGCATCAACCCCTTGCGATCTATCAGGTAGGACCTAGGGTACATTATTATTTATAATTTTTTGTCAATAATCCATATGTGTTTTAATTTTTTTTAAAATTTTTTTCTAATAGTCCATATGTGTTTTAATTAATAATTCGTGTTAAATCTATTGAATGTGCTGTATTTAGTATTAATAATGCTGTATAAAGTAGATGCACTCTATTTAATTTTATTCCTTCTAGTGATCTGGTAAATTACTGAATTTTCAACATTATCTTATGTAATTGTGATTGTTTAGAATAATTTAATTAGTGCAAAAACATATATAAATATGCATTAGTTTAAATTTAAATGCATCAAACAAGAGTATGCATTTAAAGAACGCAAACAAGTTTGTTATAGCAGAACCCTTGAGTGTGTATATATATATAAAACTAGTGAGTATATAATGCAATATCATAAATATATAAATAAGTATATAATAATAACTATTGAGTATATTATATGTACTCAATAGCAAACACTATTTTGTTTTCGTTCAACCTATACAGCGGCCATGTTTATTATGCATTAAGGTTTGAGTATTGTAGATGGTCTTGCTATATCCTCTTCTCGCACTCCCATTGGCTGATACATCTCAAGTCCAATGATTATCTATTCTACATTCCATGCGTAACGCATAAGAAATTAAAGTTAAATTAACTTTTGCATTGTAGACTATACCATTCATTATTAACTATAATACCCAGATTTTGTTTGGAAGAACAGTAGAGAAAATTCAAACATATTTATTTGCGGCCAACATTAGTCACATTTTGCCATCATATTTTTTGTTATTTTATAGGTGTTGATAATATCTATTGAAAGTGACAGTTGCAGATAACATGACTTGATGTATGAATATATTAAAATGGTTTTAGTAACTTTAGTAACTTCTACTGTTCTTCCTAACAAAATCATATTTTATGTATTGATTATAAACGCTATCATTGAAAATAATTTAGTTCATCTCCTGGCGCACTATATGATATAACTTACACTATTCGCTATTAGATATGTGTTTTGCATGAATATAAACCGAGCCAAACTAGGTAAAGCTGGACCCGCGTGTGAGTGTGTGTGCTACGGCCAACCGCACGGAGAATAAGCGCAAATACACTCCTACAAGAAAAGGTTTGAAGTAGCACAATAATAAGCCCTTACTGTGCTTCACGATTGGAGTATGACGAGTTTTATAGTTCTACGACAATTTTACCTGCGCAGTTGATGTGACAGTGACTTGTTTGTTTTGATTATTTTTATTGCTAATGCTTATAACAATGGTGTGATAATTTACAGACAGAAACTCTAGTGGTAGTGGCCTTTTAGTGTGGCTAGGTATAAAATGCACCTCAAGTATCCAGTGGCAGTGCCGGATTAAGGGTAGGAGGGGTGGGGGTCAGCTACAGGGGCTGTAAGCCCGAACCCCCACTGGTTCAGGGTCCTCGGAGCCGGCTTCTGAACAATTCTGAACGGTCTTGTGCAACTTCAAAAATTACATTTTATGCCCTCATCTATGTGATTTTATTCACTACCATATTTGACTCTAATTTTTTATGTAAAAATAATATTGATGCTATAGGGCATTTGAAAATACAGTAATATAGACTTCTTATAAAAACCTGTTACTCAAATCATCTCCCATGAAGGTTCAAACAGAAGCCTTTCAAATGTCATAAGCTAGATATTAATACTGATGCCTTAATGCCCTCAGTCTATACATTTTATTTATAACGATAATTGTTTTACCATTTTTACGACACAATGTCTATAGTGTACTGAGCTAATTTTAATGAGAATATTTATATAGCATCACAAAGAAAAATATAATTAATGCTTTTACAACAAGGCTAGAAAACTAATATTGGCTCTATGAATAGTACTCAACACGAAGGTTGGTTGGATCCTTGACAGTTCGAGCGTCAGCTGTAAAGGTTATTTTATTGTAAGATATTGATTCTTTTCCTGCATACTATATTTATTGGGGATTATAATTTTATAATGGCTTTCATTACTTAAAACCATAAACAGTTTTTTTTAAAGGTCCAAAATTATTTATATATTTGAATTACGCACATGTTATTCTGTAACGCTACTAACGCTCATAGACATCGAAATGTGATTACCAGAACTATGGAATAGGTACTAAACCCAGTTATCTCTATACTATACTGGATGGACATAAACACACACCTTGCAAAGGACCAAAGTGTGATATTCAAGTTTGTCGTCTGCTTTATTGTGAGGGGACAGATTTAACTCTTTCTTTCAATGTTCTTGTGGTAAAACATTTCTCTGATTAATTGTTTTATTGTTTAAAAATGGTGAAGTATTATATCACACTTGGCCAAAGAAACATTTACATTAAAGGATATACAATTCAGTTTTACAGGTAATATTGTAGAAATACAAATACAATTGTTGATATATTTAAGTAGGTAGCTATCATCCATGTTGTTTACATTCTGCCAAGACTGCAGTATACTTAAAGTTGGCTATTAGCTTCTATATTGGTTTTAGAAACCATATTATATCGAAAGTTTGATAAAAATAATGAAATAAGGTATCTTAAAATTATTTCATTACATTTATTTGAATGACAAACTTTGTGTGGTTGTCTTAAGACCCTGACGCAAACTCCGCATCTTTAAGTCCGTGGTCCATAGTCCAAGGTCACAGATAAACAGTATACCGCAAGATTGAGAGTCTGTTTCTAACTTGTCTCTGTCCGAGGTACATAAGAACTCGATGCCAGAGGATCAGATTGCTCTGGCCACAGAGACTTTTTCTTTAAGTCCGTACTCCATAGAATTGATCAACTCTAACTTTCTAGGGACTAGTTTATACGGACTACCAATCACAGATGAGTAAATGTGTGCATGTGCATCGAAATAAAAGAACTAATCGCTCATTATGGAAACATATACAAAATTAAACGATGGATACGCGAGGAGCTTTTTCAAAAAAATCTAAACTTTCCAGGAAGAGCGGCTTTTAGGGAAATGTTTTCTTGGAGATACCAAGTTCTCAGAAATAGTGGCGTCACTTTTATATGTTCAATAGCCCTATTATTATAGTATTTGGCTTACTTTGTATTCTCCATACTAGAGTGATTGAATTTTTTCATAATTGATATGGATACAATCAATTATGATATGGATTCGCTTTTAATTGATATTACTCGGCAAAGGCCTGTTTTATTTAATAAAAAACTAAAATAATTCAAAGACACCTTGAGAAAAGAAAGATGTTTGATCAAGCATATCAGAAACTGTAGTAATACCAGGTAGGTTTTGGCCTACTTTAACTTTGAAATCCAAACCACTCTTTTACAATGTTGCGCTTATTTTAAGTTTAATCGTTAAAATCGGTCTATAAATATACTTATTGTGATTGTACTAAGTTTAGAGTTTAAGTTTATCCTGCAAGTATTCTCAACAAAGTTGTTTTTGGTTTCTTTTATTGATCAGCTGACTGCTTGGTGCTCGCTTTTTGCTGTACACGATTTTCTTTCTAAGTTTTCGATTGGATGAAGTCTCTGTCTACCTCATTGGTAAGAACGTTCACGTGATTATGGATATGGACTGTATAGTTGCGAATATAATTTCTTAAGGACCAGGCTCATGGACTACGGACTTACGGATACTGAGTGTATGTCAGGGCCTTAACGTTCAAATGATCATTTAGGTTATAGGCTTGTAGAAAATATTATTACACTAAAATAAAAAAGTTGGCTCATCTCTTGTATTTTGCTTTCAGAAACCATATTATGTTGAAAGTTAGATAGCTATAATGAAACAAGCTAGCTATAAACTGTATTACATTTGTTTAAACGCCACACTTTATGTAGAAGTATTACGTTCAAACGATAATTTAAGTTATAGGCTTGTATGAAATACGGTGTCTGCTACACCCTGATTTTGGTAAGAATCCCAATCTGGAAAGCTTTATTTCGTCCCTATTTTAAATCTTTTAGTATCTTTGTAGGATAAACGGCTATTTAAAACAAAATTAGAACTCCCTTCTGAACGGCATTTTATCCTACCTAAATACTACTATAGGGTCGGATTCTGGTACGAGATAAGGTTTTACAAACGAGCTTCCTTCAATAATCATAGTGTATATTAGCCTACATCAATTTATTTAAAGAAACAACTTGTGATTCGAACTTTGTTATATTCTTCAAACCTTTTATTGACACATTTATTTTATTTAACTAATCACACATTGATGTATCTCATATTTAATCAAATTAGGGAACGATGTCAAAATGTCACATTGTCTTGTATATGTGTAGGAGGGAAAGAAATACCCGAAAGTTTTTTTCTTTCTTACACGATGGTATGCAGACGACAGCTTGAAAATTTCAACCACAGATGTTCATCCAGTTATTTTATAGAGATCAATGATTAAACCTTAGTTAAACTAAGAAGGTTCCCAATATTAATGAAAGGGATATTATACTTATAGTTGTTGCCAGCACTGTACTGGGTGGCTCTAATAAAGGAGCATCGTTTAGATTCTTTTCGTTTCCGCAGTTTCCTGGTCTCATGATGCAAGTTTAATAATGGTCGAAAGAGCAGTAGAGATGAATGGACAAGTGTTAGGTTCACCAAGAAAACGAGTTAAAAGAGATCCTGTTTCGAAAGTGACAGTGGTACTAGGAGCACAATGGGGAGACGAGGGAAAAGGCAAGGTGGTGGATATGCTAGCCACCGAAGTCGACGTTGTTTGCCGGTGTCAGGTAAAATTTGCACTTTTAAGCTCTTTTTATCTCTCGAAAAAGTTGTACTTATTTTACTTTTAGACATAACTTTCACAAAAGTAAAATTATAATGTTGTGATTGTGTGATACTAAAATTTTGTCTGGTTTATTGAATATTCTTTTCAATATTTATTTTGCAAATAAGCCTAAATATATTAAATAATAATATATTCATTTTGAGATAAATGAAGGTATTTAGAGATCTGAAACACCCCAGACTTAAATACACGTTTTAATTACAGGACATGAACGATTTTTGGGTCAAAGTTAATCAACGTGTCTACTATTATTATCGCTGCGTCTTACTAATCGTTCGGGTTATATCGTGTCTAGTAGCTATAAAAAATAATTTCTTTGTCTTGTTATACTATAAATACATAATATATTGTGATTACATAGGTCTACTAAGAGGGGGAATTGAATAGGTGGTACTAAGATTAATAAAGTTTTTATCATTTTGGATTATTATACAATTAAAACAAAACTCACTAAAACCACAAGAGAAACACTCAAAAACATTATGGAAAAGTAAACATTGACAAACTTATGTGCCTATGTTATTTGCATTAAAATGTTGACCCAATGAAGACATATTTTCCTATTCCTACATATTGAATTGTTCAATTGATCAATATTATTTGTAACCCGCCTCGGTGGCGTAGTTGGCTAACGCGCCAGTCGTGTTGAGCCAGACCTTCGAGGACGGGGAGATCGAGGTTCGAATCTCGGTCGGGTGAACTGGGGGTGGTTTTTCCTAAATGGTTTTCCACTCTCCCTCCACGCAAATGCGGGTTCACTTCCTCTAAATTCAACCTTCCCAATTCCTAATCCATTAGCGTAATTAGTACTTAAGCGTATAACCCGAACGGGTAGTAAGACGCGGTGCTAAATAATAATAATAAATAATAAAAATATTATTTGTAAATTAAATTTATCAATGCGCAAAAGGTTAGGTAAAAACCATAATTATATGCTATATAATTATGATTATTTTAATCATTGGGATTTTATAATATTATATTATTGTATAGTTTGTTATTAATAAGTTTGTAACATTAGTTGACTGCTCTCAAGTAGCCTATTTACTATATAATTTTCATAAGTTCATTTCTTTCATTTCTTTTTTTTTGACCTTTTATTAAAAATAAAATCATCTTTGCATTTTTAATAAATTTATTCAATCATGATTTAAATGACGTAAAGGTGTTATAGGCTTACGTATTTCAGGTTAGGCCTATATCAAACGTAACTTGACATTTAAAATATTTCCTTATGTGCTAATATTGTATTGAGGACTTCCTATTGCTCCAAAGGCCTCAGGTTCATTTGTCATCAATTACTAAAGTACAGTATTGTGAGATTGGATTCATCCTCTTTTGAGTAAGTTTTTTTTTATCGTGTAAGATGCGGTATCTAGTTCTGTCACTGTGTATTTAGACATTTAGCTGCTCTGTGGGAAGAGAATGTAGCCCATGGTATACCTTGTAGGTTGTCTACACGCCATAACCACAATGAGATGTAATAATAGCCAAGTGATGATGAAGGAGTGGAGCTAGTGAAAATCTTTAACCTAACTTAAGCCAAATTAACCAGACCATGGTTACCATAGGAAAAATATATAATATGGTACGGCTGGGAATCGAACGTGGAACATGTTGATCAGTAGCCAGGGGTGCTGACCACTAGACCATTATATTCAACTGACCCACATTATTCCTGATAAGTGCCCAGGACTTGCCCTTGACTTATTAAACTCTAGGAAAGTGATCTGCACTAAAAGTGCGTCTTTATAACAATTTGTATGTACAAATGGAAGCATGTAAGTATTGTGTTGTAAACTTAAGAAATCAACAGAGGAGGCTACCTTATTCATACAAAACCACATTTAGTAATTAATTTATTCAAAATCCGATTTAAGATTTTTAATATATAATTAATTTACTTAGTAAAATTTATGAACTTTATCTAATGATATACATTTTTCAAAGTATAAAAGTCACTTAGCAAGTCTCTTTGATATCATATTGACACATTTAGTAACTGCTTCACTCTTTAGTAAATTCTTAATGTCAGGGATAGGTTTAAGTAAATGATACAATTTTCCCAATGTCTGGTTTCAAGTCACTTAGATTTACTCCAAAATCACCCCCTCCAGCACCCTCCTTCAGCCACCTTGCCTCTTATCACCCTTCAAGGAGTGGTACAACCCACTTTGGTAACAACTGGTTAATACTTTTAAATATATTTAATTTTCTTTATAGGCTAGGCCCACTTAAATGCTAGATATATTTTTGCAAAACATCTAATTCTCTGTCCAGAAAATCTAACCTTTATCTACTTTGATGGCCTAGGATTGAGGAAGGTAAAATTGAGAGGAAATTGACTCTCATTTGTGTGAAAAAACATTTGGTAAAAAGCACTCACTACACCTTATTTTGGGTGCTGATACACCAAACCAGACTAGATCAGCTTGATATTTAGTCTGTACGCCCACTGATATGCAAGAACTAGTAATGTTTACAGAGTATCCAGTGACCTGGATAAGGGCAAAAAGTCATTATATTTATCAAATTTCTGGAATTTTCACATATTCACTAGAAAATATACGCAACTCTTATTTACAACAGTCAAAATCATGTTTTTCATCCATATAATACAAATAACTAATTTCTTTTAACACAGTTGGCCCAGTTGCGAATGCACATGAATTTAATTACATCACAGGAAGAATAAATAAAATAAAATTGGCCTCACAACACTTTTAAACTGTTCTGGTATAAGGTGATCTTTTAATATCTCAATATGATCTCATTAAAATCTAACATAAGATTGCACTACCCAATGAACTATTGCTTTAGGTTGAAATCTTTAACACCTGCATAGTGTGACATAATTTCAGAATGTGTGTATTTGTTTAAAATAATTATTGCAGTAAGTTGTGATCTAAATAAAATAATATTTTTTATATAAAGTTACTAGAATTGCTGGAAATTGGCCCTGGAAAACTTGGAAAAGTCGAGGAATTTTAAAATATAGTTTGGGCTGGACACCCTAGTTTATCAATCATCTTAACCCAGTGATTTTAACTAAATAAATGGTTTCTTTGTTTTAATATTTAATTGTACTCAACTCTGCAAGGTCTACATATTATTGTAACAGACTGTTGTATTGGTGACCACATGACTGAACTTTGTTGCTTTGAGTGTCAACATATTTGTGTTGATGGTATTTCCTGTATGTCTCTCTCTACTCTGGCTACATACATTGAGAGAATCTGTTATCTGATATCTGACATTCTACTCCAAATCAAGAGTCACTTCAGTCAAACTCAAATATTTGTGTCATCACTGTTGTCACATTTCAAAGTTTCCTGTATAATCTGCTTGGAAACTGTTTTAACTGAGCTAAGGCATCAATCTTTGGTCTGGTAGGCTGGTATTTGGGTTCGGATCCTGGCTGGGTGCTCTGGAGGTGTTAATTTATAAATGGTTTTAGACTTCCTCCATGCAAATATGCATAGGTACATTATTCTCCCTAAACTCTTCCTTCCTCATAGTAAATAGCAGCTTGTCTACTGAACTAAGAGTTCTTAGTTTGATTCCCAGCATAGCTAAAAAATGTATCATTGATGTAATTGAGACTTCCACTATCGCAGAAGCCAAAGGATTGGCTGTTGTGTCTTTTCTAGAAGTAAGTCGGTTTTTAAGTCGGTTTTTAAGTCGTGGTCTGATGTAATCATTTGGTTAAGAAAATACATTTATTTTATCGCCGCTTAATTTTCCACTTGTTAAGGTTATAGCCATATAATATTATAATTACTCTAATGGCCTAGGGATAAGGAAGGAAGTATTTTGGAGGTAATTTACCCGCATTTATGTGAAAGGAGGGTAGGAAAGTCCACCCTCCAGTGGACCCGGCTGGGATTCAAATCCTGATCTCCCTGTCATCAGCAAACCAGTTTAACATAAGAGTGACACCTTTGACCGTTATACCACTGAAGCGGGGTAACATACACCTTCCTTCTTCATCCTTATTCCATTGGTGCAAATACGCAATCAATAGCCCGAACAAGTAGCAAGGTTTTGAGCCAAAAAAAAAACAACGTAAACCATTCAATGTACCTAACTTCTAAATTGGTTGGAGGACACTGGTTAGAAAAGGAGGCACACTCAAAAAATGATTGAGTTTAGACAAATATTATAACTATTTTTAATTGTAGTCTTCATTGTTGGCCACAGTAAAGTTAAAGTATGTCACATCCTTAAATAACCTTGTCACAAAAAGTGGTGATTGAGATTATTTATTGTAGAGTCTATAGACAAGAAAGGGCGGAATCAGCTAATCTTATTCGGATTCCACGTTAAACTGTAGGTCCTCCATTTCATCTCACAATCACCCTACCATTGCACATTAGCGTAAGTGCGTACAACCCGAACGGGCAGTAAGACGCGGTGCTAATAATAATAATAATAATAATAATAATAATACATGACCAAGCTTAGAGTATAATTTTCATCGAAAGGGTGGCCACTTAAAATAGCTACTTATTGTCCACCATTATTTACACCAATGGTTTAGAGTTTAGAACGGTAGAGTTTTAGACTAAATGTACCCACATCTATATGGAGGGTGAGTGGAAACTCAATTAGGAAAAGTTATTCTCGGTACATGCGGACGGAATTCAAACCACAATGTCATCCGCAAACCATACCAGATGAGGTTGACATCTTAACTTTTGTGTTCACCAATGCGAGAGTTACTAAAACTAATTTCATTCAGTCATTTTGTTCTACAGCTATAACTTTTGTCAAATCACAACAATGCCAATACAAATAAGTTACATTTTGTTTCTATTTAGAACTAAACTTTTTTTTTTTACCCGCCTCGGTGGCGTAGTTAGCTAACACGCTAGTCGTGTTGAGCTCGACTGCCAAGGACGGGGAGATCGAGGTTCAAATCTCGGTCAGGTGAACTGGGAGTGTTTTTTCCTAAATGGTTTTCCACTCTCCTTCCGCACAAATGCGGGTTCACTTCCTCTATATTCAATCTTCCCAATTCCTAACCCATTAGTGTAAATAGTACTTAAGTGTATAACCCGAACGGGTAGTAAGACGCGGTGCTAAATAAATAAATAAAATAATTTTTTTATACTATTTACTTATTTACAACCAACATACTTAAATTATATTTTGCTTTTACATCCTTTGTTTCAATTATTTGAGAACTTTTGGGAAAGTTATGGTAACCTATCTGTGTCGCTGTGTGTGACATTAAATTACTTGGATAGATACTATCTTAATAGGATTTATTGTTTTACTGCTTCCTTTTACTACTATAGGAGATGGCTCTGCTTATAGCTCCACTCGCATGTCATGGCTTCCGACCTAACTAAAAAAAAAAGTCGCAACATTAATTTGGCAAGCTAGTGATTGGGAAATAATAATATGACCCCATTTTAACTTTTATTTGCTGTGACATGCAAGCCAGTGACCTTGGTAGGCCACTGTACCTCTCACTGAACTTTTTGTTGTGATATCCTTGGTGTTCATTGATTATATCAGCGTGACTCTAGCTCTCAAGGCTGTTCTCTTTCATTCCTAATTACTCTATTTCTATTGGAAAATTACTTAAATAAACTTTGGTTATTGGTTTTATCACATGTATGGATATTTTTTTTTTTATTATAATAACCCGCTTTGGTGGCTGAGGGGTCTAACGTGCTACTCTCTTGTTGGATTATACTGCCGAAGACGGGAAGATAGAGGTTCGATCCTGGTCGGGTCCACTGAGGGTGATTTTCCTAAATGGTTTTCCACTCTTCCTTCATGCAAATGTGGGTATATTTCCTCTAAACTAAGCCTTCCTAATTCCTAACCCATTAATGTAATTAATGCATAGGTGTATAACCTGAACAGGTAGTAAGACGCGGTGCTAAAATAAAAATTGGTTATAATAAAACATAAATGATTTTCTTCTCATATTATATTTCTTTGAAGTATGGGGAAGTTTAATAAAACAAATATCCAACTAATTTTCTTAATGTAAAAGAGATTTAGTGGTCCTTTTGGGCAAAAACAATACAATCCTATTTTCATCCCTAGACAATCAGCATAATTAGTACATAGGTATGCATATAACCAGAACTGGTAATGAGACACGGTGCTAAAAAAAAGATGCATCACTGCAAGGGTCACTATTTATTTTTTGCATTGCATCCTACTACTACCCATTCGAGTTCAATACCTATGTACTACTTAAACTAACACGCTAGAGACTAGGAAGGTTAGATTTAGAATAAGTGTATCAGCATTTGTGTGGAGGGAGAGTGTAAAAACCATTTAAGAAGAATTACCCCAGTACACCTAACCAGAATCCAACCCTGATCTTCCTGTCTTTGGCAGGACTAATTATTTATTGATGAAAAAAAAATCTTATATTGTTTCTTACTTCTTAGTTCTATGGAGCTAAGGGTTCAAGTTCTAACATGATTAAAAACGTGTATATATATAATGGGTTGGGTTGGTGACAATTTCATTTTCCTTTACCATAGTAATATAATAATACTGATGATGTGGATGCTAGCTTATTATATAATATAATAATAATAATAATAATACTGATGATGTGGATGGTAGGTATTAGAGGATTAACAGATGCTCAAATTTCCATTCTCACAATTATTTAAATAGAATAACCTTTTTGAGGAGCGCGTCAGCTGCTACAAGTAAAAACAAGATTAGAAATGAAGCTATCTGGGAAAGAGTGGGGGGTAGAGGAAGCACATGAGATAGTAGAGATGTAGCGAGGATGGAACAGGAGAGAATACTAAAGAGAATGACTGAGATGAAGTATGTAAGAAAAAGACCGCAAGGGACAACAAAAGTGTGCAAGTTAGAGGACAAGAATGGAAGCGATTAAAGGATACAGAATGGTGGAAGGATAGAGGAAGATGGAGGCATTTTAGTGGACTGACCTGGCCACAGGCTGGAAAAGTTTATGATTATGATGGCTATGACAAGTATTTAAATAACATCTTTGTTCTTGAAAATGTTTACAAACCCTTCTTTAGATATGTCTTCTGAAACAAACTTGAAAGTGAAAACAAGCTTATTCATATCATGAAGATAAAAGTTCTAACAAACTCTCATATTTTACACATATGATCTTTAATATCAAATACCAGCCAATGGTCTTGCAATTTAATATATACTCTTTAATATTGGTCACTTTTGACACAGAGGCTGAGGTTTAAATCCCCACAAGGTGTAGTTTTCCATATATGATTTATTATTGTGAACTGTGTCTCGTCATATTGACTAAATGTCAAGCTATTTAAGTATTGTTAACCAGTGATTTGTAGTTCAACTTTTGAATCCAGGCAGAGTGATATGATGGTTGTTACTACTTAATGATGTCCCACTTCCCTCCATGCAAATGCGAGTACATTTCCACATGATTCTACCATTCCTACCCCCACCAGTGTAATTCAATGTGAATGTCTCGTACAGGTAGTAAGAAGCAATGAAAAAATTTGACCTTTTTTTTAATATTCAATTAATGCTAATGCTGATGCACTTTCCTTAAAAATACCATAATTATTGGCTCTACCCTTTAAATTAAGCAGTCTATAGCCGTAGTGTTAAACATGGCGGCTTTAAAACTAACAGGTTCTATATATGTATTGTTAATGTCAGTAAAAACAACCTATAGAGATAAGGTCTGTTATCTCACATGTTTCATGATACTGGCAACTGGCTGGCAGGAAGGAAGTTTTATTCCTCTTGTTTGTGTGTCGCCTCGCCAGGCCTTCAAGGTGATGAAAGTAGGACAGTGTCTCTACTGTCGCCTCATTCTATTTCTTTAGGTGTGAAACACCCGCAGGTTGAGTGCAAGGCAGGTCTAACACACACTGCACACAGACAATTATTGGGAGTTAGGGGGGTGAAGTTTGAATCTCTGCCGGACACGCCGAGGGTGGGGGGCTCAATTTTCCCTTTCCACACGCTGCGTTTATTCTCTCTTAACTACCTTCTTCATCCCTAGTCCTTAATTTGTTTGTTTTTCTGCATTTTGTCTTATTGGGCTATATACATATTTACATGAATGAGATAAGGGTTAGAAAGGTAATTTAGCAGAAATGTACCCAAAAATGTGCGGAAGGAGAATTGAAAAAAACATATTAAGTACACCCAGCCAGGATCCAATCTCTGACCTCCACATCACCAAACCACACCAGAGGAGATTAACTTCTTAGCCTGCATTCCCACTGATGTGGGTACTCCTTTGATTAAGTCGTTAATTAGCATCTTAAATGTAATGATGACAAAATCAAATAAGTCAAATTACACGTTTCACTATTACTCACATATGCAGTCTACATTACCACATACAACATATCGATTTGTTAACAAAGCCCCAACTGCATACTTAATTATCAAGTGTAAACAATATTTTATTTGCAAAACCAAAGCAGTAAAATACATTTCAGGTGAACGTCTGTTTTTCGAGCTAAGTCTAGGTTTGATTACTATCATAGCAGACGCATCGGTTGTTTGAAAATGTGAAATTGGTATTTCCCCCTTCACAGTGATGAATTTATGGCTGTGGGACAGGGTGTTGTGTTGGCTCTGGGGTTAAATAAGTTTATAAGCAGCAGACTGGTATAATTTAATTAATTAAAAGTAAGTTTAGCACCGATACACCTAATAATATGTTTTTAAAAACCTTACAAAGTATAATCTTAAATTATTGTTGAATTGGTGGATGTTGGGGTGGGGGGGGGGGGGGGGGGGGAACTACGCCAAGCTGGAATTGAAATAATTTTTCAGGTTAGTCATTAAATTTTGTGAAACACATTTCTTGATATTGTATATACTGGCACTACTACCCACTCTCCAGTATTTTCTGTGATATTTAAGAAAATATAACTACTTTTATGATTTATGGTAACTCTAATTTTTGAATTTATTTTTAATATCAAATAATATCAACAATAATATTTAAAAGTTTATTTATGGGCATAGTACTCCTTATATTTAAGATATATTCACCATCTATTAATATGTGTCCTGTGTTCATGGAAGGAAACTCTTTGCTAATTCAAAGATGTATTTACTATTTATATTATTATAAATATTCTCCTTAACTTGTATATAAAAAAATAAATCTTAATTCGATCCATTTAGAGTTAATTTTGCAGTTTTATTAATCTTAACTATTTTTCTTGAGTAGATTTACTAATTATTTCCTTCGCCTGTTTACAACTAGTATGTACTTGTAACACTTAACTTGAGGTGAAAGGGAACACAAGTTAAGGTCAGTATTTTTGCAATTTTTATAACAAAAAGCTTTTTTGATTAAAATAAATAAACTCTTGTTTCAGTTGGTATGTTTAGTTTAATTTTTATGTATAGTATATTAAACAGTTCAGGAATATTTGTCATGAATATCATACTCTTAAGTACTAAAAGTACCATATTAGACAATTAAAATAAACGTACCTACTTAAACAATAACTTAATTACTTACTTTATGGCAGGAGTCTCCAACCTTTTTAGTACGCACGCCACATAATATATTTAACACATTTTAGCGGGCCAAAGTAAAAAAAAATCATTTTTATAGAAGAAGGAAAAACATTTATTTGAATCTTTTTGGGGAAAGAAATCGGCATGATATTATTCAGAACTAAAGAGAAATGTAACAACTACATAGAAAGGCAGCAAGGCATATGTATTTTCAAGAAACAGTAACTAATATTTACTCTGGGATAGCAATGGAAGGTTTCAATTGTTGCTAACAAACCATGGAGTTTTGCACAACAAGATCAATGGAAATAATGGAACTTTTTTTTTAATTTCAAAATATTGCTGAAGTAAGGTTTCAAGCTTGAGGTGTCCATTATTAAAATGGACATCCACTGCTTATCAGATAAATTTGCTCGATAGTTGGACTTGATATAACTCATTCTTGAGAATTTTTGTTCACACAGGTTGTTTTACCCAAAACTGACACATTTCAACAAGTAAATCGTTTCAAATTTGGAAACTGCTCAGGCTGCAAAGATTTATAAAATTGGATCAGATTTTCTTCTTAGACTTGTGGCTTGGTGTAATGGGGAGAAGAACAAATGCGGACAGGAACTGTATATGTCAAAAAACAACAAAGGGAAATAATTAATAAATAATTGATAAAATATTGGAGCTGGACAGATATAATCTCGTGACAGGCTGGATCTGGCTCGTGAGCCGTAGTTTGGAGACACTTGCTCCATGGGATTAGGAACTCGAAAGTTCATTGCTGCACTTACTAAAGTATGCCACCTATCCCTATCTATCTAGCCAGTCTACCTCAACACCCTATATCTTTCACTGCCATTCGAAATGTTATCATCTGCGTCTTCCCATTGGTCTCTTCCCATTGGGTTTGCCGGTCAATACTTTGAACATGGTTCTAGATTCTCTAATTCGTGCTGCATAGCCTGTCCACCATAATCTATGAGACTCTATTAACCTGACAATGTCTCGTGATGAGTACAAGATATGCAACTCATCATTATGTAATCTCCTCTACTTCCTAGTAGCCTCATCCCTTTTTGGACCAAATATTTTCCTAAGCACCTTGTTTTTGGACATCCTAAATTACTGTTCATCATGTAAGGTAAGAGACCACGTTTCACACCCAAAAAGAACAGCCAGTAAAATTTGAATAATTTTGTTACAAAGGCTTTTTTTGTTAAAAAACAGTAAATATATGTACCTAAACCCACATTTTCTTCCATCTCATCTTAACAATAAATTATTCTTATCTTTCAAATATATGATTTCACTAGATATCCTTTATTATTTTTAGGATATGTACTTAACATATTAATCGACCATATTCTATTTCTTCTCTATTCTCTTTTGCAAAGAATAGCCACATTAAATCCTTCCTTCTATAATCTTAAAATATTACTAAAAAAAATTATGTCTAATTAAAAAATAGTGTACTTTTGCAGCAAATGACAGACAAGCATGTGGCCTGCTCTGATGGAAAATTAATTTGCCACACACACACCGGGTGTGCCTATGTTGGGGATCTGGGGTGTTTTATTTTCTTCATGCTTGTCAAAGTGATTGTTGGCAACAGGCAAAGCAAGCAGTTGCGCGTGTGTTCAATTATAATGGCAGCTATTTTTATGACCTAACTCCTCGTGACTTAGCTTGGCTGGCTGGCACAGATCCAGGAGATCCAAATATTGGGTGAGCCCCACTTTTTTTTTTTTTTTTAGTTTCTGGGTCAACATTATTATGGTTGCCCCACCCTAACCTCTCCTACTTAACATACACTTTATAAACACAACAAATGTTTT
Organism: Timema podura; assembly: GCA_033556935.1. Classification (NCBI taxonomy): domain Eukaryota; kingdom Metazoa; phylum Arthropoda; class Insecta; order Phasmatodea; family Timematidae; genus Timema; species Timema podura. Next base: position 13,204,175 of record JAVRXN010000008.1, read on the forward strand.
AACTTAAATTAGAACAGCAACAATAAACATCCAACTCTATCACCACATTCTTGAATAATAGAACAAAAACACATAAAACTTTTCCTTTAAGAGGATAGCATCCGAAGGCTCTATGCCAGTTCTGAAGTTGCGCAGCCCGTGCGCGTGCGAGTGAGGTGGAGCTTAGATGAATACGTCAGAGACAAGTAATCCAGTATAGAGAAGAAATACTCGGTGAACTGATAAGCGCCTAGTCCCCTTTACTCTGTCATTCTTTCTCCACGAAACAACACTCACAAACACATATAAAGAATGTGTACTTCTTATCTTGTGGAGGACAGCAGTGTGAAGAAAAATAATAATAGTAAAACGGCATCGCACTCTTAGTTTGCTCTATGGGTTTTAGGCACTAGACTGGCCGTCTCACAAAGGTTTTCCCGCAAGCGTTGTCTTTTATTTGCTAAACAAAGTTACCGAGCTTATAAACGAACATAGCAAGTTTCAAAATATAAGATATATTTTATAATTATAATTTTCACTAATTAATCTAGTAAAAGTAATATAACCTATATAAAAAGATGATTGAGCCTTTATTTTGATGAAAGTGTTAGAATCTACATTATGCCCCTATCTTCCAGTCTAACGATGCACCACCAACTATATAACGTCACAAGTCTAGTTTCAATCGTGCGGGAAAACCAATAATTTTATGGTCATCGTAGTAATAGTTACTAAGAACGCCTGCAAAGTCTGAAATGGATATAGTTATCCCAGGATTGTACATCGAGGAACTATCAAAAAGTGGGCAAGATTTTGAACTTTTTAATTTGAAATAGTTTTGGTGCTGCATCACGGTTGTATTACACCTGTCTAAAACCTAGAATTATGTAAACAATCCATTTTAAAGTTTAATAATTTTGTTCGTCCCACCAGATGTTGTTGAAAACAAATTATTATGTTTAAGTTTGTGTAAGCGTATTGTACATGTCACATTTACCCTATTACCGTTTACAGACGGGTCAAAGTTTAAATATCATCAGGATGCTCTGTTGGTTATACAAGAAATAGAAATACAGAACATTACAAAAAAGTTTTTGTAAACATTATAACATGCCAAACGATGAAAAGCGATTTTGTAGTCCCTTTATTATATTTATTACAGGGATTAATCAAGACTACCAGCATACGTGGTCTAACTGTCAAGACATTTCCTTGAAATTTTACCATAATATTTAACTCATTAATCAATATGTATAATCAATCTTACAGTCACAAGGCATATCCTGCCAGAGCAGTGATGGCTTACATTCGATAGGTATATCCTGGCTGAGGAGTGATGGCTTACATTCGATAACAATTAAACATTTATTTTAAAAAAGGCGTTTATTATTTAAAATATTTGCTTTATTTTAGAGCCACTATACGCTCCCAGTAATGTCAGATGGTTTTAAATAAAACCATTGAATATATGAGAGTGGCGGTCACTACATGACCGGTATGTACACTTTACATGATTATTTAAAAATAATAAACCTTAGATATAAAATAGACTTTGTTTCTAGACTTTTTTATAAAAAAAAATCTAAATGCTTTAACTTGATTCAAAAAATATATTTGTAAACCCATTTACACTCAATAATTTTTGGGCACATTTGGTGTAATCATTTAAAACGTAATAATATGGACAGTAAATATTTACAAAGCTCTTATCATGGCTAATGGCGTCATGAGAATATAATGATAGCTTGTAATTTCGTTACTGAAGGTCTTTAAAGAAAAATATTATGTGAAAAAAATGTATTTTTTTAAATTAGCTACAATACTTACAACACCAGAAAGAGAATCATAGTTTGTCTTGTAGCTACACTTGCACCATTGGCCATCAGCCACTACAGTCACAAGTGGAACACCATCCTTGTCAACATTATTTTCAGTTTTTGCTAATTCTGCTTCTTCTTTTCCCACCTCTTCCATAGCAAGCCACGCAGAGTCATGAATTGCAAGAGCAACTTTTTTTTGGTACTTTAAAAAGGTTAAACTTGACATGCATGGTATGTCAAGTGCAGAAGCAAATTCTGACAATTGACTATATCCATTTCCAGTTGCTACTATACCATTGACAGCAGCGCTGTTTATGTCCATGTATGTGTTTTTGCTGGCGTTGTCTTCGGAGGAAATATTCAACTCTATTTTGCACATTTTACATTTAAACGTCCAAATTGTTTCAAATCCATTTCGTCTTTCTTTAATTGGATACATATTCATAAAGTTACAATCTAGTCCATTTTCATGGTTTGTTTCCAATATAGTGCGAAACAAATGTCCGATATCAACTATACGTCGTCCAAATATAGGAATACCATCTATATTTGAAGATGTATGGTCAATTGAATTATCAATCACTAATGGTGGTAGGGACGTATAGACGTTTCCTGTTTCAAAACTTGTATTTGAGAAGTCAAAGTTGTAACTGTAAAAAAAACACCACAATAACAACAATGTATCGTTTTAAAGTAGTTAAGAGGAAGTGAACACGCATTTGCGTGGAGAGAAGATTAAAAACCCACAGTAATAAATCAGTTCACCTATTAATTATTCGATCCTTGACCTCATCTTTGCGTCAAAAGTGATCGAGTTCAATTCGATATTAGCCCGTTAGTCTTCTCGGCCACTGGAACGGGTTTTAGCGTTGTTAGCACACTCAATGCTTATCTAGTATATCTGGGTTTTAAATTATGTCCCAGATGGACCAAGAAAGTTTTTACAGTTTTTTATCTACTTATCCTAAATTAATGATAATGGAGTGCATACAAATTCTACCTCATCACTACTGGGCAGGTAAGCCCACAATTGATTAATTACAATTAAATGATTAGATGCTATATGGTCTCAGATAGAAGCCTTGAAGCAGTGTTAAATTCAATAGGTTGGAAAATGTCAACCTGGTCACGGGAATCGAAACTGAGAATTTTGGTTGGTCAATGCGCCATCACTGAGCTAGCCAGGTACGTCTTGAATCAAGAGTGAATCAAATTTACCCTATTGCCGTTTACAGACGGGTCCAAATTTAAATCTCATCAGGATAATCTGTTGATTATACAAGAAATAGAAACACATACTTTAAAAAAAAAATTTTTTTGTAAAAATTACCACAACACGCCAAAAGATAAGCGATTTTATAGCCCCCTTAATATGTTTATTACAGGGATTACTAATGACTATCCACATAGTTGGGCACGTGATATAATTGTCAAATGCTTTTAGTTTAGTTCGCCGATGACAAGGTCTTGGTTCGAACCCCAGGTGTTTGTATCAAGTGTAAGGCTTTTTTAAAATGGTTTACCAATCTCCCTTCTCGCAAATGAGAATACATTTCCTTAAAATTTTACCATTATATTTATCTCATCAGTCAGCGTATGGCCTGGTAGCATATTAAACCATGGCGTAAAATAAAAACAAAAATGAGACTAATCCAAGGGAGTAAGAATTAGAAGGACTTTCAAAATAAAATGCTTTAGTATTAGCCCGGACGAAGAATGAAGGACCCTTTTCATAAAAACAACACAGACACACAAGTCCCGGACTCGATCCTGTGAAGAAGGGAATATGAAATGTGGTCACACTCAACTCAACACAATCTTAGCCTATATAAGTGAAAGAACATTTGGTTTCAACGCGACCCAAACTTATCAACAGCTGTAATGTGAATCTCTGTGTGAATGGACGTTCAGAGAGACCGCAGGTTCCTTATCACTTCTCCTCTTCCCTTTGGTCTCCTCTAAAGTGTGGTATCTTGTTTCATTCACTACATCGATAATATTTTTAAAAGTTAGTGAATATTCGACGAAATAAACACTGTGGAAATAGTGTCCTTCACGTCTTTTTATCAGCATTTACTTGACAAATGTAGCAACACCACTAATTCTAACTCGACACTCCAGATAGTTAGGTGAACACATGTTTCGTGGGAGTGACATTGATCTAATTTCTCATATTTTACAAGGTATTATGTCCATCCTCTTAAAATGAAATACTTTTGTAATAAGTAATAACCAGAAAATACTGAAATTAGTTACGGTACATAAACGATTTCTAATATAGTTTATTTACTTACGTTTCACTTGGTTCTTGTTCAGAATTCTCTTGGAAAGCTAATGGTACTTGAAGATTAACATTTTCACCGACGTTAGACATTTCCATAAATTTTCTAAACAACAAAGTTCAAAAGTAATATAATAATTTAGAAATTTTACCTTTAATATTTTCTCGATAAAACTTATCCAAAATATATTAGGTGGGGCATCCCCCTCCCCCCTACACTAACCTATTTCCCCCTGTGATACCAGACTTGAACAATTTTGACCTAACAAAACAGTCGAGTGACCGAGTGTCAACATGGAAGCAATATTTATTTCCCAGTCCACACATTAAATTACAATAACCCTAATTTAAATAATTAAATGCTTTTAATTTGCCAGGAAAAGTTTTTGCTTTGATCCACAGGGCTAATATATAGGTGTATTTACCTTAGTTAACGCTCTCCTTGCTTGTGATAAAATCAAAATTACTATGAAAGTATGTGTGTATGTACGTATGTCCATATATAGTAAGTATGCATTATTTTTGAGAATTTTAAAATAATTTAATCATAATGCTTCCAAAAGTACAGTTATTAACATAACAAAAACTAGTTTATTCACTTACGTCTCACTTAGTGCTTGTTCAGAATTCTCTTCAGAAGCTATTGGTACCTGAACATTTTCATTCACAGCGGACATTTTCATCAATTTCCTAAACATCACAAGTACAATAGTAATTTAATAATTTGCTTAAAATATTTCCTCGATAAAAAACTTATATTCAGAAAAATGTAAATTTTTTTACAATATATAAATTAGTATAGACCTATATATACTTTGCCTAGTTTTTAAAATCATTGAATACTAACTGGATGCACAACATCTAAATTGTCCCCATTGTTTACCCTTGCTCGCTCCATGCTGATGCAGGTGCACATTTGCTAAACTACCTTATCACTCCATTGCACTTAAATCACCTCTTAATAAAAATGGTAGCTAAGTAATTAAAAAAATTCAGGTTGTGTAGCACACGTTTAAGTGTTTACATCTAGAGGACACTAGTTTGATTACGGGGGTGCTAGAAAATAAAATTTCTATTTGTAGATGGATACGTCCTTCTTTCTGAATGGTGAATATCTAGGTTATATTTCTGAATGTTAAGTACAGATCACATTGTTACCTAAGTTAGGTTGTGTGTTTAAAAAGTTTAAATACATTAATATAAATAGGCCTGTGCCATTTTTTACCAATTCACTGTTGCTATATAAACTAAAAAAATAGTCACCCAGAATCAACGATGAATTTCTTCCCCTTATTCTAATTTCTTTTCTTGCGATGGGCTGTGAGGTATAATCTTTTTTTTCCTCTTCTATGGTCCGCAGTTATTTTTTCTCTGTTCATACTGACGCTAGCTTGCACTTAATAAATTGCGGTCAAAATGTATATATTTTTCAATAAAAAGCGCCAAGACCTGCAAGCTTCTTTCTACCGAAGGCAATGAGCCGAGTGGAAGTACGAACAGCAAGAGAAAGCGAGCGAAGGATTAACCTGCTCGTCTGCCATTCTTTCACTTCTTCTACCCTCTCCTACGTTCAGAGCAAAGTTTGGCCGGTCCTTTGCCGACTGATGGCGTTAGTGTACGGGGAAATGTTCCAGTTGCTACCTCTCAGGTTAATAATAATGCCAATAAATTTTGTGTTGTGACCCCCCTAATAACATATGTAATTCGATTCACAAATCTCTATTCTATGTTCCTATACCATTGCCCTTTCATTTCCCTCAGATTTAGGTCTTTAACGATCAACTCAAATATCCCTAGTTTTGACTTTTCTAAGGGCATAATTTCATATTTTAAACCATGTTTACAGATCTCTCTTATGTATAGAAACATATAATAGAGTTTTGTATTCATTCCAGTGAACACCAAACTTCGATACTACTAATAGTTTTATCAAAATCGTGATAGAGCTGAACAATTGAATGACACTGTCTTGGCTCCCCTATGCAGGCCTCTTAAATTCTACCTTCCTCTTTATTAGTGTTGATATAAGTGGATTGACCTGACGGATACTTAGACTCTGAGCACAAAGGAAAGAAATCAAAAATAATTTTTTAAGCCAATCTCTTTACATCTAAAATATTACGATTCATCAAGGTACACATAAAATGAATATATATATTACAATTCATTATCATATTTTGTCAATGAAAGGAGAATAGAAAGTGTGTGTTTGTTCATACAATCTTGAGGTGCTGCTTCCTGGTTCCTAGGTTATTTTAGAGTCAATCGGTGACCTGGTGGTCTAGGGGTAACGTGTCAGACTTCTGTGCTGAGGGTCCGGGGTTCAGTCCTCGGTCCTGGCACATATTTATCTGATTCCCAAACCCTTCCTTCACCTCTGACAATACGTGTATTAATAACAACTTGTAAATGTGAGGAATTCCAGGCCTCCACCGTGGTTCGGATCCCACGTTAAACTGTAGGTCCTCCATTTCACCTCACAATCACCCTACCATCACACATTAGTGTAAGTGCGTGTAACCCGAACGGGTAGTAAGACACGGTGATGATAATAATAATAATAATAATAATAATAATAATAATAATAATAATAATAATAATCTATTTACATAATATATATACATAATATTATGCACTCAATCACTATCTAGGTAGATAATACACAAACATTTCTTTCTCAGATATTCTTGTCCACCAGATGCTCGCAACTCTATTCTTACTCCTGCTTGGATCTCTTAAACCATTCAGCCACAAAGATAATCCAGTCAGGGTTGCCATGAATCTGGTGATCTGGGAACTTTTGTGTGTGGTAAAGAACTGCGAAAATACTGGCAATCTCGCAAAATCTAGTAAAAACAATGGATTATTTGTGAATTTGGTACAGTTGTTTGAAATAGTAAGTTTTTGGATAGATGAAAAAGTGAACTAAAGCAACCTTTAATCAAGGGGGGGTGAAGCAACAGAGGATTTATTTTCCCATAAATCTTAAATCATCATCTTTTGAACATGAGTTACATGACTTCACACTAGTTTGTTTGATGAAAATCTAAATTTTACACAGAGAGTTTTTTATTTAAAAAATAGTGGCAACCCTGCTGTTTTTTTTTTGTATATTGGGTATTACAAGCTGTCCAAAATTACCCATATTTAATTACACAGCTGAGATAGGTAGTAAGAAGATAGAAATTCCACCCTCATTACACCTGTCCATGATTTGAATCTCAACCTTTTCCTCATCAGCAAATCAAATTGGGAAAGTTTGATGTCTTAGTCTGATGCAGATGGTAATTCTGTTGAAACCATATTATGAGTCTATAAATAGTTAAATCTATCTAATCCATAGCAATAACATTCTTTGTTTGATTGATTTTTTCGAGCAGTTAACCACAGGGCTGATTCTTTTTTTTTTTTTTAGGATGAGTTCATAAAATTATTTTCACTGCCAGGTTTGGTCATTCACTCACTGTAGTAGACTCACCCTGAAAGCCGAGCTATAAAATAGAATGACCTTCACCGTCTATCACATGGGCTAAGGTGTCAATATCATATTCTGTAAAAGAATTATTAAGGGTCCAAATCTTTGTCAAGTTAAGTAAAGCAATCAATTCATGCTAATCCTTCTATAACTGCCGGAAATAGACCATTAAAGGGAGCAATTAATTGGATTTTGAAGAAGTCGAGATTGCAATTTAGGTAGGGTGCGCTGGGGATTATTTTTCACATATGATTTATCTCTGTGGTTTTATCATTTTATCTTCACGCTAATGCAGATGTGGATTTTCATTAATCCAGCCAATAGATCTCCCTCAATCTTCTTTGATAAAAAAAATATGTATACTTGAAATACATAAAATAAACTTATTTTGTAAGGGATATTACCCAAGAAACGTATGCACATTCCAAACTCATGTCATTAGAGGATGCTAAACTCAAGATACTATATTTTTAGCCACAAAAATCATTGTTTCCACAGTAAATCTAAAAATATATTAACCTAAGTGTGCTTTGCTTTAAAACTCAAAATATTATGGAGGAAGACTAAAATTTAATTGAGGATTTTTAGCATAAAGTGTTAAATTGCTATTTATTAAAATTAAAATGCTATTTAAAAAAAATTAATATGCCACCAATTTAATTTGAAACAGCTCTTTTTACATGCCTTCGAAAATAAATCATTAAATAACTTTGGCTAAATGCTTTTATAATCAATGTGTATTATTGGACTTGACGTAAGTGTAGCTTCATATCTCGGCACAGTTTTGTCCAAATGCCTTGGCATATCGTCAAGCTATTCACAGGTTTCCACTGTGTTGCTGTCACAGCTGTTGTTTGTGCTGCAATTATCATTGCCTTTGTACATTTTATTTCAGCGAGGAATAAAAAACAATGAAATGTCAAGAACGACACCACTGAAAACCGGTTAAGTGGGGAAATGACAGAGTGGAAGTTTTCTGCACATCTTTTACAATATAATTTCTAAAATATGTTTTAAACCCTTGGGGGGGAGGGGAGCGAGCGAGAGAATAAATAAAATGTACATTTTCATTTTAAACTATTTAATTTTATCATAACATTACCAACTATGACTGATCAAGTTTATTTTGGTCACACACAAATATTATTTGAGAGTACTTTGTATATATTTGCGAGTTTAGACTACTCAAGGATCAATTTAAAATGATAATATAGTTTTCTTATCATCTGAAAATTACCGCGAGATCTATCATGATCGACTCGTTGCCTACCCCTGCTCTAAAGTATTAGGCTTGCAATATAATAAATTGCTGGTGATGGTAAAGCCAAAGCTCAGATTTTGGTCGTGTAAAGTCATCTCCCCTCCAAGCATATGCGGGTGCTATTCTTCTAAAACAACTACATAATTTCTACTACTAAGATTAAGCTGGTAATAATAGCCATGGTGTTAAACATAATAAAAACTATATCATTGAATATAATTATAAAAATAAATTTAAACCTTGCACCAGCATTCTCCATCAAAAGGGCTGGAAAACTACAGGAAGTCCCAAATTAAACTGACCCAAATGCATCGTATTTCTAAGTCTTTGTTTGAAATGTGTGCCACCAGCCGCTATACATAGTTCCGCTCGCCGACGCTTCTGTTTTTCTCTGCTGTTGCTAATGACACATGCTTACATTAGTGACCGTACAAGGTCAGTAAACCTCTGCACTCCGCATGTGTTTGTCTGCCTAAGAGTTTGCTTCTGGGACTGGTTTTATTTGGGACATCCTCTATATTGTTGAAAAGAAAACATTTTCCTAGTTCACATGGTCTGGAATCAAACATCGGCCTCCTGGGTTCAAGTAGAGCACTATCACAAATTGCTTTACACTTTAGCTTGATTTCTAAAATTTGTATCTACTGAAATAAGGGTCTTGGGTTCCATTACCTGCACAGACAACAAGATCTGTTAGTGGTAAAATTATAATTTTCTCCCTTCACGGGGATTAATTAATGGTTGGGGAACTAAGTCCTAGAATTAAGGTAATTTTATCCAAACTTTTCTTGGGCTTATTACCAAGGCTGTGGAATCTGGCGTCGTGTGGTCAGAGTCGGAAGCAATTTTGGGTGGTGGAGTTTTAAGTCTGTTAAAATGTACCGACTCCAACTTCAAAATAAAAACTTATAAAATTAAAATAATATATAGTAAACATATTTTAATTTTCTACTTTTTTATTCCTTAGAATCATTATTTATAGTTTTGATTGACAAATTTATTCAAATATAAACTCACAATGCCAAAGAAGCTTACCATGAAATAATCTGTATTGGTGCCTTTTACTGTGGTAAATTTGTTATTACTAATTAATATATTTTAGCAATTTATGAAGGTGTCGGAGTTGGGAGTCTTGGTCGGACAGTAGAAAAATAAAGTAATCGCAGTCGAAGGCTTGGCATACTGACTCCATAGCCCTGCTTATTTCTGTAATAATTAAATTATTGTCTTACAGTAATACATGTCTGACAACATAAAAGACAGACCTATCTGATAGCTCCAAATAGCCAATAAGATAAAGATTTTTGAGGAAATAAAGATAATAAGCATGAGATGTACCAGGCTAGGCTTTGCTGTATAAAGGTAGAGGAGAGGTTCTTGATTTGATTCTCATCCAATTTTTTTTTAGTATGAATATTTTTAACCTCTTTCATATAATTTTATTGAATTATTTAGATTTTTTGTATGGGCTATGTATGAATTAATATTAAATTGGTAGTTTTCTTTACTATGGTGGAAATATTTTTATCTTTTCTTTTTAAAGTGATGATGTTACTATAATCTTGGGATGCTTTGATATTAAAAATACTCTTGAATTAAAAAATAAATTTATTGAATAAATATTTGCACTAGGATCAATATACAAGATTTATGAAAGAGATTACTAATTACTTGCTAAACTAATCCACAATGTCTGTCATTAACCTTTTAATATATTATAGTATATACTATAGTGATATCTTCATTGCCAACACTCGACTTCTTTATATCTCTCTACCCTTCCAGGCTATACAAATATTTATTTACACTATTCGGGTAGAGATAGGTAAGGTATATATCAAGAGAAAAAGTACCTATATTTGTGTGGAATAAGAGTGGGGAACCATTAATACTTTCAACGCCTAGCAGAAATTTGACCCTTGACCTCTCTGTCACCTGCAAAACAGATTAGACGAGTTTGACATTTAGTTTGTGTTCCCACTGATGCGGGTGGATTCATTGTTGTGAGACGAGCAATAATCTCAACATTTCAATTTTTTATTCCATGAGACATATGACTGACTGGTACCAACTTAACACTTGATTAATCTCAACATCTTTAATTACACTTTCTAACACAGATCTTTAATGTCTTGTATAGCATTATCAATTTTTAATCCCTAGAAATAAAAATCTACAACATATTTGAAGTAATTTGCTGATAAGATTTTATGATCCTCTTTGTATTGCTATTTAACTATTATTATTACTATCATCATTATAATAATAATAATAATTATTATTATTATTTTAGTGAAATTAGGCACATAGGGACAGTTTCATAGTCAGACTTAGTACGCCTAAAGTGCGAGTCGACACTAAATACAGGACGACACCTACCTAGACCAAAATGGAATGGGCCAGTTTCACATATGAAACTGGCCCATTCCATTCAATTTCAGGTAGGTGACGTTTTGTATTTAGTATAGCGCCGCACTTGAGGCGTACTAAATCTGACTATGAAACTGGCCCATAGCATTTGAGCTGAGTGACTTCTAGTTCTTCTCTTAAACGTGCATTAAAAATTTTGAGTGCTTTACCTATAATCTAGTCCAATGATATTCAACCTGGGGTACACAAAAACATATTAGGGAGTACTGGTTCATGTTCTTAGGTTACATTTATGCTGCATCCTCGCTGCTGGCACATCGCCAAACTATAAACATGGATGTGTGGCGATGATGAAACAAAACTAGTAATCCCTATTGGTGCATTTATTCTGCATCAATGCTGCTCACCTCACTATAGCGATGATAACAAATCAGTTTGTTTTCCGAGCCTCGACCATCTCTGGGCATCACATATCAAAACTTGAGCTAGGATTGGTACCTTCACACAATTTCTGGTTCAATAAGATTAAAAATATACAGAAAGGTCGGTTGTGACATCCTTAAGTGCCTGAAAAGCCTCTTTGGATAGTTCTTGAGCTCTCTATAAAACTGGTGAAAGTAACCTTCAGCGATGGAGTTCTTGATTCAAAGGGTACAACACTCCATACCTTCTCCTTGTCACAAACTATATTTTTGTCAAAAATGAATCACTATCACTGTCATCAGTTGACTGAGACAGCATTGTTCCTTAACAAGAAACATGTTCCAATAACTCAAAACACGACTAACAAATCGCCTCTAATCCCAGCATCTTAAAGCAATGTGAACAGATGGAAGGTAAATGCTCCATAGCTAGCATCATAGCTATATGCGAGCAGCGATTTGCCTGGCGAGCATTCATGTGTCAGCAGCGAGGATGCAGCATAAATATACACTACATTTCTCCTCGCTGCCCCATTAGCATGTTGTTAAAATGAATTTATCCTGAAATGCAAATAACTTGAACAGGTAGTAAGATGCGGTGTTAAAACACAGGCCTATATATATATATATATATATATATATATATATATATATATATATATATATATATATATATCCTAACTGGGTAGTAAGACATGGAAATGAGTGTGTCAGAAAAGGCCAAAGCTACTGTCAACAAATTGTTCTTAAATACTCATTGTACTGGCAATGACATGTGTCTTATCTTGTCCAATGAAAACACACAAGAGTTTGATAGTAATGGGAGTGGAAAATATTGCTGTTGTGTTATCTCAGTAAATTGTCCTTAACACACATGTCCTCTTGGCATGTGTTACCTATTTTATGTGTTTGCGTCCAAAGTACCAAGGGAAGGACTACTTTATTATGTCATTGTACATTAATTCTTGGTCCCCTGCCCATCTTGGACTGATGTGTAAGAGTGGCTCAAGTCAGTATCATGGAAGAGTAAGAACGCACTGAAAGATAATATTATGAAGTTTTCTTTTTATTAGTATAGAGTTAAAAAAAAACTTTTTTTTTTCTTTTCTTATACATCTGTCATAACATGCCTTAGCCTCCTTTCTCTATCAAATAGTATCCTTTGTTGTGCATCATTCAGTTAATATCTACAATAACTAAACGAAAAATACTTGAAATAATATTCTAAACATACTTATATATAATATATTTATATTTTATATATGTATGTATATATAATTTTTTCTGTATAGTATATTAAACAGTTCAGGAATATTTGTCATGAATATAATATATATTTATATATATAAGTAATATACCGGTACGGTATATGCACACATACATACATAATACACACATACTACACAATACATACACACATACATTTTGGCTAGTAAGTTTTCTAAAATAGTTGTTTAGTTATGAAAGCTGTTAATTCTGTTACTTAGCTCTCAACACTATTCAGGTTCCTTCAGGACCACTTGTGGTCTGTATTTGTGGCTGAATGGTGCAAGGTGTTAGACTCACATTGCATGTTGTTGCGTTTGACATAAAGGTAGGCCTAGTAGTTTGACTTCAACCTGGGTTCACAAGGAGTGGTTTTCCACATGTGATCTAAATGATTTGGTTCCCACATTTTCTCACTAGTAGGTGCATTTCATGTGCTATCTATCATTGGATTAAGTTGTTAATACCCCTGCAGGTAGATGTCTTGCTACTGAAAACATCTTTGTTTAAAAAATGTTAATTTTATCTGTCAATATATGTATATTAAGGTTATTTAATAAAATGAAGATTTTTTTTTTTTTTTCAGGGTGGCAACAATGCAGGCCACACTGTGGTGGTGGACAGAACAGAGTATGATTTCCACCTCCTGCCTAGCGGGATCATCAACCCCAAGTGCAAGTCTGTTATTGGTGAGGAAACATCAAACATTATTCGCCACTAAGTACGTTCATGCACATAAGCTTATTACAACTAATATTAAATGTTTTCAGTTATAATTCTGGGAAGGTATTTGTTTTTTGAGAGCAGTGTGTTGACATATATTTGTTTAGATCCATAGTCAGATTCATCAGTAAAGTTGTGTAGAGTAAAAATATATGCCGACATATTAAAGACTGTTTTCACGCAACATTTTATTTGCTTAGTTTGTCTATAAAAAGATCTAGGTAGGTACTATAAAAATTATTCTTTATATTTTAGAGCTCAAAAAGGAGTTTGCAAAACTAAAATGGTAACCATGAATCTATATGCTTTATGCTCAAAAATGCATGAAAATATGTGAAGTCACAGCACACAATCTTTAAATATATAATAATTTATATTATGCATATATTAAATAGCATTTTCATGGTATCTATTGCCGATTAAGTTGCCATTTTGTTCACTCAGTCCAGATGCTGTGGAATGGAGAGAGCGCGTCTCTTATACAAGATGAGATAGTGAAACACTAGTGACACTGCTTGTGGGAAACTAGGAGGAGGGATTATTGAACAAGATGAGATAGTGAAACTCTAGTGACACTGCCTGTGAAAAGTTGGAGGAGGGATTATTGAACAAGATGAGATAGTGAAACTCTAGTGACACTGCTTGTGGGAACTAGGAGGAGGGATATTGAACAAGATGAGATAGTGAAACACTAGTGACACTGCTGTGAAAAGTTGGAGGAGGGATTATTGAACAAGATGAGATAGTGAAACTCTAGTGACACTGCTTGTGGGAACTAGGAGGAGGGATATTGAACAAGATGAGATAGTGAAAACTAGTGACACTGCCTGTGAAAAGTTGGAGGAGGGATTATTGAACAAGATGAGATAGTGAAACTCTAGTGACACTGCTTGTGGGAAACTAGGAGGAGGGATTATTGAACAAGATGAGATAGTGAAACACTAGTGACACTGCTGTGGAAAAGTTGGAGGAGGGATTATTGAACAAGATGAGATAGTGAAACTCTAGTGACACTGCTTGTGGGAAATAGGAGGAGGGATATTGAACAAGATGAGATAGTGAAACTCTAGTGACACTGCTTGTGGGAATAGGAGGAGGGACTATTGAACAAGATGAGATAGTGAAACACTAGTGACACTGCTGTGGGAAACTAGGAGGAGGGATTATTGAACATGAAGTCTTACAAAGGAATACTTCAGTGTATTATAAATACTGCCATTTCAGTAGTCAGACATGCTAGAACTATTCTGGAGCGCAAATTCTGCCTGATACACTGGGCTTGACGGTTAAATTAAATCAGGAACTATACTTTTTATTGAGAGGGCTAAGATCTCTTTCTCATCCATTTACTTCAATCTTAAAACTGTGACATTTCACATTACAAACTGTTGAAAATGAGTTAATTTTACCTTTCATACTTTCAAACTATTTATATTTTTATAAGAGTTTTGTATATTTTTTTTGTAATACCTTTACCCGTCATTGTGGCCTGAACTATCTTTCAAAATAACAAATTCAGGTTTCTAAACATCTGAAAAAATATCAACATACCAGTAGGTGTCTCCTACAATTAAACTGCATGCAAACTAAACTAGATCCAAATCATCTTCGATAAATGGAAACAATTAATTAATAATTAACATATTATGACAAATTACACTTTTGTGGTTTCAATATTGTTAGTTAAGATGTTAGCAGAACTGATTTTTTTTTTAAGATTATAAAACAAAGTTTTGCGTTTTGAGTTTATTATTGTAAATTACAATGTATCGATGATTGTAAATTAAAACGTAGTCATGCACAATTGTAACTTCAGTTTTGACTTGATCAAAGTGTAATGTTATAAAATTATTAAGTTTTTTAGTGAGCCAAGGTTAGGAACAAATATTTGTACTACAGGCGTTTGGATATTGAACCCATCTGATTTGCTCTATATAAACACTAGCCACCTTATTTTGGCTTATATTATATTTTGCTTTGCCATTTAAACTTTACTTTTTTTTTTCAATCAAAATTGTTTGTACCTGCTTTGGTGGTTGAATGGTCTACTCTTAAGGAATCAGCTTTCAATAAATGGAACTTACAGTGACATGAGATCAAGGTTTGAGTCCCGGTCATATGTATTGTCACTGGCATTCTGCATGGGACTTACCACTTTGGTTTTTTAATCCTCTCAACACACTGATTCAGATACATTTCTTCTAAGCTAACCTTCTGATCCTTCTCCCTTAAGATAAGTCATTATTAATCTTGATGTTAAATATAATAGTAAAAACAAAGTATGGTAGCTATATTGATAAAATGAAGTGTTTGTTTGTGTTTCTGTCATGAGCATTGTGTGGTATTTACCATGGGAGAGAGCTGACATTTTAAAATTAGTATCCCTTGTGCACCTCAAAACTGTAATTTTAAATTTTTGATCACATTTTTTTAATTTATTAAAAACTAGGTCGTGAGAAAAAAGTAAAGAGTTTTTTTTTGTCTGTTTAAAGCAAAAAAAAAAAAAGTTGCGCGGGGTAACAGCAGGTACTTCTGCTAGTCATTAATATATTATAGTTTTAATATCTGATGGTTTCACTGTAGATTTGTCACATTGAAACTGTTTGTTTTTTAATGTTTGTGTTATCTTTGTGCTAAGGTAATGGGGTGGTGATCACCTTCCGGGACTGTTTGACGAGTTGGAGAAGAACGAAGCTAAGGGCTTGGCGAACTGGGAAGATCGCCTTCTCATCTCTGACAGGGCACATATTGTGTTTGATTTCCACCAGGTTTGTAGCAATAAGCAATTTCTTGTGAGTTTTGAAGACTTCCATTTGTTGCCAAATGGTGCCTATCAAAAAAGGGGTAGGGCATTTCACAAAAACAACAAAATAAATAGAATTTCTGTAAATCTGGACCCGCTCGGTGGCGTAGTTGGCTAACGCGCTAGTCGTGTTTACCCGACTGCCGGACGAGATCGAGGTTCGAATCTTTGGTCGGGTGAACTGGGGGTGGTTTTCCCTAAATGGTTTTTTCCACGCAAATGCGGTTCACTTCCTCTATTCAACCTTCCCAATTCCTAATCCATTAGCGTAATTAGTACTTAAGCGTATAACCTAACAGGTAGTAAGACGCGGTGCATAATAATAATAATAATAATGTAAATCTGGGATATTTAACTGCAAGCTTTAAATATTTTTGCAAATAAAAAGCAAAATGAAGAACTAAGTACACTGAAGTGAACACCTTACTTTCCCCGCCACTCCCCTAATACACTGGGTTGCATAAAAAAACTGCATGTTTCTTGACCAAGGTGAAATCAGCTGTTATAAACACAATAACATGATTTCACAATTGTTTGATGAAAAGTGAAATTTCCTTTTTCTATGCTACTCTATAAAGTGTCTTAGAAAAATGGGAATTTCTTCTGGAAAACCTAAAAAAACTCGAGGATTTTCTTGTAAGAAAATAGTGGTAACCTCGACACATAAATAATTTTTTATCTTTTTTGAGAATTTGCTGTCCATTATATCCACCTTAGACAACCTGGTTAAATGAATTGCTTCTGCATTCAATAACACTGATCATTTTAACACAAACTGCAAATGTAAGTAGCCACAGGCAACTTTAGATAACCCTGTTATTTATATTATAAACGAAAGTTTAGATAATTTTCTGAGGAGAAAATACTAAACCCTATGTGATTTTTACAAAAAAATGTAGTAAACTTAGTGATATTTCAGATTAAAATATCTATTTCAATTAATTATGTTGTTTTACAGCAAGTGGATGGTCTACAGGAACTTGAGAAGGGCCAAAAATCTTTGGGCACAACTAAAAAGGGCATTGGACCCACATACTCGTCTAAAGCCACTCGCAACGGGATACGTGTTGCCGATCTTCTCGGCGACTTTGACCAGTTTATTGAAAAGTAAGTTAAGTTATTGGTCTCATAGTTCCTGTAAAATATGTAAAAATACTTTTAATTTTATGATATATTTATTATTATTTTTACAAACATATCAAATTTAACTGTTGTGTGACACTGCACCGAAGGAAAAATTTGATAAAGTTTCTTTAATTAGTTTTTAACTGAGTGGTCGTCGTGAATATACGGCTTTAGCGGAAATTTTTTTTGAGATTCCTCTTGCACTTTGTCACATGTGAGGGGGAAGCAGGATTTTCAACATTGGGTTTCCTAAAAAAAATATACAGGAATATATTGGAGGTTGAACCAGATATGGTGATAAAATTGACTTCTTTTCCTCCTAATGTGAAGACTTTATGTGAACAAATTGGCATCAAACTTCTCATTAAAAAGTTTATTTATTATTTTCGTTTAGTATTTGTTTAAAAAATATACATACCAAACCTGTCAAAGACTTGTTTTTACCATACACATACATTTAGATATAAAATATTTAAAAAACATAAAGGGTTTCTTACCATGTAAATCCATATAGGAATATTTTTGAATAATTTATATAAATTATCATACAAGTGTTATGGGTGATGAATAAAAGTGGACTGAAAAACTGGACTGCACCCAAGATAGTTTGGGAAAGGCTAATCTAAGGCATCAGATTAGATTGCGAGGTGGAGGTTAAAATTTCTACTGAACGCACTAAAGGTGTTTTTACTTTGGTTTTTATCCTTTTTCTCTGCAAATGGGGGTGCATTTCCTCTTAGCTACTATAATCATCCCAACCTCATAAATTAAGTTGTTAAATGACCCTCATGTAAACTAGTAAATAATAACTACCAACCCGCTTTAGTGGGTGCATGGTCTATGATATCACTCTCATAACAGACTGGATTGCTGATAACGGGGAGATCATGGTTCGATTCTGGTCACGTGTGCTGTGGGTGGTTTTCCCACTCTTTCTCCCCTTGCAAATAGTAGGTACACTTCCTCTAAATTCAACCTTCCTAATCCTTAACCTATAAGTGTAATTAGTAAATATTCACACAACCTGAACAGACAGTAGAAGTGATGCTAAAATATATATATTTAATTTTCAGGAATGAATTTTAGCATTGCTTGTGTAAAAATTTTTGCTGATATTTCTAATTGCAGCAAGTTTGCAGTGACTACATATTATTTTGACTTTTAAATCTTATATTCAATACTGATTAGTTCAACAGGGAATAGTTTTTTTCCCCCCAAAATGTATTTTTAAATTATGTAGGAAATTGTTGGTGCAGCTATATATTATTAAATCTCTTCATCTGGTAGACTCAGGTTATATACGTGGCTGATAACCAGTGCATCTGTTATAGTGTACTTGTAAATTAATAATAAAATGATTACTAAAGAAAGGTTCTCGCATCGGTCGTGGTCTTTATATTTCACCAAATTTTACTACTTTGAATTTGAAGTTAGAGTTATATGTGTTAATTTTGGGGGCTCATCAGGTTTTTTGGCACAACATTCTCGACACTGACCTAATAACCTTTCAAATCATACCGCTAACAAATATATTGGGGTGAAGTGTTGGAAACCTGACCCGGGGGGTATGCAAGTGTTGTTTTTGTTTGTTGCAAGGTTCCAAAGTCTGGCTTCGGTTTACCAACGCATGTTCCCCGACCTGCAGGTGAACGTGGAGGCGGAAATAGTTCGCTACAAAGCGTATGCTGAGCGAGTACGGCCGTATGTCGTAGACACTGTATCATACCTTCATTCTGCTTTGAAAAAAGGGCAGAGTGTGTTGGTAGAAGGTGCAAACGCAGCCATGTTAGACATTGATTTTGGTACGTGGAGTGTGATGGAATGTGTAGAGCTTTTTGTTTAACGCTTGAGGGAGAGGGGCAAAGCATTTACTTTTGGTTAATTCACTGTATGTTGACTGGTGAAGTGATACCAAAAATAGAACTCTATGAATTTAAAATGGTAGTGCCCTCTTTGAGGTATAAACTACTTTGCTCACTTGATTAGATATTTTTTGGTTTTCATCTGCCACATATTATTTACTGGTCCTTAATGTCTTTGATGTGTCTGGGCACATATATTTATTGCTAAAGAAATTCCATGAAGATACAATTTTTTTTTTTACAAAGATTTTATTGTTTTACAAAACTACCACAAATTAAAATATAATTTGGGTCTAATAATGGAGGAAAATGTAGGTATGGATGGATCCTCCAATCTTTAGGGATATTCAACATACAAGGATTCGAGACTAAATTTTTTTTTTTTAATTTCCGATTAAATCTTGTTTTCGAGCTCTAATACTGTTTATTGGTGGTTCAGAACCAATCATAATAATTATAGAATGAACTCAACAACCAGGCCCCAGACCAGTAATTTAACACTTAACTGTATGTGTGAATGTTATAATGAATGGATTATAAGAAAGAATGTTAACATTTAGTTAACATTTGTATTTACTATTAAATTTATATCTCATAATTTTTCCCCAAGACTTATATTCATGATTCAGATTCATAATTTGTACTAGATTTGACCCAACATTACTCTCATTTGATTTTTATTATAAAGGCCTTGGACATGACAAAATTGTTAGAATTCTGTTTCATATATATGTTTATCAGAATTCTATTTCATATATAACCTATGTTGATCATTCAACCACCTTTGAGAAAATTTATCTTTAATCCCACCATGATTTAATATTTGGTCTAGAGATGGGTCAAATCTGTTGTTTTTTTCCCTCAATCTGAGCTCAAATCTTAATCTGCATTTTGCCCACAAAATCTTAAGAAAACGTGTAAAGCATATTATATATTTATTTTCAATTGTTATCTCATTCCCCTGCCTTAGATGTGATATCAAGTAGAAATCATAGCTAAGTTATATCATCAACTATTTCCAGCCTGTGGCCAGGTCACTTTAGTAAAATGCCTCCAACTGGAAATGATTACCATTTTTGTTAAAATGGGAAATCCAACTCTTTCAGGAGGTAAATTGATGGTCTGGGCTCTCGTTTCTAGATTTGTCCTATGCTTAAGCTCGACTAAGCTTCTCGTACTTAACATCGCTCTTAAAAATTAATATTAAAAATCAGAAAAAAATTGTCTTAGAATATTAAGTCGACATATTTTTTAATTCTCAAAATTTTGAATATCATGAAAGTTTCAAGAATTTTAATCACCCATTCCTAATTTAGTCTACACTTGATTCAACACCCAAAAAAAAACCCTCATAGATTACTGAAGTATGTGTCCTTACTTAAATGGTAAGTAATTAAAAATAAATAAGGCAGTCTAGATAAATGTAATTACCTTATTAATGGGTATTTTCATAAAAATGATTTTGCTAAAACCAGACGCTTGTTGTTAAGGAGTTGTGATAAATTAGAAAGGGTTGCTACACACCAGAGAAAAGACACGAAAAACAATTGTAATCTTGCTAAATTACTTGAATATACTAACATATAAAAGGAACGAACACAATATAGCTTTTACAATGAAAAGAACACAGTTCACATTTTACATTGTTGCCATTGGACAAAGAAAGAATGACTGCCTCTTGACGAAAATCAATCGCTACCGCCCAATCCCCCGGCCTAGGTTTCATTCTATCGAAATTGAACAGGAGGGAGTGTAAAATTCGCACTACAATTTCCTAAAAGATAGAGTGATGTAAAAAAAGAAGAAAAATACATTTTGTAAAGAATGATAGGACACTTGGATAGGAACATGTAAAAGGTATAACATAATGGACGAACACAGAAACTGGACCTCTGATGTGAATATAATATACCTCTATAAGGAAAACCTGTTTTCTCTTTATGAAGTAATGCTGTTATATTTGGATAAAGCGAAAAGAGGTTTGCCTTATATAGTAGCTGAAGATATGTAGGATTGGATAAAAAAAAAATTACCCAAAAATATTTAGCAGTTCCTATTTTATTGCAAAACAGTCCTTACATAAAAAACATCCTGTGTAATCTTAATCAGATAAGCCATCTTTTATGAAGTAAATAGTCCACTAAAATCTATTTGAATACATTTTTAGCGATGAATATGTCAAATATTTTGAGCTACTGGTTTGATACAGACATGAGCAAACTAATATTTAGCTTGTAAATTTGGAAAAGCTCAAGAATGTCTTTCAGTTTGTTTTTCTCTTGAACATTGTTTTTAACAGTTGGTGAATTGTTTCAGGCACGTACCCTTATGTGACATCATCCAACTGCAGTATCGGAGGGGTGTGTACAGGGCTAGGGCTGCCGCCATGTCATATTGGGGAAGTTATAGGGGTGGTGAAGGCATACACCACACGGGTAGGGGATGGACCCTTCCCCTCGGAGTTGAAGGATGTGAGTTACTTAGAAATATACGGATCAAGGGTAACATGCATTTGTGAAATGGGTTCAAAATCCAGATAGTTAAGGAATTTTGTGTGTCAGGGAGACGTCCAGAAATTTTGAGATTATTCTTGAAATCTTTTTAAAATACGGAATAGAAGAGCATAATTCAATACAAATTATAAGTTTGATTTAAAACCCTAGGTGTGAGGATCAAGGACATAATTTATCTTATAAGGCTATTTGAAATAAAGCACTAAGCTAATTTATGGTTTGAATTAAGATAAAGAGCACACTTGGCTGAGTTAAACTGGGGTAGAAATTGTTTACGTGAAAGCTTTCATTTTGTTTTGATTACTGTTCGCAATAATTAACTTTGTTTACTTTTGAATTGGTTCTGTTAACTTATTATGAATGTTCTTTAATCTAGATAAATGCGTTTAGTACTCTGTAACATTATATTATTATTTTTTTTACTTAAGTACATATATTCGCTTTCCGGATCGATATTTTTGGATTATTTGCTATTATGCATTGTTCGCAATCAATAAACATAATATTGTTAACATTTTGATCATTATCTCTGATAATAAAACTGCCTTCAGGCCAATGTCAACTTCGTCATAAGTTATGCATTTACAGTAAGCAAACCCTTAAGTCCCTAAACGTGAATAGTTGAATACATTAGTTTGCTGATAGTTAACGTAGCTAGGTTCGACTACTTGGGCTTTGCATATTTGAGTGTGGATCAATTAAAGATCCCTGGTGGTCTACTTTATCTATTCTTTGTCTTATAACGCCTTCTCTATAGAGAAGGGTTGATGCTAAAGCTCAGAGACCTCTACCAAATATAGTTTCTTTGTATTATACTATCTCTTTGCAGGAGGTTGGGGAACTTCTTCAGACAAGGGGCAACGAGGTTGGGGTTACAACCAAGAGGAAGAGGAGGTGTGGCTGGCTCGACATTCCATTGCTGCAGTACACTGCTCTTGTCAATGGATACAGCGCGTGAGTCACACATCAGACTCGGAAGAGTTGAATTGCTATTAATAGTGAATTCAGCAATCCGTTGAGAATTTTTGTAAAACAACTATATATATTATATAGATGAAATATTCCTTTTTTTTTTTTTCCTTGAATCCAAATTTGAATACTTGAAATTTTAAAACAATTACGAAATATTTAAACTAAATAAGAGGAAATTTAACTCGGCTTTGTTGAGGAAATTAGCATGATTTGGTAACAAATTATCGGCATTGGTCTAACTGGCTAAAGGTTTTACTGGCCCAGCCCTAATTAAAAAAAAAATTTTGCACAAAGGTTTTCTATTAAAACATTTTCCAAGTTATTTTAATCCATTAAGTTAGATAAATAAGTGCAATATAATATTTTTTCAAGTATAAATTAATTAATAAAAAATATTCAAACTTTGATTCGGCTTCGAGACTCTTTCATATATTCGATTAGAGTTTGTTTCGAATTAAAAAAAGAGTAGACTTCTCACACCCCAAATGCATATGTTTAGTCTGAAAAGCATAGAAAATCAAGAATTTTCAACACTTAACAGTGTATTAATTTAACTAACCATCTCTAGTTATAAATGAATCCCTTGAAAATGTTTGAACTCTTTGTGACTTCCAGTTTGTGCCTAACCAAGCTGGATATTCTGGACACATTATCAGAAATTAAAATGGTCGTTGCCTACAAGAAGAAAGGAAAGGTTTTAGATTACTTCCCTGCTAATGCCGCTGAAGTGGGTCGTGTTGAGGTGGGTGTGTTCCGAGAGCTTACTTGAACCAACTTATTGATGGTTTGCATGTTTATTTATATAGCTAGATTGCTTCAGTGGCCACTTGTTCTAAGGACAATAGACTACACTGCTGATGATTGGGGTTCAATCCCGGTCAGGTATACGTCAGGTGTTTTTTCCTAAATAGTTTCCCACTATTTATATATACAAATGTGGGTACACTTCCCACAAATTCAACCTTCCTCGTCCCTAACCCATTAGCATAATTAGTACATAAGCATATAACCTGAACGGGTAGTAAGACGCAATGCTAAAATTAAATTTCCCTGCAACTAAATAGATAGAGAAAAAAATAATTAATCTTTTTTTATCTTGGAAAGATAGGAAATTTCAACACAATAACTTTTAAAAAAATTGTAATATTTGTGAATTTGGGATATTTAGTAAGCAAACTCTAAAAGGAAGCTTTTGCATGAAAGAAAAATTGAACTAAGTATTATGTATCTTTCCCCCCTGGACCCTTTTTTATCAGAAATATTGGGTAGTTTAATGACCACATATATTTCCTTATCAAGGTCTAATCATCCTTTTACAAACACAATAGTTGCTTTAACAGGGTTCCTATATAGCGATGTGTGATTATTTGAAAGTATTAAATTTCAAAATTTGATGGTAAAATGTAATGGTGTGTGAAGCTTAAAAAAGTCGAATTCGGAGTCGAAGGTCAAATCTCCTTCGGCTTCGACTTTGACATCTATAATAACCTTCACATATTCGAAAAATTTTGAAGGAAGGATAAAACTTTGATAAATTATCAAACGATTTAATCAAAAATGGATAAGTAAATGTTAATATATTATATTCACTATCGCCAACATAATTTTGTAAGAAATAAAATGCATATAAAGAAATAACACGAAGGTTACTGGTATGAAGCAGAGAAATCGCTTTAGTTGTGCTATCATCTCAGCTCGCGTAATGTATAGTCCTTAATATTCTATCTCTTTGGAATTATCTGTGAAAAATTTACAAGTGCATCATGTCACAGAAGATTTCATAGCTTCTTCGCGTTTTCTTTATTATTCAAATTGGCTGATACGGAAAATGGGAAACGAAAACGGAATTTAATTTATAATTATTATCATAGAAATGCAGATAAAAAGACATGGATATTTAAAATTTGCAAAATAATTTTATCAACTCCACGATATAAGTAAATATTAAAACTTTATTGATAATTTACTAAGCTTATCAGTATGCTTGTGTGCATTAATTATTAATATAGGCCTTCGACTTTGACTTTTCTTCGCAAGTTTCAAGCTTTGCTTCGACTTCGCTTCACATTTAAAAAGTGGCCTTCGCACACCCCTAGTAAAATAAATTATTACCTAATGTCTTGGAAATTTATAATAATAGTGTAAAAACACTATACATTAAAGTAAAGTAAATGTAAAAAGAAATTAAGAGAGAAGTGTGTTTGGTTTTATCTAAGCCTAACCTAACTTTCCTTTCAGGTTGGCTTCCTTTGCTATCACTTCTTTACATTAAATTAAACATTGAAACGAAGATAGAAGCGGCCAGGTCTACACACTGACCGGAAAACTGTAGGCCTCAAAGTATACAATTAAACACAACATAATAGATAATTATGAAATTTTCGGGGTATGTCAGTCCCCTTCTTGTGTTTTATTTGTGAACTTTGAGGCCTACAGTTTTCTGGTAAGTTGGTAGGCCTTGCCCTTCTATCCTCTTTTCAATGTTAGGTATTCCTTAAATCTACCCTCTCTTTCTTTTACTCTTTTTCTTGTATTTTGTTCACAAAGTGTTTCCCTTGAAATCTACTCTCTAGCAATATCTCTCTCACATGCAAGTTGCCAATTATGACTCGCCACAGACTGTCCTTTCAAACATTATTTTAATATCCTTAACCACTAAACAATCCCCACACCCTCCTTTCCATCCCTGCATCATGTGATAGATTAAAGATCAAGGCCAAGGACAGCTTTGACTTAGCTTTAGAAAAAAATTTCGTTCATAAAGATTCATAAAGATATTGACAGCTACAATACTCAATTTATGGTGAATTGTTGCTGTTATATAGATTACAAATTATAAAAAAAAGTTACCTTGCGCGAGTCATTTTCTTTTTCCAGACTTGTGGCTCGTAGAAATATGGTGAACTGCGTTGACCACTTTTTCCACACATAAAACAAATTTGGACTATTTAAGTCAATCGGCTGAATTACTAACGTAGCTGCTAATTTGGGTGACCTTGTGGTGTCGGCCATTTTATATTTTTTAATTATTCAACAACGAACGCGAACTGACTATGTAATGGCTGACAGATAATTACGCAGTTCACCATATTTTTAGTAACTCAGCCGATTGACTTAAAAAGTCCGAATTTGTCTTATGTGTGGAAAAAGTGGTCAACGCAGTTCACCATATTTCTACGAGCCACAAGTCTGGACAAAGAAAATGACTCGCCCAAGGTAACTTATACATTACAAATCAACATTATTACGAAAAAAAATCTGAAGTAATGGAATTACATATTGGGATAATAATTTGCAGATTAGAATGAACAATGAAATATTACAAACACTTGTGCATTAATACATTTTTCTAGTGATTTTATTGCATAAATAACCATAGTATAGTATTTTTACTATCATAAAACAACTAACAAAAAAAATCTTTGAACTTTGATTCGCCTTCAAGAATATTTCATAATATACTATTATCTGAGTTTGCTTCAAATTGTATGTATATGTATATGTATATATATATATATATATATATATATATATATATATATATATATAT
This sequence comes from Timema podura, assembly GCA_033556935.1. Taxonomy (NCBI): domain Eukaryota; kingdom Metazoa; phylum Arthropoda; class Insecta; order Phasmatodea; family Timematidae; genus Timema; species Timema podura. The sequence continues at coordinate 13,230,597 of JAVRXN010000008.1, forward strand.
ATATATATATATATATATATATATATATATATATATATATATATATATATATATATATATATATAATATATATATATATATATATATATATATATATATATATATATATATATATATAAACAACTATACAATACACACCTCAATTAATTTCCCACTTAAATCAAGTTGAATTGGGGTGTGTCCACTAGAAAACAATCATATTTAGGTAATTGATAAACAATGACTCTAGAATCTGTAATTCATTCTTTAAATACTTTGTGTCTATAGTTTGCTAAATTGACTATTTAATTCGCTTTTGTTTCTTTGTTCGTCAGGTGGAATATGAGACACTGCCAGGCTGGAACAGCAATATTGAAAATATACGAGAGTACGACAAGTTACCTGAGTGTGCTAGGAAATACGTAGAGAGAATTGAAGACCTTCTGCAGATACCTGGTGAGAGTAGAACTTTCTCTAGCGGGGGGTCGAAAAGTAAATGTAAACTCAAATTATAAATATTTTTAAAATGTTTAAAATCTTTTCATTTCAATAAATTTAAAAGAGATCTAAACAGTTTTATGTAAAAAATACAATATCATTGTAATTTTTTAAACTTTACCTGTTAGGAAAAATAAATGATTAAATCTGAATCGTAGTTAATTCAAAGGGAAGGATGACCATGAATGATGCTGATTCTGGAATTTGTTGAAATAAAATAATAATAAACACAAAAACACATTTAGAAAAAAGCTTTGACTACCACAGGAAGTATCTAACTCCTAGCCTTCCTACTTTTGTTTTGTGCAATTCATCCAAGATATTCACATACATTTTTTTAGCACCACGTCTTACTACCTGTTGGGGTGATATGCCTATGTATTAATATAACGTGTTAGGTATGAGGGAGATGGAATGTAGAGGAAATATACCCACAGGTGTGGTGGGAGAGTGGAAAACAATTTAGAAAAAAACCCTCAGTAAAACCAAATGGGATCAAACACCAATCTCTGTGTCATTGGAGGTCCAATCTATTGTGAAACTAGCTCCTTAGACGATGCGGCCAACGAAGCAGGTTCCATATAATTACACAAATGAGGTAGGGATGAATAGTAAACCATTTAGGGAAAACTTCCCTCAGCTCACCTAGCCGGAATTTGAACCTTTTCATCATGAACCTTCCACTCTATTGTGAGGGTGATCTCACGTATTATTTGACCACATATGTGGTGCCTAGTGTTCTATTCTTAATAATGTTTTTGTCAAATTTTAATCTTTTTAAATACATACTCCAAGCATGGTATCTATTGTATGTCTAACAAAAGTATCAATTTTGGGTCATGACATTTATCAGTTTTTATAAAATATAATGCAAAATTCCACCAACAATATGTAACTATTAGTAACAACCAAAAACTGATTTTTCTGTTTCAGTGAAATGGGTCGGTGTTGGCAAAGGGCGTGAATCTATAATCACAGTATATTAAATAGTGCCACTAATTTAAAGTTTGGATTGCATCTTGCAAAATTTTTAAACAGCCACAAGGACACTTTTATATAACAACTGACCAAATATAAAGTTATACGAATGAATTTCACTTTAAAATGTTAGCTAAAAAAGTTAACTAGCATATGTTTCTCTTTTATAAATTTGTCAATTCAGTCAAAGGAGGCACGGAAAAGAGTTGTAATAACAATTAGGACAAACACTTGGTGCAAAGTCTCGGGGTGTAGGCGGGATGATTCATTTGTTCCCAGCCAAATTACATGCACTCTTGGCTTCGATCAGCAGTCCGTGACTGAGCATACTTTGCCTTTTGTTTTGGATCACGCGAATTTTTTTTTTTTTTAAGGTCTCACTATAGGATGCAGTATTTATTATTTTGCCCCCTGGTGTGAAATCAATAAGCAAAACTTCTTTTCTGTACCAAAAAAACTGCACATGACCTTCAAGGTGGAAATTGTTTGCTTGAATTTCTGTTTTTTCGGAGATGTGATGTACATTCACTCCATGGATTGCTGTTTTGATTATGACGTAATGTGAGAAGCCCATGTCTCATCACCATTGACGATGTGGCTTAGAAAATCAACACCATATCATGTGAGAAAAGTCAAAGAACTGCCAAGGCATTTATTTTTTTCACTTCAGAGAGGGTTTTTGGCACCCAGCCTGAGCAAAACTTCTGGTATTTTAAATGATCCGTCACAATTTCATACATAACAGTTCTTGAAATTTGTGGACATTCACAAGAAAATGATGAAATCTTAAACCATCTGTTCTCACAAATTGTTTTTGTTAATTTTCTGCACCAAATCATTATTAATGACAGATGGCCACCCACTCCGTGCCTCATTATTATTGTTTTTACGTCCTTTTTAAAATACTCTAAACCCATTTCCTCACCATTCTATCACTCTTTGGATTTTCACCTTAAACTTTATTAATTTCCCGATGAATATCGCCTGGTTTCACATTTCTTGCATTCAAAAAACATAGACCATATTTCACAGTCCTTCAACTTACTTAAAAATTTTAAATGTTAAAAACAAAATGTAAACAAACACTGCTTCTTCCTTAATGGCATCTGGGGTAAGCTAATATGTGAAGGAGCTCAGCGGGCATACACGCAGCGATGACTGAAGTGCTCTCGTGGCGGCCATATTTGGAAATGGTACCTACTTCCCGAGCATGCCTTGGGTATCTTTCTAATCTTCAATCCTAAAATTTGTTAAAATATTGAAAAATTATTTTTAAAATAATATTTTAAAGGTTTGATATCTTAATTTATCACATTTTTTACATTCATTACAGTTTCCAGCCTGTGGCCTGGGTCAGATTCTTATTCAAGCCATATATTTTCCACTATTGGCTTGCTAGGCTTGTCATAGTTTCACATGCCTTAAAATCTAACTTATTACTAGGAGCAGCACAGCATCCAGTCTCTGGCCGTTAATTCATGACTGTGAAAGTGAAAACCCACATTTCGCCAATGATACATTTTTTATCCATGCCTGGTAGCAAACCCGGGACCCTTAGCTCAGTAGTCAAGACATGCTACTGACTGAGCTAAGGTGTCTGTGATTTATCAAATCTAATGTGTATTATATTTTAGAAGAAGACAATTTTGAGTCAATTAACATGTTAATTCAATATTATGCTTTTTATAATCTATTTTGCCAATTGTATAAAATTGTGGTTTCAAGTCGAGGCCTCTTTATTTGTATTTGAGAATTTTTAGAATTTCAAATATTCTTAATACCCCAGAATTCAAGCGATCAAGGATTCAAGTGTCCCATCACTAGCCTTAACAAATAATAATAAAGATTATTTTAAATAATTTTTTAATTTAAAATATATAAACTAATCTACTAAAAATTATTCAATTTCCTCCTAAATTAAGGAAGAGAATAAATACCATTTTAGTTAGACTTCCATATTTTAAACACTAATTTTAATATAAAATGGATAGTTATTGTTAGATCTAAATTACTTCATAATTTACCAAACGCTTGTTTAATTTATTCTCTTATGGCTTAAAATTCTTCCTCGGGTAGAATAGAATCGTGTACCTAATCCAAACTTTATTGGAAATTACTTAAAAAAGATTTGAAACACGGTATGTTTTCAGGGAAAGAATAGTGGAAGGATATAGGGAACAGGGCAATTTACTAAACTGACCCAGATGCTTGGAAACAATAATGAAGAGTACATTTTCAAAGCATTTTAACATAAATACACCTTTTCTAACAGCTTTAGTTGCTATATAAGCTTTATGCTCAGCTAATATATTAGGAAGAAGGTACAGGAAAGGTGAATAGAAACATATAAAAGGGGACGAATACAAAATGTAATTTACAATGAAGAGAACATGGTTCACGTATTTACATTGCGCCTCTGGACAAAGAAGAAATTTCTCTCTAGAAGAATATCAGTATTACGACCCAATCCCTAGACCTAGGTTTCATTTTATCAGAACTTATCAGAAGGAAGTGTGAAATGCCAATGCAACTACTTAAAAGCGGAAACCAAAAAACACACAAAGGAATAAAAAGGAAAATGGTAAAGATAGATAGGAAACTTAGAAAGGAACATGTAAAAGGAATGAACATATATTCTGATTAATATAGTGGATCAATATAGGCATAACCTCATCTGATAGTTTATAACATTACTTAATGTAACCATCTTTAATGTATTCATACATCATAATATATGTTCTACAGTTGCGTGTATTTATTTCATATATTTTTTAAGTTTTTTAATAATAATGGAAATTGATAGAAAAAATAAAGAATAACTAAAGTGTAAATTAAATGATAAAAGGCCACCTAGGGAAAGAGGAAAAATGTGGGAAGAATCCACTGCACAAAGGTGACATCTTCCTTTCTTCTGTCTGCTCTATTATAGATAGACACACACACACACACAAATTGAGTAATATATTGGCATTAATCCATTTTGAATTGTTTGTGTACAGCATATACTCTCTTCTCTTTTGTTTGATAAAGGCAACAATATCGATAATTAATCAATTTGTGTTTAAATGTGTGTGCTACTATCTCTACTATAGAAGATGTCACCTTTGTAATTGAATTCGTCCCAAATTTTCCTCTTTCTCTAGGTGGAATTTCTTCACTAAATTTACACTTATTAGTTTATTTTTGCTTTTTGTTTATTTTTATCAATTTACAGTATTATATAGTTATCTTGCCATAGGGGTCTAAATATTGTGTTAAGAGTATTTTCTTGCAGTTTTGTGCACAGTAAAATTAATTTTTAACCTTACTCAAAATCCCTAATCTCATTTGTATTTATCTTGGTCAGATTGTTCTTAATGTTGTCCATGTGTTTGCTGTTCAATTAAACTTAATATATCAATTTAATGGACCTATGAATTGAATTTCTTAAGAGGCTTCATTATAGTTAATTATAATTCAGTTGTAACTTCCTAATTCAGTAGTGTTATTACTTATTTGATGCATTTGTATTAGTATTGTCACGATTCAATTGTTTCTTGATTTTAATTCCGAAACTTTAACCTCAATTCATATTCCTCCTATATACCTTACTGTAATGTATTTGAGAAAAATGAACATTTAAACAAAATGACCATACTAGAGAGAAAAATAATATTGTTGAATATACTTCGTTTACCCTGAAAGTTATTTCCTTATCAAGTGATCAACTTAAAATATCACCTAACCTTTAAGGCTACTAATGTCTAATAGACTAGTATTCATCATCATCTGTTTCCAGCCTGTGGCTGGGTCATTTTAGTAAAATGCCTTCATCTTTGTCTTTCCGCCACTCTTCCTCCTTTAATTTCTTCCATTCTTCTCCTCTCACTAGAACATTTTGTGTTATCTGCTCCTCCTATCTTTTTCTTGGCCTCCCTTGCAGTCTTTTTTCCATATACTTCATTTCCAAATTTTCTTCAGCATCCCCTCTTTTTCCATCCTTATTACTTGCCCATACCATCTCAGTCTTGCTTCCTCTACTATCTCATGTACTCTCTGTACTCCTACTCTTTCCCAATAACTTCATTCATAATCTTGTTTCTCCTTGTGACAGCTAACATGCTCTTCACAAACTTCATTCTCATGGTAATAGTGGCCTTAAAACTAGTAAACAGTGACAACTGCTCTACTAGCCAACTTAATAAACTAAGCTTTCTATACAATCTACTACAGAAGGCATCTCCTTTAAATATTAAAAGTTATGAAGTTGGGAACTTTTGAAGAGTAGAGATTGACAGTTGGGAAATTTAAAATTTGTCTATACAAGTCTGTGGTAAAGAACTTTCATAGTTGAAAGTATTATGCTACACATTAATGCTAGAATTTTCCAACTCAAGATCTCGGCTCGCAAAAAAATTCCCAACATTTGAGGTGGGGGGGACGAGGGGGACTGACACCCCCTCCCCCTTCACTCACCCAGTGTGACATCCCTGACAATAGCCCTAGCTTATAAGCTACACTATGATGGAAGCATGCAAGCAAGGTAAGTCTGATACCTTTCAGGGTAAATAGAATGTACATTAACAATTTTCTGGCAATAAAGTGAAACAGCAAAAAAGACTAATAAGTCTGTTTTGTTTAAATGTCACAATTTTTATTTACCAGGAGTTGGGAGTTATGAATGGAGGTATTAAAGATTATGATATTAAGATAATCAAGGGACTAGTTTGACATCCATAATTTGTATGTATCTCAGTGGTTGAAAGTAGTTTTCCTGGGATAATTGCTTTAGGATTTTTTTAGATGCAAATCTTAACATCTGATTTTAAATATTTTTAGGGGTTTTGAAAGCTATTTTATATTGAAATTCACCTTTAGACATGCAGTATATTAATAAAATAGCCATTGTAATCCTTCAATATATATATATATATAAATGTTTAGAATTTCAACTATGTTATAATTATCGTTGAAATAATATAATTAGGCTATTTATTTTAAGAACTACTTTATTTTATTGCATATTCAATCTTGCAACCATTTATAAAGACATATTGCCTATATTATCAGTAATGTTGTGTACTAAAAAAACTAGAAATAATTTGTTGTTATTCCTATAAGGATTTTTAAACATTTTAGACCCTCATATTATCATATTTTAACTCATATTGTCCAGATCAATTAATGTATCATTATATTAATTCTTTATTTCACTTTCCAATATTCATGGTTAATTTTAAATTTCAAATAGTATATGAACAAAATGTCCTAACTAGCATAATTATTATTCTTGTGTTGCGTACTTGTAGTTTTGTTGGTAAAAATTTAGTTTTTTGCTATTTATTTTTTTGTTACAAGTTAAAACATTCGAAATGTTGGAGTTGGTTTATACGATAATTACAATTCATTTTATGCATGTTATTGATGTAAACTTTGAATTTGATTTTTGATTTTGAAATCGAAAAAGCTCTAAAGCCCTTGTTACTCTTTCCTTCACTGTGCTATTTTCACAAACACTCAAATTACTTTAATTTCCAGTGTTAATTTGAATTGGGGAAAGATCGAAATGAACGCACATGACCCGTTTAAGTTGGTATTATTTTTATATTCAATATAATTATTTCAGTGTTCTTTTGAATAAGGGGACTAATGTGCCCTGAAAAATTATGTGGTTAAATATGTTTTAAATGTGAAATTTTGGACCTAAATGTTTTCTAATGTGCCCCACCTTTCTGCCCTATTCTTTGTTGTACCCTGCTGTTGGTTGCCTTTATTTTTAACTTCTTGAGAGAACTATTGTATTTTTGTAATTACGTCACTTATCTGCTATCTCACCGTACCTCAGCATTTAATTTTCATTGACAATAGTAAACAGTTTCAGTGCAAATACTTTTGTTGCTATAAAATATTTTGTTTTTAATTTGCCTTTTTTTTTTCACCTGAGGTTTATACTTTAATTTATTTCGTGCAGATATTTTAAATTAAGATTTAAAAAAGTGAATCTCTGAATTATGAAAATCAATATTGATGGATAAATGGATGGCCACTAATGGATATCTTTTTATAACTTTTTACTTTAAGCTATAGTAAAATATGTGGAAACGAAAGAAAATTACATAATTATGTGCTTGGTTGTATTTTAATCGTGAACTTTGAGGCCTACAGTTTTCTGGTAAGTGTCTAGGCCTTGTCCTTCTAACCTCCGTTCAATGTTGAATAAAATCTGTGTAAGAAAATACCTTATTTCATAATCAATATATTTGTGGTATTTTATTGCTATGCTAAAGATTTCTTGAAATGTAAATGCTTTTATATTGTTTAAGATGTTCCCTCTTTTTTTTTTTATCAATACATAAGATTTCATAAGATTATTTGGTTGGTGTGAAATACATTGAACAATTTTTAATTTATAAATTTCATAAGACATCAAACGCAACAAGGTTTTAAAACGTAGCTTTAGGGTAGATACAAGAATACAAGATAGAGAGCTATTTTAGATATTTTTTTTTCACTAAAAGATATTCTTCTTAAGATTATGTTAATATTGTTTAAAAAGGAAAAAGTAACAGTGCATTCTGTTAGAATAAAATCACATGGATCCGTCTGTCTGTACTACTTTTAAATAGCCACCAAAGATTATTGTCCAATAGTTTCATTTGCTATATAAAAATAAATATACTAAGGTTACTATTTAATAGCTCTACTAAGTAACTTAATCATTGTCAACAGTAGCCTAGTTAAATAAAAATCCGCTGTTAGCCAATATTTCGGTAATACAATATTTTAATATAGCTGTAGTGAGCTCAGAAAGCCCCTGGTAGAACCAATCTTGAGTTTAATAAATATACAGTATTAAAACGTGACTATGTGTATAACTTTAAAAAAAAAGATAACCTGTGTTAAAAAATAATATGATTAATTTCTAAATAAACTTGTGATAATTAATAACTGTAAAATTAACCATGATTAAATTGTACTATCTTTAAGTACAATTTTAAAACAATATTCATTACGATATGATTGTTTGTGTGGATTTAGTGTTCAAACAACCTTCACTTAATTCCTTTCCCATCTATAGAGTTCTTCTGTTCACTTGCTGTTGACCTTGACACTTTCCCGAGACCGAGTTATACGCAGTACACTCTTGCACTAAGGTGTACGCGATACTGTCTTGAACTAATCTATATGCTTAATACTATCGATACAAAGAGATCCCTTTCCTTACATTCTTTATCTCTTTGCTCAGCGACCAGTTAACTTAAGTGTCTGACCTTTACAATATTTCATTCACAAGATGGCTGCATGGTACTTCCTCTCTTTGTTGGACTCTTCTTCCACCGGCCCCTCCTTCTTCTCCAACCCATCTGTTAGATTCACAAACGTCCAGGTAAGAAGAGAGAATAGTAAACAAGGGGTCATTTACCCACAAAGAAATAGCCAGCTTCGTATAAAATGTTCAAAATTTCCTATAAATTTGCAAAGTCTAATGGAGTAAGGCTATCCATCAATTAAAACCTCTGTTCAGAAAAATGTGCACAGTTGCAGAGCTCTAGTTTGAATATTTCTAGTAAGGAAAATGGGCCCTGCAACTTTGTTTATAAACAAAGAAATAGTTCTTAGCTCACCATGTTTTATTACTATTCTCAAAATATCTTTAAATAAATTGTTTTAAAATAAAATATTAGATAAAATATTCTTATAGAAGTGTTTGCAACTGTTAGAGCTCTCTAAATCCACAAGTCATATTACCTGTCCCAGTTATCTTCCAATATACGATAATGGGTTGAGGATGAGAATGGTAGAAAGTTAGAGGAAGTGTATTTGTGGTAAGAGAAAATGGGAAACAATTTGGAAAAAACTGCCTTTGTATGAATTAGTGTGGTGGGTAGCTTCTTTGTAAAGACTTAAAAAATCAAACAAATTGGTTCAATTTGAAGGAAATATGTGGAATAGAGTTTTTTTTAAAGAACTTATTTGATCTTACTAAAGTTTTTTTTATATTAGACTGGGATGATTTAGTTAAATTTAATTTTATAAACATTATTGCATTGTACTAATTTAAATTGCCAATTTTAAAAATATATCTTGAATTAATTTGTAGTAAAGCTAATCTGCTGAAACACCCTAAACCCTGTTCACTTACATGGCCCACATCTTTTTTTTTTTTTTTTTTAAGTGTCATTAAATTCAATTTCTTTCATTTTTTTGTTTCTTTATTTGATATTTGAAGCTACATTATACTCTCAATTTTTAATTAGAGTTGGGTTGAATTCACTAATTTACAAATCTGAATCTTCACTTTTTTTTCGATTCTTGAATCCGAATCTTGGAAAAAATTATTTACATAAAAAGAAATATAAATACAAGAGAATAATAGCAATCACAAAGAGAAACAAAATGTTAACATTCTTTCTTATAATCTACTCATTATAACATTCATACATTTACAAATTACTGGTCTGGGGCATGGTTGTTAAGTTCATTCTATAATTAGTTTTAAACCATCAATAAAATATAGCATTAGAGCTCTTAAACAAATTTCAATTCAAAAATTAAAAACTCCAGAATTTGAGTCTCGAATCCTCAAACCTTGAATATTCCTAAGAATTTGAGGGCCCATCCCTTCTCTTAATTTTAAAATCCCCCTTTTATATGTTGCTTTCTTTGCGTCCTATTATGCTTTTATATGTTGCTTTCTTTGCGTCCTATTATGCTTTTATAATTCCTCTTACGTATATTTTTAGATAGTGAACCTTTAAACCCTCAGATCCTAAAGATTATTCAAGAATCGAGGATTCAACCAAATTCAGATGTGAGATTCCCAAGTGTTATTAAAAGTTTAAAAAAAAATTAATCTATGCCACTTATTAATGACTAAATAATAATTTCAGGATAAATTTAACATCTGGACTCGTGAACCACAGCTGGATGTGAATTCATATTATAACAAATACTATGGAGATTTGTTAACTATTTTTTATAACTACGAAATCTTGAATGTGAAGTACAAACAAAATCTAAATATAGAGGGGGTATCAAATCATACTGACGGTGTTAAGTTAGCATTTCACATTCAACCAGGGTTTTTTTTTAAGATTTTTGAATTTGATTTTAATAAATTAGATAATTTCATTTATTTGAAATTCAAATTCAACCCATCTCTAGCTCTTATTCTCTTATTTTGTAAAGGTATTCCATTACATGTTTCATAAATCTTCTTGAGAGTTAATATAAAAGGAAACTCAGGGCTTAAGACTGGGTGTCAGCAGTGTGAAGTATGTACCTCATTTGATTTTGAATGACAATGTGCTATCCAATCTATTCTTATCTTAAATTATTTACCATTTTAATTTGGTTTTGTTGAGTCTGTCTAGGGGAAGATTTATTGTTTTCATCTTTTTACTGATAATATGATTATTTCATAAATATACTAGCTTGAAATGTAAACAAAGTCATTTTTCTCATGTGTTATCGGGTTGTAATGTGTGGTTTCCATGCCCATCTCAAATGTACAAAACCATAGCTGCCAACACTCAAAAGAAAAAAATTAGAAAATATTCACACACACACACACAAAAAAAAAATAGTAAGAATTTATAAAACTACCAAATGTACTCTGAATGGGCCTCATTTCCGTTTACTTTTACAAATACAAATATTACTCTGGCTAATTAAAATGTCTACTTTTCTCATTGGTAGGCCTACATAGAATGTGTCAAAAATATATCATGATTAAGAAGAGGTTTCTTTTATCCATGAATACAACGCACATTACAAACCATAAAATTACAGCAAACAAACTTTTAAATATTAATTTTGATACTAAGCTATTTTGTAAAAGGAAATTGTAAATTTTTAAAAAGCTACTGTAAAATCTTTATAAAGTGGTTGTATTTTCATTCAAATTCAGGATAATTTGGGAGAGTTGGCAGCTACAGAAAGCTCACTTGGTGAGGGGGAGGGGGGGAATGTAGTTTTGTAGTAGTTGAGTGCTGCTGGCAGTGCTTGAAACTTGTTTGTTTGGTGGTTTGTTTCAACTTTCGGTGAGTGGAGTAGTGTAATTTGGACAAATAAGAAATGTTAATAAATGTCTACTACCACATTTGTTTGGTTTTTTTTGTTTTTTTAATGCACCCATGATTTGCCATGAAAGGTACCTGGTATGGTCCCACTATGGTGCCTCTTTTAAGATATGACTATCGTGTAGTCCATCAAGGTTACACTTCTAACATTCAAGGTAAATGAAGTGTACATACAAATATTTTGGAGTCCTTGTCTTGTGTAAATATAATCGGCAGATAAAAATATAAAACATTAGGGTTGGGTCGATGCCGACTGCCAATCCGATCATCAGCCGATTATCTGCATTTTGAGCCCGATTATTGTCACCAGATATTTTCAACTGTGTAAGCGAGAAGCAGGTAGTGATTGACTCGCCAGTTTTAAGTTGGACAGTAGAGAACCTGGTCCTTTTTTACCATCCCTTGCGGGGATCATTTACTGGTTAGGAGGAGAAAAAATATTAAAAGGACACACTGTGATGACTCATACTTGGCATTCAGGTAAATTGTTAAGTTGCTAATAATTTTTGAGTTTGATGTGAACAATTTCAAAACAATGACTAGTCTTTTTTTTTTATTACTAAGTTTATAATTTGGAAGAAGGTATAGGAATGGTGGATAGAAACACACAAAAGGGGGGACAAACACAATATGACTTTTACAATTAAAAGAACAACACAGTTCACACTTTATATTGCTGCCATTGGACAAAAGAGGTAAAGGTTGCCTATTAGAGAAAATCGATCGTACTTCTTTTCATTGTAAAAGCCATATTGTGTTCGTCCCCCATTTTATAGGTTTCTATCCACCTTTCCTATACCTTCTTCCAAATATAATACAATTACCTCATAAAGCGAAGAGAGGTTTTCCGTTTATAATTTATTATGATTGCAAATACATTCAAAAAATTAAGGAATCTTCTTTCATTGCCAGCTTTATTTAAATTTCAAGTTATAAAGAGGAACAAAACCATTTTGGCAACACAAATAACATTTAATATAAACCTGGAAAAATAGGATTTTATTTTTAAACAAGCTTTGGAAAAAAAAAACACATCGGTTTATTTTATTACACTAGCAGAATTACCTGGCGTTACCACACAATGCATTGCATGGTTACACCGGGCAACGCTTTTCTTTGCTTCAAACAGAAAAAAAGTCTTAATTTTATTTCTTCTTACACACTATTTAATAAATTATATAAATCTTATTAAGAATTTAAAATTCCTGCTTTGAGGTGCACATGTTTGTGTGCATGAGCTACTAATTTTAAATTGCAGACATCTATGTGCAGTAGATATTGCACAATGATTATGACCGACAAACAAACTCTTCATTTTATTAATAATATATAGAATAGACTAACAAAGGGTAGATTTTTTTTTTTTCTATTTTAAAATTTCCCATGTACTCTGCTTTGCACTTTGCATTCATGTGATTCTGAGTCCAAACCATAAATCTCGAAAGTATTTGATTTAACAAGGTGGCTTTGTTTATAGCTTCTATTCTATGTAGTCCAGAGTCATGCAGGAATCGTCTTCAGATGACAAAGGAGCCAGTCGACTGTACACATCCTCGCACCACACCCAAAAATTCTGGAAAGCTGTCATGTCCACCTTAGGTTTAGTTACCTTGCACTTAACTTCATGCTCTCCTAATATTTTCATAAGCATCTCACTCGAAAAAGCTACAACTGCAAACATAAAAAAAAAATCAACTAACAGTATGTTACTGAGATGTATTAGCTTTTTTTTAGCGCTTAGTCTTACTTCCGGTTTGGGTTGTACAACTATGTACTAATCGCACTAATGTGTTAAGAATGAGTATGGTTGAATTTAGAGGAAGTGTACCATTGTTTATGTGGAGGTGAGTGGAAAATCCATTAGGAAAAATCTCAGTACACCCATCCGGGGTCGAACCCAATTCTCCCAGTCATCCACAGTATATTGTGAGAGTGATAACTTAGACCATATAGCCATTGAACCGGTAATATTATGCGATTGGGATACATTTAAAAGTTGTGTAACTTTCCAATACAAATTTTAAACAACCTATTCAATAGTGCACACCTGAAATCGAGTATCCCAAGGCAAGCACAATAAACGCTCCTTGTAGCATTGTAATGGAAATAGGTTGTAATTTTTTATCATCTGCCAAGAGATGAGCTGTCGACACCGTCTTCGTCTTCTCCCCTGTTGTCACTAAATGTTTTCAACAAAATACACCTTTTTAGAGCTATTATGCTGCTTATTGGACAAACACATAGAGCAGACTCCAGACCACTATTTTACCATTTAACTAATTTTATTAATGTAATAATGAACATATAATAACAAAAAATGTAATACTATACCTTGTTGGCCAGCAATAGCATCGTCTGCCTGGTCTGAGTTTGCCTTCTCCTTGTTGTCACTCTTTACCTTATCTGTCCGCAGTTCCCCCCCAACTTCTCGTATTCCTCCGCCGTCATCTTGGTCAGGATTCCGGCTTCAAAAAGCTGCATAAGACTGAGATAACCAATGACTATTTTTTAAATTCAATGTTTTTATGGGCATTTATCACACTTAGGTCTGCTGACTCTTGACATAAAATCTGACGGGGATTTCAAAATTATACTTACATTTTCTGAATAACATTTAAACTGGGAATTGGAAAGTTTTGCGGCACAAATATCAAAATGAGAACTGGAAGGTAGCGTAGGTATCAAAATGTCTACTGGCTGGTCGCTCGGATATCAAAATAAAAACTGGCAGGTGGTTCAGATATCAAAATTAAAAACTGGCTGGTGGTTCAGATATCAAAGTAAAAACTGGCAGGTGGCACAGGTATCAAAGTAAAAAATAGAAGGTGTCACAGGTTTCAAAGTGAAAACTGGCAGGTGGCACAGGTTTCAAAATAAAAACCAGAAGGTGGCAAAGGTATCAATCAAATTTTAAAAATGGAAGGTGGCACAAGTATTAAAGTAAAATTGAGCCCATGAGGACATCACATAGGAAGTTTTTCTCCACATTGCAAATCTTCTACCTCTTTCTAGACACCATAGAATTCTACATAGGCTAAACTTTCTAAATACAGAATTATATCAGAACCCGACTCACAAACTAACTAGGGCAGCCATATTTAACAAACACTTGGCCCTATTATTTATTAAGAATTGTAAATTTGAGGCACTAACACAAACCTAAATATATATATTTAGTAATTTCAGGCACCAATTCTAATCACACTAGGACCCAAATGAGCCCTATCATATGTAATGTATATGTTTGAGGCATAAGCATATTTTTTTATTCATTCATCCCACAGATCCTTGAACCTAAAATAGTGACCTACCATTAACGATTGGTAAACTTTCTGGCAGTCAGTACCCTATAAATATTTTCCGCTTCAGGTTATTAGCATCATTTCTATGTTTCTATGATCTATTTATGTGCGTGCCACTAGGTGTTTAAAAATAATTACTTTTTAATAGAATCTAGAATGCTTGCTAGGCCCTAATGAGCTCATTGTGTCGATGGGCCTTTAACCCTAGTAATAATAATAATAATAGAATGCTTGGTGCCTGAATTTGAAATCATTTAGTGCATCTTTTTATGATTAATAATATGTTTTGGGGTTATGTTGATATTACTCAAAATATATTGTGTTTTTATATGCCATGTAGACATAATTTACTAGCCATAGTGTAGGCGAACTCATTTCTATTTGATCTAAAAAAAACCTACATTTGATTAAAGTTCTCCAGGAAGGGGCAGCCAATCTGCATGGCGATAGCAGAGTAACGCGTGTACAATTTCTCACTCAGGTGGTAGTAATTGGATCCTAAAAACAATCAAAAAACATATAACTTTGTGTTATTGAAATATTTTTTTTAAATTGTATAACTCAAGATAAAAGCAGTTTAACCCTTGTGATGGAAATATTTGTATAAGTGCAGTAGATTCTGTCATTTCGCACCTCTACAGTAAAGCACATGCGCTAATTGTATCTAATAACAATAATTTTTTCCCCCACTCACCCTCCTTTTTCTGATTCTCCGACCTGTCCCCGGATTAGTCTTGACAAAATAAGAGAGGATAGAACTGGTAAAAATACTCATATGTGGGAGGTAACGCATTGAAATGCCCTTCCTTCATCTGCCATGGTAATTATATAGGGTTAAAACCTGTTCTTGTAGGCACACAGACAAGGTCATCAGTATATTTTTAGTTAATTTATTGGTGACAAGGCGTTGAGGTTTGAATCCCAACTGTTTTTATTACTAAAAATTTTTTTTAAAATGGTTTCCCACATTATCTCCATACAAATGCAGATACACTTCCTCTAACTTCTACCTTCTTTATTCCTACCCCATTAGCTTAAATATGAAGGTATACCAGATGGGGAGTAAGATGTAAAGCTCCCTCCCCCCCCTCCCCCCCCCCCCCAAAAAAAAGGCCTCAGTAACTCCTACATTTGTATGGAGACCATATTTAGTGTTTTATTTACCATCTTGTCGACTCTTGCCAGTAAAGTGTGGTACCGATTCTGTAATATCCAATATAATAACTTCTTTCTATGACAATCTCATATTCGCTGCATTGCTTGATAAAGAAAGAGGAAAATTTTGGTAGCAAGCTTACCACGCTGTGTTCTACTTTGACTTGGCTTATAAGATAGGGCCATAGTGCAATCCATCAAGTTTAGTGTACATCACTTATTGAATCAATTTTATGATCACTTGATTTACCGAAACGTCGAGTATCAAAGTACAGAGTCTCTCTTCCTCCGAGAAGGGCAAAGTTCTTGCTATCTCGGACATGTTGCATACCAGCTTCTACAGATTCTATCAGAAAGTAAGGTTGACGGGCCATCTTTCTCCACAGTTTCTGGTACACCCCTGTGCCGTTCTAAAACAAACAACAATGCACTTACGATCATCAAATGTAGTTTGTCTATCTCTGTCAATAAGTGGTTAGTGAGACCATTCATTCATGTAACTAAAATTCTCCTTCAATAATGTCACCGAGTACTTGGATGAATTTAGCAGTCTGAATTAGATAATAACTTATTGAAACATGTACGAAAACTATTTTTAAATATGTCAAGCCATGTGATCTTCAGCTGTCATTTTTTTATAGATAATAAATATCAATACTTATAAAATAGTACTAATAATATAAAAAATAATATCAATATTGACCACAATTTATTTAAATATATTTTACATAAGTTTATTGCAACCAGAACCATTTTATATTTATGCATGAGTTTATCATTCTAACAAAATAATATCAAACCCGCCGGGCATCAGTTCATTGCTGTGATAGTGTAAGCCCCAGTTTTGATAATGATAAATTTCTCACTCATGTCAAGAAGTGAACTCAAGACCCTTAGCTCACAAAGATATGCACTACTGATCTAAGGTGTCAAACTTACAAAGCCTAAGCTATATGTTTGACTCTAAGATCTATCAGGCCATGTGTGGTTTGAAGTTGAATATAGTCATGGAAACCAAGGCCTCAATAGCCTAAATTTTGTATGTGGATCAGGATCTTAAAATAATATTTATAGATGGGTAGATTACACTTTGTCTCAAATCACAAATCTCAAACCAAAACATGATAAAACATGAAAACACATGAAAACAATAAAAGGTTAACCTATCCAAATTGGTATAATTTGTTTTCTCCATTTCCAAATTTGTTCACATGAAGTGGAAATTATTATTATTATTATTAGCACCGCGTCTTACTACCCGTTCGGGTTATACACACGCTAATGTGTAATGGTAGGGTGATTGTGAGATGAAATGGAGGACCTACAGTTTAACGTGGAATCCGAACCACTGTGGAGGCCTGGCATTCCTCACATTCACAAGTTGTGACTAATACACGTCTTGTCAGAGGTGAAGGAAGGGTTTGGCAATCAGATAAATCTGTGCCGGGACCGAGGATTGAACCCCGGACCCTCAGCACAGAAGTCTGACACCTTACCCCTAGACTACCAGGTCACCAATATGAAGTGGAAAGTTAGTGGTTTGTGAATCTGGTTGTTAGGTTTATCTTATAATTATGTTGGGCTAAGCCACTAGTAAGCATAATAATATCTCTAAAGAAAACAATTTAGATTCATTTTTATTGAATTAATATTGAATTTGAAGAGTCTATTACAATTCATATTATTCCATGCTCATATTGATTCCTGTTTTTTTTGGAGCCGTTCTCTATGCTGAGAATTCCCAATAGGTTCCACTTGAACTATTAAGTTACTCTTACCTCAAGTATCCCATAGGAGGAGCTGTGCATTTCAACCAGAAGTTGGTAGCCCTGGGTTTTCATTGCAAATTCAAGCTGCTCCAGTGTGCTGATTGGCGGTTCTAAAAAAAAAACTGTATTGTGTTTCTATTTCTTTTTTACTTTTAGCACCGCGTATTACTACTCATTTGGATTATTTGCTTATGTATTGATTACGCTAATGGTTTTAGGGATCAGTCAGGTTATATATATAGGAAGTGTACCCGCATTTGCGTGGAGGGAGGATGGAAACCCATTTTGTAAAAACCACCTTCAGTACACCCAACCAAGATTCGAACTTCAATCATTATTGGCAGTCTAATCTACCCCGAGAGTAGAGCATTAGACCATGCAGCCACCGAAGCGGATTTCAACAGTTTGTTTATCATTGAATTTTATAAATTATTATTATTTAAGAGCTGTTGAAATGTAAAACATTTGTAAAGGTTCAAATTAATTTTGAGATTGCACCAAAACTTGAATCTGATATTTTCTAGAATCCTAGATTCTCGAGTATCCTTAAGTATCCTAGGATTTGAAGGTTCATCCCAACCTTCAACACACAGACTTATTATCTTTTTTCCAATGTTACTTACCCCTGCCTGGCTTGGCGAGGAGCGAAGTCAAGTTGGCTGAATACATGTCTCCTATTACGTACGTAGCGGCAAATGAGAGGAGAACAGTCAACAAGCGAACTTTATGGCTCTTGCTGACCTCTCGCCCAGCTGAAAGTTAAGAGTTAATTGTCAGCACTTGATACCTGCACCTGTGTTCACACAGTCTAAGGTATCAGTCACGCGATACTGAATTGCCAATGAGGGGGTCGCTGGCGGTTTAAATTTTGGCCAGGTGTGGGATGGGTTCCACATGTGATTTATCACTTTGATTTTTTCTGTCCCATCTTCATGTATACATTCTTTAAAATCAACTTCCTCATCCATAACTCTCTTAGACAAAACCATTAATAACCATGGTATTAATCTTTTTTATTTATTCTTTTTACCTTTGTTCACTACTACTGTGTACATTGTGTAAAGAGTATAAAAAAGGCATTCACCTGTTTTTATTAATTTTAAACTCAAAATTAAGAAAATATTTTACAATTTTGGGAAACTTACTGAACTCATAACTCTCTTAGGCTATGATGGATTATATAACCGAGCTAATATATTTGTTAATTACGGTTATAATTTCATCTAGAGAATATCTCTTAGGCTAGCTATAATATTTTAATCATCTTATGATCTCTGATTGTTTTATTAACATTATTGACACTTAAAGTGCAAATTCACTGCTAATACTTTCTAGGGAAGCTTCCTTTATAAAAATACTATTGAGTTTTTCAAAACTTGATTTAAATACAAGGCAAGCCTAAGTTTTGAACTTATAAAAATCATGTGCTTTGATAATTCAATATTTCTCTCAGCAATCAGACGGTGTTAAAAAAAAACAAAGCTTGACCTTGATTTCTGGTGAAGAACACAGGTAATTTGTTATATTATATTAGAAAATACAATCATTTACAGACTGTCCAACTACAGCCCTATAATGTTTTTGTAATAAGAGTAATAAGTTACTTACTCCATAGCATTGGTAATTCGAAAGTTCATCGCTACACTTTCAAAAGTACGCCACCTATCCCTATATTGAGTTAGTTCTATCTCAGCCCACCTGATTACACCCTATCTATCTCATATCCATTCTAATGTTATCATTTGCGTCATCCCAATAGTCTCTTCCTATTGGGTTTGGCAGTCAACGCTCTGAATATGGTTCAAGATTCTCCCATTTGCGCTGCATGTCTTGCTCAGCTTAATCTATGAGATATGATTATCCTAACAATGTCTTGTGAAGAGTACAGGGTATGTAACTCATCATTATGTAGCCTCCTACACTTTCCAGTAGCCTCATTTCTTTTTGGACTAAATATCTTTCTAAGTACCTTGTTTTCGACCACCTTAAATTTGCTTTCTTCATGTAAGGTAAGAGAACCATAAAAAACAACCGGTACAATTATAGTTTTTTTTATATAAGGAGTCTTACATTCCTGGACAGCAAGCAAGATGACAACATACCGACCGAGTAATAGCACGCATTTCCCGACTCTATACTTTTCCTAGTTAAAATTTTTACTAAATATTTAAACTCATTAACTCTGTCAAATTATGTGTGTTGTTCACAGTTTTCTCTATGTTATTGTCCTCAATCTGTGTTCTCTGTGTGATCATATACTTAGTCTTTCCACATTCACTTCCGACCCTATGCCCTTACTAGCCTCCAGTAGAATGTCTGCATTTCTTGACACACCTTCCTTACTATTGCTCAACAAAACTAAATCATCTGTGTGTCTATCCTAATAAGCTGCATTGTACCATTTAATGTCAACCCTACCCTACTCTCTTGCATTACCCTAATAGCAGACTCTAAGGTTGGATTCCGGCACAGCTTTATCTGATTGCCGAACCCTTCCTTCACCTCTGACAAGACGTGTATTAATCACAACTTGTGAATGTGTGGAATGCCAGACCTCCACCGTGGTTCGGATCCCATGTTAAACTGTAGGGTCCTCCATTTCATCTCACAATCACCCTACCATTACACATTAGTGTAAGTGTGTATAACCCGAACGGGTAGTAAGACGGGGTGATGATGATGATGATAATAATAATAATAATAATAATAATAATAATAATAAAATCTAAGGCTGGATTAAAAAGTAACGGGGAAAATGCATCTCCTTGTTTCAACCCATTTTATATTTCAAAAGTGTCTGATAAGTGACATCCAGGCCGTGATAAAAAATTACTTGATCTTAAAATTATTCTTATAAGTTAAAATCCTCTCAAAGCTGTAATTTTAGCAACACTACCTATTAGAGGTGAATAAGAAATCACTCAATGAACCTCACTCTGTCTGAGGAATATGGTGGTGTTGAACCAGATACAGGACCAGAAGAGGTCCCATCGGGGGAGAGCACGTCTATTCCTTGGTCGCCAGAGGAGGGTGCCTCCATCACCATGAACATGACGGGGCCGGAAAGAATCAATGTGGTGATAATGGGAGGCCAGACCTTCAACAAATCCTACACATTGATATACATTATTAAAGGCATCACTTCTTATAATCAAGATACTTAGGATCAATTAAGAGATGCAAATAAGTTTGTATTTGGTACATGAGCATACACACACATATACACTCGTTGGATTTCATCGTGGGAAGTAAATTAAATTAATTGCAATCTTTTTTCCACTCTAGAGTGCCTGATCTTAATAGAGTTGTGGTCGTCACCTCATATGTTTTTTCTATGTCTGAAAAAGACTATGGTTACATTCTTCTTCCCCCCAGTACTTCTATAATAATATTCTAGTGGCAAAAATCACTTCAGTTTGGTACCTGTCCTTCCTGAAGCTGTGGCTCAATATGTGTCCTTAGTCTTTTCTCTATCAACTTCAGTTCATATGTTAGGGTGATTCCTTTGTAATCACCCCACAGTTTCCTATATCCTTTCTTTAATAATGGTATGATCACCCCCTTACTCCAATATTCTGGTATGATGTTGTATTTTCATATTGTATTAAATACTCTTTACATCTACTGCATTCTATTCACTCTTGCCCCTTTAATTATGTCAGAATTCCACTCCACTCAACTTCTCTTTTCTCATACTCTTCAGTGCTTCCTCTAATTCCAGCTTTGTAAAAAGTGTTTTTTACACATTGGTCTCTTCCGTCACTTGCTTTCTGCTACTTTAGAACATTGTTTTTCACATATCCTTTCAAATAGTATTACATTTCTTCCCTGATGGTCTCCACGTTCCTGACCAGATTACCACCGTTCCTCTCTATTTCTCTAATTGCCTTCGTTTTTTTTAGTTTCACATCTGATATTAATTTCCAAGATTCCATATTTGTTATAACATAGTTGATCAATGTCCATCTTTCATCCCAGATGTATCTTGTTAACCCGTGATTATCTTGTTTACTAAACCATATATTCTTGATAGTTAGGGAATTCTTTACACATAAGTTTAATATATCTTCTTTCATATTTCTATTTCAATACCCAAATGATCCTATCACCTGCTTGTTTTTGGTTTTAAACTTGAACATTAAATCTCCTATAGCTAGTCACTAAGACTTCTATGAGGTAATAGGAGCTAGTTTGTTTATGTATAGTTAAGATTCGGATGGACTTCTCGAAGTTTTGCAAATCTCCAAGGAGTGATGCTGAGTTTTGAGTTGCCATCTGGGCTTTAGTATAATAAGGTCCAAATTCAAAGGACAAGGGCTCGAATCCCTGTCAAAGCATAATTTTTCTGAGTTACTGTAGGAAATAATTAATTACAGTAAATTGTGACATTTTTATTTAGTTTATGTATTATTGTAAAAATATTCAAAAATATTTTTTCTTCCCAATATTAAAAAAATATATAGCCATTTCTTTTGGTTTTTTCCAGTGACATAGTTTTTACGGTCCGCTACTTACACTAATTATTTAAATATATGGTATAAGGAAGTTAGAATTAAAATAAGTGCACCACAATTTGTTCGTACAGACAATAGAAAAACCAAAGTGAAAACCACAATTTGTTTTAGGTGATAAGCTGTTCAAAAAAATTGGAAATAGCTTTTTTTTTAAAAAAAGGTGACCAAAGCTATGTGAAAAATTGCAATTTGTTAAATTGTATTTCTATTAAATATAATTTACATACTGTAAGCCTACCTCACTTTACAAATAAGACCTACTGTTAGCTTTATTGAACACCATACTAACAAGAACATTGCATTTAAGATCAAAAAAATCTGAATTTAGAAAACTTTGTAAACATGTTTCCATTCGAAATCATTATTTATTATTATAATATGATTATAAACCATCTAGAACTAAGTTTTTTCTTTTTTATTGTTATGTTCAGCACACGGTTATTAATGGCTTAATCTGATTGGGTAGAGATGAGGAAGGTTAAGAGGAAGTGAACCCGAATATGTGTGGAGTGAAGATGTGAAAACCAGAGTGATATATCACTTGTGGAAAACTGTTAAAGGTATATATATAGATATTTAATGGAAAAACCACCTTCAGTTCAAGAAGACGAGATTCGAACCTCAACTTCCCCATCAATGGTGATCAAACCAATGGCAAGCAACGGCTAGAACACCGCTGTGGGGTAACTAAGCTTTGCAAACAAATATTTACTTTCTCCCGACACCTCGGAGCGAAAATGTTGTGATCGTCAAAAATTCAAAATCGAGATTTTGATAAATGACGCACCGACGTCCATGCAGCATTTTAATATTTTTTTAAAATCTAAGTCCCCTATTTCATGTTGTTTGCCCCGTTGTAATGTAGGTTACTTTTATATTTATAAATATAATAAATCAAAATATTTTCTAAGCATTGCATCTTACTACCATTTGGGTATGAACTAATTACGCTAATGGGTTAGGGATGAGGAAGATTAAATTTAGAGGAAGTGTACTCACATTTGTGTGACGAGAGTGGAATTTTTTTTTGGAAAAAAACAACTCAGTACACCCGACCAGGATTAAACCCCTGTCTCCCCATCATTAGCAGTTTAGTCTATTGTGAGAGTAGCGCCTCAGACCATGCGGCCACCAAAGCGGATCTAAATATGTCCTGTTGTAGTTGGATGTATCAGTTTCAATAGATTAGAACCATTCAAATTCATTGTATTGACAATATTGTTGATTTTTTTTTAAGTATAATTACTAGTTTCAGAGCTAAACGCCTTTAGTAAGAATAGTGTAACATCACTTCGAAGAAACACCAACTACAAATTCTAAATACACTAATGATACGGGTGACCTTGCTTTTATATTTTCTAAAGATTGCCTACCTGCCACTGAAAAGGGCGGACCAGCGCCAAAGCTTCATTGAGACGTCCAGGGGCCTTCGTCACAAACGCTCCACTATCTGCGAGAGTAAGGAACGAGAACTCTACCACTCGGTTACGCTCGTATGTTATAGTGACATCACCAAGAAAAATTCTACTTCCTAAATGAGAAAAGACAGAAAAAGATGTAATCAGTCCAAAACCAGGATACCCAAGAAATTGGTCACTATTATCTATTCAAATTGTTGTTTGCGTCACAAATATATTTATACATCTTTAGTTTTATTTTAGACTAGCATAAGTATCTGGTATTGCCTGGGTTAACCACATAATGCATTGCGTGGCTACCCCTGGCAACGCTTTTCTTGGCTTCAAACAGACATAAACCCTATTCGGTGGTCGCATGGTCTAATGCACTACTCTTGCAGTAGACTAAACTGCTGATGACAGGGAGATCAAGGCTCGACTCTTGGAAGGGTGTACTGAGGTTTTTTTTAAAAAAAATCCCACTCTCCCTTTACACAAATGCGGGTACACTTCCTATAAATCTAACCTCCCTTCTACCTAAAACCATAAGCATAATTAGTACATAGGTGTATGGATAGTAAGATGCGGCGCTAAAAAAAGAGACAAAAAAATCTAATCAAAAATTTAAAATTCCATCTTCAAGGTGCATATGTTTGTGCACAGGGGCTACTGATTTTAAAATTTCAGCCCTCTGTGTGCAGTAGATATCACGCAATGCTCATAACAGAAAGAACAAACTCTACATTTCAATAATTATAGAAGATGGCTAGATTTGTAGAGTTGAATGTTTGGTTAAGAAAAGTTTAGTTTTAGTTGTGTTAAATAAGTGTTTGCAAGTTCTTGAATTTCTAACTCGAACCCGAACATTTAACAGAAGTTCAGGTCCGAGATAAACAGCTTTACAAGTTCTGCAAAACCAATCTTGTTGTATCATAATATTTATGTTCTGTATTTTTACATCTTCTCTTTAATTCTCTATAAATACTTCTTGAATGTTGTTTTTTCTAGCATCGTGTCTTACCATAGGTTAAATGCCTATGTACTAATTATACTAATTACACTAATGGCTTAGGGTAAGGAAAGTTTAATTGGAGGATGTGTACCCACATTTGCGTGGAAGGAGATTGGAAAACTATTTAGGAAAAACCACCCTCAGTGCACCCTACCAGGATTTAACTCCGATCCCCCCGTCTTCGGCAGTCTAGTCCAACACGAGAGTAGCGCATTAGACTATGCAGCCACCGAAGCGGGTTGCTTGGATGTTGTTTGTGAAATGTGTAGTTGACATTCGTTCTTTTAATTTTAAGAATATTAATGCTTTTGTATTTTACAAGATTATATGTAGTTTTAATTTATATATTATAATTAATCTTATTTTAATTTTAAACTTTTTATATTTAAATAATATTTTTTTTTGCTGTCATCTTTTATTGCCATGGTAAAGCACAATTATGACACGTCTAAGGTGTTAATCTTGAATACGTGATATTGCCAGGGAGGACAAGGTTTAAATCTCCAGCTCTGTGGGTGGTTTCCCACATGTGATTTATCTCCTTGCTAATTCGGGTGCACTTCCTCTAAACTACCTTACTTTTTCTTACCCAATAAATAAAGTTTTTAATAACCATGCTGTTAAATCTATATTTATTTTTAAATGTAACTATTTGTGTTCATAGTGAGGTAGTTTTAAATAGCAAAAATAACTTAACCTACAATACAAAACCAACATAGCTCTAAAATAGTAGACTTTTGAGTGTGCATCATATTGTTATAATCGAAATGGGGAACCTATTATTTCAATCAATAACAAAATAAACCACAGTAATTGCTGAAGGCCAAAATTAAAAAAAAAATCTCATCTCATTGAAAAACTATGACCAATGCAAAACTTATAATATACTTATCCAAGTTTAATTTTTTAATTTCAAGAAATAGATCTATCCCATCATAACAAAACTTTTTTTTTTTCCTATTTGCGTGGAAGGAGAGTAGGAAACTATTAAGGAAAAATCCACCCTCAGTAGACCTGAACGGGAATTCAAACCCTGATTTCCCCATCTTCAGAAAGCCAGTCTAAGACCATTCAGCCAGTGAAGCAAATAACTTTCAATAATTACCACTCTCTCTAAACTGTTGGTTTGTATTAGGTGCGATGTGATTTACAATACATAGAGGAATGTGAACTTGGGGATACCCGTGAAACGCTCAGGAAAGATTAAAAGACTAGCACATGCTCACCCTCCTCCAGACGAGCCCCAAGACTCCGGGGAATGTGCCGTTCTTGGTAATGGCAAAACCTTGAGTGCGGTCTGGAGGATCAAAGTACTCATATCTAAACATTACCAACCAAGATTTACTATACCAACACTGTTTGATTAGTATACATTGTTTTTACAAGTTCTCAATACCTGACCCGCACCGGTAGGCACACACGGACAGATAAGGTGTAAACTTCATCTTGTTTGGTTTGCCATTGACAAGGAGGTCAGGGTTAAAATCCCAGCTGGATGTACTGGAGGGGTCTTTCCTAAATGTTTTCCACTTTCCCTCCAGGAAAATACAGGTACATTTGTATAAACTCTATCTTCCTTGTCCCTACCTTATTAGAGTAAATATACAGATTACCTAGACGGCTAGTTAATGAAGTGCAATAAAAAAGGGTGAGGAGGATAATTTCAGCTAAATGTTCTATAATTTGTGTTGAATATAGATAAAAAGCCACTGATGGCAAAAACAATCCAGTGCACTTTGTAGGAATTTAACACGATACTACTGATCTAGTCAGGAGTGGAAACTATAGGCCTACACTAATCCGCTTGTAATTGAGTGTTTTTTTAAACGTGTTTGGTCACATAATTACCTGAAATTTAACTTACTCGCTAGTAGAGCAAGTAACTTATCATCCCTTCCTCCGCCAACTTTCAAAATACTGCCGTTTGAATACTCTACAAAGTTCCATGGTGGTTTCTGAAACAGGGCAAAATAAATAATCTCTTTAAAGCAAGTAGATGAATCACAAGCAATAATTTTAATGTCAAAGTAGATATTTAAAAGGGTTTAGCTCTTCAAATCCTTACTGATACTAAAATGTTGAAGATTCGAAAAAAATTCAAATTCAAGAATTGAAAAAAACTAATCGAAATTTGTATATACATTTTAATAGCTCTATTGCAATTCTATGCTTGTGAAATATGTTATTAATATTATTATTAGGTGTGCTGTATTGTGACATGTCATTCCTTTTGTCATTGAACTTCAGACGCCTGCCTCCTCCTTAAGCCCAGAATTTCTTCTTTCCTTCGAGGTATCCAATATTCGAATTCTCTTTCTTCTTAAGCTCTTCTTTCCATCAACCTTGCCTTCCATGACGTCATGCAAAAGATAATTCCTCTTAAGGATATGTCTGATCCAGTTTGCTTTGTAACCGAAGAATCACATCCAAAATGGTTCTGTCCCACCCACTCTTCTTAGGACTTCTTCATTTGTCACCCTGTCTGTCCTCCTGATCTTCTCAAGTCAACTCCAGCACCACATTTCAAAGCTCTCCAAGTTTTTCTTTTCCATCTTCCTGGGAGTCCAAGCTCTGCTCCTGCTAGCCCATACAGTGCTATGCTCCAAATATAGCATTACATCAGTTTCTTCCTCAGTACTAAATTTAATTGGCTGGTCAGCAGTAACCTGTTCTTATTGAAAGCTTCCTTGGCTATGGTGATTCTCGACCTAATTTCCTTGGAGCAGTATGTATCCTTTGTGAGCAGACTTCCCAGGCACTTGAATGCTCTATGGTTTCCAACTCCTGGTTCCCAACTTCAATTTTCAGCGACTCTTCATTTTTTGAAATCCCCATCACTTTACTTCTTAATGTTGATCTCCATGTCATATCTTCTCCCATGTCTCCCCAGCTGTCCATTATTTCTTGCAACTCTTCTTCATTTTTGATCAGCAATGCTAGATCATCTTCGTATTTTACTGTGTTGATGACAAATCCTCTTATCCTGAAACTGCCACGTTGCTCTTGGGCTTCCCTAACCAGTCCACTTCCATACAAGTTGAACAGACTGGGTGACAAAACAGCATCCCTGCCTTACTGCTCTCCTGTATCCACACTGTTGGTCTCTCCATCGTTCAGCCTCACCTTCACTCTCTGTCCAGGCACAGGTTTGCAATCAGCCATATGTCCCTCCAGTTGATGCCGATCTTCTTGAGTATTTCCATAAGTTTCTACCACTTCACATTATCGAATGACTTTTGCAAGTCGGTGAAACCAATGTAAACTTCCTCCTTAACTTTAAGAACTCTTTCTGAAATTATTCTCAGCATCTTGATGGCATCTCCGGTTCCTTGTCCTTTTCTGGATCCAAAGTGGTCTTCTTCCATCACGCTTTTTATTTTCTGTTTCAGTCACCTGTTGAGTATTCTTGCCACCATCTTTACCACATGAGAAATGTCCTGCCTAACATAGTTGTGGGACAAAGTTAACAACCAAGGCTCAGACCACAATAAAATGTATCACTTAAATGAATGTGAATTCATATTATAGCAAAAATGGCTATCATTTAGTTATGATTTTTCTACAGCAACTAAAGAATTAGTATGAACAAAATCAGAATTGAAGAAAAACAAACCAAAGCCACCTATTATGATTATTATGTTTTATATGTTTCAGTTTCATATTTGAGATTTGTGATTCATAGGTAAACAGGAAGTTCAGATTTGAGAAAAAGTGTATTTAGGCATATCTAATATGTTTACTACATAGGCCAATTAGCTACACATGATTATATTTATTTAGCAAACATAATGACAAAAATAGTCAAAGTCAGTTAATAGTTAAAATTCAGAAAAGTCTATTTATTTAATCCTATTATTTTTAATTTTCTGTTGTTACATTCTCACATCTTCAAAATAAATTTAAAACTATTTTCTGGAGTAAATGTAAGCATAAAGATTTTGTATAAGAACTGTAGGAAATATTAACTTTAAATCAACAAACCCTATTATAGAAATTAATGCTAATCTTCAACAATCCCCATAACTTCAGTATGAAGATACAAAAATGTGATTAACATTTAAAAAAAAGGTTTTTTTTAGCACCACGTCTTTTCTACCCGTTCGGGCTATACACCTATGTATTCATTACATCAATAGTTTTAGGAATGAGGAAGGTTATATTTATAGGAAATGTACCCGCATTTGCGTGGAAGGGAGTGGAAAACCATCAATCATCAACTGTTCCAGCCTGTGACCGGTGAGATTAGTAAAATGCTTCCATCTTCCTCTATCCTTTCCACCATTCTGCCTCCTTTAATTGTGTCCATTCTTCTCCTCTCACTTGTACACTTTTTGTTATCTGCTCCTCCCATCTCTTTCTTGGCCTCCCTTGCGGTCTTTTTTCTATATACTTCATTTCCAACATTTTCTTTGGCATCCTCCCTTTTACCACCCTCAGTACACCGATCGAGATTCAAACATCGAACTCCCTGTCATCTACAGTCTAATCTACTTCGAGAGTAGTGCCTTAGAGCATGCGACTATCAAAGCAGATTTTAAAATGTATAGTTGTAAGTGATAAACTAATTTCAAGTTTGATTAACCTTTTACATTTTACCAAGAGGAAAAATAATCCCTATTTATTGTCTGGACCTTGAAAAACATTTTAGAGAAAATAAAAAATAGTTGTAAAATAGTCAATCCTACAAAGTCTGTATTTTAACTTTTAGCTGCCAAATTTTGATATCATCTGCCAAAATTTGATAATAAAAGAATATTGACCTGTGATTTATGCATTGACTTTGTTGAGATTATGGTTTCTCATCTTACATACAGTAGCCCCATGCTTCTTTGGTGCTGACTGACAGCTCACAACTGACAGCTGACGCTTTGAAAAGCTACCAGACCAAATTATGTATCCCTAGCCGACCATATGATCTGCAAAAAACATGTGTTTAAGCAGCTGTCACTTCTGCAGT
This sequence comes from Timema podura, assembly GCA_033556935.1. Taxonomy (NCBI): domain Eukaryota; kingdom Metazoa; phylum Arthropoda; class Insecta; order Phasmatodea; family Timematidae; genus Timema; species Timema podura. The sequence goes on from JAVRXN010000008.1 coordinate 13,260,219, forward strand.
CAAAATTTAGGTATACAACCTAACTGTTGACTGTCAGAGTCAGCTGAGAACTGTCAATCAGCACCAAAGAAGCCATGGGGCTACTGTAGGTATTTTAATAAATAAGGTAACCAAACAAATGTACTCACACGAGAGGTCATGTATTAATAAATAAGATAACTAGAGGTCGGCTTCTAAGTCTAATGGTCAGCATTCCTTGCTGGCTCAATTTCCCGGCGGTATCAGAGGTATTTTTCCCCAAGGGCAATCGATTCCTATGGCTGTCATGGTCTGGTTATTTAAGCTTAAGTTAGGTTTAATACCTCTCTACTGGCACCACATAATCATCATCATTTTTTTATACAATCTCATTGGGACAAAGTAAGCGCATCTAAATGGTGCTTAAACCTCTGAAAACGGTCATACCACTATAAAGACCAGCGGCAGGGTTATTGTGACCACCAGGATAACAGTTACAGGACAATGTGTTGGTACAATACTGCATAGTTATCAACAAGTGTTATTGTGAGCGCCTGGTAGAAAAATACCAACAATAATACATACCTAACTTTGTTGGTAAGTTAAAGTACCTGTCTACCCCCTCTATTAAGTTACTGAATCTCCAAAATTGGCTCCTCTATCTCTTAAATTAGTCAAAATAGGGTAATGAGAAACTAATACTACTACAGAATATATAAAATAATATCTTATATGCCATAACAAATAATTATAAGCAACATAATGCACAGTTCAAATACTTTTCCAGCCCTAACCAAACATAAATAATTATTATAAGCTCAAAAAAAGTATTTGACGAATAACAATATATAACAAGTACGAATAAAAACATTATTTTAAAATTATTAAATGCTAAAACACAACTAAATAAAACCTATTCTGATTAATTTATGAAACATTAAGGAACACAATTTTGGAGATTCGATAACTTAATGGAGGAGGTCCTTTAACTTAGCGACAAGCTTGAGTATTGTACTGTTTTTTTGGTATCTTTCACAATTCACACTTGTTGGTAACCACGCAGTATCATACCAACTTGTTATCGGTAGCTGTTACCATGGCGATCATGATAACTCTGCAGGAATGTTTATCTGACAAACCCTGGTGGCAAACGCCAATAAAACAAACAAAATAAAACCAGATAAATGTACTCACGTGAGTGGTCTTGTTACCTTATCTATTTAAACATTCTCATATTTCCAGACGAATTCCAGTACTTTAACCTTTAAACTTTTCTGTGCTTAGCTTACATGGAGAACTGGTATTAGAAATAATCGTCCATGGAAGTTGTGGTAAACCTTAGGAGCGAGTGGTAGCACAGGGAACTGAAAGAGTTTCTCCTTGGACCACCAGTTGACCAAACTGAACTGGTTTGTACCACTCGATGTGGCTTGATTGTAGTACACTCTGTACCTATAAAAAAAAGGAAATCAAACTTTCTAGAATGTTTTTTTTTTAAGTTAAACACAAACTCACTATACATTTAAATTTAAACTTTGTTACTTTCAGATTGAAGTTTTATAAAAAGGATTAAATTAAGCGAAAAATGACAATCTGGACTCAGGTCTTTTGAGTTTACATGCAAATGCTCTATCATTGAGCTGTCCTGGTTCATCTTTTATTCATGCCCACCATTCACTAACATATACATACCTAATCACGCCATTCCCTTATGGGGTGGACGAGAAACTGCGCATATAGCTCAAAAAAACAACAACTCCGTACTTAACCCATCCTCACTAACTTTCTCCAAACTTCCCTATCCTTGCATACTCCCTTTGCTTCAACAACATCCATATACCGAGACATACATGCTAATTCACTAGTAGGTGTGTTTTATTGTAATGAGTCTAATATTGTGGTAGCTGTTAAAATTATTGACCACTCAGAGATATCCACAATCACAATCGACAGTGAGAGTATGCTGCCATGTAATTAAACAATCTGATACTTTAAGCAGTTACCACATTTAGACTCAATACACCAAAAACTAGTGAAAGTTGGCTCTGGATATTAGATGAGCCATGATGATTCAGTGGTAAAGCATTGGCGCACAAACCAAAGATCCTGGGTTGTTATTTTTTACATGATTGAATTTGATTTATTTATTATGACTGATCCTATGGACAATTATCATGTGTCAGTTTATAGCACACATGAAATAAAACTGTTAGACAAGAAGCTACTTTAAATCTCTTCATATGTGGCTTTATGATGGGATTAATCTTTTCGTACCAGCTTTGGTGGTTGCTCAGTCTAAGGTGTCATACCCAGAATTGATTGGATTGCAGGTGACAGGAATATTGGGGTTGGGGGTCGGGCTTACTGGAGTTTTTTTCCCCCTAAATGGTTCCCCCCACTCTATCTCTATTCCCCTGCCCCCCCCCCCCATGCAACTCCGGTTACATTTTATTTAAACTCTAATTTCCTTATTCCTAGCCTAATAGTGAAAATATGTGGATAGCCCAAATGGGTAGTAAGATCACAAAGTCTGTTTTAAGTTTATTATTACAGGTAAAAAAATAAATATTTTCTTTAATCGTGTGTGGCTTCCTATTTGAGCCATACAAATTTCAAATTATAGTAATGAGGTAGAGATAAAGAAGATAAAATTTAAAGTAAATGCACTCAAATTTATGTGGAGAGAAAGAAGAAAACTATTTAACAAAAAATAGCTTTGATATGTCTGGCCGAGATTCAAACTTTAACCTCTTTATCACCAGCAAACCAAACCGGCACCGTGGTGTCGTGGTCAGTACACCTGGTTACAGGCCTAGGGGTCCCAGGTTCGATTCCTGGCTGGTACCTTGGGTATTTTTCCTGAAAGGGGAATCATCCCAACTGTCACCAGGGTTTGGTTAGTTAAACTTATGTTAGATTTAAGTGTTTCCACTGGTTCCACACCCTCATATTCACTATCACCAACCATCATTTCTCATTTCATCGGGACATGGAAAGAGCTTCCACAGAAAGGATGTACCATTAGTACATTCGGGCATCCCCTGGGCAATGGTACATTAGTACTGGCTAATATTTCCACCAATGGGCTGTGACTGATGTAACCCAGACGTGCAATATTATATTAATACCAGCAAGCCAGACTAGATGAGCCTGATATTTTGTTTGCATGCCCACAGATCACAAATGCAAGGAAGTTTTAAAGTTCAATACGAACTCATATATGTCTAAGTTTAAACTTGGTTACATTTAATCTTTTGTTTTATAAAATGAGATAAGATTGCTCATAGGTTCCATTTAGTGCCTTTTTTCAGCAGCGTATCTTATTACCTATTCAGAATATAAGCATATGTACCAATTATGCTAATGCGTTGGGGATGAGGAGGGTTGAATTTAGAATAAGTGTAGGCCTAACCACATTTGTGTGGAGGAAGAGTGGAAAACGATTTTAGAAAAACCACCCTCAGTACACCTGACTGAAATTAAAATCCCAATCTTCCCGTCTTTGGCAGTCTAGTCTAACATGAAAGTAACACCTTACACCATGTGGCCACCGAAGCAGGTTTTAATGCTGTTCATTTTGTTTCAAATTTGTTTATAATCTAATAGATTTATGTCTACCCTTATATTCTTACCAATGGACATATGGAGTACCTTTTAGAAAAAACAAACAATTTTTTGCAGTCAATATTGATAAAAATTGTACTATTTATAGGTATTAATAATACAATATCTTTCAAAGATTTCACGAATAAAAACTTATCATGAAAAGTGAAATATATACATATTTTCTAGTATTTTTCTTTGAAAACTTTCCAAAAAAACATGAAAGGGTATTTGGGAAATCAGTAAAAATAACTTCAAATGAGATTAGAATTTTCACCTCATAATAAATGTTAAAATTATAAGTGATGGCTAGTATAAAGTTTGATTAACTTTTTACTTTTTATACACCTCTAAGAACCTTTTAGACAAAATATACAAAATAGTTGTGAGATATCTAATGTTGACAAAAGTTTACTAAAAGTGTTTTATTAATAAGTTAGCTCATACAAAAAATAATAACTTACGCGCCATCCCTGGGTTTAGTAACAACTGCTATCCTCATGGCCTCTTGAACTAAGCTGAGAAAGGTTTTCGACAGAGGCCAATTTTTCCAGTAGAACATGTACAAGATGTTGCGCTGGATTAAATTCTTCTCCTTGATCTAGACACGTCACATAACTTTTTTTTTTTTTAAAAGAGAAAGTAAAGTGTCTCAATGAGATGAGATGATGGTGATAGCGAATATGCGGGTCTGGAACCAGTAGAAACTCTTTAACCTAACTTAATCCTAGCTAAACAACCCGGGTGACCGTTGGAATAATTCCCTGTTTGGGATAATTACTCATGGATCCAGCCAGGAATTGAACCCAGGACCCCTAGGTTCGTAGCCAGGTGCACTGACCACTATACCTCAGGGTCGGTTATCCAACACAATCATTGTACAACAAATAATTAACATAATTGTTGTTAAATTTTTAAGTAGCTGTGACCAAATGTACAAATGGTTATACAATAGAATATATTTTAAATGTAACTTTTATAATTACTGATAATTAACTAAGCAAAACCCAGTAAATGTAAATGAGCTACTTTTCATGTATTTATGTATTTGTCCTAAAATTGTTAAATACACAAATTGTTAAGATAAATCACTTATTAAATCACAGTTATTTCCTTCAAAACTTGATGTATATTTTCTAAACACAGGGTTATATTTACTCATGGCTTACAAAATTATTTAACTTGATACTCAGATTAATTGACATTACATACTAAAAGAATATCAACAAATAGTGTGTAGCCCAAATGGGTAGTAAGATGCGATGCTAAAAGAACAAAACAATTAGTATAATTTTAGTTATATTAATTTTAATTCTAGTAAGGAGAAATATGAAATTTATAATAAGGAACGTACTTGGATGGAACAGCTAATTAGATTAATTGGTACAACTTCTTTGGTCAAACTGAACGATATAAATTAAGAAACATAACATGAAGATAATTTATTCAAAGAGAAACTATTATATCAAGAAATTAAGTCAATTAATACAGGCATAGTAAAATTTCTAAAAAATCATCATAGGGATTATTATGTAATAAAGTTCAAAAATTAATTTGAATAAAACAAGTAAAAATTTAAATCTGTGCAAAACACTACTAATAAGTAGCATGCCTTAATATGTGTAATCACCCTGGTAGGTCTCATTCGAACATTCTTAGCGAGTATAAATTAAGTAAAGTAATCACACAGAGCATTTTTGTGACATTATTTTGAATAATAAAGAGATATGATGAATCTTTAAGAGTTTCAAAGTGTCAGGATTTTATTGGAATAAAATGTGCCAATATTAATTTTTTTAAAGTAAACAAACCTTTGCTATTAAATGCTCGGCGGTTTCTGGGCTGCAAAGAATAATATTGGTACTATCTTCACGTTTAGCAATCACATCTTCCACAAACCTGCAAGACTATCAAATTATTATTTTGTTAGCATTCAGTTATCAAGGTCTTAGAATCAGTAACTGAGGGGTAGGGTCGGTGGAATTTTGATGTATCGGTATTTGATGATTTAGCAAAGAATAAACTTTGTCTGGGAACTAAACTATGAGGATTTTTTTTAATGTAGTTCTGAAAAATTAATATGATTATAATTTTAATAGTGTATAGGTACTTGAATTAAGTTTAAGAATATATATAAAGCTTATTTTAGAGACCCACACATACACACACATTAACACTTACATTCACCGGTAAACTCTGGGCATAGGCATACGAATTTACTATTGACATATTTTGCCGGTAACAAGGTCGGGGTTTAAGTATTAGCTAGGTGTGCTGATAATTATTTCTCTTAAAATTTTTTCACTCTCTTACTTAACATGAATTCATGTACAGTTCCTCTACATTTTACATTCCTTATTCCTATTTATGGGTAGCCCAGACTGATAGTAAGATGTGGTGTACATTTTGCCTAGTTGTTGACTAGTAGTTTTAGGATAATATACATAGTTCTTACTTTCTCTGGTTGGTTCTCCTGATCTCTGATATTGTAGCTCCTTGTCATGACGCCTGAATCATGTAGCCTCTGACTCAGCAGAACTGGAAAACGTAGATCTGGAATCAAGCCTAACAACTTGATTGGAATAACAGAAGAAAACCATTCACAAAAGGTTTTTTTGCACCGCATCTTACTACCCATTCGGGTTAAATGCCTATGTACTAATTACACTAATGGGTTAGGGATTAGAAAGGATGAAATGAGAGGAATTGTACCTGCATTTGCATGGAGTGGGAAACCATTTAGGAAAAACCACCGTCAGTACACCCGACCGGATTGGACTCCCCGATCTCTCAGTCTTCAGCAGTCTAGTCTATTATGAGAGTAGCGACTTAGACCATGCGGCCACCAAAGCGGGTCACAAAATTTACTAAAACCACTTTTATTTATTCATAAGCTAATAAGCCATATCATTCTTTCTGTAGCAATTTTTTTTACAGATAGTATATCTGACAATAGAATATAAAAAAATATTATTTTATACAGCATCTTATTATCTATCCGGCTATTCATATTTTCATGGAAGATGAGGGGGAAACCCTTTAGAGAAAACCCCCTTCAGAACATGAGGCTGGGATTCAAACCTTGACCTCCCTTTGGGGCCTAATTGTGATTTGAAAGCTACGTATTGATCTATTCTGATCAAGAGTCCCATAGAGATGTTTTCTCAGAGATAATCCCTCAACACCATAACCTGTGGCAGACGCGTAAACAGGAATATAAAACAAACTCGGGCCTATACCGATGTGTTGATCGAAGAACACGGTCACGTGTTTGACGGGCAGTCCCAGTGCTATGTCCTTCATTGCCAAGGCCAGGCTTGTACCTTCTGAAAATTGAAGATCTTTCTTGATTTGGTCACTCAGTCGCATGAGCTTAGAAATGCTGACAGAACAACCTAGGTACGAAGAAGTATTTTATTTCTTAAATAAATACATTAACTCTTGTTTATAAAGAAAATATAAATAGTAACTTTATGTTAACATTTTGTGTCATAATGAATTCACTATAATATAACATTCATGCATTCAGTTAAGTGATAGATAATGAAATGGAATCTGTTTTTAAGTTCATCTTAAAATTATGTTGCATTACAAGAGTTTCAAAATGAGGTCCAACTCTAAACTTGGAAAAAAAAAATTTTTTTTTTTTAGCAAATAATGAATATTCTTAATAATTTGATGATTTTGAGGGTCCTATCACATATCTTTCCTTTTTTAATCTTTATAAAAATAGGCATGTTTTAAATGTATCTTCTGAATATTGTTTTACTATTCCATTCTTATCATATGATTGATAAAATAACATTAATGAGAAATGAAGCCATTTTGTAACTCACCTACAAGCATTAAACAAAAGATAACAATACAAGCTAGGTACATACTCGTTCGATGCTATACATTTCTATGTGTACTAGAAACTCATGTTCTCCCTCTCCACCCTTCTCACAAGTTCAAACCATCTTGACCAAGATATGAGATGTGTAACCTTTTCAGTCTGACCTTTCCTTGGAGTGATGCATGTCAGTTTCTCGGCATGGAACTGATCATTATTTAATACTGTACGAGGTTGATAAGTTCAATTTATTCTTGTGTGTGTGGGTGGTTCAGGAATGGAAATACATATTTTAATATTTATGGTTGACCATATCAAGAATGCATTTTGACATATCTAAAATTATACATTACAATCAAAGTGAATCAAGCAACTATCGTTAATGTCTCCTGAAATGTGATTATAAAATTATGTTATGGTAAGGAAATCCCCACTACATTTAGTCAAATTAATAGTTTTTTTTAAATCTCCCTTTCAATTGTTTGAAGTTGGACATCACATGCCTCTGTCACATCATATATATATTTTAATATTTTTATTTGTAAAAAAAAAATTGTATTAAGACACACACACACACCACACTTCCTCTAAATGATACTAAATGTTATCTTCCTCACCACCGCATTAGTGTAGAATAGTTATTAGTCCAGAGAGTATGTGCAGTGCAAGTATAAAATTTACTTTAATACCCTGTGTTCGACACTTTACCTTAATCAGTATCTTGTCTGCCTTCCGAACCAAGTGTCCTCGATTCAATGCAATGTAAAAAAAAATTGTGAAATTAGATCTTCACCTTTTACAGTTATGAATTGATGGCTGTATGTTGTTATGGAATTAAGTTAGTTTGTAAGTCATATGTTGGTATAAACAGTCAGTTCAGAAAGTGCACATTAAATACACCAAAACACATAAATAAATTCAGTAAATAACTGATCAATAATTCACCCTTATACTAAACTACTAATCAGATGAATCAAAAGTCCAGGAGTTATTAGATAAGGAAGGAACTTAGTAAAGAATAATAAACAATTGATTTTTAGTTTTTATGTAACATTTATATTTAACTGCTGACATAAATTAAACTTGTAGCATCCATTTTGGGTATGGTGTCATACAATATGTAAGGCTCTTGCATTTATTTTATCTACATCAAACTTAAATAAATTATTACATTAAAAGGCACAAACTTGGTACTGTACATTATTAAGTTTTGACCTAGTAAATTTTTTGAATTATTTATTCATTTAGTTATTATATTTATAGAAAATGTTATATGGCAAAAGGTACAGGAAAGAGGGATGGGAAAAAACACAATATGGCTTTTACAATGAAATTAGAAACATTATTAACACTTTATATTGCTGCCATTGGACAAAGATGCAATAGGACCATCTTGATGATAGTCAATCATTACCTTGGTTGATGAATTGACTGGTAACAATCGATTTTCTTCAAAAAAGGCAGTCATTTTATTACATATCTCTTTGGCCAATGGCAGCAATATCGAGAGAATAAATAGAATGTAGCACTAGATGGAGAATTATATCTGATTGGCTGAGCATGTTACGTCACTCAGTACACATGTCAGCGCATTACATACACAAAGATATATAGAAGACAAACTAAGTTATTAAAATCAGGTCATATTTTGGAACTTTAAATAATAAATAAACTTTTAAAATCCACACCAAAGTCCAATTAATGTCATCACTCTAATCATTTAATAAAATATGTATATGTGGCTGTTTTAATATTAAAATAGAGCTGATGTGTACTGTGTGGCAGGTGACCTGGTGGTCTAGGGGTAAGGTGTCGGACTTCTGTGCTGGGGATCTGAGGTTCAATCCTCGGTCCTGGCATATATTTATCTGATTGCCAAACCCTTCCTTCACCTCTGACAAGATGTGTATTAATCACAACTTGTGAATGTGAGGAATGCCAGGCCTCCACCGTGGCTCGGATCCCACGTTAAACTGTAGGTCCTCCATTTCATCTCACAATCACCCTACCATTGAACATTAGCTTAAGTGCGTACAACCCGAACAGGTAGTAAGTCGCGGTGCTAGTAATAATAATACTGGGTGACTTAAGCAATGACATAATCAAATTCCTTCTAGTGGCTCTACCTTTTTATTCTCTTTACATTGACATAGAGTGTGAAATGTGTTCTTCTTATCACTATAAAAGCCATATTGTGTTTGTTCCTCTTATTTGTTCATTTATCTCTTTATTATAACTTCTTTCATAAATAACATAATGTACCTCAAAAAGTGAAAGTAAAAAGATTTCTTTATTAAAGCATTATAAATCATGTGAAGGCAATAGTTAACAACATAATATTAAATATAGTAACACCTTCTAAACAACAGCTTTATTGTTTAGATAAAATAAAATTAAAGTCATTATGTACAGATTTCAAATTCTAACCCAATCAAATACTTTACCAAACTATGTTCATATTTAAAACATAATAATAGCCATAAAACTAAAATAGACCGTTTTAACAAAAAAGTTGATATACCATATATAATTTCAAAATACATTTATATAATTAATAATAAAACTTTGTTTATACAAATTAAAATATCCTATTTACAAATTCTGGCAATTATATGCCAATTTAATTATGAGTATATAAATCAAAATATAGACAGCTCAAGTTTGAAAAAATAAAAACTCCTTTCTATACTACCAACAATGGATATTTTTGTCATCTTAAATTGACTGTATGAATACTAATTTTACAATGGAAGACAATCAGACATAGTCTACAATATTAGAACAAAGTTTAAAAGTTTATTTGTAATTGTTAGGTTTGGGAATAAAGCACAAAAACACTGAGAGAATTTAGGCATTTTTGAGTATTAAAAACTTTGACTAGCCAAGTAAAATGTTTGCACAACTAACTTTCTTGGAGTGGTTGTTTGCTAGCATGTTGATTTGTGCTTCAACTGTTGTTGTTCGGTTAAATAAGTTAACTTATTAACAACTTTTGAACCCACTTTGGTGGTCAAATGGTCTAAGGCAGTGGTTTCCAAACTTTAAAGACTGTTACCCAGTTTTTAAAATGACAAACTTTTGCGACCCTCCTAGCTTAATTGTTCATAAGGGAGTAAAGGAGGGCAGGGGGAGAGGGGTGTTCTTTTAACTTAATTACTTTTTACTACTGTTATTTTTATTTATAATTTAATATAATTTGTTTTAAATTTATTTATTTATCATAATGAGACATGTAAGAAGGTCATTATTTTATAGTTTCAAAAACTTTTTGTGACCCACCGAAAATGAACACGCGGGATCCATCAGAGGGTCAAGACCCACAGTTTGGTAACCACTAGTTTTTGGTGTTACTCTCGCAATAGACTGGACTACAGATAATGAGATCAGGGTTCAAATCCTGGTTGGGTATAATGAGCTAGTTTTTCCTAAATGGTGTTCCACTCTTCCTCCATGCAAATACAGGTATGATTCCTCTAAATTCAACATTATTCATACTTAACATCCTCAATCTTAGAGTAATTAGTTAAGATGTATCTAACCCGAATGGGTAGTGAAAAGCAGCGGTAAAAAAAATCCTCTGAAACACTAAGGGCCAGTTTCATAGTCAGATTTAGTACGCCTAAAGTGCGAGTCGATACTTAAATACAGGACGACACCTACCTAGACCAAAATGAAATGGGCCAGTTTCGCATATGAAACTGGCCCATTCCATTCAATTTCAGGTAGGTGACATCTTGTATTTAGTATAGCGCCGCACTTGAGGCGTACTAAATCTGACTATGAAACTGGCCCTAAGGCTACAAAGATAATCATCAAATATAATATCAACCAAAGTAAAATAATTAAATATAGTCTAATTCGTCTTTAAAAAACAAAATCTGATCTTTCTTGAAAACACAATATAGCAGCACTGGTAGTTATGCAGTTCAAGATGTCAAGCTTCACAATAAACCAGATTGACAGTGACAGGAAGGTTATTCCTATTCTCTAAGTTTTTTTTTTTTTTTACCAATTTGAAGTGACATGATTTGAATAATTTCATTTTATTTTTATTTGTTATTTTTAGATATTATTAAATTCCCTACTAAACAAAATCAATTGCACTGACAAAAGACTAGACAAGAGAGAATTGATCAAAATTAATAGTACTAAGCATGCACATTATTTACTATTCAACAAACATGTCATGATAGGCCCACACAAATTATTTAAAAAAAATCAGGGTTGATTAAAAACAATCAAATGAAAAGAAAAAATTATGGAAGACATAATTCCTTGTACATAATTATAATATGTTACATTATTTAATCAATACACAAAGCCACATGCTTTTGGTAAATGTTTGCATACAATTTTATCAAAATCAATTAACTACTCCACTGTTTATTTTATCTGTTACTGGTGAAGTTTTTGTCACATGCTTTGAAAATTAAAATTTATCAATAAAGGAGGTGTTATAATTATTTTAGTGTTTTTGTGATTTAATTGGTTGTGTGTTGGTGTCGAGTGATATAGAACAAGCATTTTGGACCAAGTTAATGGATATAGAACAAATTTTGAGTGGTATTTTACTAACAAAACTAACACAGTAGTTCTTCTGAAATTAGTGCAATTGACAACGGAAGTCCAACCTTTTGTCCACACCATGGGAGATGGGAGACTTTGTGAACCCCGAGACATCTAAGATAGCTATGAAGGGCCAGTTTCATAGTCAGACTTAGTTAGCCTAAAGTGCAAGTCGATACTAAATACAGGACGACACCTACCTAGACCAAAATGGAATGGGCCAGTTTCGCATCCCATTCCATTCAATTTCAGGTAGGTGTTGTCTTGTATTTAGTATAGCGCCGCACTTGAGGCGTACTAAATCTGACTATGAAACTGGCCCGAAGATTCTACAGTAACCCTGAAAAGTTCTGGTTAACAGAGAAATGGTGAGTTTGCTTTCAAGAATTGCTTTCAAGAAAATCCACATCCAGGAAACTAGAAAAGGAACATGATAATTATGATGATGATGATGATGATGATCACGGGAATTATTAAAGACTTGATCTAAGGGCGAGGGATAAGGAAGGTATATTACAGGAAGAACACCCAAATTAGTGTGGAGAGGGAATAAATAAAAAGCAAGTGATAACACACATGGAAAATCATCCTCGGTACACTCAGCCTTGATTTACGAACTCTGTCCACGGGTACAAGGTTCAATGCGAGTTGGGGCTGTGGGTTAAGATGGCACAGTAAGAAGATGTCAGCCTAGTCTGAATCACAAATTCATCTAGGTCAGATTACCATTGATGGGGGTGTATATATATAGTTTTTTTAGATTTAGGGGATTGTCAAGTAGTAACGGACACATAGAGTTTTTAAATTTAATCTATAATTTTATTAAGTGAAAATGAGAGAAACAACATGTCAATATTAAGAGTACATAATGTATCTATATACCTGCTGTATTAACATAGCTTATAGAAAATACTCTTCTTTCTAGAGTCATTAAAAAAAATGCTTGATTCAGTTTTATAAAGTACTGTCGGCTAATACCGGACATAATACAATATTGCAATTTTTTAATCAAATTTGGACACCATACTTCTCTTATTGTCTTAAGATGCTTTTTCACAAGCATCACATTCATAAAAAGAGGGATTTAATTCTGTATTGGTACAATTCTCGTGCGCCCACCCTTGGCACAAGTCGCACTTTATCCAATCTTTATCAAAATTTTCTACACAGATTATGCACTCGGTTTTATCTTCAACTTGTTCGCTCATAAGTTATGCAGAAGTTTTGTTAACTCTTCTGTTATTTTGATGTAGTTTTATTTCTTTTTTTGTAGTGGTTTCCAACTTAGTTTTTGATTGCTCCATTCTCGTGAATTGTTTTTCTTCTAACTAAGCTTTATAAGGACTTGATGTTAGTATTTCGTTCTTACCACCAAGTCTTCTTCTAACATTTAACCTGCGTTCTGCAGCGACAGGCACTGGTGACACTTGTGTGATTATGGTGTGGAAAAATCCAGTTGAAGGAGTTGATGACTGTGGAGTCTTTGATGTTGAAGTTGACTGTTGTGAAGTCATGGAAGTAAATAGCTGTGGAAGTTGGAGGTTGTGGAGATACTGAAGTAGAGGCTCTTGGAGATTCAAATGTTGGCTGTGAATTTTCGTGTCCATAATTTGATGTGAGTGGAGTCTTATGAGATGTTGACTGTAGATTTCCTGGTTCATTTTTCAATAACTCTGAGTCTTCATAGACAGTCAGGAATATATATTCCTTTGGATGGTAAATAGTCAAAATCTGTGAATTTGGATTATATGGATGTATACTTATATATTCAAACCCTTTTTTTTTAACTATATCCATTCGACAAATATTGGTAAAAGCATAGCTTACTAATCAAACCATATCATAATCTGTTATCCTGGAAAAAGGATTCTGTCGCACACAAATAGCACAAGCTTCAATATGCTCCTATCAAGTGGTTGCAGTTTGTGCGTTGTGCGGGGTGGGGGGAGGAACTTAACATATGGACATTGTGTTGATGTGCAAAGAGAATCACGTCAAGCTCCTTGTGGCTGCAGTGATCATCTAAAATGAGCAACACAGGTTTATCTTCAGTTGGATGGACATGTTTGATGAACTCTTGAAGCCACTTCAGAAAAATTTCACCAGTTATCCATCCACTAGTTTGAGCTTCAAACAAACTTCCAGGGGGTGCACCAATCATGAGGTGGTTGTTCATCCTCTGCCTTGGAAATATAAAGAGAGACGGGATAAATTGGTCTCCAGAAGCATTTACGCAAAGCAGCACAGTGACCGTACGACCTCTTTCCCCAGACGTTAGTTTTCTCAATTTTTTTCCCCTTTTATGGACATAACTTTCGAGTCATTTGAATGAACGCAAGTAACTCTTGTTTAGTCTGCTTTGAAAATTCTACATGCAGAAAGGAATATTTACTTTGAAGTTGATTAAATTTGTCAAAAAATATAGAAACCTGAGGTTTGTTGAAACCAATTGCTCGTTGCATGCTGGTATATTCAGCAGTTCTTGTGATTTCAGGGTGTCGTTTCATAAAATCAAAGTAGAAGTCCTTACCAGCACACTTCTTTTCCTTGTTGAAGCGGTAATCAAGTTTCAAGGCTTCGGCCACATCGAAAGCCAACTTCCCAAACTCCTTACGACTCAGTGGGACCCGTACGGCTCAAAGGCGCGCCTTCTTAATTTCCTAAAATACTTAATATGTAACTTTAATAAAAAAAAATAGTGAAGCGAAGATGGAAATTTTGGTCAGTGTATGAAGAAATGAAGAAAGAAATTGCTATTTTTTTTTTATAAATAAAAGGTCTAAACCATCTTTCTATATTGAAACCCATCTCTATAACTGTACATTATTTTACAGTGTTTTTATACAATTTTCATATACCGAATTGGCCTAAATATAGTAGACTTTCGCAGATAATAAAACTCTAAAATTATGGAGGTGTTCTACATGAAAAATAAAAGACCTCGAATATCCCTCAATACAAGAACTTAGACAGTTTTATTAGGACTTCTGAATGCTTTTCTTGACTTGCAGGCACTCCTAAAATTTTCTTCATTTTTCTTCTAGAGTCATATATTAGACTCGGTAACACCAAACTTGTTAGCAGTCAGCACATTATTTGTTTGTTGCAATACACATATTTCTCTTAATTTAAAATTCACTCTGTAGTTTCTTCTCATTCCCTTGTTTACTTGAGACATTTTTTCAACACGATCACTAACTTTTGGATTTGTCATGGTTGATTTTTTTTAATATCAGTTACACAGCACAGATTCTGCCACCAACTAACACTGGCCTATTGAATTACCAGTTCACGGACACTCAAAGGTGGAAATCATCTTTCTCACCCTTTGTTTTGACCTTGATTCAGGGGTGTACAAAGTTTTGAAATTTCAACTCGACTTCTAAACAAATATTAGCTTCAACTTCACTTCTAAAAAAAATCCGACTTCGACAATTACAAAGCTTTGCCAATAAAATATTGACGGAAAAAATTCTCAATTTATGGTCAATTATTGTCATTCTGAGTTGTTATGTACATTACAAAACAACATCCATATAAATAAATCTGAAGTAATTGAATTATAAGTCGCGATAAATTTATTTATCAGATTAAAACAAAATATTACAAACAATTGTGTGATAAAACTTTTTACAAGTGATTATAGTGCATAAAGTTGTATAAACAGCTACCCCATATATTTTTTTTAGCCTAAAACAACTAACAAAAAATATTCACACTTTGATTTGGCTTCGATAATATTTCATATACTCAATAAGAGTTTGCTTTGAATTGAAAAAGTGGATTTTGCACACTCCTACTTGAGTTTATTATTAGATAAGTGCTGTAATTCCTGCCGGCTGGTACAGTTCCAGTATGCTTTTAATTAGACCTCTCTTGAAAAATGCTAGGCTGTACATATAATAAGATCACAGTTTATAGAAGGACTTTTAGGAGAAGAACATTGCACTATATTCGAGCCAAAACGGCATTTCTTAGTTGTAAGGCACTTGATCACGTGTATAACGAGCACAAATAAAACACAAGGTTGTCTAATCTTTTGCTCTACTGGTTCAGTATTGTTTCAACTCAAAAGTAACAGTAAAGCTTAGTCTACATAGGCCTACTCTGTATCCATATGATCTTTAATCTAGAATCCCATCAGAGATCAGCCCTTCAGTAACAAATTGATGTGTACATAAAAGTCCTAACTTGTAAGTTTCATATAAGTTGGCTCAACTTTAACTTTCAATGGACTGACGTTAAGGTGAATCACTCTCTCAGAAACAGACACCTAAACAATGAGGCACACATCAAGATGAGAGCATCAATGGCAACAAACGAATGTCGCTACTTCTAAAAATGCCATATTTTTATTTACCTAAAATTAATAGAAACTCCTGATATTCTTTCTTAAATAAAGGTTACCATTATTTTACTAAATTAATAGTAAGTAGTTATAAAATTCACAAAGATTATTTACCTTTTATAAATTTCTCTGGACAACGTATTATAGCTTTTCCTCGATTAATACACAAAATGCGTATAACCTGAACGGGTAGTAAGACGCGGTGCTAACAATACACAAAATCTTGTGTTTAAGGATAAAGATAAAGTATTTTATGGACTCTAAAAGACATTAAGGATACAGATCTATTAAGTATGTAAAAAGGGCTTAACGAAAAATCAAAACTTGTTGTTCTCTTGAAAGAACCTTGGTATTAACAAGTAATAATCTGGACCAAGAGAAAAAGCTTAAAATGTAATATACATAATGCAAAAATAGATGCCAAATATATAAATTATATTAAAAACCAAAGAATGAGAGAAGGGCAAGGCCAAAATATTTATCAGGAAAACATGACAAGTCATATAAACTTTTGAAGTACCTAGGATAAGCACCATAAACAGAAAAGTTAAATCGTATTCTGTACTGTGTGAGTTTTGATACCAAAAATGTCTGACTTATGATGTGTGTTTTAGTGATATTCTGTGAGTTTGCAAAAGAGATGGCTTGACTCTTCTCTAGAATATAAATCTTTAATTTATCTATAGGCCTATCCTGTAACTGAATCCTAATCCTAATATATCAAATATGGCCTTCAAAATCCAAGGGATTCATTTTTTTTTTTTTTTCCATTTATTAAAGGTATTTAACGTGCACTTTCTGAAATGAGTCAAATGACTGATTATATCAGCACACGAGTTCTAATTTAAATATAGAACAAACACAACATCAAGCGCCCTATGAAAGGGGAAACCCACATTTCACCAATGATAAATTTTTCGGCCATACCAGGAATCGAATCTGGGACCCTTAGCTTAGTAGAGAGACACGCTACCGATGCTAAGGTGTCGAACCCAAGGGATCCAAAAAGACCCAACTCTTGTAAAATGCATAGACTTTGTTCTTCTATCATTCTTTCTTTTTAGTATAAATTATTTAATATGAGGATAGTATAATATTGAATTAGCAAAGCTATACACTTGTGCTTTAAACAATACAGTGATCGTTAATCACTGAGAAAGTCCAAATACTTTCAACGCATTGAAAGCAGTCGAAAGGGCCACTTCCTCAGGTGGTTTCTTCATGAATGCTGCAATCATCTCCACGATGGTAGGCAAAGAACAAGGTTCATTTCGTTGGAAAGAGCAATAGCGCGTGAGGAACATTAACGATCTATAACACAAGAGCATACAACATACTATAAGGTTTGAGAAAAGGCTAATAGTTGGAGGTGTGCAAAGCTTCAAAACTTCGATTTGGTTTCAAAACAAACATCAGCTTCGACTTTGCTTCGGAAAAAATGTCCAGCTTCGAAGCTTCGCCATTAAAAATATTGAGAGCTAATATACTCAATTTATGTTCAATTACTGCCATTCTGATTTGTTATGTACATCACAAATAAATATGAATATGGAAAAAATTTGAAGTAAATTAATTGTATGTTGTGATAATAACAAAATATTACAAACAAACGTGAAATTAAACATTTTCCAAGTAATTTTATGTAAAAGCGAGGTTATCTCTCAATACGTGTGTATAGGATTGTAAATGGGATTCAAATTTCCTTTGTCAACAGCAGTAATTAGTTAAAAGCAGGCTCAATTAAATGTAATTTTTTTGTGTTAAAGTTATCAATAAATAAAATATATTCTACCAATAAACATAAAACTAGTATAAACAAAATATACCTTTTTGTGAGACCGTCTTTGACATGTTGCGGCAGTTTGGAGGCTTTTGTGTTAGGATACATGAAGGGGAGTCTGTCTCGACTAAGAGCCTCTCCAGAGGTATTACCCCATCTTCCAGAAGTTTTCTTACGCCCGTATCCGACTTGTCTTTACACAGGTAGCCTACGCAGTCAGATAAATAAGATAAAATTATCAATAAGAGCCAAAGAAGAAACAATTAACAAAAATATCATTAAAGGTTGAGTACATTTAAGAAAAACCTCTTCCTTTCCATCATTTTCCAGCCTATGAGTTATATAATTATTTACTAGTTTTTTTTGTACCTTTTGGGGTTTTTTCCTTTTTTTTCTTTTAGGGGGTTATGTTGTGTTTTATACAGGAATTTGGAGTCTAAGTTGGAACATTATTTTGGTTGGAGTCGGAGTTGGTAAAACGTACTGACTTCGACTTCAAAAGAAAAATTTACAATATCATAATAATATATGATAAATAAATAATTTTGATTTATACTTTTTATTTTTAGGACCAATATTTGTAATTTTGACTGATAAATTTATTCAACTATAATTCCCAATGTCAAAAAGCTTCACATGAAGTAATCTGTATTGGAGCATTTTACTGCAGTAAATTTGTTATTACTAACCATTACATTAACCATTTCTGAAGGGGTCGGGGTTGAACAGTAGAAAAAGAGAGTCGGAGTCAAAGGCTTGGTGTACCGACTCCAGAGCCCAGGTTTTATATACACCTTCCAGAAGAGTTTTGATAGAATCTAGCCTATGTCAAGGAGCAAAAACTACTCATCAACTAAACTTTCAGATTGGGACATAGTCCAGCTTAAATATCTGGCCAAAGCTCAAAGCTTATAAAGAGAGAAGTGCCATAGTTAGTAGAACTTTTGATTGATATTTTGAGGATCAAGCACATCATCCTCAAAGACTTTATAACTTCTTGTATCATACCTCAGTAGAACAAATGGCAGCCCCCTTAGCAGATAACTGTCCAACTTCTTTGCCAGCTAGGGAAAAAAGCTTAGAAGCAATATGAGCTGGTACCTCTTTTAAATGAAGCAGCCAACATTACAACATTGGTTTTTTTTATGGTTAGGAAGATAACCCAAATTTTGTTACCATTAGTCGTCAAGAAGGAAGTACTCACCTGTTAGTCCTATGTACATCCCCTTGTCCAGATATCGCTGTGCTTCTTCCGCTGTTCCTGTGAAGCAATGTATGACCACCAGGGGGAGTTGATCCTTATATTTATCAAGAATTTCCAATAAGTCTTCGTGCGAGTCTCGTTCGTGGACCAACAAAGGTTTCTGGAGCTCACAAGCCAATTGGATCTAGAATTAGTTCAGTAATGATTTCAAACAGTGATTTTTTTAAACTAATCTTATCTGTTATACCTTACAGCTATGTTATAAAGTAAAAATAGAATATAATGATGAAGATCAGAGGAGGTGAGAAATATTTTTAGTTTCTATGTTGTAAATGATTGTTTATATCGACAACTATATGATTTTTCTAGAGTAAGTGGGAAGGAATTGCTTTCCTTTCCTTAGTTTAATGATTTTTAAATTAAAATTTATAATATTAACTTTCCATATTTATTTTTGTTTATAACTTGAAAAATGAGAACTGGACATAGGAAATGATCTCAGGACCCTGTATCCAGGGTAATTTTTTCTAATTTACAAATATTATACTTAATGCAGCTATATTCGTAAACCTATTTATTTCAATCTCTCAAGCTTTGCTATTCATGTTCAAATTAATTGTACATGCATTAGCTTTCTCATAATCGCTTTTGATTATTGAACGAACAGAGTACATTTTTAAAAGCAAAATTTTATCTATATACTTTGCATTTTGTAGCTGGGACACTGCAATTGGTGAGTCAGTAACTTTCTGACCAGTACACAAGAATGTTGTTTTAGTGATAGTTTGGTTTTTGTGGTGAAATTTTCTTGTTAAGAGACGTGCAGGGTCGTTTTGACTATGAAATTATGACATAGATAGAGTGAAGCTTGAATGATGAGTTAGGGCTGGATACTAGATTCGCATTAAAATAACACTCATCCTTGTTCTTGTATATCACTCTATGTTAGTAGTCGGATTTAGAATTCAAGCCCGAGTCTTGAAAAGAAGCTTAGGGTCAAACTCAACATCTTTATGAGTTCTGTAAAATTAAACCTGTTCTATAAGACTATTTCTGTGCTTTAATGTGTCTGCATCTACTTGTCTGGATGTTGGTTGTGAAACATAATTGGCCTATGTTAGATTCATTGTAAAAAATATTAATGTTATAGAGACCCACTTTAGTGGCCGAATGGTCTAAGGCGTCACTCTCTCGATAAACTGGAATGATAATGACGAGGATATCAGGGTTCAAATCCCAGTCAAGTGCACTGAGAGCAGTTTATCCTAAATGGATTTTCTCTCTCCCTCTACACAAATGTGGGTACATTTTTATCAAAATTTAGCCTTAAATTAGTTCATATACATATAACCTGAACAGATGAGACACGATGACAAAAAAACACATTAAAAAATCAAATAAATTGTTTTATTTTATTTTAAAAATATGAGTCTTATTTGTAGTTAAGAGGCGCAGCAGTCAGTGAGCATGTGACTTAACGTGTCATGAATTGAGACAACCCTGATTTGTAGAAAATAAAATTTTGTATTTTGAAAAAGTTATATTTCGGTATTATAGGCAGATAAAATGCTTTTTTTTTATGAAAAAAAAAGCTAAAATTATAATTCTTCAATTTAAAATGTTTGCCTTTTATGGCAATATGGCTGTCATAAAGGTGAGATCAAACACATATTTCACTTCTTTATCAAAGGTCTTTGGCTAAGGGAAATAAATGTTCTAGAATGTAAACTTGATTGATTAAGTTATAGAGATATAAAGATTTTTGTTGTTGTAATAGTGCAGTATATAATTTTTTTCCTAGCAATTTCAGGCCAAAAAAAAAGCAAAGAACAATTCCGTCTGCCAATTAATAATTTTTTTATGGTTATTTCTCATTAAAATTGACATAAATGGCCATTATTACCAAATAAATTACCAAGTAGTCAATTTAGCAAAAAGATTCAATTTAATGTGCTAGTAAAAGTTTGTAAAAACACGTCTGGTGATATTTCAGTGTTTCTAGTCATCAGTATTATAAGACTATTCCTGTAAAGGTGTCACATGATAGCAAAGAAATCACCTGTTTCTCAAAGACTTCCCGCTGCACATCAGGGGGTGAGAAGTCTCTGTTGTAGTCAAGGCCGCACACACCTATAGCCACGCACTCGGGACTGGCAGCGACATCTCTTAACTCCTCCATGTATCCCTCCTCCCAAGACTTGGCGTCGTGGGGCTGGATTCCTGACAACATGAAATGTGCAATATAGAGGGTGTGTATGAATTTGCACAGTATATTTTCATATCTTGACTCCCTAACGCAAAACATGCTGAAAATGTTAAATAATGAACATTGCCCGATGTTAGTTTTTTTTAACTAAGAACACCATCAAATGGGCTAAGAATATACATCAATGGGTACTTTTAGGCAAGGTAACATAAGGCACAATATGCACAGTGAATTTTTCCTTCTTCTTAATACAAAGTGCCCCATTCTTATGGTTGGGTTCAAATAATATTGTATCTTTCATTACAAGTAA
Organism: Timema podura; assembly: GCA_033556935.1. Taxonomy (NCBI): domain Eukaryota; kingdom Metazoa; phylum Arthropoda; class Insecta; order Phasmatodea; family Timematidae; genus Timema; species Timema podura. Next base: position 13,282,026 of record JAVRXN010000008.1, read on the forward strand.
TTTGTGATTACAGCTCAGTCATCACATGCACCCAATATTGATTTAACAGTTTTTATAGTGTGAGTACTTTACAAAAAATGTCAGTGGTAATAAATGTGTTGTACTGTGCAATGCATTGGGCATGGCTGTGTACTTACTTTATCACAAGTACTAAACAACATTGTGTGTAGCACATGTTGCCCCATTTGACAATGTCACCTAGTATTTAACAAACTAAACAACAGATTACATTTGTTGTGTTAAATTTTAAGCTGGTTTTGCTAGGCTATAAAGAAATGTGTGAATATGAAGAGACAATGTATATGTAAGACCAAATTATGCATCAGAAGGATTTTAATGATATACCAAGATTTGGACAGTTTAAATAGAGATCGTAGGGAAATAAGTACACGGTACAGTAATACAAACATGAAGCTTAAAATGACAATGCACTGGTGAAAAAAAAAGTTTTTTTTTAAATTGAATCAATTACTTTACTTAAATACATCCACTGAACCTTTATATGGCTGTGGTTGATTCAGTTCCAAACTAAAAGTACGGGCCTAGTACAAATATTAAAACATTATTTTTTTCCAATCACTTGGTTCATTATGCTTTGCATACATGCATCGTCTCGAGAGTAGAGACAGTTTTCATGACAATTTATATTTTCTAAGCATTTTGTAAATAAAAAAAAAATCAAAGAAAGGCATTTTACAACCTGTCCATGCTATTCACACATGAAGAACTAATATTGTAGAGATGAGAAAGAGTGAATTAGTGGAAAGATAACCACATTTGTGTGGCAAGATAGTGGGGAACATCAAAGGTAAAACCACCTCAGCACACCTGGGCAGTACACTTCCTTTTAATTCTACCAGCTCTTCCCTACCCAATCAGTGTAAATACGTGGATAGACATGATGTGTGTGGGGGGGAACAAAATGTGACTTCAAGAAAGATTTTATTATTAAATTTTTTTTAAAAATTGTGTGATGTTCTTTTTAATAACTAAGCTTACTCAGGCATTACATCACGATTAAGAGTTTTACCTGCCGTTGAATACAACATGCCAGGATATATCCTTGTGAGACGGAGAGCTTCTTTGCTAGCTCGGAGAGAGGTCCCTGTTACCATTATTTTTTTAACACCTGAAACACAGGTAACAATTCAAGTAAACTAAAACAAAAATTAGGATTATGTCTTAAGCCCTTCGTCGACCGAGAAAACCAACGTGACACGATACATTGCGGGCAACTGGTCACTTACTATAAATTGCCCCGTTTCTCATCCACACAAGAAACCTATTTTCTATTAGTCGTGAGAATGTCGTCGTCTGATGAGGACCTGGTTGTTGGCTATATGTACTTAAAATCTCGTAAAAAGGCCCGGAAACAATTTTGAGTTCATCCGGATTTTGGAAAAAAAATAAAAAAGATGGTTCAAAATTGACAGTGATTTCAGGGACCCTGTTAAGTTTAAACAAACGTATAGTATGAGTAGGGACACTTTTGAAGAGCTTGAACGACTCATAGGTCCAACTATCAAGATATTGACATTGTCCGTGGCATTTTTTTTCACCAATAGGCTAAGTGAAAACTTACAGGAAAAATTCGGAAAAAATTGAAATTCAAGCTTGCACAAATGGAAATAAAACACTGTGTACAGCTCCAAAAGTGCACGCCACAACGATTAACAAGCAACTTAAAGCCTGGTGATCAACATGATTGGTCTCCTTATGATGTAGGCCCAGAGCTAAAGTTGTAGTCTCCTCGGTGGATGAGTGAAGCGAAAGTTGCCTGGGCGAATTGTTGCTTGGTCGTGATGATTAATTGCTTGGTTTTGGTCTCCTCGGTGGATATAGTTACCAAAAATCAACCCCGGTGGTATTGGGGTAAAGTTCTCGCCTCAGTACCCGATGTTTGCAAGTTTAAACCCAGCCATGGTTGACACATTTTTCTTGAGCAATAAAAATATTTAGCACAACTTCCTTAGGAGAGGAGGTAAAGCCGTTGGTCTCGTACCAATTGTGGCATGTAAAAGAACCTTGGAGTGTATAGGAAGATACCTTTCTCTGCAAAATTGGTACCTAGGACTTTTCACTCTTGTTTCTATAGATTCTCATGTGCTGATATAGGTACAATCATTCAGTTTCGAAAGTGCACATTAAATACTTCAAATAAATAAATGAGGAATAAATTTAAAATTTTAAATAAATAGGCTTACAAGAAATAACAATAAACAATACTATATTATTAGGGACCTACTATCAGTTAGCAAAACTGAGATGTTTCTACAGTCCAAATCTCATATGAAAAGCCTTATCTGACAGCTAGAAAAGTTACTAGATTTACTTTCATTTATTCATACCAGTATCAGTATATCAAGACATGTGATCAGCCAGCAGCTGTCACTTTTGACAGACATTATCATCAACTATAGAAATAACACTAAAAAATAGTTAAATTTGGTTAATTTTGACCACAAACAAAATGCGTTTGTATATTTTTTAAAGGCCCTTTCTATGAAATTAACTCTTTACTAACGGTCCTCCTAAAAATTCTTAACTCTCAAAGTTAGTGAAGACTGGTTGGATTATTTCTGTCTTGTAACTAATATCTTAAGGTACCGGTACTGGTGGGCTATGTAAAGAAAATCTAAACGTTGTTAATCTAAGGGAGATGTGTACTAAACACCGTACTGATACAAAATTTCATAAAAATAAAAAAATTGTGGAGACCTATATTGGTTGGTCACATAGACTAAATGTCAAGTAGATCTAGTCTAGTTTGTTGGTGGACTCGGGTTATGTGTAAATTATTAGGAATGATTTTTCCAGATGGTTTACTTCCATACCTCTTCAAATAAATGAAGGTAATCTATATGTCTTATCAATTTTATCATTCTCACCCCTATTCCATGAATCTAATTAATATAATAAATGCCCAGATGTATAGGACAGTGTGTGTTAACAGGGGTGAAGGGGGTGGGTGGGCAGGGGGGTATGAAACGCTGCATCAATTAATTTTTTTTTAGCACTGGGTCCTACTACCCATTCAGATTATACGCTTATGCACTAATTACGCTAATTGTTTTAGGGATTAGGAAGGGTATATTTATATGGAGTGTAGGCCTACCTGCATTTGTGTGGAGGGAGAGTGGAAAACCATTTTGTAAAAATCTCCCTCATTACAACCAAGATTCGAACCTCAATCTCCCAATCATCGGCAGTCAAGTATACTGAGAAAGTAGTGCGTTAGGCTGCATCTTCAGAGTCTGTAAGCTCCTCATCCTTATAAATCTTAAGTCCTTACAAATGGAAATCATGTTTACACAGTCCATAACCGTATCAGTAATCACATGACCGTGGCAACCTGATGAGAAAGTTTGATACAATGTCCAATTAAACTCTCCGAAAGAAAATTTTCTAGAGCTAGGCGCAAGCAGACGTTATCTGTGAAGCAGAAGATATCAAAGAGCTGAACAATTATTAACACAAGTAACTTCAAAAAATATGTTAATAAAACGTCCAGGATATGCTACATATGAAAGGTAGGTTAAGTGTAGTCACACAGAGTCATTTTTAAAGGGCATGAGCTAGTTAGTGTAAAAGATTAATGCTAATGGTCCTTTTATTTTGATGCGCGAGCATGCTTACTTTGTTGTGATTGGTAGTCCTCAGCAGTCCGTAATCAACTAGTTCTAAGAAAGTTAAAAGTTGAGTCAACTTTTACGGGGTGATAAGGACTCTGTGGACAGTGCACTCTGTTAGCATGAAGTCTATATCTCTTACAGAATACTATGCACCTAATGGATAGGGGGGCATTCTAGTATTATGTAAGCACCTTAGGGGAGAGGGGGCTCGAGCTTTGCTTAGTTTTTCTGACAAAAGGAAGAGGGGTGTCAGAACAATGCTTACGTAAGACATAGAAAGATGGGCAACATTGAGGGAGGGTGCATCGTAAGCCGCTTGGACTTCGGGCAGCGATGAAGATGCTGGTTGGCTAAACAAGGAAGAAGTGAAGAAGCCCATAGAAGTAAGCCAAATCTTGAGTGACCTAGGGGCCCCACCCCCAAATAGAAATATAATGGTTGAAAGTGTTGAGGTGTGGATTCAAGGACCTTTGTCATTGGATTAAATGGAGTTTAGGGTGGTTTTTTATAAATATAATAATCATGTTTCCACTAATAATATCTTTTTTTATAACTTCAATTAAAGGTTAATTAAAATTTTAAACTTTTATGTTGTTCAAACTTGTTTTAATTTTACCTGTTCAATAAATTTAAATTCATTGTATACCAGTGTTAATTGTCAATTAGTTCACAATATTACTTTACAATGCCATGTTAATAATTTCCAGAAATTTATAAATTGCAGGAATTTTTAATTTTTTTTTATCATTGCATCTTACTACCTGTTCAGGTTATAGGTAAAATTGCATGAAACAAAAAATGGGTATTCCTGTGAACAAATGAAAAAAAAAAGTTGACAAATCTTATGTAAGCAAGAGGGGGAGGGGTCTTATTTTTGCTTACAAGGAGGGAGGGGTTGAAAATGACCAAATTATGCTTACATAATACATGAATGCTCCCATATGGAGTCTGAAGATGGGGTTTTAGACTATGCAGCTACCAAAGTGGGTAGTGCCCATTTGTTGGATTTAAATGTAATGACCCCTTTCTATATTGATATGAACCCAGATAGGGATCACTTCATTATAATTTAAAAGTTTATCGTATGTTTATCCAAATTTAAAGAAACTATTAGGAAGCGTCCCTAGGCTACAGCTGGCAATCCTATTAGAACCATTTAACCAATTAGGTGCTCAGCTATATTAACGTACCAGAATCCTTGGCTCGTTGTATTACAGAGTCAAGATCTTTTCCAAATTTTCTGTGTGTTAAATTGGCACCTATGTCCACAATAATATAGTTTTCATAACAATCTTGCATTGTTTTCGTGTCACTTGGTACGGCATTTTCATTTACATTTGATGCCATTTTCAAGGATAAAATTGAATTTTCGATATTTTGTATATTGTTAATCGTCAAAGGAAATTGTTTTGAAAGAATAAATACATTTGTTAAAAAAATAAGCTAAAAAACAAAATTATTTGGCTAAACTAATATTTCTATCAAAACAAAAATATGTACAAGTAAACTAATTGTGGCAGTTTTGCCATCTGAAATTATCAAAATATCACTAGACTCAGAAATGTGCAAACTTCCCACTAAATTTGACTTAAAAAAAACTATAGCTATTTAAGAATTTTCAAAAAACTTAAAACTATAGTGCTAGTCAATAGTGTAGAAAATAGTTGGTTGTATGTTAATTTAAATTTTGATTGCACTACAGCTTGGTAGTAACAATCGATATGTTGCTGCAAGTAATATTACAACAGTAATTTAATTAAATAATATTAAGGGATGATACTATCAATAATTGTCTTGGCACTTAAGTCAAATATATTATTTGAAAAATGTCTACTTGAACGGTGGAAACAAACCTGGAACCTTTGTAAAGATGGTAGTACCAAAGTACTGTGTTTAAATCTCATTTTTAAAATAATAAAACAATATTGAAACTTTATAGACTCTATGCAAGAACGAAATGAGTAAAAGTGAAAGATGAGTGGTATTTATTTGCCTCAGTATTGAGCCTTCTGCAAGAACGTACCCTCTAAGATAGATAATTTATACCACTTACACTTTCAAATGTAAATTAATATTTTTTAAATCCACTCAAAAATCACACTTCTCATTCACTCTTCACGTTTGCTTGTATCATTCTTGCATTCTGCCTTATCCCTTTATTAAGGAAAGACTCTAATTTTAGTATTCAGACAAATTACCCTAAATGCTACTCATCAGGATTAAATCAAAAATCTCTTCGGATGTTATTAGCTAGATGGTAAGACTGATTGATGCCTTAGTACCCTCATTCATCATTACATTTTTTATGTAATCGTTTATAGCAATGTTTATATTATCAGATTTTACCAAACAAATAATTAGCATGTGATTTATAACACAGTATTTAAAATTTTAATTATCTTACATCGATGAAAAAATGATTAATTGTAATTTGTATGTTATCATTTGTTGTGAGCTATTCTTTTTATTTACTGGTTATCACATTTGGGATGAAATAATTACTGTCTAACAGTAAACAGTAAGCTTGGAGGTTCAAACTTCCCTTCAAAATCTAAATTGTATGCACGCTATTCCGCAACGATACTAACGCCATTTAGCTTCAATGTCTGATCACCCAGACCCGTATATCTTAGATTCTGGTGTATGTCCATCCAATTACATTATAGAGATCAATGGTCGTAACTCGTAACTCATAGGGGTGCTGCAGACCAAGAGTAGCGTTAAATTGATCTGTGAAGAGTAGTGTGATCTGTGTTGCAGACGATGACTGATGACACGTTATTTTGATCTATGGGTGACATGACGTATCTTTAATGTAAACATTAACTCAAACAATAGGATCACAAATAAAATTATGTCTTAACAATAAAAAGAATAGTTATGTTTGCTATTAAAATGAAGATGCTTACTGTTTCAATTCAACCTCAGAGATAAGAACACCAGATTGTCTTGACAAAGATGAGTAGAAAAACTTATTTTAATATGACAACAAACTATTAAATTTGGAAAACGTAATTTATTCTTTGAAATGAAAATGATTCGCCAACTCACACTAATTACTGGCAGTGCAACAGTTTTGTCATTGATTCTAAATAAAAAGTTCAAAGTAGTTTTAAGTGGTTATTGTGAAGCTGAAACAATAGCACTTTCATCTAGTCCAACTAGCCCATTAACAGAAAATAAAGATAAAAAGCCGCACGAAAACATCGGTTTGGGAAATGCTATCATAAAAGCTAGGGAATATGTTAAAAGAGCCAAAGAAGAAATAGGAACTCCAGGAATGGTTATAGGAGTAAGTTTAAACGGAACACCTGTGTGGACAGAAGGTAAGGGATCATATTTTTATTTAAAGGAGCAATATTCCAAACCTATTAATTACATTTTATTTGATGAGAACCAGGGAAACATAACTTCTATTTGGAAAGGAGATAATGGGATCCAAATATATCTATATAGATCACATGCCTTGTGTTATTGAAGACGCTTTTGACAAACATGAATGAAAATACCGGTACTGTTATTTTGGTATGTTTAGTATACTGAACACAATTTGCGACATTTTTTCTTTGTGATATTATATAGTAAATTACTTTTTTTTTCCATCCATACACGCAATAATAATATCAAGTTTCCAATGATAATAAAATTAATATTGTAGAACAATAAGCTGTAGCTATATACGGTAATAATAAAATTAAAACAAAACTTATCACATAAGAACATAAATATTTAAATAAATGGGTTATAAGTAAGTATTGAAACGGATTTAACTGTCACAACATGGCCCATAAAGTTATTTTTCCATCTTCATCCAAACAAAAGTGGGTATATTTCTTTTGAAATTTTTCCTTTCTCATATAGCCTGTACCTACTCTATTAGTAGAAATATGTAAGCCCTAACGGACAGTGAGATGTTGTCCCCATTTATAAATACAAATATTAAATATGTTTCTGACCTACATAGAATAATTTGTGTTTTGTTGTAGGGTTTGGTTTTGCAAATGTGGAAAATGGGGTGCCTTGTCATGCAGAAACAGTAATGAGAATTGCTAGCATCAGTAAAAGTATGACGATGGCGGTTGTAGCCAAACTTTGGGAGGATGGAAAACTTGATATTGATAAGCCCGTGCAACATTATGTACCATCATTTCCTAAAAAAACATTTGATGGAAATGAGGTAAAATTGAGTTTTATTTTTGTAGTTCGTTTTGGGCTTGTTGGCCCACAAGAAAATTAAAATAAAATTCTTGTGATTTTTTTTAAAAACTTTGAAACAAATTTAGCTTAATTATTTTTGCAGTTAGTATGTACTGGAGCGGCCTATATCGTTGGTTAAACTGATTATTTTTTAGCAAGCTCCTACTCAAGAGCCTGTGTTCAGTCATCATGTGAATTACAACATGTACAGTAGCTCCACGACTTCTTTGGTGCTGACTGACAGCTCACAGCTGACTTCTGACACTCAAAATTTAGGTATATACCTAAATTTTGACTGTCAGAAGTTATAGCTGTTAAACACATGTTTTTTGTAGATCATATGGTTCAACGTAGGGATTCATAATTTGGTCAGGTAACTTTTCAAAGCTGTCAGCTGTGAACTGTCAGTCAGCACCAAATAAGTCGTGGAGCTACTGTATTTACACCTAAAATTCACCATCCCTATTTTGCTATCTCGTTCTCTCTCTCTCTCTCTCTCTCACACACACACACACACACACACACACACACACACACACACACACACACACACACACACACGCACACGCACACGCACATGCACACGCACACGCACACACACACACACACACACACACACTATAAAAAGAACAACTAAGACCTCGATTAGTTATCACATAACTACACTGACAATTTTAATAGAAAGGATCTTTTAGATAACACAAAACTTTATTGTGTCCAAAATTGAACTAGGTACCATTTCACTATAATATTGTTAGTGTTAATCTATAGGTATTGATAGTAAAAAGTGGCAACTGCAGATTACATGAGTTGACAAATGGATACATCAGAGTAGATTTAAAAAGTATGTTACCGGTACCTTCTTGAGTGGCCGAATAGTCTAAGGCCTCATTCTCGTGTTAGACTGGCCTGGCAAAGATGGGGAGATCAGGGTTTGAATCCCAATCAGGTCTACTGAGGGGTTTTCCTCCAAATGGTTTCCCACTCTTCTTCCACACAAATGCGGGTAGATTACCTCTAAAATTCTTCTGTCCTCATCCTTACCCAATTAGAATAATTATCATGTTATACGCGTATAATTTGAACAAGTAGTAAGATACAGTGATACATGTATGTATATATAGATAAATATAGGGTGTTCCACTCATAAGTTACAGTACGGGTCTTATGGAGCAGGCAGCTGTAAGAGTTTATTCACTTGAGAGAGTGATAATTTTTATATTCTTAACTTACTGGTAAGCCCAATGGGAAGATACCACTGAAAATACCAAGATGCAGATAAGAGTATAACATTAGAATAGAGGTGGATTGGCTAGAACTAGCCCAAGATAGGGATAGGCGGCACAGGGGTGCAGAATATGTCCAAACGCGTGAACGAGGTTTGGGGCAAATTAAAGCAGTCCTGGGGAAATTTGGGGCTGGGATAAGTTCAACAACTTTTTTGACGTTTTTAGTACATTCTGGTTCTGATATGGTAGTTTTATTTGTATGAAAAACAAAGGCCGATGACACTCAACACCGACACTATCATTATATACCATAGTGAGGCAGTGTCATTGTAAGCACGAAGAGTTGTGGTGTCTAGGGGCTAAGGTAATTGTGTCAAAGCTCTAGATATGAAGTCAGAGGTTGAGATAAGGGGGAAAGGAAAAATCTATTAATTCAACCTGACTAATGGCGTGATTGAGTTATGAGTCATCAATCACCTACCCTACCAGGTGTTTGGAAGCTATGGCGGGCAGGCGGGGGAGGGTAGGGAAGGGTGAGCGATGTTTTGTTTTAGTTTGAAATCAATCACCCGTTATATTGCGGCCTAATTACACGATGATGTGCATGCAATTTATTTAAAATTCGTGACATGCGTATTGTAATAGTTGTGTAGCCATCAAATTGTTGTTTTTAGTGGACCTATTAAGTTTTGTACATTGTACAATAAATAAATGTTTATAAAAAATTAAGATGGTTTAGTGAAACAAATATTTACTATGTCAACTTTTAAGAGCAAACAAGACTGCATTTGTGCTTATTGTGAATGATATGGCAGACGGATATCACATATCTAATAAACATCCCCAAGAAAAACCTAGAAGTAAGGATCAAGGGAGTATTGCATGTTATGTAAAACATAAATCATGTGATTAGGAAAAACTCATAGTCATAAATAGCGATAGTATTGATTTAATTTCAGTACAAGATTCTAAATTTAAGCTATATCTTTATTATTAATACCGCTTTTATTCATTATTATTTATTTTACTGAGTTTCAAGCCCATAAGGCATTTTCAGAAGTAAATTAAAATAGATTACGTATTAAACATTTCTTTGTTTAAAAACTTCTTTCGTTCTATTTAAAAGTGTGGTGATGAGTTGGCCACCTTTAATTTAATAGGAAGCTAGCCTTCACAACATCAGACTGCCAAGAACTGTCCTATTGGTTGATTTTAACACTAAATACAAGAGGTCCAAGAAGCAAGGGGTAGGTCATATTCAAGGGGCTGGAGCAGCTTCTGTGTAACTTGAGCGCTTACTTTGGCTCTCCGCGTCATTTGGTTAAACGAATAAGAACTATATCACGTCAATGTTGAATTTAAAATATTAAAAGTGTAATTAATTAAATAAATCGTATTTAAACATTGAAATTTAACAATTTCAACCGTTTTATATATATAAAAAGTATAAGTAAATCCTACAGTGGGCTAGGCATATGATCAGATCATCACATAACCGTGTGATAGCAAGTACACAGTAAGATAACTGGTATGCCGGCTGCAGTGACTGCACCATAAGTTACATGTTGAGCAATAAGGCTGTCCTTACGTAGGTTTTCAACCAGACATTCTTTATTCACAGAAAAACTTTGCTCATTGACTGCATTGCTATGGAAGGGAACAAGAATTTTTTTAGTGAAATATTGTAGTTCCTGAGATGCATTTACTCAAAAAAAAAAATCATGAAGAACTTATCAAGATGGTCACCATTTGAAGTGAATTGTTTAAGGTAGTCATTAACTTCTTGCTTTGATACAAAGTCCAAGTAGTCTATTTTTACAACATCAGCTTGCACGCTATATAGTTGTTTCTTGTCTAGTAGCACTTCTAATGCAAAAGTTATCCTGTAGGTCTTAACAGATGGATTGAGCATGACTGCGGGAGAGGGGCAGCTAGCACCCTTGACATTTTTGTAGGAGAGGACGCTTATTTAAAAGTTTTTTGCAGAGATCAACTAGGAATTTTTGACAATCTCCTTTGAACTTAAGTATCTTGATGTCTTTAACTCCTTTCAAAGCTGCTGATGCTGCGAACCCAATATCTACAGTAGGGAGTGATTTCATGTTGGATTGTTTCTTTAAATCAACGGCTAACAATTTTTTGGAAGTATTTGCTGAATTCATTACATCACATTTTACAATTCTGTTCATCAAGTGCTCAAGTAGTTTATTTAGATCTGCAAACATAAATGGCAATAAAGGTTGATTGCTCTTATATTCGGTGAGAAATGGTTCCAACTCAAGTGAAACTATCAGCATGATTATCAGATTTTGGAGGATGTTTGTAAGAATAAAAATACGGTTTTAAATACGCCAGCATCGACATTGCTCTCTCTAACATCCTTGAGTTTTATACCCATCTAACAGAACAAAACTTCATCGGGAAAAGAGATGATCCTGTTATTCTTTGATAGTCTGCAAGTCTTGTTGGAAAATCTTTAAATAAGCACTTAGTGTCCTTCATGACTTATGTAAGTTTGTTTGTTTTGTAATTCTTATTCTTTTTATGAATTCATTGTTGGACAACAGTATTTCTCATTCACTATTAGCTCTTTAATATTATTTTGTCTTCATGCCTCTTTAATTTCATTTTACAATGCTGGAAACGCATAAGGAGTAATTGGACAAGAAATAACACATAAAACTTAGAATATTACAAAATTCTCCACATCAATTAAATCCATTTCAAATTTATTAACCTATAAATTAAAATTTTTATACTTGTCAACTTTACACATCTATACTTTAAACATTGTTTCATTATCTTAAAGTCATTGTATATCAATACTCAATCATTTAATTATAATCTATTTGCAGATGTTAAACTTTTAACCCAAAATTTTTATAATTTGAATTCTGAACTTACATGAACTTGAACATTGTTTTGTCTAACCTATTTTGTCTGTAAGTTTTAAAACATTTTTTAACGTGTTTTCATGTATTTTAGACTTAACATCACCTTATATACTGCTAAATTGATGATGAACTTTTATTATATGTGTAATGTTCATAATTTGACAATATGTTATTACCATAAGTTAACATAATTATACATTTTGATCTGCAATTTCAATGTATTACATCAATTAACTTAACAAATTTTATCAATCATTTCCTTTTATATATTTTTGGGCAATATATCTAGTCTTAAATTTAAAATCAAATCCACTCCTTACTTTCAACTTGTTTAGAATGTTTTCTAAGATGGGACAATAGAATGAGCATTGCTTAACCATATTCGCAAGCTCGCTTTTGAAAAAACGGGCCTAGTCCATACACGATGACGTATCCAAGTTTTTCTTTATACATTTGAAATTTCTGGGCTTTGTCACTATCACAAAACATTACTTTAAAAAGATCACTACAAACAGAAAAATTTCTAGCAGAAGAATGTGTCATTACTTGATTAATAGCCCACAATATTTCAGCACATGAAACTTCATCTTTGACAAGGAAGCTCTGAAAAGAACAACTAGGTCTAGATTCAGGTTTCAAAACTACTTCATGGTCATTAGCACTAAAATGTACATCTTCATGTAGGCCTGCAGATGATACTGCATTTTTGGTCGTAGGGACCAAGTCCAATATTTTTTTGCTCCCATTAGCAGCTTTCACTCTGTCAACATGCTTCTTTCCCTTGAAATGAGATGGATTGAAGATATTCCCATGTTACTAATATCAAAGTTAGTTTTACACAAAGAACAATGGCCTTTAGTTTTATCACAATACACTTTTTGTAGTCACAGACAATCTTTAAACACTGTACTGTCCAACCAATCATCTTTAAAATAAGTTTTTCCTCTGAGTTAACTCATTTCTTCTTAAACACAAAGCTCACAAGATAAACAAGTGGGATCTGCAGAATACACCAGGCTGAGCTTAGGAATGGTAGTTTTTCTTTAGGGTGGTTAGAGGGGGGAGGAGAGAGAAGGGGGAGGAGTGAGAGAGAGGGGGGATGAAGTGAAGAACACAACAAATACTGTACTGTGCCATTGGAATGTCAAGATCAGGCAGGTATACCAATAGTTTGAAGTGGTGTTTGAACTCGAGCAGTTACTAGTAACTCATCACTCATACCGGTTACTGTTGGAAATAAGTTTGGGTGGGGGTTAAGGAGGAGGTTGGCTGCTAGTGTAGTCAAAACAGTTATTTGTTTCTTTATCTGTTATGTAAGGGTGAGGGGGAGGGAGGCTTAGTGTAGAGACTGAGAATAGAAAGGTCAGTAAGTGAGGCAAACATCCCCACTGCAAGGTCATCTACAAGGTCAACTAATTGTGTGGCAGACAACATAGACCAGAGGGGGAATAATTGAGGGGTGGTCAAAATACAACTATCAGTAGTCCGAATAATATCAGGGTTTCCAAATGCTTAATCCAACATTTCACTCAATGTAAAAAGGCTGAATATTTTTTCCAATATCTGATTCAAAATTCCAGTATATTCCAGTATTTCCACTAATCTTAGACACCCTAACAAGATATGAACCACCAATGTTGGGTTTATAAGACAAAATTCATTTGTCAAAAAATAATAACTTAAAGGCTTCATTAGAGTACATCACAAACTGACATTTGTCCACAGGATCAACATTCCTGATAACCGAATCATTTTTCACTTATTTGAAATTAAGTTTATTTTGCTTATTAAATCGAATGAAGTGAAAAATGACACCTGGGCACGGGTATAGTGTTTGCTTTTTTCCCATCTGGTTTCGCTTGGGATGTACAATGTATTAATTGTACTATTGGCAGCGTAAAGCCACAGCCGAGTCACTGCTGGTTGCATATCAATTATAGCTCTTAATAGCCGATGATATTCACACATTAATCTCAGACTCTACCTTAAAATATGAGTGAAGTATAACCCTGAGCAAGGGATGATTCCTATGTAACTCAGTGGTAGAACATGGGCATGATAAGCCAAAAGTCCTGGGTTTGATTCTTGTGACCGGGTGTAATTAAATTTATTTGATTTTAGTCTAGATATGGCTCGTGTCTGTAATTATGGTCGTTTATCCTCCAAGCTTTGCCTTTCATATATGCTTAATTGTATAGCATTGCTTTCTTTCATCTTACTTACTAAAACTTTATAGAATTGAAGAGATGTACTGCATAGACATATTAGGAACATGTCGAGTGTGGTCATTGTTTATAAGGTTGATACAACATACCACGTTAGGTGACCTGGTGGTCTAGGGGTAAGGTGTCAGACTTCTGTGCTGAGGGTCAGGGGTTCAATCCTCGGTCCCGGCACAGATTTATCTGATTGCCAAACCCTTCCTTCACCTCTGACAAGATGTGTATTAATCACAACTTGTGAATGTGAGGAATGCCAGGCCTCCACCGTGGTTCGGATCCCACGTTAAACTGTAGGTCCTCCATTTCATCTCACATTAGCATAAGTGAGTATAACCCGGACGGGTAGTAAGACGCGGTGCTAGTAATAATAACATACCACGTTAAAGCCTATATTAATTGATGTTGTAATAAATATTCATTTTCCAACTAACATTTAGACATTTTGGTTCCCTATTTTAGCTTTTGACCAGTTTATCTTGTGCTCTACATTAAAAAAAAAAGTGTAGCCTCGGTAAGAACAATATAAATTTCAGGTTTCCATTACCACAAGACTGCTGGCTAGTCATCTTGCCGGAATACGCCACTATGACAAGGAGCCCGAGGATAAGAATAAAGGAAAGGACAACAAAGGTGGTAAAAATCATAAGAATAAAGGAAAGGACGAAACACAGTCTACATCAGATTCAAGATTCAAAGAGTTCTTTTACAAGCATAAATTCAAAGACGTTGAAGAGTCTTTGAAAATATTCAAGGATGATGATCTTGTCTCAAAACCAGGTACAAATTTCTCTAGGTTTAAAATAGATATAATTTTTTGGATTTGATAAAAACTGGAAGAAACGAGGTAAATACAAGGAAATTTTTATGTCATAAAAAACTGGAAACTATTAATGTCTATAAAAAATACAAGGAATTATTAGTGTCTGAAAAAATTAAGGAAAAACATTTAATTTCACAGTAACTAAAAAAACAGGAATATTTGGGAATTTGGGACATTACCGGCTTTAAATATTATTCCTTTACATAAGACCATAAGTAAACTGAAGAACTAAGCATACTGATTTAAAAACATTAACCCCGCTTCTATTTAAACATCAGGTTCCATAATGAGTACAAATATTTCTCCCTCAAGGTCAAATCATCCATTACTCTAGTAATTTCATCAACATTGTCTCATCATGAACAGTTCCCAGCCACTAGCCAGGTCTGTTTGGAACATAAACCTCTCCTCCTCCACGATGACACACTCTTCTCCTCTCTCCTCCACAATTCTCTGCACTCCCTTCAACCACCTGTGCCTTAGTTTTCCTCATGACCCCTCCTTCTATGTGCGGCGTGCACGCACACACACTCTCTTCAATATCCAGCATCTTCTTTGGTATCTTCTCCTCCATTCTCCTCACATGACCTTTCAATTTCATAAAAATTCCCTCTATACTGCTATTTAAAGTTTTTGTGGAAAAGTAGGAATTCCTTCTGGAAAACACAGGGAATTTTGTATTAAGAAAATAATGGCAGCCTTGTGTATCCTTGTTATGTTCACGTGTTTGTACTAGATGAACAAAACTTCCTGTCCTCCTCTATATCACTAATACACTTGCAAGATCGACGTCAAGTTTTATTAAACTTTGTTAATGTGTAGTTTCTTCTTCAATAGTTTCAATTTAGTTTTGAATGCTTATTAGGAATGACAATGTCCTGTGAATGTTAACTTTTCATAGGAGTAAAATGTATCTAGGATACTTCACCAAGTGCAGTTATGGTGGGCATGTATGGGGCCCAATAAAAGGTCAATCAAAATAAATTCATTATTGCTTCGATACATCTAGAGAGACAAGGGGGTAGGGAGCTTATTTTTATAGGGGAGGGGAGAGGTGTGTTAGAGACTCACTGAAACTTATTGCGTGAGGTTGGCGAGACTGGTGATTACAGGCGAGAGAGAGGACAGTCCAGTGCGTGATTTGGCGGCGTGGGGACGTGAATAAGGTGTGTGCAAGTGAAGGTCGTGAAAAGAGGTTGTGTTCGTACATGTGCGTAGCACAAGTTATGTTGGATCACCAAGTGTGCAATAACTAGACCATGTGTGGTACAACAGGTGTCTGATAGAAAATTTTACTATAGTTACCATTAACTTATAGAAGTACTTTATATATAAGGGAGCCATCAAATTCCAGGGGTTGTGGGGTTTATTGACTCCAACTCCCCACTTTACACGCCCTTGCCAACTGTGGAGGCTGGAGAGCTTAAATATTTAACAGCTCAGTCGAAAAAGTCGCTGATAAAATGTTTGAGTATAGATACATTATTCTTGAAGGAAATTTTAAGAAAAAGATTCTGAAATAAATGGTAAAACACAATCACTTTCTAATATAGTCCATTATAGTTTGGAACAAAACTATCAAAATTTGGTTATTAATAAGCTCTCTTTAATAATTTTTCTTAAGGAAAATACAAAATATATTTTTGATAATTGTATGAAACACACTTCAGATATAAATTTTGAATAAAATTGTTCTATTAATTATTTACCAATATATTTTTTAATTAATCAGTATATTACCCTTACATTTTTTGGGGGAAACATTTCAGTGCTATTTATAATATAAAACACTTCCCAGATGTCCATTTTGAATAAAAATTTTAGAACATATTTAGAAATATTTCACATTTTTAAAACTAAGACAGCTTTAAACCATCCTTAAATTAATTTTTATATAAATAAAGTATATAGTGCTATTTATCATTTAAAACAGTGCCCATAAAACACTTTTGAACAAAATTGCTCGAGCTATTTTTGAAATATTTTAATTTAAAAATATAAGTCATCAGTAAACTACTTTCAAATCTTTTTCTTTTTCCTAAAAAATTATCATTTCGGGATAGGCCTATTTATTATGTAAAACACTGTCCAGGCTTTCTAATTTTAATCTAAAAGTGAAAGCATTTTCAAAATATTTTGAATTTAAAAAACAATAGTCATGATATGTAAAATACCTACTGATAAATTTTTCTCTGAAAAACAAGCAGGCCTTATACAGTGCTATTTATAATTTAAAACAATCCTAAGCTATACATTTTAAACAAAATCGCTAAAGCAATTTTATAGAAACATGTAATTTTCAAAAATTAGTCTTTAGTAAGCTACCCTTAAGCAAATTTACTTCCAAAATATAGGCATAAAGTATTATTTATCATATCAAATACATTATAGCTATAGCCGGGAATTTGAAGTGATCGGGAAAAAACGGGAATAAGTCGGGAATTTGATAAATTACAATAAAAATCCGCGAAAATGTTTTTTTACTCAAATATGAAATATAATCTAATAATCATTAAATCAGTAAATTATAATGTGATTCAAACAGTAATTTTTTTGTTTGTAGCTGTGTAATATATTTTTCATTCTTAGTAAACAATATTAGTACAAATTTAAAAAAAACATGTTTATTTAAATTTTAAAACTTATTATTATTATTCATGACAAAATATTACTAGAGAAACGAGGGGGGACAGGGGGCGAGTTAGAAGGATGTGACATACTTTTAGTCGGGAATTTTAGGAAATGGTCAGGGAAATCAGGGAAAAGGTTGGGGATTTCATTGGTCAAGTTGAGTAGACACCATGAATCAATAAACAGCCCTTATTAAAGGTGCAAGTTTGTGTGGTCCAGATATTTGTATTGCAACAAGTGATTGAGAAAGTATGACAGTAAGGAAGAAAGTTATTGTGCATTTGTTGATCTAGAGAAAGCATATGGTCAGGTGAAAAGGAGTATGTTATGGAATGTCTGAGAAGAGTATGCTGTGGATGCATGGTTATTAAATGCAATTATGGCGGTGTTAGTTTATGATTGTAGTAAAGCATGTGTTAGGGTGGATGGAGCTTTGAGCGAATAGTTTGACATTGAACAGGGTGTTATACAAGGTTGTGTTATGTCTCTCTGGTTGTTTAATGTATTCATGGATATTTATTTTAAAAAAAGTTTTGCTATAAAAATTGCAAAAATAATGTCACTTTTCTGGCATGCCTTACATCCCCACCTTAAAAGCTCCACATTAATTAAAAAGTGTCTAATCACTCATTTAAACTATATTAATAAATACATTTGATTGATAACTTTTAAAGATATTAAATTAACTTTGGCTATTAATTTAATGGTATTATTTATAGGTACGTCATTTTTATACACAACTCATGGTTGGACTTTGATTAGTGCCGTGGTCGAAGGAGTCACCAAAGAGCCCTTCCCCCTGACCATGAAAATGTTTTTTCGAGTGATGGGCTTGAAATATACCTATCTTGATGAGAATGATCCTATTATATATAATCGCGCTTGGTATGTACTCGATGCAAATACTCAATTGCACATTTAAATTAAATTAAATTCACAACACATTGAAACAAACATTCAAAATGGGAAGCTGATATTCACAAATATTCATTGAAATATGTATTGAAAAAAAAGGAAACCAAGGTATAGGAATCAAAACCAGGACTATTGGCTTAGCGTGCCGATGCTCTATCACTGAACTACCCAGTTTTGTCTCATACCACACTTTCATCTCATACTTTGCCTTGAATAATGAATAATGCAGGACCTCATGCACTTATCAAACCTGGATAGTTCAGTGTCTACCATTGGTGCGCAAGTGATAGACCTTGGGTTCAATTCACATCAAGGTGTTATTTTTCAATGTACTGAATTGATTTATGTGATCAACACAGGTGACCCTTGGACTGCACTTGTAGTAAAGTTTCAAATCACTTGTATCGTTCACGATGATGGATTAATGGCTGTGTCTGTTCTAGATTTAAGTTAGTATATAAGTAATGTACTGTTATAATCAATTGGCTCAAAAAGTGCACGTTAAATAACTAAAATAAATGAAAAAGGGGGGGGGGGGAAACTTGAATCAAGGCTAAATAATTGGCTTCACTAGGATTTAAACCATCTCTAAAGAGGAGATAGACATCATCTGAAGCAGAATTTCGCATTGATCATACCCGTGAATTTGGTTTTATTTTTATAGTTTCACATTTGCAATCATAGCTATTAATTACTTAATCCAAGTAAGGGATGAAGAGAGTAGCAGAGGAAATGCACCCACATTATCCTGAAGATAGAATAGGTAAAACCATATTTAGTGCATTCAGCTAAGATTCATACCTCCTAAACTCCCCTTCAACATTAACCAAGTTTGTTGTGACTCTTATCAACTCAGACTGAGAGGCCACCATTGCGAGTTACTCATATTTAATATAAATTATGTTATCTGCATTGTTGGTAACTCCTACTAAACATCAATCTTGTCTATTCTGATTTGCTGGTGACTGAGAGGTCGGGGGCTTGCATCCTGCCCAGGTGTACGGAGGCTGTTCTTTCTTAAATTATTCACTCCTCTCCCTACACAAAAATATAGGCTTTTTCCTCTAAATGTCACTTCCCTTATCTATAACCCATCAACATGATTAAAAGTGGAAAGCCTGATGGGTAGTAAGACCCAGTGGAAAAGCTATAAATTATTTAAGATATCCATGCCATTCATTGGTTGAGTGAGTGCGTGTACGGACATTTATTCTTAATGGGTAACACATAATAGAACCTATTCTAATAACGAGGAAATGTTATCTATATAATACTGATAATTTTTATTACTCTCACCAGTGCACTTATGAAAGGTTGGTATATTCATATAGTTATCTCTCGGGCACATTGCCAGTCTAGGTCCACTGACAAAAAGGAATTGACCTATTTTAAGACAGAACACCGGATAATGTAACATATATCTACTGCACACACACACACCACATGCATGCGCGTGCATACACACACACTCACACTCACTCACTGTTAAAAATATGAATTTTTTTAATCAAATAATCTGAATGCTAAAAAATATGGTAAACATAAATAGTTTTACTTTACTACATTGATTCTTAAGTTGTTATAGAAAATATAAATTGTAACCAAATATTAACATTTTTGCTATAATGCATTCAGTTAAGTGGTGAATTAATGGCTTAACGCAGTGGTCACCAAACTCATTGAGTAGGGTAGCTACTTTCAAGATGTTCAATTGTTTTGTGAGCTATCCAGATTACAAATATTTTGAATCGGCTATCGCATATCATACCTGTACAGAGACGTTGTCATCAAACCTTTGATAATCGGTAGTGGTCTTTGTGGCTTGGAATCATAATTATATCCTAATCTAATTAATTTAAAAATGCTAATACATTGTTAATACTACAAAATACAAGGATTATTAATTTTAAAACAAAATTATACTCAATTTTTTTTTTAATTTCATGAGGAACTTTTTCCCTCATATTCAAATATTTTGTTTATTTAAATCTTGAATTCGATATTCATTTATTTTTAATATTTGATTCTCAAATATCCTTAAAGGTTTTGAAGATTAAAACATCCTATATCTAAATGTGTGTGTGTGTGTATATATATAATACACACACACACACACACACACACACGCACACACATATACAAATTGAAGGGCTTATGGCAATAATGTACTACGCAACAACTACAGGGTGAGCCCAAAACAATTAGAAGATGAATAATTTGAAAATTAACACTTTGATTGAAAAGTAAATAATCACTATCTAAATAAAAGTAAACATCAGCAAAGCTTATTTTGGTTTATAAATTATAGACTTTTTTAAAATCTTAATTAAATATTTATATCTTAGAATTACTATTTTATAGCATAGCATATTATTGCCTCATCTCTTATAGTATATAAAATATTTGTTCTCTTCGTAATTTTCTTATTTCAGACATTTTATTTTGTACTTTTTTGTCACATAATTTGGAGCTAATTTTTTTTCTGTGAACCTCATATTCTGCCTGGCCTACACTTGATGGCTCCTACAAGGTCCGCTCACTAGACTGTCTTTGATACAGAGAAGGGCCCTATATTAGCCTGTCATGATGTGTTGTGTGTCCCACAATAAGACACATAAAGTCTGTTCACCATAGGAATTGTTTTCTGAAAGGCCTTTTTCCCTACAGAAAGCTATTATATAGTAGGATATTGGTAGGAAAAAAGACCTTTCAGAGAGAAATTCCTACCGTGAATGGAGTATAAGTGAACCTGACACGCATGTTTTCAGTTACTACGTGAAAAACCCCAAGACCAAGCGCCTGTTAAACGCCCCGTACGTTGATAACTCGTACAAGTGGGCAGGGGGAGGCTTCCTGTCCACAGTAGGAGATTTGCTCAAGTTCGGGGATGCCATGTTGTACAGTTACCAGTATCAAAACCAGCCTGGCCTCTTGGTTGGTTACCTGCAGCCCAAAACAATGAGTGCTCTGTGGACACCACAACCATCCACTGCCATGAAGTGAGCTTATTAATATTATTTTTAATTGTTTTAGAGCAATTTATACAGATTTATTAGTTAAGATCACAACCACATTTCAAAGTAGAAGTAAATTTCTTTTGAAAAACCAAAAGCACTACAAAATATTAATATTGTCTTATATAGTTTATAGTCTAGTTTCATAGAACCAGATTTTCAAAAATCACTCACAAGTAAACTAACCTTAATTTAAAGGTAGGATTAAAGACACACTTTCTCATTACCGTATGACCGTATAATATTTAAATATCAAGTTTGAACATAATCCATCAAACCATTTTGGCTGTAGCTTAATTATCACACATACATAATTATTGTAAAACCATATTTTTTAAAATTAAAGGGCACATGTCAAAACCCATTATAATTTCAAGGTCATAAGTTGTAATGATTACAATACTTTATTTTTTGAGAAAGTACACAGAAAAATGTGATTTTTTCTAAAAAAAAATTTTAAAGATTTATTTGGAATACATTAATACTCTAAATCATGGTTAAAAGTATGGGGGGAGGTCAGCTTACTTACTCAAAATAACGCGGAGGTAGGAATTTCCAAGATAAAATGCTAATGGACACAACACATTTTAAAAACCAATCTTTCACTGCCATAGACAACTTCTTGCTTACTTACTTACTCTATGTCATTAGGAACTCGAAAGTTCATCGCTGCACTTACAAAAGTATGCCACCTATCTCTAACATGAGCTAGTTCTATCCAGTCCACCTCATTACACTATCTCTTTCAGGTCCATTCTAATGTTATCCTCCAATCTGCGTTTAGGTCTTCCCAATGGTCTCATCTCATTGGGTTTACCAGTCAATACCCTGAACAAGGTTTTAGAATCTCCCATACACACTGCCATTAGTCATCTACCAGACTTTATTGTCCTAACAATGTATTGTGATGATTACAGGGTATGTAACTCATCATTTTGTAACCTCCTCCTATCCTCATTAGCCTAATCCCTTTTTGGATCAAATGCCTTCCTAAGCATCTTGTTTTTCCAACACCTTGAATTTGTTTTTGTCATGTAAGTTAAGGGACTCAGAATGAACCACTGGTAAAATTATTGTTTTGTATATTCTGAGTTTTATATTACTTGAAACCAGGCGAGTTGACAACAACTTACTGATAGAGTAATAGCATACATTTACTGACTGTATTCTTTTCATAATTTCCAATCTAATATCGTTATTGATAGTTAAAATTGTTCCTAAATATTTAAACTCATTAACCCTGCCAAAAGGAATGTTGTTTGCAGTAATCTCTAAATTATCGTCCTGAATCTGTGTTCTTTGTGTGATCAATCAATCAATCATATACTTGTTCTTTTCAGTGTTTGCTTTTAAATCTCTTTCCTCAGGCCTAATAGCCTCCAGTAAATTTCTGCATTTCTTGCAACAGCTTCCTTACTGTTTCTCAACAAAGCTAAATCATCTGTGTATCCTAATAGCCGCATTGTACCATTTAATGTCAACCTTCCCTACGCTCTTGCATTATCGTAAGCGCATACTCTAAGGTTACATTAAAAATGAATGGGAAAAATTTTCATCTTGTTTCAATCTATTATGCATTTCAAAAGTATCTGATAGTTGACATCCAACCCGTACTTTGCCATGCGTATCAGTAATACATACCTCAATAATTATCTTGACAAATTTTTTGTGTATCCCAAAATTAATTAAAATGTCATATAAGTAATTTATTTTAACTGAGTTATAGGCCTTTTTAAAATCTATGTATAATTAATGGACTCATTTTGTATTCCCACTTTTTTTCTCTAATATTTGCCAGATTATAAGAATCTGATTGATTGATTGATTTATTTTGTCGAAATCCACATTGATGTTCCCCAACTATTTCCTATGCATATTGCGTCTTGCTACCTTAAAAAATGGCCTGTTAGTCTAAAGTTTTCTCATCCCTGTCATACACTCGGGTACATTATTAATCCAGCCGCCAACCCTCCTGACAGTATAAGTTGAGAGCAATAACAATATGTTAATCAGCTCATCTTGCAATAAAGATATTAAACTATTGTGCTCATTGCCAGGATTGCTTGGATTAAGTGGTGATAATTTTTAAAATATGTCTTCCTGTATTTTGAGGGTGCTTAAAACCAAATGAGCAAGCAGTGATGTGTTCAGGTGGGGGCGAGAAGATGGATACGGAATGGGCTGGGTAGTAGTACCACAGCGCCAGGAGTACGGTTGGGGAGATGCTCAGCAGTTTGCAACGGGGCACAGCGGTGGTGCAGTGGGGGCGTCCAGCGTGTTAGTGGTGATCCCGAAGGAAGGAGGTTCTCCGCCGCCCTCGGGGGTGAGCGTCGCTATCCTAGTTAATCTGCAGGATGTGTCATTGCACACCATCGCTTTTAATGTGGCCGCTATGTTCAAAGAGGTCGGCAGTAGGGTAACCATTGAGGAGCTACAGTAAATTGGTTTATCGGTGATTTATTGAGAGTTGTTATAAATCCTCAAAATGGGATTATATATTCACCACCGAGTTAAGTTGGGATGATACCACAGGTTAAGTTGGGAGGATATTCACCCTGAGCTAAGTTGGATGATACCACAAGTAAGTTGGGAGAATACTTATCATGAGTTAAGTTGGGAAATTTCACTATGAGTTAAGTTGGAGTATATGATAAGTTGAATTCACCATGAGTTAAGTTGGGATAATATTCACCACAAATTAATTGGGGCAGAATTAACAGTGAGTCAAGGTTTTAATTTCAGTAGTTTTTGTAAAATAGATTCTCCACTGCATACTGCACATGCAGGTTATCAGAATATTTACTCTGAGGAGGAGTAAACTATAATTTAGAAGAAATGTAAAAGCATGTTGTTTACGACTCCTCTATCATTGGCAAACCAAAGAAGACAATACTTGTTCCTTTATCTTCATGTGAGATATGTGGGTTTAAAATATCCACTTTCACATATAATCAGGTAAAAAAAAAGGTAGCATAGCTAAATTTTATTTAACTTTTGGGGGTTATAAAGTAATATTTTGAAGTCCAAATTCAAGTCAATGTTGAAGTAGAAAGTAAGGTCCTGTGGGGTGTTATTCTAAACTCAAAAACATTAGTTGGGCTGCACGTTTTTTTTGTAGGTAAATATAAGACAACCCTCTTTATTTTAAAACCTTATGTTAGAAAAAAATCCTCATCTTAAATGCAAATAAATGCTATTTAATCAGCACTAAGTCAAACCATAGAGCTTCAAATTATCCAAACTAATTGAGATCAAGGGTTATTTGTATAGTAATTTTTTTCAGGTGTTTTCATATTAAAGTAAACAGTATATACCGTAATGATAGAACTTATTGTTAAAAATATATACAATATATCATATATATATTGTATATACACTTATATTGTTTGTTGTACACTAATACAATATTACACAAAGTAATCTTGAATACTTTGCTAAAACAGAATTGATCCTCATTTAATTACAGCTAGATATTTTATTCATTTCAGTACTGGTATCAAAAGTAGACTATAGCAATACTTTGATTGTTGCGCTTACCACGCCATGGCAATTTCTAATGCTGTAATGCTTTCAATGAGTAGTTCCATTTTTAGATTGTCTTCAACCTTTTCGGCTATGTCAAACAGTTGCTGTATTGTACTTCATTTGTACTTTTAAAATAAAACTCTTTAAAGAACACTGAATAATAAAAATTGATTGAATCCACTATTTTATTAATTCAAATCTGAATCTTGGAAAAAAAAAATAGGGGTGTACGAAGCTTTGAAAATTTGATTTGCTTAAAATATTTGTCTGCTTCGACTTCATTTCGAGAGTAAAATTTTGGATTCAACAATTAAGAAGCTTTGCCAAAACAAAATATTTAAAGCTAAAACACACATTTATGGTATTTTTTAAAATTTTATGCAGTTTATTTCCATCACAAATTAGTGTTAGTATAAAAATTATTAAATCATTAAATTAAATTCTGCGATAATATTAATCCATCATTTTAAATCAAATAGTGTATAATTATGTTTAGAATAGAGCATTTTATAAATATTTAATACCTAAATTTACATATTTATACAAAGTATATATTTTTATCTAAAATGAAACATTTTTTAAATATTCAAACTTCCATTGGCTCAAGGAATATATCATATTATTTAATTCGACTTCACTTCAAATTTAAAAAGTGGATTTCATACACTCTAGAAAACATAGTAATCATAATAGATGTATTGTACTATATAAATTCTTGACTAAAAAAAAACTCCATGGTGTGAGCCTGTAAGCAATATAAAATGACCAAGCACTGTCACCAATAATGATGATATTGCCAACATTTGTGGATAGATGACTAGTTATATAAAATAGTAATTGTACTAAATGTAAACTTTTTTTGTTATAATGCATTCATTACATTCAGTGAAATGGTAAATTACTGAGTCTGAAGTCTGATTGTTAAGTATGTCCTAGAATAATGTTATGATAAACCACCAATAACATCATAAGAGTCTAAAATAGAATACATTTCAATTTTTTTTCAAATC
Organism: Timema podura; assembly: GCA_033556935.1. NCBI lineage: Eukaryota > Metazoa > Arthropoda > Insecta > Phasmatodea > Timematidae > Timema > Timema podura. The sequence continues at coordinate 13,308,115 of JAVRXN010000008.1, forward strand.
TTTAATCTGATAATTTATTAAATTCTGAATCTCCTTAAGGATTTGAGGTTTTTGATAATTCAGATGTCCCACATCTACTAAACACAGTTACATTCACCAGAAGAAAAACAGGGCGTATAACCGAACGGTAGTAAGACGCGTGCTAAGTATTAAGAAAAAACACTGTGGAGAAGCTATAATCTTACCACCTCGGTAGCTTCTGGCCAAATGAAACATTCCCTCCACTAGTTCCTGTTTATGTTCAGCGAGAGTGTGATATAATAGTGAGTCGTCAAGGTTGATGTTTGGATAATTGATGCTTTACTGTATTGCTACTAATCATATACACAGGAAGTTTGATGTTATATTTTAAAAGCTACACTAGTCCATCATGCATATTGTATATTTTTATCTTTGAAGTTATTAGTGATAAATAATTATGTGATATAATTTTATTTCTTATATTAGAACAAATCATCTGTAACCTGATTTTATGTGATATAATTTTATTTCTTATGTTGAAACAATATAACCTATACCCAGATTTTGGCAGGAAGAACAATATTGGGTAGTTAATACTAAAGTTACTAAAACCATTTTATATATTCATACATCAAGTAATGTTATCTAGGGATGTCACTTTTTATAGATAGACCTATTATTTAATACCTATAAAATTATACAAGTTATATAGTAAAATGTTATCATTGTTGACCGCAAAGAAATATGTTTGAATTTTCTAAACCTTCCTTCCAACCAAAATTAGGGTATAGGTAAACTATTTGCTTTAAAGCTATACAAATAATTGTGATAGTGTTAAACACTAGAAATGTGAATAACATTTTGTGAGGAATTCACCCGTAATAATTGAAATTTCACTATGATTTTTTTATTTTCAAACCTAATGTTTTTAAAATTAATTTTTACATACCTAGATCATTTGAACTTTTACTAAAACTATTTGATATTATATTCTTGAACTTATATGAAGTGATCTCAATTGAGGTAAGCCAAAACAATCTTTAAATTAATGTTTTTTTACTATTATGTTATTTTGAGCCATTTTAAATGTTTTTCTTTGTGATAAAATACTATAATGTACATGATTTTAGTACAGGCTCAAGTTGTTTGAGGTTTTTTTTTCATTAGTGCATAATAATACAAAAAGTTTAATATTACATTTATAAAGACATGTTTTTAATTTTTTTTAATTATTCTAAATAAATATTTTTTTTAATGTGATGGCTCCTTCTAACCAATTATTTGAGCTTTTGCCACGGTATTGTAAAAATTATGTAATAACCATTAAGCAAGTTCCATGAACTCGGAAATTGTTAATAATGTTTTTATCTGGAATTTCGCAGCACTTTATTTATCAACAAAACAAAGATTACATTTAGTAGAATATTTATGAGATATAATTAGTAAACACACATGAAGCCACAAGTCATTCAGGTGCTATTGTGTCAAGACTACTTTTAATTAAAGTGCTAGTGTTGAAATAAATTTGTAAAATAGTTTGGTTGCCATGGAGAATAAACATGATGATTTTGGTAATCACAACAAATCTGTTCTTCTATGTCACCATGTAATAATACTGTGAAATATTTTGATACATTTCATTAAAATACTTTTTGAGTGGTAATCCATTTTTGTTTTTTCCTGTAAACCATTCGTTTACAACAATTAGCCGGGTGGATTCACTAACCCCATAAAATAACTTTACAGACCCCATATGTCTACGATAACAAGCTTGGAAAGCAGTGCCCTAGAAAATTGTTGGAAATTAATTAATGGTGAGTACTTTTACAAATAGAGATAAGCTAGAATAACTAGCTCTTAAAAAAAAACAGCTCTTTGGCATCAGCATGTAACAGAGCTATACTAACCAAGTGGCTGCCATATTTTGGCGATGATAGCTCCAACATTAAGTGGATATAGTGTATCATTAGTCAGCACAATGAACCTTTAACTATGAACTATTAAATCTCAGTTTTCTAGACCGAGCTGCTACTTTTTCATTCAAGTAGCTTCATTTGGCCGCACAAGTTTGAGTAGACACAGTTTCAGACTCACTGCTTTACATAAAATCTGGAAGCACCGGGATCGAACCCTTAACCTCTGGATCAGTAGCCAGGAACACCAGACTACAGAGGCCAATTAGGTTATAAGCTTCTTCAAAAATGTCATCTACTAATTTTTCTCTTGTTTGTTGAAACATTATTAACACACACAGACAAAACCTAATTGTTGCTTGGTTACAAAGTTGTTGGCAATACGACAACATTATGGTATTTATTTTATTAAAATGTATTGCAAACTCCTCACACTTGTTTGCAGTGTTTTATTAGTTTTATTTTGTCTTTCAAGAGAAGAAACTAAGTTTAAAAACTGCTGCGAGAAATTGTATTTGTCTAACTTACCATCACTTGAATCGTTCATGAAAACTGTTTCTTGTGATCCAAGCCCAACAATTTTGAAAATTGTTTTGAAAGGGAAACTATACTGAAACCAAAACATCTTTTGTTGGTAGAAAATAAATACAACCCTGTGCATTTAATGAGAAACCAAAGAAAAAACAAGACCAACATTTTTTTATTTCCTGACCAGAACCAGCTTGAGACAACATATTTGCATAAAAGATTTCATAAGATAGCTTTGACAGAATTCCAGAAATGTAGAGTTCAAGATGAATACAGCCATTTTAAGACTCTAAATTTTTTTATGTTTAATGAAGGAATAAATTATAAAAGTGATCTTTTAAATAAACGACCACAATCACAAAATAGATCTAAACTGTATTATTTAAACAATAGCTATTTTGGACATCATGTCGAACAAATTAATACTCGATACAAACCCAACAAAACTGAATTCACGCAAAAGGAGATCATCCGAAAATATAAATTTAAGAAACACGCATTAAAACCATCTTCTCGAAAACTATTAATGTATATTGATCTTGACAATGACAACACGTTTCGTTATAAAATGAATGACAGGTTAGCCAACCCGAAATTTGATGGAAGTAGTTTAGTTAACTACCCACAAATAGAGCATAGTTATCATGGTTATGGGCTAAATGAGGAAGATGACAGCAAAGGCGATGAAGAAGAGGGTGAAGGGAAGAAGGCAAGAAGAAGGGGAAGAGGAGGATGAAGAAGGGGAAGGAGAAGACGACGAAGGGGAGGGAGACGATGAAACAGAAAAGAAAGAAGCGCAGTAGAATATTTTCAAGGTCAAGACACAGAACCAGATGACCTACCTAGTGAGGAAGATCGGACCCCTGCAGATGTACCAGATGAAACTCCATCTGAAGCTGTGCCATGTGTCTTCAGGGGTTATAACACATTTACTTTTGTGTACATGTTTGTTATACATATATATGCTCTGTTTATTTGAGTGTAAAATATATTTTTCATTAGGATAAGTATTTTAATGTGCATATTGAATATAAACTTAATTATTTTATGTTAACACAGAAATCAAATTGGGGATTTGTGGTACAGCTAGGACATTCCCCCTTTTTCCTTCCTCCCCCCCCTTTTTACACACACACACACACACACACACACACACACACACACACACACACACATCCTCATTTTATAACTTCGTAGTTCATTGATTGATTCACAAGTTATAAAATTATAAAAGGTATTAGACTACACCTTTTATAATTGATATCGTTTAGAATTAAGGTATTAGAAAATTCCATTTATAAATTTATAACTTCATATTACATTGATTGATTCACAAATTAACAGCTTGAGTTGAACCTTGAAGTTTGAAATTTAAACATAAATAAGAATCTTTATGGTTCAACTAGAAAGCACCGACACATGAAACCAAAAGTTTTAGTTATATCAATGTTCCATCCAAAATACCATTTGTTAGAATGTACGAGTATATCAAGCCAGTTTTTTTATGTGATATATTCCTAAAATTATCAAATAAGCTTTTAACATGTAGCTTCACTTTTTAAATTACTCATGGAAACACTGACTATCAACAGGTATCAATAAATATATTCATAGTAATTTAGTAAGGAGGGATATATAAATAGTTAATGATTGAAAGAACGTCTAAATAATCTCAAGAGGTTTAATAGAATAGAGAAATAACCAAAAAGGATTATTAAATTACAGACACAAGAAAAGTATATCATAAATTGAAGGTAATAACCTTGACACAGATAAAAATATTTGTCAGAATTAAGTTCAAGTCATATTTTATATGAACACATTTGAATGGGATGTTTGTGATTAATATTAAATTATTTAACCATTATATATAGAGTGAAATGAAGTAATAACAAAAGTAAACAATTGAATAGGGTTAATTTAAATTATTTAAACTTTATATTTAGAGTGAAATGAAGTAATAACAAAAGTAATAAATTAAATAGGGTAAATTACACTAAACATATTAAAATGTAACATAATATATAACATAAGCATTAATGTTAAAATTGCAAGTTAACAATATAGAGGTTTTAACTTTATATTTATTTTTTCCAGGATTTTAATGATTATAATATGTGAAATTCTAATAGAAACGTAAGTTGTTAAAGTGCTAAAAACAACCTAGTTTCTGCCTAAGTTCCTTTTGGCTATTCCATTCTGATAGCTTATTGCTGACTTGTTTACTGTGGCAGCCTTGTAATGCTGCTAGCATAATATAAAATCATCCCCTGACCTTGGGCTTGTTGATTCTCTTTTACTACATATTAGCCACATATAATCATTATTATAAGCAATTTATATTAATCTAAACAAGCATTAATGGACATGCGGTTTTAATGTCATACTCTTTTGGTTTGATTTGTTGGTGAAGGTGAAGTAAGGATTTTAATTCTGGCCAGGGGTAGTTTATCCTAAATCCCTCCAAGCAAATAAGTGTAAATTTCCTCTAAATTTTACCTATATCACTGGTGTAGCTAACTGTAGATAGTCCGGGCTGGTAGTAATACACAGCGAAAAAAAATTAAAAACTAGGATTTTAATGCTTGTAAGTTACCAAAGTGTCACGATGGCCGCAGAGAGAAAAGTTGTGGGCATAAACTACAAAATTTTGGAAACCATTATAAAAAAGATAGTTGAATTTTTTAATTAAAATACACGATTTGAACAATATCTGCAAATCTAAATAAATATATTCAAGCTCAATTGGATATTTAGCTCAAATGCAGGTAAACTGAAATAAATAATAATTCGAGTTGCACTGAAAAAGCCTTGTAGCTTTAAAAATCCAGTATGAACTAATAAACAAGGCTGTCCCCAGGGGGGATTTTGGGGGGCTCAAACCACTCCTGAAATTTTATGAATAAAATGGTTTTATTTATGGTTCAAACAATAAAAAAAATTAAGATATAAGTACAAATTAGGGAGCTGTGTTACCATAAAAAAACACTTCAGAGAGCTTCTAGAGGTGTTTAATATTTAGAAATTTCCTAGCCTTTAGCAGTTAGGGGGCTATGTTGCCATAAAAAGACACTCCAGATAGCTTTTAAAGGTGTTTAATATCTAGAAATTTTCCCAGCCTTCGGCATTTAGGGGGTTATGCTACCATAAAAAAAACACTTCAGATAGCTTCTATAGGTGTATAATATTTAAAATTTCCCAAGCCTTCGGTAGTTAGGGGGTTATGTTACTATAAAAAAAACCTTCAGAGAGCTTCTAGAAGTGTTTAATATCTAGAATTTTTCCTAGCCTTCAGCATTTAGGTGGTAATGTTGCCAAATAAAACACTTCAGATAGCTTCTAAAGGTGTTTAATATTTAGAATTTTTCCTAGCCTTCATCAGTTAGGGGGTAATGTTGTCATATAAAACACTCAGATACTCAGACTGTTATCATTAAAATTTATTCATGTCCGCAATGGGGGGGGGGGGGCCGTGCCCCAATCCCCCCGAAATTATTGGCTGGCTACGGCCTTGCAAAATAAATAAATTTAAAAATACAGTTGCCTAAAAGCTCGGTTCAAGGATTGATTATCACCCCAAATTAAAAAAAATAATTGAGCCTCCTCGTGCCCCCGGCCCATCCCCACGTTCTCAACATTTCCCTTCTTGTACTCTCCTTTGCTACTTGGGAATTTTTCTTATTTCGAAATGCTTAGAGTTGGGAAAAACACTGGTTCAACCCCCCAAAATATATTTCGTGCAACGCCCCTGCCTAGAGTTTTTACAATATATTTAAAGTTGGCTCTCAGCTTGTATGTTGATTTAATAAACCACATTATAATTAATGTTCAATAACTGTAATGAAATAAGGTCGCTAAAAACTTGATTATTTTTGTTCACATGACAAACTTTGTGTAGAATAGGAATGGACATCGAGATCGAACACTGATGTTGAATGGTCGATGTTTTTAACATTGATGTTCATTTGGCGATGATTTTCAACCATGATGACGTTGATGTTCACACCATCAATGTTTGCTGATCGATGACGTGTTTGTCTTGGATGATGCTAAAGAACATATATTGTTGAATTCATCGACCAACAAACATATTAATTATAATGTACAGTACATCTTTCGAAACGTGGATTCTTTTTGGCCTACCTTTTGGTATGGATGATATCAAATGGTGGGAAAAAAACCCATCGATATCCCTACCATGGGGTTGACACTGGGATAGTAACATTTTGTATGTTGTTTCTTCGCCCCCCCCCCCCACACCCCCCCTTTGCCTATTGTCTTCATTTAGTGCTCACATATTTGTCTAGAGCTTGCACCAGTCTAAATATATTAGACTATTTTTCATTAATTTTAATTAAAATCACTTTATTTCTATTTCTCACTGTATTGAAAATGTATTTATTTTTAACATAAATTTTAATATTTATTAAATACATATTTATTTTTCGTGAAGTGATTTTTTTTAAAATTGTTTTAAACCCATCAAACACATTACCAGTATTTGACTCCATGATTTAAGTCTATATCTATAGATTTATAGATCTCGGGATTAGGGCGTCAGTTGGTAAAGTGCTGAGAGGTGTTGCAAAGTTCCAGAAAGCACACATTATTAAAGTATAAGATAGGATTTTTTTTTTTTTTCTGATTATCAGAACTGTCATTCTACTGCAGTGTTGAAGCTAGTGTTGAAGCTATTTCCACTATCATAATTTCAACAGAGATAGAGCTTTCCTCAAACAATTCTTTGATTCTATTGCATGCCAGTTCCGTGTTCTCGATTTGTATTGTTGGTGTCTATAAATTCTGTCTCTTAATCTTCTTGATTCTGACTAACCACAGTAAGTAATATATTAATTTTGTATATCAGATTACATGTTGGGTTGATGAAATGTATGATCAATGTCAACTTATAGAAGAAACAATTGGAAGCCATTTGGAGGCATAACAATATATCAGATTACTGCCTGTGTCAAACTGGTAGTGTATTTTAGTTTTAATATATTTAAACTTACGCAAGGTCCAAATTAAAAAATTAATTTAAAAGATTATAAATATTTGTATAACAATCTATTATGTATTTCCTCCCAATAAATTTTTTTAGGGATGTTCGAGAAGCACTTTTTCAATTTGAGACGATATCGAGACGCCTAAGAACTATTATTTCTGGTTGTGAAGGAAACCGAGTAAACTTTTGAATGATTTTATGTGATTCTTTGTCTATTGATTTGTATAAGGGAAAATATACTTTTGTTTTGTAATAAAATATATATCATGCTTTGTTTGTTTACTTTAAAAAATCCTCTTACCTCAAATTAATATATGAAGTACTTTTTTTATATAGAAAATTTTGCTAGATTGCTTTTTTATTTATTTCTGAAATGTGCAAACATGGTAGCTGAGAGTATTGTTATTTTTATATAGGAGTAAGTAACTTGGCAATTTTTAAATATAAATACCACTTGCTTGGGAGTGTTTCTTCAGTTTCAGATAATGATGGAGTATTTACTTAAATTTTAATGTCTAATCTATCTTCACTAAAAATTTGTATGATTATGAATAGTTAAAACAGATTATGAAACTTTAATCAGTAATAATAAATTATTTGGGTAAAAAAATATTGAAATTAGAATAATGGCGCATGAAACTTGATCGAGCTGGAAAAATAACATTCAAAATTTGTGAGTTGATTTTTTATTTGGTAAGTTTATTGAAATATCAAAGAAAGTTACATGGTATTTGAAAATGCCGCCACGATGTTCGCTAGTTCGGGAACTAATCACTTGGCGCTACTTGTTATGGTTCAGCAATACACAAAGACTACAGCGAGGGTCTTCTAAAGTATTATATTTTTAATTGTGATCATGTAAAGATTTTTCTGTTCTTCATTAGTTAAACTAAATACTTTTCTTATATAGAGTGGCCTGTTCTTCTCGACTTATTTTGCGTTTTCAAATTCATTTGTATTATTTTCAAGAATGTTTTCCCTTTGTATATATTTTGTAATTAGTGTTAGTTTTCAATTGTATATTTTATGCTTTGTTTTCTGTATTTAAATATTTATATTTAGTCTTACATTGACAGTGGAATTTATAATTAGCATGTCTCTGTCTCACTTGTTAGTTTTATTTACATTCACATAAAAAAAATCCAGCTGTCCACACTTGCACTGTGACAGAATTCTACGGATCTTCCCGGGGCCGTGTCTAACACACTAATCAAAACCCTATGTAAAAGTTAATCAGACTTTGAAGCTTTTTAGTTGCACAATTTGCCGCTATAAGAGAAAGCGCTGTGATCGTTACGGATAGTTGTGACGTTTTATAACAGCTGTTTAGATTTATAATATTTTATTTCTGCAGAATGGCTTTACATGTCAAAAATAAATGTAAATTTCCAGATTGTTTTAAAATTGACGTGTCAATGTTTAAACGACCTCAGTCGTTGGCTACTTGTATGTTTATTTATAGCAGTGATTTTTTTACTGCCTTAACTTTAGACATTATTTATATGCCAAAATAGAAATGTTTATTTTTAAATTGGGGATGGTACTTTATAACTGATACAAATAAAACACTATTCTCAAAACAGCAAATTATTAAGAAATTGCTATTACCATTTATACTTGCAATCAAATGGTCATTAGAATCAAAATCCAGACGAAGGGCCTAAACAAGTTGTTTATTTGAACACTATTGTTTGGAGTTTGAATTTATTAGCACATGAAAGGCTATAACAGTTAACTAAGAAGGGGCCGATGCTCAAAAATCTTACCCATACATATTTCTCTTTTTGTTGTTGAAATATAAAAAAGTTGATAATTTTTTGTATCAATACACTAATAAAGGTAGAAACTAAAATTATATTATTTACTTTTGAAAGTGACAATATTACACCAAAAATGTAACACTATTTGTTTAGTTTGTTTTAATGGCACTTGCCATAAAAGTATTAAATTATTTATAGAGAACTGAAACTGCTCATATCCTGACATGTTAAACTCGCTTAATATGATTGCACTATAGCTTGGTAGTAACAATCAATATGTTGCTGCAAGAAATATTACTAGTAATGTAGTTAAATAATATTTAGGAATGATACTATCAGTAATTGTCTTGATGCTTAAGTCAAATATTTGAAAAATGTCTAATTGAACGCTGGAAACAAACCTGCGAGTATTTTAAAGGTGGTAGTAACAAATTACTATGTTTAGATCTCATTTTTTAAATAATAAAATTATATTGAAACCTTATAAACTGTATGCAGGAACGAAATGAGTAAAAAGGTGAGTGGTATTGATTTGCCTCGGTACTGAGCCTTCTGCAAGAACGTACCCTCTAAGATAGCTAATTAACACCATTCACACTTTCAAATGTAAATTAATATTTTTTAGATTCACTAAAAAATCACACTTCTCATTCACTCTTCACGTTTACTTATATCATTCTTGCATTCTGCCTTATCCCTTTACTAAGGAAATACTCTATTTTTCGTATTCTTATAAATTACCTTAAATACTACTCATCGGGATTAAATCAAAAATACCCTCAGATGTTATTAGCTAGATGGTTAGACTGATTGATGACTTAGTACCCTAATTCATCAATACATTTCTTAAATAATAATTTATAGCCATGTATATATTATCAAATTTTACCAAACAAATAATTAGCATGTGATTTATAACACAGTATTTCAAATTTAAATGATCTTACATCGATGAGAAATGATTAATTGTAATTTGTATGTTATCATTTGTTGTTAGCTATTCTTTTTATTCACTAGTTATCACATTTGGGATAAAATAATTACTCTCTAACAGAAAAATTTAAGCTTGGAGGTTCAAACTTCTCTTCAAAATTTAAATTTCGCTTGCGCTATTCCGCAATGAAACTAACGCCATTTGGCTTCAATGTCTGATCACTGGAACAAAAGAATAGCCAGACCCATATATCTTAGACTCTGGTCTAAGGGCCCTTGGAAGCCATGTGCACTTTAAAGATGCTATGGCCGGTTTAAAAGCGGGAAGTGATTTTTGATGGTGTCTGAATTCTCTTAAAGTGTACAATTGCACCCCTTATTGCGTACTTTACTAAGGGGCACATACGACTTGCCATTTATTGCGAACTTTAGATAAACTAGTTTTTTATATTGAATATATTGAGTATATATATATTGTGTGAAAATGGAATAAAATATTCACATACTGTTAAATAAAACTATTACGGTTTGTTCTTTGTTTATATACATGATGTCAAATGGTTACATTTCTCTTACTAGTGTGAAAATCCCTCTCAAAAGGAAATTTATTTACGAATTAAAATATCTCCGGTAAAATTTGTTTGAGAAGAATACTTTACAGATATAAGTAAATTAATTAGGGCAATATATATTTATACAATATACGTATATATTTAACTAGTTTTCTACATATGCAAAAATATTTGATATGCTCTTTGGTATCCCTGCGTATATCACGCTCCTTTTGGCACGTATCTTTAATTTCTTTGTTTATTCAGCATTCAATCATTCTGGCAAAATATTTCAAAACAAGAGCTCAAAAAGTAATTATTTAGAAATTTATTTTAGAAATGCTATAGGCAATAGCAGGTATAAGAGACATGACCCTCTCTAGTCTAGAATTTGACCTTCGTAATATTATGTAAACTAACCCACTACTTCAAGTCCCTGAAATCGTAACTTCATTTTTCGACTTTAGGCCAGCTTTTTGGGATTTGGCCCTAATGTGCGACAGCTCGAAAACTTTAGCCGCAGGTGTCCATTCATTTATATTATACAGATCAATGCTATTTCTGGACCTTGATGGCTACCATCTATGAGGACTTTCGCAAAGCTTGGTTGAAGATTTAAAAAAGAGCTCAATGATTGTAAGCTAATCCCTCCCTTTTCCAACCCTGTGCTTAGTCATGTGGGGAGTGTAGAGCTGCAAAGGCAGTTGAGAGCTCTCACAATTTTTCTTGCAACATTTTACTAAAAAGCATACCTAGACTTCCCTTTGAGTTGGAAGGCAAAAATTTATTTTTCTAAATGGCCCATTCTTCCTACATAAATAGGGTTCCGCCACCACTGAGTATAACCGAGTAAAACAAAGTTTCCCGGTTTGTAGGGAAAATATTATGGTAAGCAGATTAGCTTGTATATTTTACTATACTCTATTGAAATTTCGATAACTATAATAAAATAAGGTAACTTATCACTTTATACCATTGAATTGAGTGACAAAATTTGTGTAATTTTCTTACGTTTATACGATCATTTAGTTTATAGACTTATAGGAAATATTAGTTTATTAAACTTAATCAATGAATGTGAAGACACAAGTCATGAGATGAGTTTCAAGATTAGAAATGCTGTTTAAACCTTATAATAACACATTTATTTCATTTAAATAAACATGCACTGATGTATCTGATATATTAATACAAATTAGCGAATAATCTAAAAATAAACATTGCCTTGAATGTGTGTAAGGATAAAAGAGATACCCGAAAGTTTATTTCTCTCTTACATATTGGATGTGCAGATGACAGCTTGAAAATTTTAGCCCCAGATGCCCATTCGTTATATTAAAGAGATCAATAATCGCTAAAGATTGGGAAGTTTGCCACCCTGTTTTAACAGACGACACAGGTGATTTCTTCAAAGTAGGTGTCAAATATAGTCCTATTTATTTATTTATTGCTTTATTAGTAGAAAATGAAAACCAGAGTTTTCCTGCCTTCATTGGTTAGTATGTTAGTTGTGCATTTAGAAAAGCAATAATTTTTTTTCAATTTGTAGAATGAATTACATTGATTTCAATGGCAGCTTTAAAAGAAAATCTTTCCAAAAATGCAAACAACATTGAATTAAACTTTGTTTTAAAAAAAGTTATATAGCCACAAACTTATCGTTTAGTACGTCTGTTTGTAGAAATGCACTCGAGTGCGGAATGAAAAGACCCAACCAAAACATATTAACTGTATCCATTGTATTAGCTTTGTCTGTGATAGTATTTGTTCATATATTTATGTTCCCATTGTATAGCACTGCTCCGAAAAAGACGTCAATGAAAGTTTTAGGTGACTATGAGCAATCTTTATGCTCTTCAAACCTTAAACCTGTGAAAGTGCCACAATTTTGGCGACACCACTGCCCTAAAGATGGCATTGTCACTGTTGCACAAGGGGGTCGCCTGGGGAACCAGATGTGGGAGTATGCTTCTACTTGGGCTGTTGCCCGAAGAACTGGACTCGAGCCATATGTACCTCGTTGTATACGCAAAGTCTTAGATGAAGTGTTTGAGGATCTAAGCATTCCACCATTAGGGTATGTAGCTCATTGTCCAACTAATTGGGACAGTATCATAAGAACACCAGAGCTTTGGGCCTACACGAACCAGAGTATAATATTACCAAGATTTGTTGTACTCCCAGAACTTGTTCTAAGTTGGGTGGATGACATAAGGCACGAGTTCAAGTTCAAGAAAAAACTAGCAGAGACAAGTCGGAAAGTTTTGGAGAGCGCTAGTCATTTGACAAATGGCTCCACGATTTATGTTGGCATTCATGTGAGGAGGACAGATTACCGTGACTATTTATGGCGCACTCGAAGAATATTTTTAGCTGATGCCCGGTATTTCTTGGGTGCAATGGAATATTTTCGGGCCAAGTACGGAGAGAATGTGGCATTTCTGGTAGTGAGTGATGACCCTCTTTGGTGTCAGCGAAACCTGGTGATGGCACGGAATGATGTGTTTATTGTAAGTAAAGGGGGAGTTTCGAGTCCTGGTCAAGATCTGGCCATCATGGCTGCTTGCAATCATTCTATCATTGATTATGGAACTTTTGGAGTTTGGGGTGCCATATTAGCAAAGGGAGAAACAATTTTATATAATATTTCAAAGCATTCTTCAATTCGCGTTGCAGAACTATTGTCGGATTGGCATATTTTGAATTAAATTAGCTTGTAAAATGTGAACGTGCATGGACTTTTGTGTTAGAATTTAACATTTAGAAACTTAGAGATGTAAATTGGAGGCACAACAGGGCTAATGGAAAACAAAGTTTAAATGATAAAATGTTAAAACGAAATATAGGTCTATGTACGTATCCGTAGTGAAGTGTGGTAAGTTTCCAAGGCTTGGCAAAGCTTTTTAAAACACTACACAGTAAGATGGTCTTATCTAAGGTTATGTAAATTCCACTTTTTTTTCAAATCTTAAGTCAAGACAAACTTTAACAAAAGTTTAAATTACTGTTCATTCTTTCACAATCACAAATGTTGAAAATCAATATAATTAAAAAAAAAAAACCTTAACCAACCACATGCCCTAAAAAGTTATTAAATTTGATGAATTCCAGCCATTTTATCGGTTTTTATTTTGTTTTGAGTGACAATTACACTCACTCTTAGTACAAAAAATAAAACCATCAACGTACTTTTTTTTAATCATAAATAATATTGTACACACTTTGAAAGAGATATGATCAAAACTAATACAACTTCTTTTATCAAAGACAATGTAAAAACTTTGATTTCATTTCTTATAAATAAAATAAATATTTCGGTTTATTATACCATCCTTAATGCCCAGACAAACTAAGGCCAGTTTTGAAATTGACTGGTGTAACGTACATTATGATCACCTCCAACTTGTCTATTTTGGATGTGGCCAGGATTCAAAGCATGATGTCCCCATAAATAATTAATAAGTGCATTATGAGTCAAGTGTTTTTAAGATCACTCAGCCAATGGTACAGACACACAAAAGCTTGCTAGAACTGTACCTGTGCAATATTGCCTCCAAAGTGCACTGGGTTGTCATAAACTTTAAATCAGTGGTTCCCAAACTGTGATATGCGTAGGCTTACCACCAGTGGTAGGCCTATGCTGCGAGTAGCAAAAACAAAAACAAAAACAAGCAAATTAAAGTTTTAAGAAGATAGATCCTCATCAAATCTTATAAATATATTTGGACTAAGTTTAGCCAAAAGTAAAACAAATTTAAATAGTGGAGGGGTGGCGGCAGCATTTATTCAAGCTCAGACAGCCAGTGCAGCCGCACAGTCTGTCTTATAATATCCCTGGGCACCATTAAAAATATACCAAAATAGTAAATATTCACCACTAACTTGGAGATACATTAAATTACAGAGATAGTTGGGGTGATACTCTTTCTAAAAAGTTTGAGAATTGCTGCTTTAGATTTTAATCCCAGTCTGGGTACACAAGAGATAGTTTTATGATTCTATCACCACCTTAATTTGCATTAAATTTCTTCAAAATAACTTTTTCCCTTAGATTAATTTGTTAACAAGCCTTGTGTTAAACATTTTAATTAAAAACATAAGCTTATATATGTAATAAAAATTAATAATATTAGGGCCTATATAACTTGGAGATACTCCACGCTTCACTACTGATGTACATAAACAATAGTCTATTTTATCTTGTAAAATTTTAGATTTTCGACTAGAGTAAACTAATTTTGATTCTTATTCAATGTGATTTCTTTGTGCCACAAAAAGTTGATCTTCTTTCAATCATTTTTGTAAGAGAAGTTTTGACAGTGAACTACCCACCTTAAGAGCTATTTATTCTGACTGAATTAACTGCCATTTATAAAAACAAACAAAACATATGTGAGGCCAAAAAGTAACTATTGCCGTGTTTATTTATGTAAGCAGAATATAAACACATGTTCTACCAAATAAGTTAAATTGTAATGTTATTGAGTTATTTTTATACTTGTCATTTATCTATTCTTTAAATAATTTAAGGAGATGCATAGATCATTGATGTCCAAAAGTAGAGCACTGCTGGTGAGGTTAGAGATTACATTTTTCTGCGCAAGCGGTTAAAAAGGCAAGTGGCAGTGATACTGTAATGGCGGTATGGAAAAGAAAGAAGAGTTTTTCTCCTACCGGTCTTTGCTATTAACCTATTTAGTACTAGGCCTAAACATTTCCCACTCTGCCGCAATCCGGAACAAACTATATTGCAAGGAAATGCAATTATTATCCGCCTACAATTTATTGACACATGCACACATGTTTTGTTTTTTTTTTGCCACTGATCATCTCTAAAGAAACCTCACTAAGAATTAATTTATTCACCCGCCTTGGTGGCGTAGTTGGCTAACGCGCTAGTCGTGTTGAGCCCGACTGCCGAGGACGGGGAGATCGAGGTTCGAATCTCGGTCGGGTGAACTGGGGGTGGTTTTTCCTAAATGGTTTTCCACTCTCCCTCCACGCAAATGCGGGTTCACTTCCTCTATTCAACCTTCCCAATTCCTAATCCATTAGCGTAATTAGTACTTAAGCGTATAACCCGAACGGGTAGTAAGACGCGGTGCTAAATAATAATAATAATAATAATTAATTTATGACCTATCCTAATTTATTGCATAAGTAACCACTTCTTTGCATTCTTTTAAAATTCATTTTAAAACTTAGAATTAGTGTTTATATATTTAATGACTGACTCAGCGGCAGTGTTCTTGGCTCTTTTCTGCAGGGTTAGAATCTAATCATAGGTTAATTTGTTTTCAATCCTGACACCAGGTGTCTTTAGATAAGTGAGTGTAAGATGCAGGTAACCTCAATGGACATCAGGACGTTTAGCTCTAAACATTTAATAATTCTTTAAGAAAGTGGCATAGTTTTATTGTTTATCTCACTTGCAGACACACCTTCACAGTCCTTAGCAACCAATCTCTGGGTGCACAAATACCTTTGTTAAGGAAACATTGCTAAATAAATAAGCTACATTCCTCATTAAATCTTGTCACACATATTTCTTGTAGGCTAAAGTGAGTCACAGTGTACTTGGGATGTGACGTGGGATTCTGTTGATCATTTCCTGAATGCTTGGCTTTTAGGTGTGAAGTTTTCCCTCAAACTCTCTCTAAGTAAATACTGTTGTATTTCCTCGAGATCTTTCCTAGAGCACAATGTGTTATTGATAACCCGGCACTATCACGATATGGCGTCCTTACCAAAAATAACCACAGTGGGGGGATGAGTGGTGTAGGAATTAGACTCACATTGCATTTAGTTGCCGTTGACAAGGTAAGGGTTTGAATACTGGGACGAGTGCATTGTGATTTATCACTTATTACATTCCCTATTCATGCTAATGCGAGTGCACTTCCTCGAAACTATCCTCACCATCCATACCACTTTGATACATACTTATACATACATGTCTAATGACGCCGTTCCCTTATGGGGTAGGCAAGAAACTGTGTATATAGCTCAAAAAACAGCTCCCTACTTAATCCATCCTCACTAACTTTCTCCACACTTCCTTATCCTTGAATACTCCCTTCGCTTCAACAACATCCATACACCGATTCATACAAACTCTTTTATTCTTAAAACTCTCAACGTTTCTCGTTTTCACACATTCGTCTACAACATTTAGACACGTCTTACATGGCCTACCCCTTCCTTTTGATTCACACACTCTACTTTCATATGTTTGCTTCGTCACTCGATCCACACTCATCCTCTCAACATGCCCAAAACAACGTAACATGCTTCTTTCACATTTGCCTATTGGATTCCATTTCGAACCGCATTCCTTCAGCACCCATTCATTACTAACTCTGACCATACGAGTTTTTCCACATACATTTCATAAATATCTCATTCCAACCACATTTACCTTGCTCTTGTGCTTCTCCTGACAAACCCACACTTCACATCCATAAAACAATGTTGGTGTTAACACACCTTTATATATTGCCATCTTTGCCTCTTTTGATACTACAGTAATCCCCCAAGTTATATAACCTGCGACTTGCAGTTACGTAAATGTATGCCGTAAGTCGTGAAAATTAATGAAAATTCTGATAACTAACTGTACTTGCGGGCATGGAAGCTTAGTGGCACGCTGGTGCCAAATAAATGTGCCTCAAGTACTGCACAGCTGTCCTTTACATCCATACCACAAAAGTGGCCGAAGGCCTACTGCAGTTTTGATTGTTATGTTAACTCACAGTTCGCTTAGTCATGCACATGCTATTGTTTATTTACCAAAAGAATGTCACCGAAACACAAAAATGAATGCAAAAATAATAAAGTTTAAAAAAAGTTCTGCAATTACATTAGAAGAAAAGTTAAAATGATTTCGATGTATCAAGACAAGCAAATTCTGTCAACAATTGCTTGTGAAATAGATTGCCCTATTTCAACAGTTAATATGATAGCGAAGGACAAAGATTGCGTTGTTGAAAGCATGAAAAGTGTGGTAATGTTGAAGAGCGCCGTTATTAATTGAGTAGGCTCGGTCCACTTTCAGAGATGGAGAAATTATTGTTTTACTGGATCGAGGAACTGACACAGAAGTTGATACCGTTGAGTTTCTCGTTCTAGTCAGAAGAAGGCTAAGTCTTTACATAAGGTTTGTCAGGAGAAAGCTGGCATCATGGACACGAAGGGTCGTTTGTTCGCTGGTTGGTTTGAACGATTCAAAAAGTGTACAAATCTGCACATTAAGTTCACAGGTGAGACAGCAAGTGCAGATACAGACGCGACAAGTGCATTTCCCGAACTTCTGGCAGAAATAATTGAGGAGGGTAATATTTGCTTGAGCATATAATTGTCAATGAAACGGTTCTGTTTTAGAAGAGGATGCCAGCACATACATTTATTTCAAAGGAGAAAAAATCTATGCCTGGATTCAAGCCCACAAACGATATGATCATGGTTCTGGTTGGTGGTAACACTTCAGGGTACTTGAAACTCAAACTGCTCACAGTGTACCATTCTCAGAGACCACGTGCCTTTAAGAACATTGACTCGAGTATGCTGACCATAATCTGGAAATCTAGCATCAAAGGCCAGTTTCATAGTCAGATTCAGTACGCCTCAAGTGCGGCGTTATACTAAATACAAGACGTCACCTACCTGAAATTGAATGGAATGGGCCAGTTTCATATGCGAAACTGGCCCATTCCATTTTGGTCTAGGTAGGTGTCGTCCTGTATTTAGTATCGACTCGCACTTTAGACGTACTAAATCTGACTATGAAACTGGCCCCAAGGCTTGGGTTACACGTGCACTGTTGTGAGACTGGTTCAATAACCACTTTGTTCCCCAGGTGAAATAAGTATCATGCTGAGAAAGAGATCCTATTTAAAATGATTCTACACGTGGACAATGCCCTTGGCCACACAGAAGAGTTGGACGACTTTCATCCTGACATGAAAGTTGTTTACCTGCCTCCTAGAACCACCTCACTGCTGCAATCAATGGATCAAGGTGCCATTGCGACTTTCAAAGCCTACTATCTGCGGCATACGTTTTCCGAGGCAATCGAGGCCATTGATAGTGAAAGGGCATTATCTTACGTGACTTATGGAAGAGTTATAATATTCTCATTGATATCAAAAACATCGAGGCGGCATAGGATGAAGTCAAGCAGACAACGTTGAACACTGTGTGGAAAGAACTCTTCCCAGAAAGGTTTCACGGAAGGCGAACGGACAGACGTGTGCTGAGTTGATACAACCATTACAGTAGGTGATAGAGACGTGTGTACAGCTAGCACAGCAATTAGAGATGAAAGTGGATAATTGTGACTTTAATGAGTTTCTTATGAGTCACGATGAAGAACCCATTAATGATGACCTTATTGAGTTGGAGGCTTTCCAAAATTCCGGAGAAAATAAGCCGACTAAATTCCAAACGTTTGTGAGTTGCTGATCACAATAAAGTCAAGATGACAACTCAGACGACCCTCGGCAGACATCGAGAGGGGGGTAGGTAGAAGTTGCTGCAGGACCGTATCCCTTTTCATAAATATTACATGTGTGCGGTAAATTTGTATTTTCTGATTTGAGGTTGGCAACACTGTAACACATTATTTAAATACTTGGATACTGGATATTGGCTAGGCTACTTTTTAGTTTTTCTTTCATTTTTACGTTTTACAAATACATTTTTCATTTATAAATGTTCTGCATCAAAATATTGCAGTTTTTATTTTATGAAGTCACAATTATTAAGGTACAATACTACAAATTACAAAGCAACAAATTCAACTTAAGCAAACTGCAAGTTACGTAACAAACCCAAAAACTTATGTAAAGCCTCATAAATGGAGTCTGTAGCTCTGGAACCTTATAGTCCTTAAAAATGAAAATCACATCTACACAGTCAGTATCCATAATCACGTGACCGTGCCAACCAATGAGAAAGTTGGAAATTACGTCCAATTAATCTCTGCAAAAGAAAATTTTCTAGAGCTTGGCGTAAGTAGACATCATCTGTGAAGCAGACAATATTACAGCCGAAAATTATTAACACAAGTATCTACACAGCATATTTTGATAAAACGTCCAGAATAAGCTATATTTGAAAGGTAGGTTAAGTGTAGTCACAAATAATATATTTAAAACATGAGCTAGTTAGTGTAATTGCTATGATAATGCCATTGGTTCTTTCATTTTGACGTGTGTGCATGCTTACTTTGCTGTGATTGGTAGTCCTTAACAGTAAGTATCGACTAGTCCTTAGAAAGTTAAAGTTGTGTCAATTTATACAGGGGAATAAGGACTAAGGAATTAAGGATAAGGACTCTGTAGACAGTTCATTCTTTTAGTATGGAGTCGATCTCTTACAGGGTAGTACGTACCTTATGGATACTGATTCTGTAGATGAGGCTTAAGTCGGGGGATTACTGTACTTCATTCTTTGTAATAGTCCACACACACCCAACCACTCTCCGAAATGCATTCACCCATCTATCGATTTCACCACTTTGATCAAGTCACTAATAAATAACCCATGTATTGACTTCATTAATTACAGAACTTGTAAAATATATTTACATTCTTAACAATGGCTTATCAACCTAATCCACACTAATGGGCATACATACAAAGGTGTCGATTTTGTCTGCCGATGACAGGAAGATCAGGGCTCGAATCAGGTGGATTTTCCTAAATGCTTTTCCACTCTTCTACACAAATGTGGGTATATTTATTCTAAATTTAACTTTCCTCTCCTCCATCAGTGTAAAGCTGTGGTAAGCCTGGATGGGTAGTAAGACACAGCATGATATTGGGGAAGAAAGGGGACATACACATATGATTATTTTCTTTCTAGTCAAATGTATTAGCCAAATGAATATATGTGCATGGATGTATTTGTTATAATTATTTATGGTCACATAAACTCAAGGTGACATGTTAAGAAATACACTCATTTTACTCACAAAATATTGGTGTCCATTCAACTTGTCAAAAGTAGATATAATTAATGTATAGTGAGTGATTAATGTGGTGTTATTCACTGTTAGTTTTATTGACTAAATAGTTTTATACCCCAAAAGATGAAAGATTCTTAGAAATTTATTATTATTAATAATAATAATTATTATATATTCATTTATCTGTGTCTTTCAAGTTATTTGTGCTAAAATATAATAATTTTCTATATTAAAACTTCTGTGATTTGATAGCTGTGGATATTAATTATGAGTCGACTTTAAATATGTGTTGTCAGTTATAAAAGATTAAGAATGTTGTATTTGTCAGATATCACATAATTTAATAAGTAGCCTATTAACTTTAACACAAGATTTAAAAAAATAATTAATCGATATTAAGAATTCTAACCTTGAGGTAAGGTTGGCGCTTGTAAGTATCACAATAATTATTGAATTGGTTAAATGTGAGTTTATTAACAGGTGGATACCAAACATCTAGGCTATTTATTTATTTGAATTAATTTATCTTTTTAAATTGATTGTCCCCAAAAATTATCTTTGCTAGCTTAATGTATGTAGTTCAAATTAAACCCTAAGACATTATTGTTTGGCATTCTTTGAGGCTCACATAATCTACCCTGCATGTTTTTTTACTCATTTAGATTAGTTTGTAAGTGTAATTATGTGCCAAATGTTATTCTACTGCCTGATATCAATGTTTATTAATGTGATTACTATTTTAAATATAAATCTATTGATGTTTGATTGTTTTTATTGAAACATTATATTTAATTAATACTACTTAAACTATGCTATTTCAATATATTAACTTTCTTTCTTCTTGTAAAAGATGAAGGAGTCTAAACCACACATTTTTGAGTATTTACGAAATAATGGATGGTAAAGTTTCACTTTTTAAAGTGTAGTAAAAAATGTATTGTGTTTGAAATGTTGGCTGGAATAATGTAATTTACATTCTTGACAATTGTATACTTCATCTTTCTTATTCCACACATTGCTGTTCCTTGCTATGCAGGCTCTCAATTTTCTGAGGTAATGGAGTGAGAAGAGCCACCATTAATTCAAAATCATGGCTAAAACAATAAATCCCTTTATTTACTTAATAGAAAATTTGGTGGCAGAAAAAAGTCTTTCACCTTTATCTATTTTTTTAGGCTGATTGGTTTTTTTTCTATAGGATTAGTGATTTGTATAACATAAGTTTATTTGCTACTAAACAACGCACATTCAACGCACATCAACGTATCAATGCATGCTTGTTGTGTGGGAATGTTAGTGTAAACTAGAAAGTTGTGACTTTGTATTAGTAAATATATCTAAACAAAAGAGAAGTAATTTACTTATCATCATTCTTCAAACCAGTAAATTGAGAGTTAACTATTCTCTGGTAATAATATTGGTGTCTACAGTCCAATTTTCATAGGAAGAACCTTTTAGAAAATACAAACAACATTTAAAACTCCTGATTATCAGGGTTTATCGGTTTGTAAAATATTGGATCTAGTTGAAAAAACACAATAATATTATCCCTACCCAATTTTTCCTTTCATGTTGACATATAAACTGTGTTTATAACATTGATAATCATTTATACTAAAAAAAATTATATTGTTGTGCGTGTAAATACATGCAGCTTGTGTGATATTATTTCCTCTCTTATTTGTTTTGTGAAGTAATCCTGTATTCTTTTCTGCTTTAGCGTTTTGTTGACTTTTTCCTTGGGTTTGTTATGAAAATGTGTTGAGCCCAGTTGACATTACAACATTTACTGCTGAGTTACTTCTTTTATTGAAAAATTTGAAAACAACTGTAACAGTAATGTTTGAAGAACCGTGCACGGGTCATCCGCAAACCAGATAATTTCGAGTATGGATGATCGGGAATTTACTGTACTTTTTATATCGCCAAAATTGATAATATTTTATTATATTATTGGCAGGCTACTCCAAATAATCAAAAGTCTGATAATTACAAATTTTAAAATGGGGGAAGGGGGTACTTATTTATATTAATAAACTGAAGAGTTTGTCTGTCATTAGGATTGTGTGATATCTACATCACCCAGAGGTTTGAAATTTAAAAATTAGTAGTCTCTAGGCACGAACATGTGCACCTCAAAGCCGGAATTTAGATTATTTAACCATTTTACTTACCCCCTTTTACAGTTTTATTTATCTTAGATTAGATTTACACTTTTTTATACTGTTTACTCTTTATACCCTTTTTTCACCACCTTTTTACTCCTATTATATATTTATATTTCGGTGGTTAGTTCTAAATTGTAAATAAGGGGGCGAGGTGATTGACTATATTTGGTTCACTTCTCTAAGTCAACTTCCTTCTTCTGTGTTTAGTACTTAAGTCACTATAAGACCTGCAAATTAAACTTTTTTTTAATAACTTTTTAAAAAAACTCACTTTTAATCACTTTTCTAAAAAATTTACCAGTACTTACCTACCAGTTTTAAGGGTTTTCAAGAAGGAAAGATCATCATTTAGTTATTTATTCAGAAACATTGAATGTAGTATAAAATCTAAAGCTGCATAATTTAGCCCACTTGATAGTTTTTGTTGTTTTTTGCTGCCATAATTTAATTATTAGAAACTGAGGGGTTTTCTTAAATATATATAGACTATAATGGTTTTGGCCGATATTACATCGCTGATTACTGCTTTGGTGGCCACATGGTCTAAGGTGCTACTCAACAACAAGAACGAGAAGATCGGAGTTTGATCCCAGTTGTTGCACTGAGGGTGGTTTTTCCTGAACGGTTTTCCACTTTTGTCATCATGCAAATTTGGACGCACTTCCTTGAAATTAACCTTTCTCGTCCCTAACCCATAAGCCCTAATTAGTACATAAGCAATAACTCGGACGGTTAGTAAGATAACATGCTAAGAAAAACACATTTCATTAAAATTATTTACAATGTTTTCAAAAAAATGTTCACAACACAGGTTTTGTTTTGAAATGATAAAGCTGTGTTAATGTACAGTATTTTTATTTTCACTGTTTCATTTTTTAACAGAAGGAATGGGTTTTGAGCGGATAGTGCTTGGGTGACAGGAATATCTAACTGTATACAACTAAATTATGGTCAACTATTTAATGTTTCTCAAGATGGGTTGATTGTTTGGAGATAGCCTGCAATAAAAAGTAGATTTAGAAACTATTTGGTGTCATATTAATGATTCAGCTGAAAACTTAAAATATCCAACTCTATGTAAAGTTGTAAAAGCTTCCCTATTTCTTTCCCATGGAAATATAAATTTTAAAAGAAGGTTTTCCTCCTCGAGTAGAGTCCTCACAGAAGATAAAGCCTAAATTTCATAACATACATTAAGTGCATAGCTAACTACAAAAGATGCATCACAACTGTATAATAATTAACCAGAGCTTGCCCAAGGTGCTCACAAAAGCTATCAAAACTACCTGGAAGAGAATAAAAGAAAAATTGATAGTAAAAAGAGGAAAGAAAATTAACGCATTGAAAGAAGAAAAGAAAATTTAAGAAAAAACTCCAAACGCAATTATTTTTAAATTTACTTTGGTGATTTTCTTAAAGTTAAGTTAAACTTTGGTTTTAACTGGAATTTTTGGTAGGGGACAAAGAAAAGTACTCTAAATGACTTATACTGCTGGGATATTCTTGTCACGTTAAATCACTCTTTTACAGCTTCTGGTCACTTTTCTCACCTATTTGAAGACACTTCGGCATTTGCATTCTTGAAAAAGGTGTAAAAAGTAAAGGCCAAAAATGATAAAAAAAGGATAAATCTGAGTCTAATCAAAAAGGGCAAAAATTGCAAAACTGTCCAAAAAATACCAAAATGTCAAAATGGCACAATTAAAGCAAAAGTAAAAAAGTGGTCAAAATTGAAAACATTTTAATCTATTATTAACTTGTTATTTTTTACGTATAGATAATATTTTTAAAAACTGACCATTTTGAATAGGCCTAGATAAAAGTAGATTTAGAAACTTTTTTAGGTGTCAGTTTTTTTTTTGCAGTTTTCATAGCAAAACTTCTTTTGGTCAAAATAAATCAAATATTGCTTCAGCATTAACAAAAAGTATAATTTTATTCACACGGTGATCTCATCCGTTCTTGAATATCTGTCAAGGATGTATTGAAAATCAATGACAATTTTTTCTATTCATTCAAAAAGTTTGTCATCTAAAGCTTCTATGCTCTTGACAGATATTCATTTGCAACTCTTGACATCACCATGTGAAGAAAATTAAGCTCTATGTTTGTACTGAAGTAATATTTTATTTATTTTGGCAAAAAAAAAAAGTTTTGCCATAAAAACTGCAAAAAAAACCTTTGATTTTCTAACATTCCATACATCTTCACTTTAAGGCCCTTCCTATGAAAATTGGACTCACCTATATATATATATATATTAAATCATATACTCATTAGCATTATTGGCTAATGTCAGATATCACTTGCAGCATTGTTCCAGAAGCACTTCGATTTGCAAGTAATTATTTGCATCCAAAATCATATATATAATATTATTTTGCACATTTCATTGTGATTTTGTAGAAAAATTATTTCAAGCTATGAAAATATGTACTTACTATTTTATATTAAATATATGATAGTAAAAAAAACCTATATTTTGTACTACTAGCTATCAATGTAACTATAACATATATATTTATACTATACATAATGTCTGTGATACATCTTTTAAGTACAATTTTAAATATGTTTTGTTTTACCGTTTCATAATTTGTATTGTAAAGTCAAAGCACTCTATTTTGTGTAAAGTCAAAATAAAATTGGATTCAATAATTTGCGCACTGTTGTGTACATGTTTCAAAATATTTAATGTGTCTTTTTTTTTAGAAAAAACCTCATTTATCCTATGTTAATTTTAATTTATAAAATATAAATAAAATACAAATAAATGACAACATGGAGCCTAGTAGTTAAAATATTAATATCATATATTGTCTTATTACTGAGCTATTTCTTTAGAGTAAAATACATAAAAGGAAGTCATATCTTTGGAAACAAAGAAATTTACGAAAAACAAATGATACTTTCAATAAAAGTTAATCTACGAGTTGTAATGACTGTATTTATTTTGCAAGCTCTTAAAAATAATTGAGACAAATGATTTGTTTCCAAGCTCAGTGTTTTATGTAATAAAAAAAACCTTTACAACCAAAGCTGCCAACTTTTGACTCTGTATATTATTTGTAAATAATTTGTTATTTATGGTATTTATTTGGACTCTGAGCTTTGATCACTATTCATATATCAAGTTATTTATTAATACAGTGAAGCGTCGTTAATCCGGATCGACCGGGACCCATCCGGATTACTGAATTGTCCGGATTTTCAAATGTGCTTTCAATAACTGTATACAAACGTAATGTATTGACTAGAGGATACATGACGCTCGGGAGTCTACTGTATTGCAAAATAGAGGTTGGAGGGTTCGAAAAATACAGTACACAAAATATTTTAATAAACTATATTGAATAAGAACATGTACATTATGTAATTTAGGTTAGTAACTCTACAATACTTTTTAGAAAAAAAAAACAAAAAACACAAGAATCTACAGTAATTAATGGAAACTTACTAGGTAAAAAAGTCCTTAATTGTTTTTTGTACAAGACTTGACCTGCTCTCACCGCCGATCTGGATTTGCGACGCTCCAGATTTTTGACGTCCGGATTTCCGACGCTTTACTGTATTTATAAATCTTTAAATTAATTTACCTGTTCATAAATAACGTCATCTTGGAAAGGAACAAAGTATGTTCTATCACAAGCAGGGCTAGGAACAATAGATTAGTTCATAGATAGTGTGCTTGTTTTCTATTCCTCTTCTCTTATTGAATGATAAGCGTTGTTTTGAGAACTGTTAAATCTTCCTT
Source organism: Timema podura (assembly GCA_033556935.1). Taxonomy (NCBI): domain Eukaryota; kingdom Metazoa; phylum Arthropoda; class Insecta; order Phasmatodea; family Timematidae; genus Timema; species Timema podura. The sequence continues at coordinate 13,334,655 of JAVRXN010000008.1, forward strand.
CTTGCCTAAATCTACCCGTGAATAAATTTGCTACACCCTTACTACATACAATCCACACAGGGGCAGCTTGTGAAGAAGGGCTTGGGGGCGCCGCCCTCTTTGTAAAATAAAGCAAAAGAAGAAACAAAGCATATTTTGAAATTCATACAAATTTTCTCATATTCTTTCATTACATAGTGAAAAACATAAATCAATTAAAAAAATCGTTATATCGTTTTCCCATTTTATTGAGGAAATTAGCAAAACCATAATCATGCCAGTGCGTGACATAAAGCGCTTGTATGTTAACAAGCTCTCTGTTCAGAAGCACCCCCTGAGCTTTGCCTGTGTCACAGAGTGGTTGCCATGACAACCTGATGTCACTTTCTTTAATCTTGCCAAGTTTTTGGGGCTGAGTTAAAGTGTGATCCACTACCAGCTGCAGTCGACTGACTATAAGTCGTTGATTTGTGTAATGTGTGTGACTTTTTTCGCCCATGAATTTTGGTTCTTTATCATAGAAATAAGTTTGAAATTAAAAACAACGGAAGGCCATTAATCAAATCCTACTTAAGAAATACCATGAGTGAAGACAGATTAAGTTATTTTTTTAGATTAAGTCATAATAATATTTAGTGACTTAAATTTACAAATACAATCTTAAATATCTATATAAAAATAATTAATATGTTAAACAGAAGGATTAAATTACTAACGGCTTAATCCGTGAGGCTAAGGAAGGGAATTCCAAGTCTTGTCTTATCTTTTATTATAAGAAGGGAGTCAAACAAGAACTGGAATCACATTTTTATAATTTGTTTTTATAGTTGCATTTAATGTCAATCTTTCTCTAACATTTTTTAAAATACTCTATTTTGTCTTTTCTAAGGATTTTTTTGGGGTCAATTTAGGATATATTTATTTTCTAAGAGGATTATAAAAATGTCGATTGAGCACTTAGCATTAATAAGAAATGATTATTGCCACTTTGTATAGGCTTTTAAAATTTTTGAAAGCTTACGAAGATGTATTTACCTTTGAGTGAGCAACAAACATGTCTAAGAGGGGTGGAGTGCCAAGAAACGAGAACTATCCCAGCTGTACAACCAATATAAGATACATATTAATGCATTTATTTAAAGTGTTTTTTTTTTCCATTTATATGGTGGTTAGATGACCAGTCAACAGGGAGGCGTAAAAGGGTGGTGGAGGGGCGTAGACTATGAGACTAAATTTCCCCAAACCTTCTATCGGACAGCTAAGGAAAATAAGTAAAGTCTGTTCATCGTAGGAATTGTTTTCTTAAAGGCCTTCTTCCCTACCAAAAAGCTATTATATAGTAGGATTTTGGTAAGAAAAAAGACCTTTCAGAGAGTAATTCTTACCGTGAATGGAGTATACCAAAGATTTATATACTATTGCACGTTTAAAACATCTCCTTAAATGATAAAACTTACATAAATTCTTCTTGCACTGAGAAAATATTTATTTCCCATCCCCTATTGAGACACACCTCACTTTGTAGCAAATATATTTTTTTTCTAGCTGTCATCACTCCTTTCAGACTCCCACCCCTCTATACCTACCCCAGGGGTACCACTATTAACCTATATAAGCTAGTCTCAACATAGTTGTCAAATTGTTTGGTACTTGGATGCCGGTCTAAAATATCAATAAATCGTTATAATATAAATATATAATAATCATTATAATAAATCGTCATAATATAATCTGACAAACAAACAGTTAAATTGTAAACAATACTAAACTAAAGTCTGATTTTAGTAGGAAGAGCAGTAGAAGTTTGTTACTTTAGGTTACTAAAACAATTTTATTTTTTTCATATATCAAGTCATGCTATCTGCTGCGTAATTAGTATTTAAGCATATAACCCGAACAGGTAGTAAAACACTGTGCTAAGTATTATTACAGTGGAACCTGACTAATTCAAACTTCTGTAATTCAAAATCCCCTTTAATTCGAATTTTTCGCCCAGTCCTGTGAATTTTGTATTAAAACAACGTTAAAAAATTGTGGATAATTCGAATTTTGTTTTGGTTAGTTCAAACTTTTCATAAGTTTTAATGTACTGTGCAGTATTGTTTTCCTACTTCTAGTTGCGGCGCCGTGTTGTTCTATTTTTGGAAACGGGAGAGGCGACGTTTGAATGTGGTCAGTACCCTTCTTCACGCCACTCCTCCTCCCCTGCTCACCCATACGTTTTTGTTCACACATACAGTCCTGTACTCCGTTATACCCGCCTCGGTGGCGTAGTTGGCTAACGCGCTAGTCGTGTTGAGCTCGACTGCCGAGGACGAGGAGATCGAGGTTCGAATCTCGGTCGGGTGAACTGGGGGTGGTTTTTCCTAAATGGTTTTCCACTCTCCCTCCACGCAAATGCGGGTTCACTTCCTCTAAGTTCAACCCTCCCAATTCCTAATCTATTAGCGTAATTAGTACTTAAGCGTATAACCCGAACGGGTAGTAAGACGCGGTGCTAAATATTATTGTACTCCGTTAGTCAACAAACCTCTCGAGCGGTTATGTTCTTAGTGATTCGCTCATAGCGATATTCTTGTAATTTGCAAGTTTATTTTGTTTTGTTGTTTAGTTTTCGTTTGGTTTTAGTTTTGTTTAGTACAGAGTGTACAGTAGTGTTTTTGTGTGTGTGTGTATATCGGGATGTCACTCTCCAAGCTACAGTCCTATAAATCATTAACTTTGGCCGAAAAACTATCGGTGATGAAGGAAGTGGAAAAGGGACCTAAAAAAGGAAATCAGAAATTGCAAAGGCCTTCAGAATTCTCCCTAACACACTTTAAACATTTTTGAATTTTTAATGGTCTGCAGTGTTTGAAGTTATTTTTTGTTTAATTAATACATAATTGGATAGAGGGTGAAATGAATACTATCCAATGTGGAATTTATTTAAATATGACAGGTACACTGACATCAAGGTTAGCACTAGGAGGTTTAAGTTAAATTATATAAAAATATTCATAGTAACCTTGCAAACTAATTAACTTATTTTGGTGCGTCTAAAAATTAAGGACTTCAAGAAAATACTAGCATTTTAAATTAATGCTCAAATTGAAATTGAGAATATTGCCATAATATTATTTGAATAGCCTATTAGTCAAGCATAAAATAATGTTTTTTTTTTCATAAACATAATTGTTGACAGGCAAATTTTATAATTTATTTAAAAATAATCAAACAAATTAACTAAAATTATATAAAATATTTCCATATTTTCCCCAAGGTGGTAATTAGTTTATGTGGTTGCATCAAACTAACATTAGATAAATCAATTGGTTTACTTTTTTCAAGAATAAATATGAATAGAAAAAGTAGTTTTAAGGTGTTAATTTGTAATGAGATGAAACTATTTTGAAAGATTATACATACTAATATTATTCTTTTGAAATGTGGTAAACCAAATATATAAGAAAAAACAATCTCCTGTTCAAATGACAAATGATAAATAAAGTGGTCAGGGTTTTCAGTCTCTTAGCTCTCTACCATTTCATATATATTATATTTCATACATATGTATTTTTTTCCTTATTATATTAATCTTATTCTTAAACACCTAAGGCTTAAAGTTGTAAGCAATATATATACCAAAATTCAATTCATTTAGGTTATTTTTAGGCTATAGGCCTTTAAATTTAGTCAGAATTTATTACAATTACTTTTTAGTTTTTACCTGCAAGCTATGGGAATATTTTTTGTTTCATTTTTAATATAATCATGTAAGGCAGCGGTTCTCAAACTGGGGTACACCTTTCAGGGGGTACGCGAGAAGCTCTCAAGGGAAAGTTGGCAAAATAGCAAGGGACTTGTGGAAAACCCTTATTGTTGGCCATTACCGTTATCTGGTTATTTCCACCCCTCTTTTTCCTTTATTCTTGGCTGGGGACCGATTTCTGAGAATTTTCAACCCTCTACTTGACCCCTTCTATATTAGCAGTTGTTAGAGTAATTTGAGCATCTTTCATGAACAGTCACGACTTGGTGACATACTCTTTCTCTCAACATTATTTCTCAAGCTTGCAACGCATTTGTAGAGACATATTGCGGTGATGTTTATATATTAATTATTTCAAATCTATTTGTGTTCCAATCTCTTTATATTTATTTCAAGTGTCTTTATTGACGATTGGTTTTGCATTACTGTTGATTGTTACACGTGTAGAAAATAGAGTTGCGAGAGTTTAAGTAGAATTTTTGTTTTAATATAAATGAAAGGGCTTGAAATATTTTTTTTCTAACCTTTTTTCTTACAGGTCAAGATGGATAAGTGGCTAATCAAATCAACCCAGCTTGTTAAAAGGGGTGGACTCGAATCAGAAAGTGAGGCTATCTCTATTGAAGATGATGGTTGTAAATATGTTGAGCCAACGGAAGTTGAATCTTCTTTGCTTAGGCCTACTCATCAGAAGAAATCTAAGCTTAAGTTAAGAAAGTATGATCCTGAATACTTGTCTTTAAGATTATCTTATGCAGGAAATGATTCAGAACCTACACCTAAACGTATTATTTGTAATGAGACCCTTTACAACAATTCGATGAAGCCATCTTTATTAAAAAGACATTTTAATATGAAACAAGAGAACCTGAAAGGTAAGCCACTTGACTTTTTTAAGAGTAAGGAAGCTGAGATAAAACCTGGTAAAAAAACAATTCTCTTTTTTATCTCTGAATATGAAGAGCCTTGAAGCGTCATTCAAAATCAGTTAAGTAATAGGAAGGGTTGGAAAACCCCACACTGATGGCGAGTCATATATACTGCCTGCTACCAAATACATGGTGTCAAGTGTTATTGGTGAAAAACAAGCGAATCTGCTGGATGCTATCCCTTTGTCTAATGATACCGTGTCTCGCAAGATCTTAAGTATGGCTAACGAGTTGGAGGAGCAACTCGTCACTGAATTGAAGTCCACAAAATACTTTGCTATACAGCCAGACAAGAATACAGATTGCACAAATATGGCGCAGTTGCTGGCATTTGTTAGATATATTGATTCTTCCCCCTCTTTGGCAAAATACATTTTGTTCTGCAAGGAGCTCTCAGGTCAAACAACGACATAGGAAATATTTGACACTATTGATGCCTTTGTAACTCAACATGGTGTAGACTGGGAGAAGTGCGCTGAAATTTGCAACTGACAGCGCACGAGCTATGACTGGAAAGCATAGTGGTGTGGTTTCCCAGATCAAGAAGGCCACCCCACAGGCAAAATTTGTCCAATGCAGTCTTCATAGGGAGGCTATAGTTGCCAGGAAATGTCCAAATGATATGAAAATAGTATTTACTGAAGCGATGAAGACTGTTAATTTCATAAAATCAAAAGGTAAATCCAGATTATTTGCACTTGGACATGTGTTTGTTGACTCATGGGTTTTCTTTTTTGTTTTAGAAAGGTAATCTAAGAAATGGGCAGATTAGGTGTGATAAGGGGTCCACCATTATGGGTCTCTTAGTTAATTACCACCCCTAAACATTTAGAGATAATGTTATGAGTATTTTTTTTTGTCTCCCTTATATAAAGTTTTTGTTTTTCTAAATATATTTATTAATTATCTAATCATTAACATTCTTGTAATGATCTCTTGATTTCCCACCCTCATCCTGTGAAAACACCCTGTTGACGAAGGAGATCCTGTGTCCCAACTACCGACTGACTGCCGTGGACCACTGAAGATAACCAATTTTAAGGAGATGAGAGGTAAAAAAAAAAAGTTTTCACAACTAGTGTGGAATGGCCAGCTAGTTAAAATATCCTTTTTAATTTTTTTTATATAAATAACTATTATTTTGTTGTGAATTATTTTTAATATAATATATTCTTTTAATTATGAATTTCCTATGGTAGTATAGCTATTAAAATCAGATAGAACTAGCACAAGATAGTGATAGGTAGCATACTCTTGTAAGTGTGGCAATGAGCTTTCGAGTTCTTAATGCCATATAGTAAGTAAGTACAACTTTTAAATTGAAAATAAATGGAACCTAATTAAGAATAAAAGATAAAAAAAAAACCTTTTATTTTTCTCTGGCCAGAATCTTAAAATGTTTATCTGTAGAACAAGAACCAATAGATATTTTGGTTCCACTCCCTGATTATAAGTGTTATTTTTATATGTATTTATATAACTATCAAAACGGTCCCGGCACAAATTTATCTGATTGCCAAATCCTTCCTTCACCTCTGACAAGACGTGTATTAATCACAATTTGTGAATGTGAGTAATGCCAGGCCTCCACCGTGGTTCGGATTCCACGTTAAACTGTAGGTCCTCCATTTCATCTCACAATCACCCTACCATTACACATTAGCGTAAGTGCATATAGCCCGAACAGATAGTAAGACGCGGTGCTAATAATAATAATAATAACTATCAAAAGTGACAGTTGCAAATCACATAATCTTGTTGTGCCTCACTGTTCAGTCGGCCCTTGTCTCTTTCCTCCGCACTACTTCCTGGACCGGTCCACAGTCCATGTTCTCTAAGCCGTCCATGATGATTTCCTCACTCTACCAGACTTATTTTCAACGAAAGAAAAGGAAGAAATGATTGAAGTGTCCTGTGATGAAACCCTCAAATCCATGAGAACTCTTCTTTCTATTGGCTGGCTTGGCGGCCACTATCTATTTTTTATTTATTTAGCACCGCGTTTTACAGCCTGTTGGGTTATACGCTTAAGTACTAATTACTCTAATGGGTTAGAAATGGGAAAGGTTAAATTTAGAGGAAGTGAACCCGTATTTGCGTGGAGGGAGAGTGGAAAACCAGTTCACCCGACTGAGATTCGAACCTCAATCTCCCCATCCTCGGCACTCTGGCTATACACAAAACAAGCGCGTTAGCCAATTATGCCATCGAGGTGGGTTGTGGCCACTATCGGTCACGTATTCTCTACAATCCACACTTTTCAAATAGATTCTGCAGTGACTGAGAACACTAAGGTATTGGAATTAAAACATTTGCTTACTACTTATTAAGCATCTTCACATTGCGAGTGATCAAACCCAGACTCTCTGACTGGAGACTTATCAAGTAAGATATAGATTGGAATCCACTACTATCACGTGCCTGAAAAACTACGAGTAACTCTCATACTTTAGTGACCAACTGCCTAACAGAGCTACATTGGTTTTTAAATCCAGGTAATATATTAATCTATGTTAACATGGATGAACCGCACCTGAACGCTTCTTAATAGTTCCTCTTTAATGTCCTGGAGCTATCTCTACACTTCATATCTTGGCTACTAATGAGAACATGATAAGAAGGATGTTTTAGTAAATAAAAATTGTTTGCAGTCAACATTTAAACAGTGTAACTATATTAGTATTATTTTATCAGTATTGACAAATGTAGGTCACACAACCTTTGAGTCTGTTTTTATAAATATACTAGCAGTAACTTTCATTTTGATGATCACCTCAACGTTAATTCATTTGTACGAGGGGTGTCTGGAAAGTAAGGGCTATAAATAACTGAAAATATTTTCTTTTCAAACATTTATTACCACTGCCAAATTTAATCTATGAACCTAGTCTTATTTTCACACATAGTTACTGCAGGAATTCAAATGTCGGTCGTAATGTGGCATCAGCTTTTGTATACCCATATCATAGAAGCTTGCAGCTGTGAGTTCAGTCAGTATCAGAACACCTTTTAAGCTTGTAGTCGTCCCTAAGCATTGTGAACCAAAGGATTTATTAAGTGCTAAAACAAGTGGTAGTCACTTGGCACTCTGGGCTTTGGAGCAGATAATCAAACACTCTCCAACCAAACTCAAGGAGATTGACCTAGCAAGCTGCGGTGTTTGGTCGGGCGTTGTCATGCAGGAATGTTGCTTTGTTTTGACATTGTCATATTAAATTTAGGTTTCATTTTCATTCTCGATGTGGCCAAGGATTTTGTCACTATCGATTGTGTAGCGTTCAAGGAATGTTAGGGCTGATTTCATTTGTTGCTTCTGGTGAATGTCCACCAATATTTTTGGCAAACTTTATGATTCTGAAGCTTCTTGATAACAATCTCATACAGAACAGTAGTGAAATCTGAGGAATATCTGAATAAAAGTTAAGAATGTGTGATGTGTTGGTTTTTACGGATTATTATGTCTACACATTTAACCAAGTCTGCAGACAAAACAAAAAGCCAGCCACAGTTTCTCTTCATAAACATTTGTTCGCCAATCTTTAAATAATTAATTACAGCATTTCCTAGCTCTTTACATTTGTTCATTACAGTAGGGCCATAGACTTGACAAATCTGGCGATGAATTTTCACTGCTTTTGTGTTTTTTTTTGGGCGAATAAATTTTATCATGGTAAATATTACAAGCGCGGCAGAATTATTGACGATATTGTTCATTTTAAGGTGCTCATACACAACCGTAAAGAATCACAGAGCTTTGACAACTGAGGTGTTGATTCATTATGAATCACGCTATCGCCCTGAGCATATGCTGCCATGATTAATCAGCCCTTATTTTTTGAACACCTATTGTATACTAGTCACAGATTCCCTGTTAGGTGTGTGGTGATTATTTTAAATTGATCTCTAACTTCAACAGACTCCTAAAAACTCAAACTTATTAAGCTGAACTTTATGTGAAAATCAATCGGCTAGGCCTTCTTTTTTATAATCTCTTACAGAGTAAGTATCTTATAGATACAAAACTTATAGACTAAGGGCCAGTTTCATAGTCAGATTTAGTACGCCTAAAGTGCGAGTCGATACTAAATACAGGACGACACCTACCTAGAACAAAATGGAATGGGCCAGTTTCACATATAAAACTGGCCCATTCCATTCATTTTCAGGTAGGTGACGTCTTGTATTTAGTATAGCGCCGCACTTGAGGCGTACTAAATCTGACTATGAAACTGGGCCTAAGGCGTTGTCAGAATAGTCTTGAGGATCTTTGGAAGGACCGTTGAGTTATAAGAGAATTGATGAATTCTCATTTCACATCTACTTTCTATCAAAGACTGCATCAGTCAATTCGAAGAGTAATGAGCTTTGCTAATCTTTGGGACCATAGTGTTAGTATCTACCAATGATATTAGAAGCTATGTCAAACATGATCTATCAGACCTAATGAAAATAAGTAGCCTATAATGTTTAATACCGACACCATTTTGTTTCTGTCGACTATTTCCACAATGTTATACAAAAATTAAAGCAAGCCGATAAGAAATTTGCTACTTTTTGTGATAATGAATGGTAGGTGTGGATTGATTAATCAACTTTTCGAAATAAACAACTTCTTAATATTATAAAACGTGTAGGATTTAGCAACCCGTATAATTTAAAATGGTGGTAAACATAAAGTTCTGAGCTCTAGCAGACGAAAAGAGAATAATAAAATAGTTGCCATTCAAGCATCTTACCAAGGATGTGTCTACGACATATTGCTTCCGTCCTTGGCTCGAGGGCTTGTGAGGGGTGCATCGGCATCCTTGGTAATAATTCGGACTTGGTCATGTGATTACTGATGCAACTAACAAAGATGCAAAGAAAGGTGACATCGCATATTTATATAATTCTGTACACCCTAAGTTTAAGTGTAGAGATTAAATAGTCTGTCCTATGTAGAATACATATTTCCAATTTAAGAAAATAAAGTTTTATTCAAAAAATGTGTAGGCTGTTACCGTAAATCTCTTATTCTTAGTTAAATCTATTGTGAATAGTATGCAAAGAGGGTAGGATTCAAACACTTTTTCTATGTCATATTAAAGTAAATTTAATATTTATTGTCATCTACACACCAAACAACAATGGCAAGTTTCCAATAATAACAAAATTGTATAGTAATTATAATATTAAAACAAAACTCAACTCATAGGAGAAGAAAATAAATAGGCTATTTAAACAAATGGAATTGTCACTACATAGCACCAAATGGAGATTTTTATTATTATAAACTCTCCCAACCTAACTAAACCTAACCTTCTGGGTGTATTCATCATAAGAAATATCAGGATTATGACAATTTCACACTAAATACTGCATTATCTTGGTGCTATTTCATTCCTTCTATTAAGAATATCTTTAAAAAACAAATTAGTTTATTTTAACAACTTCATCAACATTTTTATTTATTGATGTATGAAAGACAGAATACACACAGAAATACGCATGGAAATAACTATTCTCTAAATATGTTAATTTCCATCTAAAATTGTATTTTCATTGAATTTTAATAGACTTAGCATTTTAGGCTAGGTTTAGCTTTGTTGATTAACTTTTTTGGAAGGTTAGATTAAGCTTGTTTGATTTTTTCAAAATTATAAACACAAAAAAAGATTTTTTTATTGTACCCCTTTATTCACTTTATCAAGCACAGATTGAAGATCTTTTAGTGAACTAACATTAATCAAACCCTCAGACATAGCTTTATTTAATCCTCTTACAAAAACTCAATTGCGTAATTATTTATCATATTGATATAACTACAGAAATGTCCACTTAAAAACTCCTAATACACTAAAACAGCCTATTATTTTAATCATAATAATAAGATAAAATATATAATATTTGATGTAAAAGAATCCAACAAGCTTAGCCTGAGTAACCTTCTATAAAAATTAATCAACCAGGCATAACCCAACCTTCAAAGTCTATTAAAATTGAATTAAAATGTGATTTTTGTTGGATTAATACATTTAGAGAATAGTTATTTCCATGCAAAGTTGTCATATATGCATTCTGATAAAGAGATTTTAATTTTTTCTAACACCATGTCTTATCACCTGTTCAGGTTATACCTAAGCTTATGTAATAATTACGCTAGTGATTTTAGGGATTGGGGAGGTTATATTTTGAGAAAGTGTACTCACAATGGCGTGAAAAGAGAGTGGAAAATTATTTTTGAAAAAATAAAACCACTCTCAGTACAACCTACCGAGATTCCAACCTCTATCTTCCTGTAATCAGCAGTCTAGTCTACCTACTGCAAGAGTAGCGACTTAGACTATGCAGACACTGAAGCAGGTTTTAATTAATTAAGTAGGCCCTATTCAATTAACAAATCAAAATATTTTAATGTGTGACTTTTGTCTTATGGAATAAATAACACTGCAAGGTAGTGTATAACCTGAATGGGTAGTAAGACGCAGTGCTAAAAAAAAACCTACATGAAGGTATGATTTTTTTTTTGTGAAAAAATATTTTCTCAAAAGGAATCATACAAGTTCGCTACCTCAAATAAAATGTAAATAATTACACCCTATCTGTGTGCTGATCTCAATTTATTTTTTTATTGCGTGTACATGTATTAAATATGACAATACATACATTATTTGTGACAAGCTTTATGTGTTAGCCTATGCATAAGCAAGTCTTTTCTTGAGGAATAAATTATAAAAAATAAAAGTGTACCTTTAAATTCTACATTAACTTGTATGGCCAGGGATAATACTCAAAATGGGGCCATCTTGAATACAATAATTTCTATTGCAAGCTTACACCAGTTAAAACCTATGACAATATTTGTGATGGCTAGGCTACACAAATAAACAATTATTAGGCCTACTTAGAACTTGTCTCAACAGTTAAAGATACACTTTCTTCAGTAATTGTACTAATTTTAGGTTCCACTTCAAGGGTGCCTTTGTAAACCTGTTCACCTTTTGCGGCTAAAATATCTTCAATATTTCTTTTACCTTCTAAATCAGGGAACCAATTTAAATTGTCTGCGATAAGATGATTGTTATTACATCCTTCACAAGTTACGATGACAACTCCTTTGGTATATGCCGCTTTGGAAATAAGTTTGGTGTTACGAGTAATACATTTTTTACAAGTAAATGCTAACAGCATCTTGCCATCGATTTTACCAATTGGAACACGCGGAGAATCATAAGTTCTGTTTACCCCACAATTGTCTGTTGAATAATAATGCTTATATTCATAGTGATTTGACAGTTGTTTCATCGCACTAATTTTTTGTGAAAATGTAGCAAAACATTTTGCTGGAACAATTGGTTCTAGAGACGCACTGGGCGTTCGAACTAAAATTCCACTATTATAAAAAGGCAGTAGTGGAAATTTTTTAAATCTCACAATTAACACACTGATTTTAAACTGTTTAAACATGGTAATTTAAATTTTAAGTGAACGATGTTTCGCATTTCCACGAGATATTTTATATAAGTTATGTTTGGATATAATGTTTATTGCAGTCCTACATCACAAATCAAGTTAACACCCCCGCATTGAAGATGAAGCAAGCTCAAGAAATATAAATAGTGGTCAGCTGAGATATCAATTACCAACCTATATTATTTATTTTTATTCCAAAATTTTAGCTGATGTATCCACATTATTACATAATTATTGTGGGGTTAAAAAACACCTTGTACTTGATAATAAATTCGTATTTTACACAATAGATCAAATGGCAATCTACTTATGTATCTTTTGTTCTCTCAAGTAATTGAGTACACAGCTTTGTAAGATTGGCTATCTTTTATTGAGAATTTTGGCCTATGGAAGGTAAACACGTAATTTAATTTAAGATACTGTTTTTTGCTTTCCTTTAGTTTGTGCCATGGTGTTAATACTTAATTGAGCCAAAGACGAAACATAATGTTTTTACACAAGAATAAGCAAAAGTGTTATCTTTAAAATTAATTAAAATACCACGTCATTTATAATTACTTAACTACAGTACCAACTGTTTATTCTAGGGTACTTTCAAGAAAGAATATGTAGCTGATTATCTTTTTAGCAGATGACATATAGTTTCTTTTGGTTTGTATTGAATATGTTCTGGCTCAAATAAAATTATGTCAGTTTCAAAAATACTGGACATTTTCTATAAGTTAAATATTATTTAACCCTTTAATGTTCTGGAGGAGTCGTAGACGTTGTTTATGCAAATCGACAATGATTACTCATCTGTCATCAGGCAAGTAGTTTTATTTGTATGTATATTTATGAGCTCATTGATTGTCACATCAAATTAATATATGATAAAGGTTCTCTTAATCGTTAGTTAGATTTTTGCTTATTTAATAATTTTGTGTGTTCTACTAAGGCAACATAAGCTATGCAAGTGTAAATCGTACCTATATTTAACACATATTTTATTGAAATAGCCTTTATTCCCACATTATCCACAAGTTTTAGCTAATTTAATCTATTTTTGCTATCATCGGATAAGCTGCTTCTTAAATTTAATGCCTAGGATACTTTAAACAACTTTGGACTTAACCTACAAGCAGTTTCAAAGTACTTCAACAATATAATATAGCATCTACAATCTACCAAAAGTTTGGGAATAGTACACAATGAGGTTGAAATTCTTTACAATTTTTCTTTGTCATATTAGTCTATAGTAATCTGCTTCAGTGGCCGCATGATCTAAGGCGTCACTCTCATGTTAAACTAAACTGCCAAAGACGGGAAGATAGGGGTTCGATTGCAGGTCAAATGTACTGAGGGTGGTTCTTCCAAAATTGTTTTCCATTCTCCCTTCATGTAAATGCGGGTACACTTCCTCTAAAAATTCAACCATCATCCCTAACTAATTAGCATAATTAATACATATTTGTATAATCTGAACAGATAGTAAGACGCAGTACTAAAAATAATATAGGCTATTAACTTAACTTAAATGGAAATAATATAGTATATAGGCCTACCACACTCATTTAAATTATTTACTCTGTTTTGTTACAATATAGAGTACAGTCACCACTCGAGTTTACTTGGATGACAGCTCAAAAAGTTAGTAGAAATAGTCCCTAATGAATCCCTACGCCACCAGCTGACATCTTTCACTTTGGTTGGCTGTAATGAAAACATATGGTATGGTATGATCGTTATAGTTAACCACAGTAATTTAGACCAATATTATTTATAATTATTTGAGGTCAGGCACAAAGCATACTTATCGTTTTATTCCACTTAAAAATTATTATTCACAACACTTTCACAAAAGGTCTAACAAATATAGCTTCAAAATGGCGACCGACAGATTTAAATCAGGTGATTGATCATGACGCAAACAAGCTCTTTACAATGATACACCGACGCAGCGTATAAAAATATTTTATTCATTTAAATATTTTGAAATTATGATGAAATAGTAATAAAATAATTTATTACATGTAAAAAAAAGGACGATTAAGCCTATTTTCTATTTTCCAAGTAAATAGTATGCCTGTATTAAAAGGTATTAGTAATGTATGCACTATGTTACATATTATAAATAACATTACAAAAAAAAAACTAGTCCAACTTTTAATTATGTTTAAAATATTATTTTAGATTGGATAAAAAGAATTCATTAAAGTACATAATGAAATAGTGTGAGAAAACTTAAGTGTATGTTATTTTTTGTGCAAAATATAACATGTGATTAAAAACATCATTTATAACAAATCGGTGATCTTGACCCAAAACCTAAACATATGATTTTGCAACTGTCATTCAGGTAAAAAGTGATGGTGAACATACTCTATATCTGTTACACCTATCTAACTATCCTATTAGTTATTACATAGGCCTACTACTTAAGAAGACGGCAAATCGAATAATACTAGCATATTATATATTTAGCTTGATAATTTTGAATAGTTATACAACTAAAATAAAACTCACTAAAATCACAATAGAAACATAGAAATTTAAATATTGACTGTCTTTTGTGTTGATTTAAATCTATTTGCATTATAATGTTGACTCATGATCATTTGGGGTGTATGACATCATTTTCTACAGAAATTAACATGTTTATTAGATCAATATTGCCCCATTTTAATTTATGATTTGTGAGGTTCACTCCCAGTTGTTTTTGCTACAAAAAAGGGATATATGTCATTGTATACTTTGTGTCTTCATAAAACAATAAATAATGTTTGAGAGACAATAGACCGATGGATGGTTGATAACTTATACCGTTTGTTAGATGAGCTAGCTAAAGTAATTTGTAAGCCTATTTCTCGTTTGTTAAAATGGCACACACATGCACGCATGCACACACATGCATGCATGCACACACATGCACGCGCACACACATGCATGTGCACACACACATGCACGCGTGCACACACATGCATGCGCACACACACATGCACACACACACACAAACACACACACACTTTTTTTTACAGATTAAATGATTCTATAGGTTTTTATTTTGTACTTAAAATATTGATATTTTAATTTAAAAAAAGTAATATAAATATTGCCGAATTAGACTGTCAGTTGTCGGCAACATCATTTACTTTCAAACAATAACAGCAATTCTATACAGCATGCGCAATGTGTTAAATTAGTTTACCGCTGAGTAAGCTTGTTACGGCACGTGCTACAACATTAATTATTGAGTCACAAAAATACCCAATTGCTGTTGATTGGTCAGGGACTAGACTATTGAGGGCTAGTAGAGCCACTAACGGTGGTTATAAACACGTCACTCTCTCGCCTAGCAAACAGCTAATAAGTTTGAAGCTTGTAAGTCATTACGCTTGTGGACTGTCTTAATGGCGAAGGCTATTGACTTAGAGAGTCAATACCAGTAGTACAGTTAATTGAAACTTAGGACCCATGCACGAGAACCACCATGCAAAGGCATGGATGGGCGCTAGCGGAGGTGAACGGACCTCCCAGGTATTGACTCCAATCCCTCCTTACTCTAATACAGATAGCTAATACGACGGTCTCATTTATAACTCATCTCTTATTTAGGCATGAATATTATCACATTTTTTAAATACTTTTATCATATACCTTATCCATTACAATACTGATTTATTAATTATAAATATAATCTAATCTAAGTTACCCAATAATACTTACATATGGATTATTGTATGTCTATAGTTTCTTTTTACTAATCTAAATGAACTAAGAATGTAATTAAAATTGTAATATTATTTTCTCACCATTAAGGCAATCTGGGTTTACAAATTTCAAATAACGGGTTTGTTAAGGAAATCAGACTCTATAGGTACTTACTACTGTATCAATTGATGAAAACTCCATTTTGATCCTCTATTAGGCTACCTTGGTCTCTCCTTCCATTCCTTCACTTAAAAATAATCTTTAATACAAATTAGTTTATTTTAACAATACTATCCATTAACTTCATCAAATTTTTTATTTTTTGATTCAAGGTCTATGCCGGGATGGTTAAATCATATTTAAACATATCAATATTAAATTAATAATATATGCCAAAATATATTGTCATGCACTTTAGTATCTTTGACACCATTGAAATATATTAGTTATGTGACTCCTAGCTATAAATAAACTAAACTATTAATTTGGCTATAATTAGAAACTTGCTATTGTTCTTGTGTGTATGGAAAGTAAAAAAATATTTAATTTGCCATAATATGACATAGAAAATACAATAATAATAGTCTAGCAAAGTCCCATTTTCAATTCAAAGTCAAGTCATATTGAATAGCCCTATATGAAATGTTCCTAAAGCCAAATCAAAATTTGAATATTTAAAAAAAAAAAGTCTCAAAAATATATTATATGTTGTACGGCTATAAGTTATAACTTTTAGATATTAATTAAAATACCACTTACAAAATGTTGTACTGCTAACATGATTAAACATTTTTTTCATAAAGTTGTTAAATTAAACTATCACAAAATGAAATATAATTATTTTAGACCTACTTCGGTGGTCGCATAGTCTGAGCCACTACTCTCACAATAGACTAGACTGCCGAAGACTGAGAGATTGGCGGTCAATCTCAGTCGGGTGTACTGAGGGTGGTTTTTCCACCCTCCATGCAAATTTGGGTACACTTCCTCTAAATTAAACCTTCATAGTTCCTAACACATTTCTGTAACTAGGCTAGTATATAAGAATATAACCCAAATGAGTTGTAAGACGTCTTGCTAATAATAATAATAATTTTAGGTTATCACCTGATAAATATCCAAAGCAGATTCAAAGTGTTCGGAACTTCCCCTAAATAATAGTAATTACTATGAAATTGTGAGTTTGACCTCTTCAACACATTTAAATAGTCTGGTAATCGTTCTGATTGGATATTTAATTCTCAACTTTATTATTATTTATTATTATTATTATTATCACCGCGTCTTACTACCCGTTTGAGTCATACGCACTTAAGCTAATGTGTAACGGTAGGGTGATTGTGAGATGAAATGGAGGACCTACAGTTTAACGTGGGATCCGAACCACGGTGGAGGCCTGGCATTACACACATTCACAAGTTGTGATTAATACACGTCTTGTCAGAGGTGAAGGAAGGGTTTGTCACTCAGATAAATCTGTTCCGGGATCGAGGATTGAACCCCGGACCCCCAGCATAGAAGTCTGACACGTTACCCCTAGAGCACCAGGTCACACCTCAACTTGTTTCATCTGATGGTTGGAATCAGTTTAATATAGAAATATTTCTGGCATTTTCTTTCAATTGGGACAAAGCAATATTCTTCATACATGTAAATCATTTTAGTGAAGCAACCAATAAATTATCTGGTTTTTGGTCCATCAAACTTTATTACAGGTAAGATGAGGCATAAAATTTTGATAACGATAGTGATATTCACCCTAATTGGAGGAACGCTCCAGGAGGATAAGCCCGGATACACGGAGGACGACGATGACGAAAGCAAGTCTGGTCCGGTGAAGACGACAACTGAAGAAGAGGCGGTGAAAGAGGTAGTCAGGGAGGACAGTGATGTGTTCCGAGGATCTGCCATCAAAATTATCGCAGCTCCAGACTTGTCCAAAACAGACAAGAGCAAATGGAAAGGGGACGGAGGGGAAGAGGGAGATATGGATGATATAACATCGCAGTTGCTCAAGGAGCAAAGCAGGTGAGGTTATATAAACTATCGGTGTATAAATATCATCAAGGGATTATCACTGATGCTTTTATCGGGACCGGTGGTCACGCAGACACAAGGTGCTAGCCTTGTCTTGTCTGATATTCCAGTTACAGGGAAGTTAAGGTAAACCTCTTGGCCGGGTACACTGAGATATTGTTTACAGAATGGCTTCCCACTCTCCCTACACAAATGTGAGTTCACATCGTATAAGTTTGATCTTATTCATCCCTATTCCATTATTGTAAGTGTGCTTATAATTTGAATGGGCAGTAAATCGCAGTGCACACTAAGACTACATTGCTATTGAGAGGGGTCCATTTAGGAGAGGGAAAGGGGGAGGGGGGTGGTTGTCCTCACCTGTTTTATCATCCTCACATAGGTCCAAGCTTGATTTGCCTGCCCCTATCTTGTTAATATTTTCTTGTGTGAATTTTAAATATCACTTAATTATTCTCACACCAATAATTCTTTTAGTGATAATGCAGATAGTGAATCCTTGAGTTAGAAGCGGGCTAGAATTGGGAGAAGAGGTATAGAGAAAATGAGAGGACCAGTGCTTAAAAAAACCTCTCATCTGTGACAAGTCTGAATGTATAACCTAACAGACTTTTCAGAATACGCCACTGAGTTTTATAGAGCCAGGACTAAAGATGCATTGTCGAAAGTTAAGTTAGTTTGTAAGTCATGCTATAGCATTATTAAATATCTATGCATTAGGACTGGGTGAATAATCCTAGACATTTCTTTGGTTAAATTAGTTTGGAAGTCATTTTATCCTATTAATACATTTCTCGGTTAAGACTTTTTATCCTATTAATACATTTCTCGGTTAGGACTGGGTGTGTAGTCTTAGATGTACTGTCTCAGGTTAAGTTAGTTTTTAAGTCCTGCTATTCCATCACATATCTTTACGCTAGGGCTGGGTGTGTTGTATTATAGGCTTAAATATATAGTGTAATACAGGGTGTCTACTGGGTCACGAAAGTCACAGAAAAGTTAATAATTGCCAAAAAGGTCACGAAAGTCCCTGAAAAGTCAATAATTGCAAAAAAGGTCACGAAAGTCCCTGAAAAGTCACGAAAATATTGTTGTTTGAATTTCCCGCGCATCGTAACAACGCAAACTCGTCGAATGTCAAGTTACCCACTACCCATGATGCCATGCGCTAACCGCCTGGTTGTTTTTACCATGATACCAAAGACAAGGTTAACATTCTCCATCTAGTTAAAGTTTAATGTTGCGTGTGAGTGCATTATGCCTATTTATGCATTATATAATCGTTTACCGAAGAAATTTTGTGGTCATAAAAGGTCACCAAAAAGTCACTAATTTTGGTTTGTCCAACTCAGTAGACACCCTGTAATAGTTCAAGTTTGTTTTTTAAGTGCTGTAATTAAATTAGTAAATATCTAGACACTAATGCTGGGATTGTGTTTACTAAACATGCTGGTTTAAGTTAAGAAAGTTTCCAAATTTATAATTATATAATAATCTCTTTGTATAGAAACTCAATCTAAAATACCTAATTTAAAGGGACATAAACCATTAAAGGTATATTAAGGTGGCCTGGCATTAATCTGGTTTATTGCTTTAGGTGGTTACGAAAGATGATAGCGCAGGTGGAAGGTGCACAGGATCTGCTCTTGAGTGAAGAGGAGGAGACACGAAGTGAAGAAGAGGAGGAGGAGGAGCAAGAAGAGATATCTCCTGATGTTCCGGAGGAGACCAAGGAACTAACTCCGGAAGAAAAAGAAGGTATAATCTGTTAATGGTAACTTTAGCCCTTTCCAAGAGTTAAACAAAAAATTTCACCAATGATAAATTTTCGGCCATGCCGGGACTTGAACACAGGACCCTTAGCTCAGTAGGCAGACACACTACTGACTGAGCTAAGGTATCTGATACTTAATTCTAAAATGGTTTTATGACAAACAAAATTTAATTCCTCTATACTCCTCTTTAAAGTTTCAGAAAAACTGTAAAACATTTTAAAAAACACAGAATTTTGTAATAAAAAAAGTAGAGGCAGCTATGACTATCCCGAAAGTGAAATTGAGTTTCCTTATGTCACAGCTATCGAGATGTTTGAGAAGGCACTGACCATGCTGAATGCATCCCGTCCCAATAAAGTAGAAGCGTATGAATTATTGAAGAAAGCAGCTCAGATGGGTCATAATCAGGCGAGAGTGAAAGTTGCATGGGCCTCGCTCCTTGGCTCGACCCTCAAGCAGGACATTCCGGCTGCTAAGCTTGCATTTGAAGAGATGGCAGAGTTGGGCGTTCCTGATGCTCATATGGTCAGTTAAGCTTTAATTACTATTTATTAATAGATAACTTATTCAATACAATTAATTTAAAATATTAAAGATCTGAGAATTAATAAAAATGTGATTCAATAGTTGAAAAATATACCGGTAACTACAATTTTCTAAATATTTGTTTGGTATTTTTTTTCAAATATTTTGTATTTCTTATTATTGATATAGTTCAAACACAAGTAGATAAGAGCCTATCAACAAGATTACAAACAACTTAACTTTAGAAAAAAAATTATTCTAGAAACTTAAAAACTAATACATAACAATATCATAATTGAAGGCGAGACTGAACCCTGCTCTCATCTGGTTTTGAACCAATGTCTCTTAAATGTTGGTCACAATTTCAATCATAGTTGAAATCCATAGAATTGTGTGGCAAAACCTTTCCGATCAGTGTGCCACTTAAGGACCAGCGGAATTTCGAGTTAGTTTAGTGTACCACCTCATGGTTATTTTTTTTAAAAGAGTATTAAAAAAAATTGTTGAATAAATATTATGAAATCTAAAATAATAAATGTGTAGCTCAAATAAAGCTGTAAATATTCATAAAATGTCTGGATTTTAAAGAAGGAAAATTTAATAAATTGTCAAAGTTGGTTTCTTAGACAGTATTAACTTAAGGTAAAAACATTTATCCTAACACCTTTAGGGAAAAAAAGAGAAATTTATTTAAATGCTAAAATTAAATACTTATATAATCTTTTCCATATTAGTTTGAAACATGTTTCTGCATTTTTGCTAGCTAAGATATTTTTATTCTGTTCATAACTTGTTATCTTCAATAGCACACAAGACAATTTCAATCGTTGACCTCACAAAGTTCACTGTGACATGTGAATGACATGTCTGTCAACATTTTATTAACTTCAAAAAATTATATCACTTTGAAAAAAGTTTTATTTTGTGTTTATTTTTTTCACGTCAACATTACATCCAAATCATGTGTGTGTGCCTCTCAGTTCCACGTGTGTCATAGATTTGCCATGTCTAGGGTCTGGTTGTTGAGGTTGTCCTTGTAGGGGGTGAAACTACCAATAAGCACCTTTAAAACAAATTCTATTTTAAATTTTAAATAAATACAAATCTTCGATGCAATATTTTCTCAAATCCTCTTGAATATTTTTTTAAAGTATTCTAGAAATTCAAAGGTTCAAACATCCCATCCTTAGTTAAAATACACTTTTAATGTCCTAATAAACACATTGTAATAGAGGTTTTGTGTGTACCCAGGGTCTCGGTTTCCTATATGCTTCCGGCATTGGCGTGAACGCCAGCCAAGCGAGAGCTCTGGTCCACTACTTGTTCGGAGCCATAGGGGGTAGCTCGTGGGCGCAGATGGCTCTGGGATACCGCCATTGGTCAGGAGTGAGCTTGCAGACCAGTTGCGAGAAGGCCCTGGATTTCTACAGAAAGGTGGCCGACAAAGGTATGGTTTGTAACACTACACTCTTGATTAGGACAAATCTGCAATTCTTTTGGCTTGATTTAATCTCTGGACAAAATATAATCCATTCACGGTAGGAGTTACTCTCTGAAGGTCTTTTTTCCTACCAATATCCTACTATATAATAGCTTTCTGGTAGGTAAAAAGGCCTTTAAGAAAACAATTCCTACGGTGAACAGACTTTAGGTTCACTATAAGTTTACTGGAATAGATAGATCCATACCACGCTCATTATATCTACTACCTAAAAGCGGGACTGGTCCCTTCATATTCGTTCAATCCTTAACGATGTTTGAAATTCAACCGTTCACAAAAGTTTGTTTCATAATTTAAAAAAATGTATAACTTTAAAAAAAATACTCTGAATTTTTTTAGACCTACAATGATGCTTATTGGGTGTTTATTATATTTACCTCATAAAGTGAAAATAGGTTTTCCTTATAGAGTTATATTATATATTCAACCGTCTTTCAAATATAATACAATTACCTCATAAAGCGAAAAGAGGTTTGACCTATAGAGATATAAAGATATGTAAATATTTGATAAAAACTACTCATAATTTAAGGTTTTCTGTGATGTTATCAGTATTTGATTACTAATTTTATTCTTCGAGAAAACTGTCTCCAATTTCTTCTTCTCACCCCTATTTAGTTCCACAGGCCATTTGTCGACCCTTAGCTTCACTTAGCGATCCAATATACCTCTAACTTGTAGTGGATGTGGGTGACCTGGTGGTCTAGGGGTAAGGTGTCACACTTCTGTGTTGGGAGTCCGGGGTTCAATCCTCGGTTCCGGCATAGATCTATCTGATTACCAAACCCTTCCCTCACCTCTGACAAGACGTGTATTAATCACAACTTGTGAATGTGAGGAATGCCAGGCCTCCACCGTGGTTCGGATTCCACGTTAAACTGTAGGTCCTCCATTTCATATCACAATCACCCTACCATTACACATTAGCGTAAGTGCGTACAACCCGAACGGGTAGTAAGACGCGGTGCTAATAATAATAATAATAATAATGTAGGGGATGTATCTTTTTGTACATGGATATTGTTGTTTCCTTTAGTTGCAAGCGAGGTGTCCCTGTCTGGCGGACAGGCGGTGCAGCGGGTGAGGCTTCTAGATGAGACTGATAACCCTGGCTACAACTCTGGCATCCTTGACAATGACCTTGTGGAGTATTACCAGCTGCTAGCTGAAAAGGGCGACATTCAGGCACAGGTCTATACAATATCAGCCCCCTCGAGTGGGCTCATTCCAACTTATTTTAACAAAATGGGGTGTGACGTTAAGAACAATATACAATGTACTTATAAGTAGAGTTTGGTCGAATCCACTATTTTACGTATCTGAATCTTGGAACAAATAACGAACATAATAGGAGATATATATATATATATATATATATATATATATATATATATTATATATATATATATAAGATATATATATATATATATATATATAAAAATAGAATAATAGAATACACAAATAGTAAATAAATGTTAACATACTTTCTTATAATCCATTCATTATAACATTCATACATTCAGTTAGATGTTAAATTACTGGTCTGGGGCCTGGTTGTTAGGTTCAGCCTTTAATTATAATAGGTTATTATCCACCACTAAGCAGTATTATATCTCTTAAATAAATTTCACTTGAAAAATTTAAAATTAAAAAAAAATATTTTAAAGGACTTGAGTTTTGATTCATAAATTTTTTCCATTCCTTAAAGAATATCCTTAATAATTTGAGGACTCAAGGGCTTATCCCTACTTATAATCATTTGGTTGAGGTGCAGTATAAAATCTTTAACTGAATTGGTTCCGTTGACCCATAGTTTTTTTTCTTTTCAGGTTGGCCTTGGACAGCTCCACTACCAGGGAGGACGGGGTGTGATGCAGGACCACCAGAGAGCTCTGCACTACTTTCTACAGGCGGCTGATGCCGGCAACCCTGTGGCCATGGCTTTTCTTGGCAAGGTCACCACAAAAAAATCTTGCTGATATTGATTTGTATTAAGAAATTACTTGAAATGCTACAAAATCTAAATTAATGTTCATTTGTCTTTAAGTTTTTACTTTACCTCGGAATGTTTTCAAAGATGCGATGTAATTTGAATATGTTAAGTAGAAGAATGTTTTTAAAGTGTTGCACACTCCTATTACTGATTTGACCATGTGTTTAGAATGTGTATTTTAAATAGAATAGAAGGCAAAGACACATTATATAAAGATAACTTCAAGAAACTCATTTACCTGCCTTTTTTCAGATCTATCTGGAAGGCAGTGACATAGTGAAGCAGGACAATGACACAGCGTACAAGTACTTCAAGAAGGCTGCGGATCTAGGCAACCCTGTGGGCCAGAGTGGTCTAGGCCTCATGTACCTATACGGGAAGGGCGTGGAGAAGGACTACGCCAAGGCCCTTAAATACTTTTCACAAGCAGCGGACCAGGGCTGGGTGGATGGACAGTTGCAGCTTGGCAACATGTACTTTAGTAAGTAGGTTTTTAGAAGTGTGATATTTGAGGGGGATAAGCTCTATGTTTTAATTGCTAGCAACCTCTTTCTGCGGTGTTTTACAAAAAGATTAATTCACGTTTAATCCAGTAAAGTTAAACTTGGACTTAGCGGGAAGATAGGTTGGTTTAGGATCCACTATAATTAATGAAGTAGAGAAAGGCAAATCAAGATGAAACTCCTCTCACCCATATATATTGCTTCTACGTTACAAATTTTTCACAAGTGTCTGTGAATTAGCCTCTTGACCTATACATATGCGCAAATAACGAATATAAGACAATAAAAAGGGAACCTACATATGTGTAAACTTATAAAGCCCATACTAACATTACTTATTTTAACAAAAATAACTAACTTGTTCTAACCAGAAATCATCAATACTTACTAGAAACCCTTATTTATGGTGAATAAAAAGTTAGTACATTTTTTTTTGCTAGTAGTGCTAAAATAAACTCAAATTTAAGTGGTAATAAGAGGTTTGGAAAAATTATAACCAAGTTTCTCATTTATACATTTAAAATATTTTCCTTTGCTCACAATATTACTGTCGTAATAGCCAAATCAGAAAAGTTTTCTTTGACTGTAGGAAATAAATTTTCTAGAATTGTGGGCTTGGCTATAGGAATATTAAGAACAAAAAATTGTGTTATTGCAGTTGGTAGTATTTTTTATGTCAATTTCAGGGTTGGGGGTTTGAGGGGGGAAGTCAAATAACGTTGATATCTGCTACTTAATAAAGATGTATAAGTTTTATATTGTCAATTCTCATTAAAATTGACCTAACTGACAATTATTCGCAGATAAAAGGCCAATTAGTACATTTTCCAGAAAGATCCAATTTCATTTTATTTCGTGCATGTCAAATATATATAAAAATACTACAATGAATTTAAAAGTATTTTAATAGACATAAAGTTTGTAAAAAAACACATATTGTAATATTTAATTCTCCCTAATATTCGAAGAATTGAAGGAAAATGTTGGATTTGAATTTAAGGAAAAAAACAACAATTTTACCGTCACTAATTTATGTATGTCAGCAATTTGACACCCCAATTTCATTCCTTCAGGTTTTATAAAAGAGATTCCAATTTCCAGGTCTCATTTATTTAACATGTTTTTCTAAAGTGCTTATTTCAATGTCACAGGTGGTATGGGTGTCCGCCGCGATTACAAGATGGCCAACAAGTTCTTCAATCTGGCATCTCAGTCTGGCCATGTGCTGGCATTCTACAACTTGGCACAGATGCATGCTACCGGCACCGGTATGATGCGCTCCTGTCCCACGGCTGTTGAGGTGAGGGCATAGCATTGAATTATTTTGAATCTTAAAATCCATCATTGGCTCCTAAATGATATTAAATTATTCAAAACAATTTTAGATTCAAGATATTACATTGTGGTTCTTTATATGAATTAAAGTTTTCCAAACAATTTCAGATTCAAGATATTACATTGTCGTACTTTAAATAAATTGAAGTATTCAAAACAATTTCAGATTCAAAAAATTACATTGTGGTTATTTATTTAAATTAAAGTATTCAAAACAATTTCAAATTCAAGATAATACATTGTGGTACTTTATATAAATTGAAGTATTCAAATCAATTTCATATTCAAGATATTACATTGTGGTACTTTATATAAATTAAAGTATTCAAAACAATTTCAAATTCAAGATAATACATTGTGGTTCTTTATATAACTTAATGTACTAAAATTATTTGGAAAAGTGTTATTGCACAAATGTTGAAATATTTCGTTTTATTTTAATACATCAAGTTATTTTAACAAATCAGAATGGCAATTATTAAACCTAAATAGAGAATTTTAGCTATCAATATTTTTATTGATGGAGTGTCGAAGCTGGAATTTTTTTCCAAGCAAAGTTGAAGCAGAGATTTGTTTTGAAGCCAAATCGAAGTTTTGAAGCTCCGCACAGGCCTAATAGTAATATAAACAATTGAAAGGAAAATTCACATAAGTATAAAACCATTTGCACTCTCATTCCTACATTAATTCACAGCTCAAGTAGTTTCAAGAAATCAATTTAGCTTATTTGACAAGATATATTGTGTGATTGCATGCTTAAAGGGAATTTTGGATATCAGCTGACGAGTCGAGCTATCTAATTTGTTCCAAGCCTGGGCTGCCAAGACAGTAAAAGAACGAGCATATATTAGATCTCTGTATGGGAATATTTATATTTAGGGTGGATTCTGATCTAATAGCAGGAACGGATTTACCACTAGGTTCGGCCTAGAGTGTAACTCTCGGGGGGTGGGGGAGCGCCACTTGAAGGGCGAATGCTAAGACACTTCCATCAAGATTTTTTTTTATAATTAACAATTATAAATTAATAATTATAAATAGCCAGATAAAACCTGGGAACAAGGTATTTACTTTCAAGAAAATCAGAAAATTTTGCAATTGCTAAAAAAAATAATAGTTTATTTTGCTGTTTATAGAAGATAAATTATTTATAGCATCTTAATTAAATACGTCTTTTCCTAAAGTATAATGTTTATTTATTTTTGAGGTTCTTTCAAAAATAATTTACACAATTTAAATATTTTGATTTTTAATATCATTAGATATTTCATTATTTCAATATTATAAGGGCCTTAATCAAGGAAATTAGTAATTTTTTTCAGGAGAGTGTCAATAATATTTCTTTCTGAGATTTTGTGCTCCTTCTGATACAATCTAAGATAGATTTCTGATTCACCAAATGTCCCTATTTGCTTTCAGTTGTTCAAGAATGTTGCGGAGCGAGGCAAGTGGGGAGAAAGGCTGATGGAGTCTCACATCCACTACCGAGAAGGTCGTCTGGACGAAGCTTATGTCACTTATGCCCTTCTGGCTGAGCTTGGATACGAGGTGGCCCAGAGCAACGCTGCTTTTTTACTTGACAAAGGTGAGTAAACACTTAAACATGTTTAATAACATTCTAATCAGTTCTTTAGCACAGTATTAATCTTACCAGTTTATTGTCTATACCAACGGCTTGCATAGGGTTTCCGTTGCATATTACGGAGAGTGGTGTTTCTCTAGGAGTGCCGTGAAAATATAGGGGAATATATAAATCCATAAGTATTGATATCAAAAATATATTCTCTTTTTAGTAAAATCTTAATTTAGTATTCCCACAGTGCATTTTTAATCACAAAATATTATTTGCAATAGAACACTGGGCTGAATCATTTTATAGTGAACATAGCATAGAGGACCACACTTTCTTGCGATTAAACATTTTAGTGGAACGATTTAGTAAGGATAAATATGGATTAAACTAGACCTAGAATAAAATAAATAAATAAAATAAGCTTAAGAATATTAAGAACACACCAGTCCTAACTGTTCAGATAGCAATAATATATAATTAGGATGTTTATACTAACAATGACAACAAAACTAACTTATAAACTTGAGAGGAGAGGATTGAGTAAAATGAGTTATAAAACTGTTCACATGTCATTCGATATTATAACTGATGGGCACTTGCAAGCCTCTTACATGAACAAATGGTATAGGTGATTAAGAATAATATTAAATTAGCAAAATAAATACCGTATATAGATAGGAAATGATCGAGAGCTAAGAGGTTAAAACCTTAACCACTTTACACTAAGAGCTGAAAAAGAAAACATCTTTATTATGTATTAACGGCATGAATATAGAAAAGAGTTTGTATGTTTAACCCTTTGAGTGCCAAGAGAAATGACAAAAAAATGTGCTAAAAGTGCCAAGCTATTTTCCTGAAAAATGCAGGAGTTTGTTTAAATTTTAATAACTCATTAGTCTATGAACTTCTTGCACTCAAATTTTTACATAAACTAGCTAACATGCTTGCCAATCCGATGATATAATTATACATATACTTTTTTAATTTTTAAATATAATAAAAAAATCACTAGCCAAGATATTTAAAAAAAATTTTTTTACTGTTTTATTTAACATTAATTTTTAAGCATTGAAAATTTAAATAGCTTGAAATAGAATAAATCACTGAAAAGAACATAAAAAACTGAGTAAATAACAAAGTTTACAAAAATAAATAACTTTAGATTTTACGCTAAAATTGGGTTATGCATAGCAGCTGTTTCAGTGACCATCAACTTTAGCAGGGTTATAGTAAAACAAAGTCTAGAATAAATAATTGGGTTGGAATCAGAAAGGGACGGTGAGAGGACTTCAAACCTGGTACTTTCGCATAAATATGAAGAGGTTGGGGTGGATTATCCTGATCTTCAAAATTTATTTCATCCCTTTAGGAATAACTAGTATTCACACTCGTGTCATCAATGTCAGCTGCCACTCCTACTTGATCCGATCTTTCAATTTCACTAGAATAAAATTCCTGTTCAGTTTCATTATTTACAAATTCAGAATCACTGCTTTCAGAATCACAAACAAATTGATCACTCTGGGTTGAGCTGTCAATAAATATTGCAAGTATTTCTGTGTCTTGAATCACAGCTTTCCTCTTAGTAGCCATGTTTACAAACAAGGCCAAAGATAAAACTCATAAAGTAAAAAGTTATAAAATAATTTTCAGGTTCGATATATCGCAAAGACAAATAAAAGTAGCTTGAACATACGAGAATGCAATGGAAATAAAATCTACTCTATCTGTTGACTTAATACTGAACTAAGAGCTCGTAAACGAGGGATCGCTGTGAGCGACGCTGGCAAGTTTAGCAGATATTTCGTGCATCGCTCTGAGCGACGTTGGCACTCAAAGGGTTAAAGATACATAATCTTTTTTCAAATTAGCTAAGAAATGATTAGAAACAATATAAATTATTTTAGAATTTCCTATTCAAAATTCTTTGAACTTGTAAACTTACTAGCCAGACACGTATCTAGAGTTCAATTCCCGTAGAACTATTGGGCATTTATAACGAGACCAGTTACTCTAGCTATTTTTTTTTACAAACGAATGCTGTTTGGATTGTTTGTTTTTTTCCTTTCTTTAACCTACAAAGTGTGAAAGTAAACAGATTTTAGTAGTTTTAATACTCAAACATTTGCACAAGAGTGAGTGGGAAATAATTTAGAAAATATCCCTACGATACTATTGCCTTGGATTGATGTCATGCATGACCTTCCTATCACAAGCAAATCAGAACTAACAAAGCTGACACTTTAATCTTGTGTCGTGGGTGACCTGGTGGTCTAGGGGTAAGGTGTCAGACTTCTATGCTAGGGTCTGGGGTCCAATCTTCGGTCCCGGCACAGATTTATCTGATTGCCAAACCCTTCCTTCACCTCTGACAAGACGTGTATTAATCACAACTTGTGAATGTGAGGAATGCCAGGCCTCTACCGTGGTTCAGATTCCACGTTAAACTGTAGGTCCTCCATTTCATCTCACAATCACCCTACCATTTCACATCAGCGTAAGTGCGTGTAACTCGAACGGGTAAATAATAATAATAATATAATAATAATAATAATAATAATAATAATAATAATAATAAATAATAATAATAATAATAATAATAATAATAATAATAATAATAATAATAAATAATAATAATAATGATAATGATAATGATAATGATAATGATAATGATAATGATAATGATAATGATAATGATAATGATAATGATAATGATAATGATAATGATAATGATAATGATAATGATAATGATAATGATAATGATAATGATAATGATAATGATAATGATAATGATAATGATAATGAAAGATAATGATGATGATGATGATGATATAAATAATGATATAAATAATGATATAAATAATGATATAAATAATGATATAAATAATGATATAAATAATAATATAAATCATCTTGTGTCCACTGATTCGGGTCTCTTCGCTCTTATTTAAGAGTTTACAAAGGCTTTCTTTTGGAAAATGTCCTGGCAGACTGTCTTAACAGCTGCTCACGTTGTGTACTGTCCAGGGGACGTGAGCTTGTTCCCAGAACCTGACACATATGTGCGCGCACTGATGTACTGGGGCCGTGCAGCAGCTCAGGGCTACTCGGCAGCGCAGGTGAAACTCGGGGACTATCACTACTACGGGCTAGGGACGCCGGTGGACTACGAGATGGCCGCCACACACTACAGATTGGCGTCGGAACAGCAGCACAACGCTCAGGCCATGTTTAACTTGGGTTACATGCATGAGCAAGGCCTAGGAATGACACAGGTAAGCTCGTTACATCACTTTTTAGTCGTTCTTAAGGATATTTGGTATTGTTTAACAAAAATACTATTCAAAGAGCGAACAAATTTTATATTAAAAAATAGATACATATATTTTCAAAATTGTTTGTTGGATGTTTTTCATATAAATTCGTAGGATGTAATTTTTCTGTGCATACATATATTTTTATATATAAGTTTTTAGTAACAAATATAAGTAAACATATTTTACATTCATTCATAAATGCTGCTTTTCCAGGATATCCATCTTGCCAAGCGTTGCTATGACATGGCAGCAGAGACTAGTGCCGACGCCAAGGTTCCAGTTGCCCTTGCACTCATGAAACTGACACTCTTCTTCAGCATGAAATATTTACAAGAGGTAAGCTTACAAAACATTTAGTGTTATTCACAAGGAATGGTATTCCATGGACTAAAGGCATCTTATTCAATTCTTTTTAGCACATAAAATACTTTAATATCGCTATGTTATATATATTTAAAAATAATACCTAGACAAGGGAATCAAATCTGACACTTTTAACATACCACGCCACTTCTATCCCACTTAAGCTATAAAAGGTTCTCTTTTGTTCAGGGATTTATCCAACTAATTAGTTTGACAGTATAGGATGGATGGGAAAAAACCCCAACTAATTCAGACTAACAAAAATACTATCATAATACACATTTTTTTTACAGAGATTTCATTAATACACATCAAGGTTGTGCGAAGCTTTGACTTGGCTTCAGAACAAATATCAGCTTTTGACTTCGCTTAAAAAAAATTCTGGCTTCAACAATTATGAAGCTTTGCTAATAAAGCTATTAGCAGCTAAAATACTCAATTTATGGTCAATTATTGCCATTTTGAGCTGTTAAAAATAAATATGTATACGAACAAATCTGAAGTAACTGAATTCTAAGTTGTGATAATAACTGGATTTATCAGAATAAAACATAATATTACAAAAAATTGTGCAATAAAAGATTTTCCAAGTATTTTAGGGCTTAAAGATAATGTATAAATACAATATAGTATTTTTTCAAGCATAAAACAACTAACAAAAAATCTTCATACTTTGATTCGGCTCTAAGAATAGGTATTTCATATATTCAACTCAAATTTTCTTTGAATTAAAAAGTGGACTTCGCACACCCTTAATACACAACCTATTGAATTTAGATTGAAATTATGTCTATTTGAATAATATTTCCAAATGATACATCAGAACCAAATATTAATTTCAGTATAGGGGTGTATTAATTTAACTGATTTGTCACAGCAAGCATTTGAGCTTTTTACTGTTGGAGGTTGCTTCCCGCATTTCAAATTTGATAACTTACACTCTGTTTAGCCAGAAAGGTTTCATTCTTACCTTAACAGACTACACTATCATGGATTATATTGTAAATGATTGAGGTGAGGCTTTCAGGGTAATTAGAGGGTACATATTGAATTTCTCAAATTAAAAAAATGAACTGACTATATTTATATTTATACAATATTTAAATTCAACTTATCTTTGTGGTTTTGTTTATAAGCTCTGCCAAATGATATAGATTTGAAGTGCATCAATAATATACCATAGCTCACAGATATTTAAGATTCAGTGTGTTTAAAAAAATGTTTTATATAAAATATTTCAAACATTTTACCATCTCAGTTTTTTATATTTGTATGTGAAAGACATTTTTAATTAAAATTGTTTTAAATGTAATTATATTTCACTCCATTAATCACCTTATTTAATGACTATGCATTTTTACAAAAATGAAAAATGCATGTAATTTTTTATTATAATAATATAATGATTAATGGGTAAAAATATAGAATTTTTCAAATATTGAAAAATTTGAAATCGTCCTGAATACCTGGAATTTTCAGGGAATTTTTATTTCCCAAGACTGAGTTGACACCTTGATATAATGTACCTTACATATCGTAAAATTTTTTAATGTAAATATATGATTTATTGCCTAATAAATATAAAAATAGTTCATATTAATTAACCTTGTTTATGCTTTTTTCTCTTGTCTAAAGCTTAATTATATGAGACAAGCCAAAGTACCTGGTGTTGATCGAGGTAACCACACAATACATTGCTTGATTACTTTGGGCAATGCTTTTCTTTTCTAGAAACAGACAGGAAAAAAATTCTTAATTTTATTTCTCGACCCAGCTTTTAATCTATAATATATTTTATAAAACATAATAAATATAAGCAGTTAACTTTCCGTATCTGAATGATTTTTCTTACCTTCATTTCTGATTATGTTCACAGTTCGCATTAATTCCTAAGCTTTCAATGTACGTTAAATTTTCATGGAAGGGGAGTTAAGAAACCATTGAAAAACACTCCCCTCAGAACACCCGGTCAGGATTTGAACCCTAACTTCCTTCACCACCTACAAACCAAACTTAATAAGCTTGACGTTGATCCTGGGAGTAGGGTAAATGTGTGTTAAAAACTTATAATAAAAAAACGGATGTTTTGTTTTTAACAGAGCCACTGGAGTGAATTGTTGTTGCTGTTTAATCTGGATAAATCCTTGGGACCTAATTGGGACCTGTACCTCATCACGATGCTAGTCGGCCTCCTGGGAATGGTGGTATACTTCCGTCGGCCACAACTTCCTTAAGACAATCTGTTGTTGCTTTCATATTGACCAAAAATAACTGTCTTCACTATCATCACCTTAAAAGATTTTGAAAAGTAATCTTCTGGATGTTCCTATTCAGTTGTAATAAATAAAAAAAAAGTTTTATTTCTCAGATTATGATAATGCTGCGTTGATGACAACTGTTTGTATATTTTGTATTATAAAAGTTAATAAAAAAACAATAATTCTTGAATGTATCATAGACTGAAACTTTAAAAACTCTGTTTGATGTAAACATTGTGTAATTTTATTAGATTCAAGCATCTTGATCACTAAAATTGATTTGTTTACCTTTCGTATGGAAACTATCTTGCGACTCAACAAGGAAGGCTGGAATACCATCGTAATAAAAAGGATTGCCAGTGTCGAAAGAGGGGATGATAAAGGTTATGACCAACTCCCTCTCTTGCCATTAGTGTCTGTGTTGTCAAGATGTAGTTTCATCGACTTAGTTCCCGTGGAAACAAACCCCCCCAGATAAAGTACCTCCAGTTTGATTGATCAAGGATTGTTGCTAGGTGCTGTGAATTTTACATAGAAACTATGTCTGGCGAAAATTTTCAAATAATGTGTCATTGTCATAGACTACGATTATGTACATAACAATGTTTTGGGTTTTAACAAGGTGATGGGAGGTGAGTTGGTTATACATTATTTGTACAGAGCTTTAATAGCTATTGTTTTCTTTGTGTCTTGAATGGATGTTGTAGATATATTTGTTCAAAACATTTTCACTTGAATTATTATTTCCTATTTCACATGCCATAAACTGGGCTGAGATTGATCACCTACACTTTTTTTTTAATAGGAATTAACCCTAAAATAATGAAAAATAAATTAATAAATCTAATTGTTTTTGCTCCTTTTACATTGTATGAGCTACCCCAACTAGAATTATAAATTTATCTTTAAATTATTTTAGGATTAATTCACAAAAAACTCTAATCACTATAATCACTCTAATCCCAGTTTATAATGGATATTTTTTAAAGTGGTCCACATTAGATGGAAAGTTTTATCTAGCTCTTGAGCTTTAAATATGTTAGTTTGTTTATATATAAAATTCTTAACAACTTAAAATAGGGATGAAAATAAAATAATTATTGGTTTAGTAGAACCTAGTTAGTTAACCATTGGTACATGGGTACAATTATATTTGGAATCTTAGAAACAAGTATTTTACACACACTATAACAATTTTGAGCAAAACGGTAGAGCCCACTTTTAACAAAATTCATGGGGCTGGCTGGTTTGGTTGGTTTTGTATATGAAAGGAACTTTGTAAAACTTAGGAATTTTTTTTTTTTACAATATAAGGAAAACATTGACGTTTAATTTTTCCTTCACATTTTACTTTTGAAAAATACCTATCAAAATTATTTTATTTGATTAAAACAATTTTTTTTTGTAAGTGTATCCAAGCTTTAAACTTTAAAAATAAAAACCCATGTACTCTTTGTTTACCCTAAATTATAACTACCTTTCAGGTCAAACAAAGTGTAGATTAAGGTTATATATAAACGACGCAAACCTATATACTTACCCATACACAATCCAAGTCCTATTGCCTTTTAGCTTTTCCTTGAGAACAAAATACAAATATGAAAACATATAAACATGTCCTACATTAAATACATCAGTTTTATTGCAGAAACTCTAAAAAGAATGTTAAATGTGTTTTTAAAATACTTTTCTTTGAAATATATAATAGCGGTCACCTTCTCGGAAAAAAAAAAGTTTGTTATTAGGTGGTGTCTGTTTTTTGGAAAAATATATTTTTTAAATCATAATTCTTGAGCATAGTTTAATCCATATGAACCTATATACTGTATGCATTAACTACACCAATATAATTACTACGCTATACAGTATTGGGTGTATGATAATTGGGACTATTGAATAAATATTGTACATAGCTTACTGTACAGATTGCATGATTCACAGAACAATACGAAAATGAAATGGGAGCAGAAGGCCTTCTGTACAGTATATGTGCACATGAGCCCAGACAACTGCTGGAACATTCCCCTGCGTAGGCTGTTTTAGAAACTCTCCCAAGAGGAGACATTTATATAGTGCTGATTTGTTGTTGCATTGGTTCACCTCTACTTGAAAGAAAATAAAAAAAAAAGTTTTTAATTGGTTATTGGCTGATGAGAATTAGATTTTTGCTTTAAAACTTTTCATCTTCGTTCCTTTATGTTATTTTTCTCCAGCTCACATTTGTCTTTGTTTTAATTTTTGCTTTGCTACGAGCATTTTGTTCTTATGTGTGATATTATGAATATTTAATCAACAATATTGTTTAAGTTTATTTTTGTTTTGTAAAAGTAGAGAATAGATTTATTTAGGGACAAATATAAATAAGTTAAATTTCTTTAATGCACATATATTAATTATAATGATGATAGCCAAGCAAAGTTTGGATTTGTTACCATGTGAATGACATATAAAATAGATAATATTTTTATTTTCTATGTGTCTTTTTATAATTTTGATGTATACTCACATAATGTATTTTCTAGCGTACCCTCTTAATACCTGTTTGGGTTATACCCATATTTACTATTTATGCTAATGCTTTTAGGGATTAGAAAGGTTAGATAGAGAGGAAGTGTACCAGCATTTGTTTGGAGGGAAAGTGGAAAACCTTTTAGGAAAAACCACCCTGATTACACCCAACTGAGATTTTAACCTTGATCTGCCTATCCTCAGCAGACAAGTTTACAGTGAGAGTGACACCTTAGACCATGTGACCACCAAGGCAAGTTAGTTTTATCCAAACATATTAATTTGTAAAATTATGAATGAAAATACATACTGATGCCAAACCAAATAATGAAATCTGATTGATTTTTTTATCAAGAACGATGGAAATCTTTATTAATTTTTTATTAAATACGATGCGAATGTTTATTACCTTTTTTACCAAATACAATGGAAATGTTTATAAGAATACAAGTAAAGTCATTTATTATCAAGGTGGCTAAAGGCAGGTAAAATATGGAAATGTTAGAAAATTGAGGCAAAATGATACATTTGGGTTTTTTCGTCTCTGATTGAATTATAAACTCATCTTTTCTCTACTCTGCTTTTAATATATTTATTTTCTCTATATACTTCTCATATTTATTTCTCAAAATCAATCATCCTACCAGTCTAGAAAAAAATTGAGTTAATAAAATGTTTATTTTTATATTAAACCATTTCATTTTTCTATAACATTACTGATTATGACTGATCAAAGCTATTTAGGTCATTTAAATATAGTATTTGAAAGTACTTTATATTCGAAAGTTTATTAGATTCAATGATTGGCCGGTTAATTGCAGTCAACCATTTGCCGATCCATGTCCCAGAGGAAATGTCTTGACAGCATCATATCCACAAACTCTATTTAATTAAGTTTATGTTTAATTTCTTTGGACCTGCTTCTGTGGCTGCCTGGTCTAGGGTGCTGTTCTAGCAATATGATAAGACTGCCAAAGACAGAAAGCTTGGGGTTCGATCCCGGTTGGGTACATTTATGGGGTTCTCCCTAAATTGTTTTCCACTCTTCCTCCACACAAATGCAGGTGCACATCCTCTAAATCAAAACTTCCCTAACACACTAGTTTAATTATTACATAGGCATATAACCCGAACAGGTAGTAAGACGAGGTGCTTAAAAAAATCTTTTGGGTCATCCCAAAAATAATTCTTGATAAAAAATATATTTGATTTTTTTAACAACCTCTTAGGTTCAATCAGAGAAGTTTGGACTTTTGGATCAAGGAAAAGCAGTTTTTTTTTTCGAAAAATTTGTGGCCACCATTCATGTTCGGAGTACTCGGCTTTCCTATTTTTACTATAATTTATCATGCATATTTTATTTTTATTAAAGCGGACATAAATTGAATGAAATCTTTGTCAAAGTCGAAATCCATATATTTTTAAAAACTTGGCGAAGGTCAAGCACTAATGAGCACCTAGTACCTAATACAGCGACTAATTATTTGCAGTTTTCAACTTATTTATTCTCTTTAAAAAGGAACTACTGTATATGTTTGGTTGTGTGTCCTTGTATACAGGAGTTTATTATTAGAAAACGATTTTTTTTAAAACCATTGTTTTTAATATCCGTTAATGGTTTCCCGAGTCTATGCACAGCCCATTTCACTTTAGTAAATAATTTCAAGAGGAATATTATTTTATTATTTAGTATTCATAAATTTATAGCAATTACATGCTTTGCTTGGTAGTCAATGACCATGGAGTCAACCTTTACATAGCTTTCGGAGACAGGCATCCAATATATGAAAATTTCCCCCCAAAAACCTTTTAATTTACTGTGATAAACTCTTATTATGACAATTTCCCCCTTCATTTTGATTACTGAATATTAAAAAAAATATCACCTTAAACTGCAATAAAATGCACAGCTATTGCAAAATAGTATGAATGTTTTTTTAATGTTTATAGTAGATTTATATTGTATGGATGAAAAAATGTGTCCCTCTTATTTTTCTAAATGTAAACTTTATTGTATATTTGTACTAATGTAAACATTATTTTCCCTTTTATCTAGTTTTAAATAATAGTTATATACATATAGTTTGATCATGCAAGTTCCAAGTTTTTTTTATTGTAAATAGTTTTTTTTTCATGCTTATGATTGTAATTATTGGATACATAATTATCAATGGACACAGGCAAGGATATACCAGATCCTCACCCTTACAGGTGTTTTGTTTTGCTCCTTGAGCCAGGTTGAGTCCATCAACACTGGGATTCGCTAGTGTCATTGCTCTGTGATAAAACAGTTTCAAATATGCAGTTGTTAAACGACTCACTTTTAACATGTTCATAACAACGGGACCATTGTAATCGTAATGTTCAGTCTGCCCAAGTTTTTTTGTGAGGTAAGAATATGTGAAGATGGGGTTGGGTTGCTACCTGAACCTATCTTTGTGGAAGCCAGCAGATTGATAAGAGACGGATGGATATTTGTGTCCTTTCTCTAGTGAAACTATGTTTAAAATTAGTTTTTTTTCAAATGCCCCTTGATACCTAGTGATACCCGTGTTGAAGAACTCCTAACTCTCCCACGGAGCGTAGCCATTTTAAACTGGAAGCTGAGGGTCTGGTTTATACCTTGTTTATGTTAGTGGGATTATTAATTCTCTGTAATTATTTATCCAAGTGGAAATGTTTGGTTTTTAATGAAAGTTTTGCATCTGTGATCAGGCTTGGAGATTTTTAAGTTGGTAATTTTATATACATTGAACTGTCAAATACCTATTTACAATTACCAATGTCAAGATTGAAGTCAGTTCTTGTTAATAAAAAGTTTATAAATAAAATATTTATTGTGGATTAATTCCACTGTTTTTTTTCTTCCAAAATGTTGCAATTGTGTTCCTCCTGATGAAACAATAAATGTGGATGAATGTGTTTACACACATATTTAACTTGTTCATTTAATTGATAATTTAAAATAAATAGGGCAAACAACATGAAAAATGTGTAGAATGTGGATATGAAAAAGATGATCTAAAAGTCTCTTTTAGGGCACATAAAAGAGCAAAGAGCCTCTTCTGAAAAAAAAAATGAGGGACACTAAGAATATTCGAGGATTCAAGAAAATTTTGATCTCAAGACTCATATTCTTTTTCAATTTTTTTTAAGTGAATTTTGTTTTAGATCTCTAATACTGCTTATTGGTAGATCAGAACCAATTATAATTATAAGATGAACTTAACAACCAGGCCAATTTTTGTAAAATTCTGCAAATAGATCAGCGATTTTTCTACTTGTGCCCTTATATCAATGACCCTTCTCTGTACAGTTTGGTTAGAAAGGGGCACTGATTCAAATTTCTCAGCCATTTTAGCATCTCCAAAAGCCTTTACCATTTCAATAGCACACTTTTTAACCAGACTGCCTTTAATGAAGGTTTTTTTTTCCCTTGCAAGTTCAAGCGACACTGCGTAGGACTTTACTAAACATACCTGTTTGCTGTTTTAATTTCCTTTTGAAGTCTGCAACCAGTGTGTGTCGAGCTTCTTCCTTAAATGTTGCATACATGTTCTCGTGCATTGTTGGGTAATGTAGTTTAACATTGTACTCTTTTGGTACAGACACAATTTGCATGCATACCAAACACTGAAACTTCCCACTGTTGTTAGTAATTAAATAGTCATTCTCCAAGATTTCCTTGTAAATCCTGTTTTCATTTTCAATTTTGCTTTTCTTTAAGTTTCCACTCATTTTTTATTCACGTAAAAGAGACTCAACATAAAACAAAGCCTCCAAAATGGATAGTAATGTGTGAAACTTTACTACACGTCAAGCAAGCCCGACTGAGCGTGAGTGGAGACGGGAGGATTAGTCAGCAAGCTTTGCCAGGCGAGTATCGTTATGTGAATGAAGGGTAGAGCAGTCAGTGGAGGAGCTTAACTACTCTTGCCGGGCCCTGCACTGTGCGATGCGACGCTTTGCTTGTGGAACGGTTGACTGTTAATTCTTTATCAACTTCGTTTGCTCATTTTTGCTGTATGAAAATTAATAAATTTTTTGAATGAGTTTTGAAATATTTTTTGTAACTTTTCTTTAGATTTAATTTAATTTTTTTCAAAAAGCTTTCGCGGGCCGCAAAAAGTGGCCAGTTGTAAACCCCTGCTCTAGATGAACCTAGTTTTATTTATTTTAGTTATTTATTTAGTACCGCATCTTACTACCCATTCGGGTTATATGCCTAAATACTAATTACGCTAATGAGTTAGGAATGGGGAAGGTTGAATGTAGAAGAAGTGAACCCGCATTCGCGTGGAGGGAGAGTGGAAACCATTTAGGGGAAAACCACCCCCAGTTCACCCAAGCGAGATTTGATCCTCAATCTCCCCATCCTCCACAGTCTAGCTCAACACGAAACTAGTGCATTAGCTAACTACGCCACTGAGGCGGGTATTAACCTAGTTAAGTAGTCATTAAATAAAAATTATTTAACATCCAAGTTAAAATTTGGCCAAATTTCTTGCAAGTTCTTACACGTGGCATCAAGCTAGGTTTTATATACATTATACATATTTTTAAGACTTTTGGTTAATTTCCTATTACTTTAGTCTTGGATGTTGTCAATTTTATGTCTCAGATTTATATAAATAAGAAACTATTCCCTATCTTTAAATGCAATTGTAGATTATTTACACAAACTATAGATGCATTTAGTTATTTGTTTGACAACTAGAATATTTTTATTGACTACAGAATATTAGATAGTAAAAATATTTTGGTTTGAATATTGTTCACATACACATGGTAAATGCATGGTAAAACAGATTTTTTAAATCTCTTAGGATTACGTATATATGTTTCTAAAAGTGTACCTAACCATCTTAACCTAATTCAAATTTTACATCCATTACTGTTTCCAGCCTGTGACCCGAGTCAGTTTTTTATTCAAGCCATATATTTTCCGCTACCAGCTTGCTAGGTCTGTCGTAGCTTCATATGGCTTATAATCTCGCTTAAGACTAGGTCAGGCACAACATCCAGTCCCCGACCGTTAGTTCATCACTGTGAAAGAGTAAACTCATATGTTCATCAATAATACATTTCTGGACATGCCAGGAATCGAATCCGGGATCCTTAGCTCAGTAGGCAGACACCCTACTGACTGAGCTAAGGTGTCAGACAACTTAATTCAAATACATATTCAAAAATTACACCTAAACAAAGGAATTTGTACTCTGAAACCTTTGGCAAGGTTTGACCTCAATTTTTGTCTTTGAGACATCATTTGATAATCTACAAGCGCTCATATCCTAGTTTTTAAAATAATACTTTCACTGAATCTTACTATACCCATAAGGGTTGTCGGCATTTTAATCACACATGTGGGGTAGGTAAAATTTACAGAAAATGTGTGTTTATTTGTGTGGAGGGAGAAGGGAGGCCTCATCACCAACAAACCAAACATGCCTAAAGAGAGAATCAACGAGCTTGGAGGAATTATGGTCAGCCTAGTCTTAAGTAAATATTTATATTTCAGCTGCATTGAAGCAAATAAAATCCTAAATTGAAAGTTTGACACTGTTACAACAAACTAAGTCGGGAAGCAACTGTAATAGTTAAGTAACCAAAAGGAACACAACAGTAACAAAAGTTTTGATCATTATATTTCTATTTGAATCCGACACCTTAGTTCAGTCAGTAGTGTGTCTGCTTACTGAGCTGAGTCTCGGGTTAAATTCCTGGCATGGCCAAATATTTATCATTGGCGAAATGTGGGTTTTACCCTCTCATATTGGTAACTTAACGGCCGGGAACTGGATGCTATACCTGTCCTAGTCTTAAGTTAGATTATAAGGCATATGAGGTTACGACATTCTTAATAAGCTGGTAGTGGAAACATATATGGCTTGAATACGACA
Organism: Timema podura; assembly: GCA_033556935.1. NCBI lineage: Eukaryota > Metazoa > Arthropoda > Insecta > Phasmatodea > Timematidae > Timema > Timema podura. The sequence continues at coordinate 13,376,047 of JAVRXN010000008.1, forward strand.
GGCCTAGTGACTTGAATAAAAAACTGACCCATACCATAGGATGGAAACAGTAATGGATGTAAGTATGTATTGTTATTTGAATTTCACACCTTCCATAATAATTTGAATCACTTTAAAATGTTAACATAGAGTTATAACCTCAAAAAGCATTGTGACCCCGCCAGAAACGTGCTGTGACCACCAGGGTGGAAACAGCCGGGCTAACCAGTTCCTGAGAAAAGTGTATTACCACTCTCAACATCAGTTAGTTAATTGAAGCTGGATTATTATCGAACTTAAAAAAAAAGAAAAAAGAGGATCCAACTCATTTTTCTATTCCAAGCAGTCTTGCATTAAAGATGAAAATCCTGATGGTAAAAATAGGTTAAATCTGTAAAGGTTAAAAAAAAACTACACACATGAAATAGTTTCATAACTGCACACACATTATTTATTTCTCTTATCTTATCTTATCTATCAAGATGTACAAGTATAATATTACTAAAAGGTATGTTTTATCTTGATTGTCAAAACAGTTGATCAAATCTGTTTGATTTTTTTTCTCTGTTTAACTCTGCTGAGCTTTGCTTTAATGATAAAGCATTACAAGAAGTCAAGAAGTTTGTTATTTTTGTTCAATTCATACGAACAGTGAACATTTTAACAATCCAAAGTTATTTATAGATTAAAATATATAGCTTATATTCTCAGGATATTTGAACTTTTCTTTTTTTGCTTCTAATCTACAGTTCTGGTTACAAATTATTACCGACCTTTTTTTTTGGCTTAAATATTATTGAAAGCCGACCAATTTTTGTGCTCAACTCTGTAACTAATTTAAAGATAACAACCTGAGGAAAATGGTTTACAACTTTTAACATAGTACAGTTGGTTAGCCTAGACATGACAATTTACTGTGCAAGGGGTGATATTTAAAGGGGGGGGGGGCGGGAAAAATAATGTATAAGAGTTTCCCCCCCTTCTTTTTATGAGACACCTCCCTATAAGCATAGGAAAATATATTTAATCCCCTCCCCCCCTTTTTACACTTATTTCAAGTTGTCAACTTGCAGAAAATGGCAAATAAATATTTTTTTTGGGGCAGACAATTATCGCAACTCTTGATAAATGATTGCCACAAGCACATATGTTGTTTTGCCAATGTGAAAACCTAAATGTTTCATTTCTAGTATCACCGGCAGTGCCAGTGTTTATCAAGCTACTATTTTGAACAATTTCCCATTCATTTATGTTTTAGAGTTGCAACCTCGAAGGCTATAGACCATAGGGAAATAGAGGTAATAGAACTATTAATTTGTCTAAAAAGCATAGTTTTAGAATCTTTTTAGCTCAATGAAGAGTATAGTGTAAGAACAACTAGCTTGCACTGGCATTGATGGGCGATTTGTATGTTACTATGTACATTTGGGCTTATACAGTAGATTTTTAGTCCCAGTGTTTGATTTTTAACATTGTGTCTTATAATCCATTTGGGTTGTATGCATATGGACTCTTCAATATGTTAGGGGTGAGGAAGGTTGGATTTAGAGGATGTGTCCCAGCATTTGCACTAAGAGAAAATGTAAAACTATTGAGGAAAAACCACCCTCAGCTTAACTGATTGGTATTCAAACACCATCCCTCCATGATCAACAGTCTACACCAGTGGTTGGCAACCATTTTGGGCCCCGAATGACTTATAAACTTATCAAAGGTCCTGTGATATATTAGTTTTTAACAATAAGCCCACTTTGTAACATGCCTCAAAATTTGAGGCTCAAATATTTAAATCGAAAGAATGATAATATTGCAGTTTGTGTTTTGTTTATAACATTTAAAATAATATGTATATTCTCAATTTGTGACTAATAAAAACATAGATAAAATTTGAAAATTCTAATATAAAAATCAATATTTTTCTTGGAGTCCCCAGAGTAAAATACATTTTGGAAAATAGCTCTTCATGCTTAAAAGGTTACCGGCCCCTCGTATAGACTATAGCAAGAGTGACGCTTTAGAATTTAGACCATTCAACCATCAAAGCAATTTATATTATTCAAGAATCATCTGCGCTATCAAAAAAAAAAATTAAGTTGTTCACCATAGGTTATTTCCAACTATTACCAACCTTCACCTTATTAATTTATAAAAACTTTTAACCAATATTTGGTTTTCGCAGTATAAAATATCTTTCATGTCTCGCTTTTGATTATGTGATTATTCCACCTTGTAACTAGATATTTGACTTTTAAAATACTATACACAGAGTCAAATAATCCTATAGTTTAAACTCAACCCTATAATTGCTCGGTTCTAATATAATGCAGGTTATTTGGTTCTTGGCCTGCACCCTCCATTAGTTGCACAATCTGAAATTTTAACAGTGGTTTGTGTTTTGAATATTTGACTCCTGAAAAATATATGTTAGTTCAAATTCAAGTCTTGTAATATACTTATTCAACATTGGTAAGGAAAAAACAAACAGATCAGCACTTCTTCTATATTATTGTTGAGATAACATTTTCTCAAAAATACAACCTTTGTGATTAAAGATAACATGTTTAATTTTGTTGCATGTCTACAAATAATTATGAAAGAGTAATAAAAAAAATAGAGCTTAAAGTGCGAGGAAATGTTTTGATAACAATAAGCAAAATTGATCAAATCCACTTTTTAGGATTTGATTCATAGAAACCATGTTAAGTTTAATTTTCTAAAATTAGTGTAAAATTTTTTTCTCTCACTCAATTCTATGTTGTCCAAATGGGAATATACATTCAGTTAAGTGATAATTTATAGAATAATTTGTCTGTTTTTTTTAGATTTGTCCCAAAATTATGACGAAAGAAACAATTAATAAGCCGGTTAGAAACTATAAAAAAATATTCCAATTCAAAATTAGAAAACTTGATTTTATAAATTCAATTAATTTTTTTCGAAACCTTGAAATCTCAACCGTTTTAAAAGGGATTTGTGAAATCAAAGTAAAACATTCCTAATTTTAGGTTTTATAAATCAACCCACTAATAAAATAGAACAAATAAAGTTGAAAATTTGACAAAAAAGGAAAAATCACTAACATTTCCAATATTGATACATATATTTCCAATTTGTCATTTGAGCACTAAATAAAAGAAGGTGTCTTAATGTCTTAGAGCACACTTAGTTACAATCTAACCATCATATCAATTTCACTTGGATTCAAACCAAGCTCTCAGAATCTGCCTGTCAATACAAAAGTACAAATTCCTGATGTAATTGAACAAGACCAAGAACTTTACTTTAAAAAATTTATAGAACGATCCCTTAATCAAATTTTCAGATTAAGGTTTGCTTGTCAAAAGCTGTAAAACCTCTGAGATTTTTCAGTGTTGAACTTCAAGCTAAACATGTATTCGACAAATGCTTTAAAATGACCCCTATCCCAACTACAACATTTTTGAGGGGGTCAAATTAGCTTATTTAATAGCTTAGGAAATTAGCTATATATACATTTCCAGTGGGGAAGTTCAGAAAAATAGTGATTCTGCACACACATGTAAAACATTTAATCCCCAATTACCAAACCTTGATAAAACAAACCACATAGCTTGATACTTCTATAGGAAAATAGAGAATGTTATTCGATATTAAAACAGTAATACAAGCACATTTATGTATAAGGTACCAATATAATAACATACAAAAAAAATAAATCATAATATTAGTTGTCTTTTTATAGTGAAAATTTTTGATAATTTTTTTTTCTTTTGTTACTAATTCATGAATATTTTTTCTTTTGGCAATAATATGAATATTTACTACTCTATTATTTATGTTTCCACTTTTAATCAAATGTTTGGTATGGATGTTTGTTTGATGAAAAAACCACATCGTAAATATAGTCATGGTTAGTATGCCTCATTATGATATAACAGGTTGTGCTTCGGGTCTTCATTGAAATTTATTAATTACAGGCAATTGCCAATGCAATTTCTATTAACTAATCTCATAACTGCTTCTACAGTTTATTGAGTTATTATTGAACTTTTAGTCGAAGCCTATTTTGTAGCAAAAATTCTTCATGAATTGGTATAGAGTTTCATTTTAATATAAGTGTCTCCATTCGAGAGAAATTAAATCAAATCTCTCTTTGTTCTGAGATACTTGATAAAAAATACTGATGTTCCAATGGCATATTCTAAATGACTGAATCCTCCCATGGCAGACATGAACCTCCAACTTCTAACTACAAGTCTCGCCTATGCCTTCTAGCAGTCACGCTAAAGCACAAGATATGGCCGCCTTCATCAAATACGTTTTATTTTTTAAATATAAAAAAATGCATAAAGATGGAGTTTTCTTTCAATACTATTTGTTATCATGAACACAACACCTCCTTTCTGCAAAAATTAATGCTTCCGTTGGATGGTTTTTTGTGTAAAATATTTATAAAAAATATATATTTATATTATTAATCTTTAAACTAAGTATCGACAGGGAAATTTATAGCTATGATTTTTTTTTGTAGCTACAAGACATGTTTTGCTGAAAAAAAAAAATTAGAATTAAAGATATTTTGAATTGAAAGTCCAAAATTATTTTTTTCTGAAATTTGTTCAATTGGTATGGAAGAAACAATTGAAATATTGTGTAAGCATGTATTATTAAATTTTATTATAGATTACCCAGATGGAATATAATTCGAAGATATGTCTTTGTGATCAAATAAAATGTGAGACCATCCTTCAAGGAAGCAGTAATAATCACAGTTTTTTTCAACCTTGTTTAAATCTACTCAACCTTGCCTGAAAGCATTTCAAAATGGAAGGGGGGCCGTGCCCCTCCCCTCACACCAAAGATCGTCGCCGTGAAAATTAAAAAAAAAAAAAGTCACCTGCGCGTGTGCGCTCTCTCACAACAATTCAGTCAAATCTCGGCCGAAAAAAGTTTTTTGGTCAGTCTGCACGGCGGCGGGGTGTCTTTATTTTTTCCAGTCAAAGTAGTGCTGGGAGACACGTTCTCGCACTTCCACACCACTTGTTCTCGACCAATGGCGGGCACACCTTGCCCCCCCTCCTCGCGTGTTTCAACACCTGCCTCTGACGCTGCATCTCCCCGATACCGCATGACTTGCTGCAGGTGCTCCAAGGTGACCACTCACTCACTCGGCAATCCCGGGGTGGGCCTGGAATCAGGGCAGGAACGAGGGGTTATTATTTTTTTATTAGCACTTCACTTTCATTTGGGCTATCCTTAGCTTGTAGAGTGTGACGTCACACTCTACGTATCACCCGCGCTGTTGAGCTGTGTGCTTGTCGTGTGTGGCGCTAGAGGGCAGGTCGGCCGCCTTCCTCTCTGGCCTCCGCGCGGCGGGACGTCAGTTCAACTAGCATCGAGTGTGCGCTAGGACTCACTTCTATATGAGCCAGGTTTAATGAGTTCAATTTGGACACACGATCCAGTATCGTTTACCTTTTTTGGACAAGTGAGGTTTAAGTAGGTTTAGTGTGACTTAGGATGTGTCGTTATTCACCTGAATAACAGAGCTTTCAAATGTTACTAAATAATTTAAGACTTTCATATTAAAAAAGTTTATCAACGAAACACATGTCTGGTTGTTAATAAGTTTCACGCTTCCAAAACCAACAAGCTACAAGTTAAAAGTGAAATTAGAATCAAGTTAACCAACTACTCCAATAAAGTAACAAGAAAAGTTACAAGCTCACACACTTGTGGTCACATGGTAGAATCTGTCTGGTTCGCAATAGGTTGGAAAGGATGCTCAGGTTTGAGTCTCGGTTAGCGCATGGGCATAGGAAAAAAATTTGAGGGGCGGGCTTCAAAATTATAAGTTTATTACATGCCTTACTATTAAACCCTAATAAATGAGAGCATTACTACTCTATACAGTAGGGATGGAACTTTATTTCTGTAAGAGGGGTGGGGGTGGGAGGAACAAGTAACCAAATAGTTTTTAAGGGACTTTATACCCTCCTCTCCCCCAGTTAATGTTTGAAAATTGAATGCTCTTAGAAGCTATTTATAGTAGTCTCATTTAGAGAGTTTTTTTAAATTATACTATTTTAAATTATTTAAATTTGAATACTCCTAGATATTCTTAGAGTAGTCCTCCTTGAGCAAATTTTTGAAAATGTTAATAATTCTAAAAGCTATTTTAAGAAGTGCTCACTAGAATTTTTTACCTTATTTATATGAAACCATGATCCACCAAAGTAAAATTTAAGAGTGTAACAAAGCCAAAAATGCCCATTAAAAATGTATATATGCACACAGCAAATTACTAAATTAAAAATCTTTCAATGTAGAATGTGTAACTTTCAAAAAAATAGCAACAAATTTTTAATGGGCTTTGGTGCAGTCTTAAATTTTACTTGGTGGATTATGGTTTCATATAAATAAGAATATATATTATATTATAGCACCGAGTCTTACTACCCGTTCAGGGTATACGCATATGTACCATTTACTAATGTAATAGGGACGAGGAAGGCTGGATTCAGAGGAGTGTGTCCGCATTTACACGTAGAGAGAGAGTGGAAAAACCATTTAGAAAAGCTCCTCATCAGCCGATCTCCCCGTCATCGGCAGTCTATTATATTGCGAGAGTGATGCCTTATACCATACAGCCACTAAAGTGGCGTATTCATTTGAATTTAGTCCACAGTTAAGGGAAGGCTCTTTCCCAGAAAATCAAAAGCTATTAATTTATAAATATAATAAAAGTGACAAGCAATTTTAAGAATTGAAACGTAAGCTTGACAAAAACATAATAGTATATGCTTCAAAATACCATGTAAATAAATCTATATTATAAATTACATTTTATTAAGGATTAGGCATTGAGTATTCATTTTAGAAATTCAAGAATAGGGCATCACTAAATTAAAACTACTACTCACGAAACAACGTAATAAGAACAAAGGTTAACTAACAGTATAACACCAGTCGTAAGTAAAAGAGTACAGTACCCACTGAATTCAAAAATAAAGTACCAGATAACCTCACTGAAACTATCAAGAATAAGGACCCATACGCTCTCTACAACTATCAAGAATAAGTACCATACACTCTCTACAACTATCAAGAATAAGAACTCATACGCTCTCTACAACTATCAAGAATAAAACTCATACCTCTCTACAACTATCAAGAATAAGAACCATACTCTCTACAACTATCAAGAATAAGTAACTCAGTACGCTCTCTACAACTATCAAGAATAAGACCCATACTCACTACAACTATCAAGAATAAGTACCCCGTACTCACTACAATTTATCAAGAATAAGTACCCCTACGCTCTCTACAACTATCAAGAATAAGTACCATACGCTCTCTACATCTATCAAGAATAAGTAACTCTACTCACTACAATTTATCAAGAATAAGTACCCACGCTCTCTACAGTATCAAGAATAAGTACCATACCTCTCTACAACTATCAAGAATAAGTACCCCGGTACTCACGTATCTTGCGCATGTTCTTCCTAAACTTGCCGTGGTACTTCTTGCGCGGTGACTGGTCCTTGGCTCCCTTTACGTCTGAACGATGCTGTTGAGGATGGCGTCCTTATTCCCACCAGGAAGCAGGAGGTCTCTCAGCGTTGAGGAGGGGGTGGGGGGCAAGGAGTGACTTGTAGTGGGGGTAGAGGGACGATTGTCGTTGTCGTTTTGTGTTGCTGCTGGGCTAGCAGCGCCATCTCCTGTTCGCGACGCTCTTCCTGTGAGTAAAATGTTTGGTTATTACTTCTGTCTTAGAGATAAATCTATAATCTAAAGGAACAGGCTGAGGAGGGTGAATTATACCTGGGACCGTCTTATAACTATTTGGTCAGAGAAAACAAAATGAAAAGGGAATCTTACAGGATTTATTTATTGAGTACCACGTGACACGTATTACTACCCGTTTAGGATACACGCATATGTACTAATTACGCTGATGTGTTAGGGACTAGAAAGGTTGAATTTAGAGGAAGTGTACCCGCATTCACGTGGATGAAGAGTGAAAAACCATTTAGGAAAAATCTACCCTCAAGTACACCCGACTGGGATTCGAGCCCCGATCTCCCCTTCATATTCAGTATAGTCTAATGCAAGAGTGACGTCTTAGACCAGTGGTTGGTAACCTAAGGTCCGCGGGTGAGATCTGCCCAATGACTGATTTTGTCTGGCCCACAAAATATTTAACAAACAAAAAATTGTGTTCATAAAAAGACTAGCAATTAATATCTATGAGAGAAATATAAAGTTGAAAATTTTTGCTTGACATTTTTCTAAACCAGTCTATAATAATTTTTTTAAAACCATACGACCCACGATCTAAAAAAGTTGCCGATCCCAGCGTTTGATCACGCGGCCACCGAAGTGGGTTTTATCGGAATACAATTAGTGTTTTCCTGGTAATAAATGAAAAAAAAACTAAACAATTATGATTCACAGCATCCGGCTGTGAATAAACCTTTTAACAGCCAGGATTACCAGTGTGACCAGCTCTGCCGTATTTTATCATAGTGGTCGATACGACGCTCTAACTTAACCTAGGACACCACAGATTTTACTACACACCCACTCCTAACGACTAGATGTTTAATCATTAGAATAAACCGTTTCAGTGGCCGAACGATTAAAGGCGTCACGCTCGTGTTTGACTAACCTGCTGACAAGTGGGAGATCGGGGTTCAAATACCGGTCGGGTCTACTGAGGATGGCTTTCCCTAAATGGTTTCCCACTCTCCTTCCAAGAGAATATGGGTAGTTTACCTCTAAAATGCCCCATCAGAGTAATTATCATATATGCGTACAACCTGCGCAGGTGGTAAAAGCGGTAATGAAAAAAATAATTAGAATAGTAGGATGAACCCATGTGCAAATAATATAATCCTTTTTAACAACACCCCGGGTGACCTGGTGGTCTAGGGGTAAGGTGTCAGACTTCTGTGCTGGGATTCGGATTCAATCTTCGGTCCCGGCACAGATTTATCTGATTGCCAAACCCTTCCTTCACCTCTGACAAGACGTGTATTAATCACAACTTGTGAATGTGTGGAATGCCAGGCCTCCACCGTGGTTCGGATTCCACGTTAGACTGTAGGTCCTCCATTTCATATCACAATCACCCTACCATCACACATTAGCGTAAGTGCGTATAATCCGAACGGGTAGTAAGACGCGGTGCTAATAATAATAATAATAATAATAATAATAATAAAACCCGGAACATAACCCGGGATCTTTAGACGTGTTGATCACTGAGACACGTGGTTGGGTTATATATGTGTTTCCCTAACTTTCACCATAACTTGACCAACACACCTCTTTCAGCCCTTCATTAAAAATATAATAAAAATTATACCTTCAATCTCGTAAATTATAAATGTTTGCTACGACTTCAAATAAATCTTACGTGCTAAAGCTAAGCAATGTCGTGAAATTGGGAAAAAAAGGTTTCTAAAAGTCCATGACTACGTCAAAACCTACGAGTACGTGGATCGGTTTATAAGATACAACTATAATTATTTGTACGTATAAATTTGTTTATGATTAATCAAACTTAGTAGTACGTAAAGTATCCTCTGAAATCCTTCACGTAACCCTGGGATGAGGGGAGACATTGAACTATCTGATGTTCAAATTGCGTTTGATAAGAAAAGGTTTGTAGTTTTATATGTTCGTCCCTCCACAATTGGTGCTAAGCCCCTGGATTGTTTGACACCCGCCTTTCATACAAGTGTTACATCCAGGCTACCTCTCTCCTGCAACGAAGCTTAGAAAAACAGCAGGTATGCAAATTACAGTTATTTAAAGAATTGTATGCTTCTCCGTCACCAGCAATACAATTTATTACAAGTCTTACGCCTTAGACCACGTGGCTGAAAGTGTGGGTTTAAAAAAAACAATGCTTGGGATCATAATCATAACAAAACTCCGCGTATAGAGTTAAACTTAGCTTACGGTTCAGCTCAATAATTTCTACCACACAATTTATCTAAGCCAGTCTTCTTTTTGCAGGAATAACGGGGCTTGTAGTAAAGCTCAGCTAAAGTTTAGGCGTTTTGTGATTTTTTGTGCAAATATAGACCTCAAGATCTTTTTTTTTAGAAACCTCGACTAATTTTTATGACATCGGGAGCCTTGTAATAATAGCGTTCATACCTTCACTGATTAACTTCTATTATAATTTATATTATATATTATTTTGTTTTAGTAAAACAACTTACACAGAGCGTTATTAAAACTACGGTTTGATATGCATTTCAACAATTCTATAATTTTTTAACACCGCGTCTTACTACTCATTCGGGTTGTACACTTATGTACAGTATTAATTACGCTAATAATTTTTAGGGATGAGAAAGCTTATATTTATAGGAATTGTATCCGCATTTGCGTGGAAGTAGAGTGGAAAAAACATTATGGAAAAGCCACCCTCAGTAAGCCCAACCGAGATTTGAACCTCAATCTCCCAGTCATCAGCAGTATAGTCTACTGCGAGGGTGGCGCTTTGGACCATGCGGCCACCGAAGCGGGTAGCAATTTTCTTAATGTTATTGAAATTTTACATTTTGAGCTGCTATTCGGCTGTGCATGCAGACTTTTGGGGGAAAAACTCGAATATAATAATTTCTAATGAAGATTGCTGGTTAACATCTGGTTTGTCAATGGCAGGGAGATCGGGACTAGAATCACAACCCAGCGTTTTGAGACTAATTTTTTTCTCATTTTTTCCTGCTCTTTCTCCAAGCAAATATCATAACGCTTCTTCTAAAATGGTATCTTTCTAGTTTCTTACCTCCATTGGTGTAAAATGTGGATAGCCCGGACGAGAAGTAGGACGCGGAGAGTGAAATATTACGCTTAGTTTTTTTTAGGAAACTTTCCAAATATTGAATTAAGTATAGTATATTATTATTATTATTATTATTATATTATTATTATTATTATTATTATTATTATTATTATTATTATTATTATTATTATTATTATTATTATTACTAGCATGTCTGAGTTACATCAATTTCTAGCTCAGTTTGCGGAAAGATTTGCCAGTACTAATGCAACTGTTTCCCAGGGATTCCCGAATGTAATAATCGTACATCCTTTTCATGGAAGCTCCTTCCATGTCTCGATGATATGAGGTGATGATGATAGTGAATATGACTGTGTGAAGCTAATAAGGATCTTAACCTAACTTGAGCCTAATAAACCAAACCCTGGGTGACCGAGGGAATTATTCCCCTTTCGAGAAAAATCCCCGGTACCAGGCAGGGAATCGAACCTGGTACTGCTAGGTCAGCAGCCAGGGCTCTGACTACTAAACCATGAGGCCGGGGAGGAGGAGTAAATAATAAGTTATGACATGTCATCCTCTTGTGATGTAGTCGAGGTCTTGTGGACCTTCTTTCCACTCAGCTACAAGACCGAGCCTCATCAAAATTATTCATGGTGTTACACCCATACCGATAGAAACAAAACTATATTATATTTTCCTGAGGACTTTAGGGATCCCCTATGTCCTTTAGCCTAGTTGACAGGAACTGTCAACAGCCGTGCTTCTATTGTTATCTGTGTACCCGTATCACGTCCTTTGCACGTGAAGGGCGGGTAGTCTGATACAACAACTATTGTTGCAAATTGTAAGTGGGGTGGCTCATATAGTCGAGAGGGGGGGGGACGAGGGGATGAAGATAATTGGGCCCGTCTTCGGTGAACTTTGATAGATTTTCCTAGAGGCGATATTTATGCAACGACGTGTAGTAGGGGCCTATATAGCTCTCTCTCTCTCTCTCTCTATATATATATATATATATATGGCACGCATGCTACTGGGTGGCACGCTGACATGAAAAAAAAAGTGTTAAATAACAGTTTTTCAAAGTGGTGTATAATTTTTTGAAGTCGATAACATTTTGACGGTCATGTCATTCAATTTTATCTCATAAAGAACGTGGCGAAGTAAACGGTTAGAAATTCTCTTGGGTGGTGAATCTTGTGTTTTGTTGAAGGCAGCAAGTTATGAACTGAGCATAGATATCTTGGCTGGCAAAATAAAACGAGCTGTTTCAAATTAATATTTACATTCACACATTTACTGGTTTTTTTTCACTGGCGGTGTTGCTCTTAGTGTTTTAACTTTAAGTTATTGACATGAATATATTGTATAAGAAACTAACTTTGATAATTTAAAGAATTTTCCTTCTTTAAAATCCAGGCTCTATTATTTATTTAGCACCGCGTCTTACTACCCATTAGGATATACGCTTAAGTACTAATTACGCTAATGGATTAGAAATTGGTAAGGTTGAATACAGAGGAAGTAAGCGCGCATTTGCGTGGAGGGAGAGTGGAAAACCATTTAGGTAAAACCACCCCATTTTACCCTACCGAGATTCGAACTTTGATCTCCCTGTCCTCAGCATTCAAGCTTAACAGGACTAGCACCTTAGCTAACTACGCCACCTAGGTGGGTCAAGCTTTATTATTAAAATACTTACAATTTGATTTGAGTTATTCATTAAATTTCATAATATTTAACAAGTGTTGATTTTTAAATACTCATTTAAAAAAGGTAAATAAGAGGTGGCACATTAGACCAATTTAAATTTCAGCTAGCCCTTAAGCGGCACACTGGTTGGAAAAGTTTCACCATCCCTGAGATATACATACGTTGCTCCAACAACCTCCAGTTACTTATTTACGTGCCTTAATTTGGCCACATACAAACTGATAGACAACAAACTGGCCGACAGGCTGTAAGAACAATGTGTTCAAAGCTGAGAGGTTCAAGTGACCAACAAGACTTGGACCAACTGCGCAAACTGGCCGACACGAGGGAACAAACTGGCAGACAAACATCGAGATGAATCCAGTCAAGACGTTCCTGCTATCCGCATATTTACACTAAGGGGCCAGGGATGACACAAATCCACGTGGAAAGAGAGAAAGAGAAAGAGTGTAAATTCGTCCAGGATTATAACCCCAAAGTCTATTTTCTGCTGTAAACAAGACAAGACTGGATCCGTTGTCTTCGTTTCAAGTCTTACAAATAACATATGTGGAACAGCTGAGTGTGTGTGTATATTATGTATGTTAAAAAAAATGAAACCCACTTCATTGGTCATTCTCGCTATACGCTGGACTGCTGGTGACGGGAAGATGAGGGTTCAAATCCCGGTTGGATGTACTGATAGTATTAAAAAAATTCCCCCCTCTCTCTCACCAAGGAAATTCGTGTAAAATTCCTCTAAATTCAACTTTCATCATCCCTAACACGTATAATACAAACGGGTAGTAAGACATGGTAGTAAAAAAACACACGAGTAAACCAATCCTAATGCTGAAGTAATAGTTTGAAGCCCAAAATAAATAAAAACATATTACAGGCAGATTACTTTATAAAACCCAGGAGACTAGAAATCAACAGAACTGTGGAGAGGTCTAAATTAGTAGTCCTCTTTAAGTTAATGCTGGGGAATGCCTCTAAAATTCACCCTCCTAATCTTCTCTCCTTGAGTGAGAATAAGTTTAAGATATTACGATTGGTCAGTAAAATACGTGGTAACAAAAAAAAAAATGGGGTGTGGCTGTGTCATGGACACGGCCGTGTGTTGTACGTGAATACGTTTATGTAACGGGTTATATACCACGCGCGATGCGTCACTGTTCTCGCTTATCGTAATGAATTCTTTGATCCTTTAGCTATCCAGTGGTATAATTTAATTTTGGATGTAGAGGAAAGATTCGAAACTACAACACCAAACTGTATCCCCCGATTTTGTTATCGTTAGGTTTTTTGGATTGCCCCCGTATGGTAGCAAATTTAAAGACGTATTCATGTCAAAAATAAGCTACTAATTTTTGTGAGCTTTATTCTCTCTCTCTTCCTCCGTGGAAGGTAAACGCATGCAACCCTCAAGTGTTCCACGTGTTGCTTGTTGCTTACAGAGTGATTAGAAGGGGCTCCCCATGTAACGGGGCGAAGGAAGCAATATCAGCGCATGTCGATGAGTGTGAATGATTCGGTTATATTTTGTAATTTACTTAGCTTGGTGCAACAAGCACAGATGTCAAAATAAGCTCGTTGAGGAAAATTGTTATCAAAAAAACAATGTGTTCGAGTCTACATAATAATTATTACTAGCGTTTAAAACACTAGATTTAAAAGTATATATTTATGTAATATAATGTATAGGGTTACCAATACACACCAGTGGACATGTGAACAAAGGCGTGAGTCTCGTAAAGTCTGGTTTGTTGGTGTCCAGAAGGCTGGGCTTTAATCTCAGTCATGTGCTCTTGGATGATTTTCCTAAAAGTTTTTTCACTCTTCTTTTACGTAAATGCGGGTACTTTTCTATAATTGTATCTTCCTACTTTATTAGTATAATAAAATGCCTAAAGCCAGTACGGGTGGTAGGATGAGAAGCAAACTTTGTTTATTTATCTTTGTTCATTTTTTATTTACTCTTCATACTATAGTTGGTGCATTTCCTCTTGAGAGAGCCTTTTAAACTACACCTTCTATTAAGTCGTTTAAATGCTTGACATTGAACTTAACAATAAAAATATAATATGAAAGGAAAATTTCCCAATATACCAATAATTCATGTTTTTGTCTCCTTCAAAAAATCAAACCCAAGACTTTAACCCAAGTAAGAAGAAGCGCTATCGACTTAAGATAAGTAGTAAAACATGCGTAGTTCTTTCGTAGCCTGCTAGCCACTTTGAAGATATTTTGTGCCCATTTTTCGGTGAGGTTATATATTAATATTTGCGATGTCTCGAAACAAGAAGAGCTATTTTTTTTAAAACTAAAAAATGTAGTTCCAGATGCTGATAACCCTAATCTTATGCCTCTGACAAAAAATTGTCAGACCTCAGTTCCCTAAAGCTTGGTCCCCCCCCCCCTCTCCCCATAATGGTACTAAGTCTTTCACTGGCCGTTCTAAAACATGTATGCACCGGTTTGATGAAATATATTGCATTTTATGGTTTAAACGTTTTCAGTTTATCTTACGCCTTAATTTATGAGGTAAAATGAGGAGTATAGACAGATAAACTGCACCCGCATTATCGTGGAGAGGGGATGCCCTAATCATAGTAATACACCACATGTGAACCCCCCCCCCAGTTGTAAATATAGTATATTTAGAATCTGACAATAATACCGCATGACCACCGATGCTAATGGCAATATGTCGATTCAATATGCTCGTGTTGAAGAATAATATCGATATTGACCCTTCTTGCGCCAAGCCTCTGTGCAGAGTGATGGAAGGGGGTAGAGTGGGGAGGAGGAGGGGGAAGGCTGGGGGTGAACGGTACAGAATTAGGCCCTAATCACTAAAATTAATTACGGGATACTAATTAAATCAATCAAGGTGTGTGAAGTAAATTTAAGGGTGATGCATTTAAGCTCGTTTAAAAAGTTAAAAAATAACAATTTAATCCTTATCCTTTTAAACTTATTTCAATGCTATTGATCATATTTTTAAATTAATGAGTACTCTTAAGGGGGCAATCCCGGTTAGTGAGAAATTGATGAGCAGACACTTACCTTTAACGCAATATTTAATTCTAGAAAAAATTGTGTGAAAATGTGATATTAGCTCATTTTAAAAGAAGTTTTAGGCATATTTGTGGAGCTATTATACTCGGATTGATGAAAAAGGTCTCTAGATTTATCCTTCCTCTAATAAATACAGTAACTTTTTAAGAGGCTCACAACAGAAAGTTAGAAGATATTTGAGAATAAACAGGAGCTTTTCCTCTTTGCTATGATATAAGAAGTTTCGTAGTTTTCCTTTACCCTCTTTGTTATTGATATGACAAAGGGTGGTTGGAGGTGAACGGTGAAAGGGAGTATAAGCTCTTGACAGAAGTGAGAAATAGTTCCAGAAAACGATACAGATCATTGTATTTCAAGCCGCGTGTCATAACAGCGATTGATACTTCCTCGCTGACCGAGGAAGCTACCTTAAGTAACGCAACATAACAGACAAATGACAAGCTTCTGTCTTAAAGGTAAACTTATGCTGAGTCACCACTTATACTATATTATTTAGCATGTAGTGCGATGCTGAATCAAAATTATATGAAATAATTACGAAGCCGAATCGAAGTCTATATAATAATTTACTATATATAATATTATATATATATATATATATAATAAATACCTTATATTAAAAAAGTATAATGGGTAGGCCATTATTGTGCATATTTATAAACCTTAGGACTATATAAAATATAAAAACATTTTATTGCAACAATGGTTCGCATATTTTGGTACAAGTTGATTAATCAAGTTACTATCACAAAGTGAAATCCAATTACTGCAAATTTTTGTTATGTGACCCTCAATTTTTAATTTACCTTAAGGCGGGATTCTACAGGACGCGAGAGAAGGCTTTATTTGTGTTTGAGTTTTATACCATCATATTTTTTGGCAAAAAATATCTGTCAAGGGTGTTCTGGAATTTAATGACACTTTTTCTCTTAATTAAAAAGTTTCTCAGTTAATGCCGCTATGCTCATTACAGATATTCAACAAACTGATTTGAAGAAAATTAACCTGTATGTTTCTACTGGAGCAATAATTGATTTATTTTAGCCAAAAAAATGTTTTGCTATAAAAACTGCAAAAAAATTGCGATTTCCTCGCATCCCTGTCCATCCCACCTTAACAGCACAAAATAACCATAAATTATGTTTCAGGGTCAAAGCCAAGTTATTTTTTCGAAGTGAAGTCAGAGCTGACAATATTAGAATTGAATTAATAATTATAAGAACACAATATATATAATTATACCTTTTATGACTAACATTACATGTGACATTAATGAGAGTTTTTTTTACGTGCACCCATGTGGGCTATCCGGATATTTTATATTGGAATGGAAATAATCTAAGGAAAATAGGCCTTAATACATAGGGCTGGGATTCGAAGACCAATCTCCCCGTTTCCCGGTAAACAGACCATAGAACCAACACACTCACCTCTATTTGCGTCTGGATCTCGTTGTTGTCGAGATTGGCGCGGCGCGGGCCCAGGTCGTCCATGTTGATGACGTCATAATGTCTCTCGTCCTCTGAGCGATGGAACACCTCACTCAGTTCGTACTCCTTCAGCTGAGACAAAGACGATAATATTTTCAAGTGGGAGGGTTGAAAACGAGAGAATATAGTTGTAATCTTAAACATAAGCCACTCAATACAAACAATGGTAGTTAGTGTACTGTGGAATCGCTCTTGTAAACTCTAGCGGCCATATGCAAGAACTTGACTAAGTGGATACTAGCGTGGCTTTGCTTGCGTCATCATAGGTCAAAAGGTGGAGCCATAGTGTGCTCGGGACCACACTATCAGTCCACTAACATTCACTAACGTTCTTGTATACCACCCTAGGTGGAACACACGGGCTGTAACCGAATATTCTCCAAGATCCTTGGGAGGATACTTGAGCTATCAACTTGATAAATTCACACTCCACACTCAGATAAGAAACTTGAGGGCAGTTTACAGATAATTGATTTTAATGACTTTTTTTTTACTAAGGGTTTACTAACAATTTATAAAAAAATCCACATTAAAAGGAAAACTGATCTATGAGTAGTTTACTGAAAACTATTTTTGAAAATTTTGTTCCAAGCTCTAATACACTATATGAGAAAGTACCTTTTATTATTATTAATAGGCCTCCTCATGTTCAAGAACAAGGCTATTTATACCACAGCATACTCGAAGGAAACATCATCCCACGCAGCATTTACTATGAGGATGAAAGTTTTGAAGCTCCAAAACCATTAAAACAATTCTCAACTATCTTAGAATGTTTTGTTGTGAACCTGTTACAAAATAACTTTATATGTATGAAGAAGGCTAGATCTATGTTTATAATCATTTACTTGGATCTTAGAACTGCGACATTTCGCGTTAAACATAGTTGAAAATTTGCTAATTATATATTTTATACACAAAAAAACTTTAATGTAAGGTTTTAAATCTAAAAGGACCATTTAAACTTACATTTTGTAGCCCTATTACGAAATAACAAACCACTTGTTAATAACGTGGTATTTTTGGATGTATGCAACGCTTCTCAGCACTCCGGTAGGTGACCCTTTATACAAATTATTCTTAGAGCAAAGGAAAAGAACCCGCATCGGTGGCCACGGGAGATGAACTTCAGGCTCATCCTGCCACGCGCATAAACGGACACCAACTAAAACACACTCTTTCGTGGCCAGCCTGTATAATATGACCGTAATGATCTAGCAAATGAAATGAGGTTGGCACGGAATGAATGTTTATTTTTTAATCTATAGTTTTGTAGAGATCGTATAGTGACTGCGTTGTGTTGGTTAATTAATAAAACCAGTATTTAAATTACTATTTATTAGATTGGTTTTATTACACTTGATACACGTCACGCGTCTTGGATTTAGGGTAAATTCACAATATAAATTGATTTATACGTGATGTATCTAGCTATTATTATTATTATTATTATTATTATTATTATTATTATTATTATTATTATTATCAAACCGGCTTTTTTATTATGATAACTAGACTCACGCCGACTACCCGAGCGGCTAACGCAAGGTGTCGATAAATAATTTACACAAAATGACTCCCAAGAATTGACCTTGGCTCAAGCCCTGTGAGACAAGACTAAACATTAACTCTACTCGACTCAACTGACGATTTTTTAAACTATCAGGAAAACACTACCATTAGTCCTCGTGATCTGACATGGACCAAGTAACTTAACTGACCTCCTGTACCGTTAGCGGTGGTACCCTGTGTGGTCCAAGACAAAGCAAGAAAACCACCTCCTTTAAAAGCTTTTAGTGTGCCTTTGTTTTGTACGGGTGACTTTCACAGTATTCCTTAATAACTGGCTAACAGGTTATTAACCTTGCAATCCACGTTACTGCCTATAAGGTTGATAAAAACATCTTATTTTATAACGTGTTAATAACAATTGTATCAATCTAATCTGAGGGCTGTTTTATACTAAATAGTTTCTCCATCTCCTTCCACGCGAGTGCGGGTACGCTTAATTTAAATTCTACCTTCCTCATCCTTTCCCACAGACAAATAATATACCTAGACACTAAAACTCCAGGTTAAAATGGTTGCGCTCTTTTTGACAGCTTGAGTCCTTCAACACTAGGATCGCTGCGGTTAGTCCTATCATCACCCAGCAGTGACACTAGCGATGCCAAGTGTTGAAGGACTCAATCTGGCAAAAGGAGCGCAGCTAAACCTCCGTAAGGTTGAGAGTCTGTTTCTTCCTTGTCTGTGTTTCTTCCTTGTCTGTGTTTCTTACGTGTATGTGTCCTTGCCCCATTAGCGTAAATATGAGAGTATTCCAGAAGTGTATTAAGTTGCGAAGCATGGCATATGTTAGTTAAAGTGTACAAAAAATCTAGTGCTGATGTAGGCCTAGAGCATTTTCAAGATTTTTGTTTTATAGATCATTACTCTTTATGCTTTTTTTTAAAAAAAATGTCTTCCTTCATTTTTATACACCAAGGCTGATTCAATATGACCTAGTCCTCCCCCTCCCTTCTTAAAATAATTAAAAGTGTAGGATGTTGGTAAACAGCCCCTGAACCAAAACGTCAAGTTCGCTCTCGTGGCATTAAAGCACGAACTCTTGCGGGCTGGGACGTCCTCTAATTACAGAGCTACGCCAACATAAATAATCTAATTTTCACAACTCATGTTTTCACAACACGAACACATATTTTCGTGTTAAAATAAATGTTAAACTTCCTCCCTCTTCAACCAGGTAGTAGTTTTTTTATTTTGAGGGAGTGTGGGGGTGGGTGAAGGCACTAACTAAACAAATCATCATTTTGGGTAGTATATTTTTACAATAATATTGGTTTTACCATTCAAAAGCCACTTCAGTGATTGAATAGTCTAAGGCGTCGCCCACACAATTGGACTGCAGATGATAGGGAAATTGAGGTTCGAATCATGGTCGAGTGTGCTTAGGTTATTTTCGAAATAATTTTCCCTTCTACATAAACGCAATTGTGGTTACATTTCCCATTTATTAAACCTTCTCTATACCTACCACATTAACGTAAATATACGTTTAACCTGAACGGGTAGGTAGTAAAATGCAGCGCTAAAAAAAAATTCAATTTCAAATTAGTTTTTTATTTTCACCGCGTCTTACTACCCGCCTGGGTTATTCCAAATACAATAATTGGATAGGAATTAGGGGGGTAGGATAAAGAAGAAATGCACCCATGGAGTGGGAAGGAGAAATCACTTAAGAAAAACACCTTCGGTACACCCAGTTGGGGCTCGAGAACCAACCTCCCAGATACCGGCCGTGACGTTTAGTCCGCGTGCACACCGAAGCAGCTTCTAAAATAGCTAGAGCTCCTAGAAAATGACAAACATATTAAAATAAATATAACTTTTAGTCAAAATGTGTGACCATAAATCATTTTATTGGATTTTTTTCACAAGACATTCAATTTTAAATCCTTAACTTTTAAATTTGCTACGCGCCTAAACGGTCACGAACTACAGCCAACACTTTGGCGGTTAAGCCTTTATACAACCGTACAGTATTTACAAAAAAGTGAGGTCCGGCGCGGAGTTAGTGTTTAGATTTAAATTATAGTTCTGGCAGTAGATCATATAGTGGATGCGTTGTGTTGGCTTATGTAGTTAATTAATGAAAACAGTTTATATTTAAATGGTTATTTTATTGCACTAAATTGCTTCTATTATATAAATTAATATGTGACACTTGTAATTTATGATTTAAAAGTGGACGTCAATGGTTATCGATTATTAGGTTATTTAAATATTAATCACGGATGTAAATTATATTATGTTGTTCATCCCGCGCGATAATAAATGGACACAAGTCCTCAACTTGGGACGTTTTAAATAGAAACTACAGTAGCCCCATGGATTCTTTGGTGCTGACTGACAGCTGACGGCTTTGAAAAGCTACCAGACCAAATTATGTATCCCTACGCCAAACCATACGATCTACAAAAATATGTGTTTAGCAGCTGCCACTTCTAACAGTCAAAATGTAGGTATATACCTAACTGTTGACTGTCAGAAGTCAGCTGTGAACTGTCAGCCATAACCAAAGAAGCCATGGGGCTACTGTATACGAACTCGTGTCATGGCTGACCAGAGCAGAAAGAGAAACCGATTGTGAGCCCTACTCTCTAATTGCAAGACTATTTAAAACATTACACACAGAAGCTTCCAGCACTCGGTGGTATAAAATCAGCATAGATTAAGATCAATGTGTGAACAATGTCCCAAACTTGTTTGTTTCTGTCACATGTGCCCTCGCATTAAAAAAAAAGTGTCAATATTTTACTATAAGAGTGTGCATGTGGGCGGAAAAAAACGGTGCTTTTTAAGTGAGCAAGTGATCAGTCAATGTCCCTGCTCGCCTGGAACGACACGGGGATAGAGGTGTAATATGGTAGGAGGGTTCTACTGTGCGATCAACGATCGCGAGGGTTGGGTCAGGGGGGTGAATTGAACAAGGCTCCCCCAGCCCAGGCAACAGCGGAGTGATGGAATGAGTGACTGACTAGCTGGCTGAAAGAATTGGGAACATCGTCACAACGTGTACTGAGCCAGAGTTTTCAACCTACATGATGCGACACTAGAGAACCCCCGCGGCGATATATGAAGGCTAGTTCGCACTCTACTACAAGTGGTGAGATGTGTGGGCTAGTTCGCACTCCACTACAAGCTGTGAGATGTGTGGGACTAGTTCACACTCTTACTACAAGCGGTGAGGTGTGAGGGTGAGTTCACACTCTACTACAAGCGGTGAGGTGTGTGGCTAGTTCACACTCCACTACAAGCTGTGAGATGGGAGGGCTATTTCACACTCCACTACAAGCAGTGATATGTCAGGACTAGTTCACACTCCACTACAAGCTGTGAGATGTCAGGGCCATTTCACACTTCACTACAAGCTGTGAGATGTCAGGACTAGTTCACACTCTACTACAAGCGGTGAGATATTAGGGCTAGTTCACACTCTACTAGAAGCGGTGAGGTGTGAGGGTGAGTTCACACTCTACTACAAGCGGTGAGGTGTGAGGGTGGGTTAGCAATCGCGTATCTGTAACATGACGTCAGGGTGAATCAATAAAAAGTTGTTATGTAAAATAGTGATTTTTTTTCATATTGGCTCCCATAACAAAAGTATATTTGTTTGCTATAAAATTACTTTCTAATATAGATCCACACATAAGCTGCGTATTATGAACAGCCCAAATTTTCAGATATACATGCGCCCCGAATCGGTAGTCGTACGGTCTGATACTTCACACTCTAAAAGACTGAATTGTCGGAGATAGGGTGATCGGATTCTAATCTGAGCCGGGTGTGTTGAAGGTGATTCTTACTCATTTATTTCCCACTTTCTTTTCATAAAAATGCGGGTACATCAGCTATAAATTTTTTTGTCCTTAACCCTTTAGTGTAAATATCCTGATACTGCGGACGGGTGTTAAGACTTGGGGAAAAAAAAAAAAATCTGTGAATGCACTTTCAAATTCCAAATTAAGGTTTTTTTTTGTGTGAGGTAAATTTGTAGTGTTGGCGGGAGAGTGTTGTTGAGGAGGAGGGAGGGGGGGGGGGCAGTTTTCCCGTGGGCCTCGTACACACCGCTGAAAACAAAACGGCAAACAAAGCGCAACAGAGGTGAGAGAGCTGTAGTTACCTATTTCCCCGTAGAGAAGCGCTGAGAGGGCGTTCGCAGCCAATTAGCCCACACTCCACCCCCACGAAACAGTCAAATTGCATCATTCTGGCGGTTATCGCGCAAAGGTTCTAGTGGGTTTTTTTTCCCCTCTGGGTAGGATGAGGGGTGGGGGATGGGTGGAATAAAAGAGGTAGAGAGTGCGGAAATTTCAGCAGTCAAATGAAACGAGAGGGTGCTAGACTCAATTACTGGTCGGCCCGTCCGTCAAGATAGCGGGATAGAAAGAGCTATGAGCGATGACAGCTCAAGAGCAAACCGGTAAAGGGAGAGAGAGATTGACGAGGTGGGATAAAGGGAACAAGTGTTTTAGTGATCCGAGTCTTACAACCCGCCAGGAACATCCACATGTTTACACTAAACTGGAGTAGGAGCAATAAAGGTAGAATTGAGGTAAAGCGTACGCACATTTGCGTGATGGGCGATTGGACAGGTTTTTTTTAAAGGTGAAACCACCCTCAGCGTACCCGAGCTAGACTCGAATACCAGACTCTCCATCACTGGAAATCCATTCTATGTGAGGGTAATTATTATTTAGACCATGCGACCAATGGAGTGGGTAAAATCAAATAAAAAAACACGTTCTATACAATCCGCATCACTGGAACGTGAGAAAAGGTATCAGTTTCGTCTGAAGGGGTTTGTCTGTGACTAGGAGGTCAGGTTTTGAATCCCGGCTTGGTTTTATTTTGCAACGCATATTAGTACCCTTTACATATTATATTAATCACGCAAGTGGGGTAGGAATAGTAAGGTATAATAGAGAGGAAATGTATCCTCATTTACGTGGGGGGAAAGGGGAAAAACATTTAAGAAAAAGCCTCCACAAAACACCTGAACGGGATTCGATCCCCAACCTACTCATCTCCGATAGACCAGACTTTTTTGTTTGACCATCGATGCGAATTTGATCTTACGTGGTTTTCCGATCTACCTTAAAAAGAAATGAAGGTGCATTTTATCTTAAATGTTATTGTATCATTCCTACTCCCCTAGTGTAACCATACTGATATCCCAGATGATAAGTAAGACGTGAAGTGCGAAAATAAAACCTCACACAGAAATTGGTTAATGTTTGACCTATGTCGCTCTCCCTCCTTATAAAACTAGTGTGGGATTGGGAGATTGGACGCCAATATTGAAACGTATCCTAAACTCAATGTGACAGCAAGGAGAATGTTAACACATCTTGACAGCCAATTTCCTACAGATATATGTTTTATTTTTATTTTGAAACACAATATTTGCGACCTGATATTGTGAACCTTTCAGTGTATTATCAAAGTGACTCCGATGTATCAATTTTCAAGTTTTCTGGGACATGTGCCCTTTCAGTAAGAAGTAAATAAATTTTATTTTTCCTAATTTTTATAAATTTCTATGCCCATATTGTTTTTAAACCACTTCTTAACTAGTACGAACTATCTACATTTAATTAAACCAGTGGTATTAGGACCAGAAAGATATGAGTTAGAAGAAACGTACCCACATTTGCGTGGGGAGTGGGACCATTTAGAAATAAAACATCCTTTGTGCATCTAACCGGGATTATAGCTCAGGCCTCCCATTCAAGGGCAAATAAGACTAGAAGAGCCTGACTTTTGGTCCGCGAGCTCATCAATGTGAGAACATCAGGAATAATATTTTATACACTAACGTAATCAGTTTGTAATGAATTGGACATGGAAAGGGGAGTATTAGAGATATACTTTATTAAAATATAATTTGAATTAAGTATTTAAAGTTTTATTTTAACTCGCTGAAACACACATGCATTTTTTTAAATTTATTTAAAGGTTTGTGTATACATAATCCGAAGAGCATTCGCTCACTAGGAAACTATGAGTATTACATCAATATTTTTTTCTATACAGGTTTTTTAATTATTATTTAGTTTTTCTAAATTCTGAGCTATGTATATTTTTTTATTGTGTTAGAAAGGGAAAAATTAGAGAGTATGAAGAATGCTTAAAAATAGATGAGTTGATTAGTGGCAAAATAAGAGTGAAACAATGTACTAATTAAAAAATAAATTTCCATATAAATTATTTCCAAATTAATATTTGATATAATAATACTGTTTTGCGATATTATAGCAAAAAGGAAAGAAAGACACGCCACTTCTTTATAAGAATCATAACCGGCTGTAGCTATGTCTACAGAGTACATTATACACACATATACTTACACAAATATAAACATTTATACATACATAACATACATACATAACATACATAACATAACATACATACATAACATACATACATAACATACATACATAACATACATAACACAACTACACACCTACACACATACACACATATATATATACTGTATACACACAAGAGAGAGAGAGAGAGAATAAAAACCAATCAGTTATGTTAAATACATCAGGCTGAAACTAAATTTTAACAACATATAATATAAAAAATGAGGAAAAAAAGTCTAGTTAGTAATATGAAATATAACAGGAAGAAACCATATCTAAAGAACACATGGTATACATTTGGGTGAAAATCAAAACAAAGAAAGGCTAATCAGTTTCATAGTGGCCAACTATAAAACGAATAAAGAACAACTGGTAGGAACTATAGCTAAAAAAATACATATATTATTTATATTTGAGAAACATAAAAGTTAATTAAGAACACGTGATATATTAAAATGAAAACAAAATAAATGGTACGGAACCCCGCACGGACTTTCTCGATCTATTGTTTAAAAATGGAGATATTTACTCATAACTTGTAATATATGTGAAACTAAATAGTATACACTAGCATACCCAAGCATAAATTGCACTATACTTATGTAATACAATTTTTTGAGTCCTGGTTTTAAATTTTATATATTTTTATTTTTAAAGAATTAATGTCCTCATTTGTATGTTTGGACCAATAAAAAAGATTAATATTTGGTTCACTAGGGTCAACACTTCGTATTAAAATTTCGACTTCCGATCGATATTTTATTAGGTGTTGCACATCTTTAGGTCAGCGCATTGATATTAAATTCCTCATTTATACATTTTGACCAATAAAAAATGTAAATATTGACTATTGAGTCTAAAATGGAGATATATCATTGCTGTACAAACATTTCTCCTATCTCAGAGACTGTTGGTTTTATAAAAAATGTATTTCGTATAAAAGTTTTTTATTTTTAATAGTACTACAATTTTGCAATGATAAGTTATTTAGTATCTCAAATAGTTGCGGAGATACGGAAATTTCCGCTTCTATAAAGTACCTTAAAATTCATTTTTATAGGAAAATGAAAATAGCCAGTTTATTTATAATCTTAATCAACGCCTAGATAAGAATTTTAATCAAAATCGTTAGAACCGATTTGGAGAAAATCGACTCTTTCTCTTTTTGCCCCTCAGTAAACTACCCTTAATTTTAGGGGTAGATATCCGATTCCAAAAATACCTCGGGGAAACCCTATGAAAACCCTAGATACCAAGTTTTAGCCCAATCGGTGAATTATTTTAGGCTCTAGTCGGAGGTACAGACAGACAGACAGACAGACGGAAATTCAAAAATAACTTTTTCGGATTCGGTGGAGTCATGAAATGTCAAGATTCATCAAAATCTAGAGTTCGATTTTTTTTTGAAGATCACAATACTTTCTCTACCTATAAGATAGCGAGAAAGTAAAAACACGGGGGACTATCAATTATATGAAGCACGACAAAAATCTAAACTATATTTAAAGAGCACCTAATATATCTATGTCAAGTGGAGGATTTTGGATATTAATGCAACTGCATATTATTAATTTTGTTTTTAAAGTTATGATTCTATGTATCGATCGCCTGAGCTTCAAGTTCAATGTACCCTTAACATTACTATTTGGAGGAAGGTACATCAGTTTGTTTTGGATATGCAACATGGCAGCAGAAAATGGATTACACATTCAGTACAACGGTTGTAAGGTAAGTCAAAATTAGCAAAGTATATACTATTTATTTCTTGAAGTAACTTCAAAAGTGCCAAGATTAAAGGTTGACTTTTTTTTTCCGTGCCCGCTTCTTTAACATTTGTAAACATTTTGTTCAAACCATAAGTAAATTGGATAAATCATAACTCTTAAAATCTTACCAAAACTGTTGATTTTGTCAGAAGTATTAAACATATTAGTAAGTTCGAGTAAGCCTAAGGCTGGCCACACACCAAATGCAACATACGACCCGCGACAATCTGCTTAGAGGCAAAATGTCGCATCATGTTGCATTTGGTGTAGACTCGTCTGAGACATTTCGACTCACAACAAGTTATAATTGTTTGATTTCCCGCCATTTGTAGGCAAGCCATCAAAAAGTTAAGTGCAGTGTTCAGTTGGTTCTTTACAAAAAAATAATGTGTGTTGGCGTCTTATCCCCATAATCGCAAATAACGAAATTAATTAAAATTAGAAATAATAAAAAACATACCTTAACAACTATGATTTGTTGATGATTAACAAAAGTTTGTGTATAGTTAATATATTCACTAAATAAATTACTCATTAACAAAAGCTTTTTCAAAATAATTTAAATAACAACATGGCTGAGAACATCCACATGCTATTCGGGGCCTGGCGCATGCGCAGTTGAAAATGTATTTCATGTTTTGTTGCGAGAAATAAATGAAAGAAGCGTCGCCTTTTGTTGCAAGCAGTGTGCTGCGCTTCATTGGATGTTATAGCAGTCGAGACGTCTGCAGCACGTTGCAACACGCTGCGACAAAATGTCTTGTCACGAAACTAAAAATGTTGCATATTTTATAAAATTAGATTCAGTAGCTCTTCTAGCTAAATGCGATTTGACTTGCAAACTGTTGTGCTTTCTTTTATAACTAACATATTTTACATACTTTACATACAGACATTCGGGATATCTAAGTTTTACCAAACTAATGGTGAAGGAATGAGGAAGGTAGAATTTATACCAGCCTTTGCGTGGAGGAGGAGTGGAAAAACATATAGAAAAAAACACTTAGTACTATTGGCTAGGATTCGAACCATGACTCCCCCGTCGCCGGAGAACCAGACTTGACATCCTTAGCCTTTGGTACACGTGCCCAAAAAAATGCAGGTTAGTGGCGATAACATTATAAATGTTTCATTTTTATTAATTTGACTTTATATTTTTTTAAACTTTGAACGCCAAATTAATTATGAAAATCATGAAAAAGTATTGCTCTCCTTTTATTAAATAATAATAAAAAAAGCACCTTAACATTGAAAGCGGTTGCTTTACAACATACTTTACCTTCAAAACCAAAATGTAACTCTTTGTTCTCTCGTCATCTTTTAATGAGAATATTGATTTAAAATGTTCCTACTAGCTTTTATTTGTAATTTTGTGCCCCTTCTAAACTTCAGAAATTTCTATACAAAATGTTAAATAAATCAGAATTAAAAAAAAAGTCTACCTGCAAAGTTCTTTATTATTGTTACTATTATTTAGTTGAAAAGAAATGATTCACAAGCCAGAAAAGGAAAGAAAACGCTTTAAAAAAAATCGGATTTAGTGCTGAGAACTGAGGTGGCTTGGGTGGTTGGTTAGGCTGTGGTATTAGCCGGTAAATCCTTCTGAGAGGTTGAAACCTCCCCCAGAGGGTTATGGGCCATGGAGTAGTTTGAAAACCTCCCTGGTCATTCATCTTGCAGCACCTTTACTGCCACTGGAAAGCGTTACCCTTCCAATCCTCTCCCCACCACACTCATCCCTTCCAACACGCCTTTTATCAACCCCTCTACCTCACACTTCATCCTCCAATCCCTTCAAACGAAGTGAAACCCTTAATCGCCAAAATGATGTAAAATTCAAGTGCTATTTCGAATCCCATAACGGAATTGCTGCATCAGATCACCTCTTGCACCGTTTATTTAGAGGCAGGTACTTATCGGATTTACCGCGGATGTTATTAAGTTATAGCCTATACATTTTTTTTACTAATACTCTCAAAGAGTGGTCTTGTTTTATTATTGATATATTTATCGTGAACTTCATGAGCCAAATTATTATATCCACACAACAACACTTACACATTAATTTGGATCTAAAACAAACATAACACCCAGTTTCACGAACGTTAAGTCAACACTGTTCATGGGGAAGCCAAGATTTTATGAACTATCAATTTTTATGTATTGCCAGGAATCAAACCTGGATCCATTATATTAGTAGGTGAGAGTGAACAGGGATATCTAACATATATATCAGAGATTAACTAATAAAATAATTTTACTTAGATCAGTAAGCTACGTCTAATAATAGGCCTACACACCCAATCCTAGCACTTAACTATTTACTAATAGGATAGCAGAAATCACAAAATAACTTTAACTATGTCAACAGGTCAAATCTTGCACAACCAACCCTATAGCCTATATATATATATATATACACATATATATATTAATTAATTGGACTGCAGAATTAACTTTTTTAATAATAATACATACTTAGTCAGCACCTTCGGGAAACAAACCATAGTCAGCCAATCTACTTGGTTACGGAGGCAATACTATCTTGTGATTGTCAATCAAAGTAATGTGCTCTGAAGCAGTAACCTTAAATAGTGTAACGTATAAAAGAGCTAGCCTGATATATTATTTGTTTGTTCGCCACAATTAGTGTGATATTTTATATAATTATTGAATTGGTTTCAAGTTTGTTATTCTGTATTATAATAATTAAAAAGGTATAATGTCTTATTTTAGAAAACAAAAGCTCTGGTGTTTTATAGTTTTTTATTTTTATTAGATAAACAGTTTTTTGATAGATATCTCACACGTTGTAGATTTTAATAAGAGCCCGACTATTGTGTTATATGCATGATAATTCCCGACACGTGAAATTTAGAATATAGATTAATATGTCATAGACTCAACCTACACGGCTCCTCGTCAGGATTGCAAGTGAGGAGATGCGTACTTTGAAGTAGGTATATCTAGCGACATTTCCTTCTCGAAACTTCCCAAAAGAAAAAAAAGGTGTGGTCATCCAGGTGCGTTTCTGTTTACAAGACTGAGTTGGCTTTTCAAAAAGAGACGTAGAAAGATGTCGCCATACCTTGCAACTTAACAACTTAGCACAAATAAATCTTACTATCCGCTTTCATTTATAATATCGTAATTTTGAATATAGATGTAAATAATAAATTATTGAGATGTATAATTCCATATCATTACAGTAGACAGTACCAATTTAATTATATCTCCCGGCCCACACCGGTGCGCACGCGGACATATACGTCAGTCTCATTTGGTTTGATTTGGAAAATGATTGTGTAGTGCCATTTATTTTCTAAATTGATGCATAATCTCCCTTCGTGCAAATCTTTTAAGGTGAGAATGTAGGGGGTATGACAAAAGGTAAGTGCTTTTTATTTTCTTCAGTTTTTATAGCTTTACTTTTTTTGACCTATATAAATAAAAAAAAAAAATCTTCAGTAGAAACATTTCTTCACATGGTTGATACAAACAATTGTTAAATATCTATCATAAGCGTAGCGGCATTAGATGAACAACTTTTAAAATAAAAAGAAAAAGTTGTCATTAAATTCCAGGACACTATTGGCGGATATGAGAGAACTGTTGAAGTCATCATTATATGAAGACAATTAAACTTTATGTTTCTATTTTTTGATAAAAAAAACTGCACACACACTGCCCTTAACTCGCTTTCCTTAAACGCCCAATTAGATTCTCTCTTTCTCACTCCTACACTATTCATGCGAATAATATGAGGTTATCCCGGACAGATAGGAAGACGCGGGGCAGGGATAAGTCGAAAACTAGTTTTTTACTACAATTTAATTTTTTTAAGCACCGCGTCTTACTACCCGTTCGGGTTATACGCTTAAGTACTAATTACTCTAATGGATTAGGAATTGGAAAGGTTTAATTTAGAGGAAGTGAACCCGCATTTGCGTGGAGAGAGAGTGGAAAACCATTTAGGAAAAACAACCCCCAGCTCACCCGACCGAGATTCGAACCTCAATCTTCCCATCCTCGGCAGTCGAGCTCAACACGACTAGCGCGTTAGCCAACTACGCCACCGGGGCAGGTTTTTTAGTACACGTTTTGTTTCTTCTTACCAAAGGAATACCCATTTTCCCAGAAAATTAAGATTGAACTGTGGAGGAATCCAATTTTTAATCAAGTGACTTGTGTGAAGTCATGATATTGGTGTTTAGAACAGAATTATTTGACCTTCATGAGGAAATATTTACAGTCTGCACGTAGCCCTTTGTTTCATAATGGATGTGTTTTATACATGTACTAGTTTTTTTTAGCACCATGTCTTACTACCCCTTTATGTTACACGCTTATATAGTAATCACGCTAATAGTTTTAGGGATTAGTAAAGTTATATTAAAAGGAAGTGTACCTGCATTTGCGTGAAGGGAGAGTGGAAAACCGCTCTTGAAACGTCACCCTCAGTACACCCGACCGAGATTCAAACCTCAACCTCCCGATCGTCGGCAATCTAATCTACTGTGATAATAGCACGTTAAATCACGCGGCAACCAAGGCGGGTCAGATGTGCTTGGTTATTTATTTCGCTTTAGCAACAAGCTATTGTTTAAAGCAGTGGTTCTTAACCTCAATACCTCAACAAATTTGATGCCCCCCCCGCCCCCGTACCTCCATTATTATAAAAACAAATATGGTGTTGCAAGGTTATAGTAATATCTACAATTTAACAAAAAAAATTAATTTAATTAATAAAGCTACTTTAAATTTACAATATTAAGTATAAGCATGGTAAATTTAAATTAGCCTTTGTAGGCCTAGCAGCCCTAGCTAATTAGACTCAAGGAAAAAATCCATCAAGTTTGATTATAAGTTAGTGAGATCCTTGAGTTTGGTGTTTACCACGAATGGTTTTAATTTCAGGCACCGGTTTATTTAGCTTCAGATTAAGCGTATAAACCTAACGGGTAGTAAGACGCGGTGCTAAGTATTATTATTAGTTATGCCGGGATCACGATCAACTTAGCGTTAACTTAAGGTAACGTTAACTTAAAGTTAACTTAACGTATGTGTGATCACGATTCACGTAACTTAACGTAACAACTCGAGCCAAACATCTTAATTCTCGAGTATGATCTGTGATTTGTACTAGTTTTACAGTGATAATCTGTGAATGTTTATAGTTTTCAATCGATATAATAAATATCTATTACACATTTTTTTGATAAATTTAGCTTTCCTATTTTAGTTTAATTATTTTGTTTCAATGTCTGAGCACTAGAACTTACGCTAAAGAGTAAACATTGGTCATAATACCAACAAATGAGTTAATAAATAGCCCTGTTGATGTCACTCGCATAGTGATTGGCTGGCTAGATCACGTGATACCCTTCAAGTAACGTTTAAAGTAAAAGATCTCCCAGGACATCTCTTACGTTAAGTTAACTGCATCGTGATTGCTTCCATTTAAACACACAAGGAGGTTCTTTACGTTAAGTTACGTTAAGTTAACTTTAAGTTGATCGTGATCCCGGCATTAGTTTATGTCTGAAGTTCCCTCGTTTTGTGATATCCAGTTGGTTTCTTTTTTTTCTTGTAGTAAGTCAGTTGCAGCACTAACACCACATTCCACCAAATATGAAGATGGGAATGGTAACAGTAGCCCTCTTGCCAAACCAGGTGAATTAGGGTATTTAGTCTCTGTCTCATCACAAAGCCACATGGTTCCTTTTACTTTGAATATAGTTTTCATAGACTCTTCATTTTGCATTTCGGACAATTATTCTTGGTACTTCATGCCTATTTCAGACAGGCCCACTAGCAATGGCTGAGTTAGCCAAGATAGAAAATTCACGATGAAAAATGAAAAAATATTTTCTTATTGTATTATTTTCAAAATGCCCCATATATATTCAAATTGCCCCCCTGTGGGGCGTGCGTGCACCCCATGTTAAGAATCACTGGCTTAAGGCTTGCAGTTAAATGCTCCAAATTCCAAAAATGCTAAAATTTTTGTTTCTTAGTTCTATTTCCCAAACATACACAACAAAAAAATCCCTGTTTTTTTCTCTACTAAAACCAGATTTAAAATAATCATTTTCACGAGTAAGATTTTTTTCGCTCTAAAATTTGATAGTCCTAGTACACTTTTATGAACTCATAAAGTCATAATACTGTCCCAAAATAAAATTAATAACAAAAATAAGATATAATATTATAGTGTATGATCTGTATTTAATTCAGTACCAGTACGGTAAAAAAAAAAGGACCTCGTAAACAGGCTTTTAATTATAATACTGCGCCCCATTAGAGAACTGCAATCGCGGTCGCTTTGGGGAAAGGGTTGATGCTCTTGTTGGTGAGAGGGGAAGGGGTTGAAACCGTGGGTAAAATGGGTTAGAGAGGGATTAATGAGAGGGTGAGTCATAGAGAGAGGGTTGAAATGGTGGATTTAAAAATTGTCTCAGGGCCCAGTCAACACTATATTAGGGGGCATTAAGAGGGGAAAGCAGGGGGATGCCATCTACTACTTAATGATTTCATTACCCTTATGGGCGATAATTGAAAGGCTTATTCTATGAAAGAGGGGTGCGTGGGTTTAGGGGAGGTGATTTCAAACCCTCCAGCCGTTTGCAGATGTATTTTTGTTTTACATTTGAAAGAACGTGATTTAAAAAAAAGTCTTAGTAAGCTTTTTGAGATATTTAATGAGCACTTTAACATACCAAATAATTATATCAGCACATGGCACACTAAGAAAATAATTCTAGAACAGAAACTACATCCAGTTTACTTTAATTAATTTGATTAATAGGCCTATTTCAGCCATGTCTGGAAACAAACCTGGGACCATTAGTTTAGTAGATATACACGTTAAAAACTGAAATAAGGTGCCAAGACTAGAAACGCTATTTAAATCACTTCTAGTAGACAAAACTAATATCTTATATCTTAGTAGCCGAGTGGTTAAAACAAAGTTTCACAAAATTTCTTGATGGTGACCATAAATATATTTTCCCGGCTTGGTGAACCAAAGTACCATCACATGTAGTTTCAATTTCCTATAATGTTCATATTTGTGTTTATTATTATTATAAGCACCACGTCTTACTATACGTTCGGGTTATACACCTATGTATTAATTACACAAATGGTTTAGAGATTAGGAAGGCTTATAATTGAGAGGAAGTGCACCCATATTTGCGTGGAAGGAAAGTGGAAAACCATTTAGGAAAACCACCCTCAGTGGACCCGATTGGGATCGAACCCCGATCTCCCCACCTTCGGCAGTCTAGTCTAACATAAGTGTAGCGCGTTATACCTCGCGGCCACCGAAGCGGGTATTTATTAAATTAACTTGATTGAACTATTTAAAATAAAAAACCAAGAATTAATTTCAATAATTTTTTGATCAGACAAAATAAGTATAACTTTTAGCGAAAATGTGACCAACCTATAGTCCCGTTTAATTCTTGTGAGTTTTTATTTTGTATAGATACATTTTATCGGCTAAATTGAATCAATTCCAGTAATTTATTTATCTTACAAAGAGAAAATTAAACAACATTTTGCCGCGAAAATGTGGTTTCATTGAAAAATTTCGTAAATGACAAAATGAGTTTTTCCGCGACAGCCTTGATGCTACTTCATTTTGTAGATGAGCTCTTCGAGTTTGGGTGTTATATTGAAGGGCAGAGTATAACACAAATCATTCTGAGGAATCAGGCGATTATTTGATTTCGTCTTTATCGCGTTATAAACAGGAATGTGGAGTCAGAGATGATAAAAAGAACCGACTCTGGAGTCCGGCTTCAAAATAAAAACTTATAACATTATAACAACATTTTATACTTTTTTATTATTTGGATCTTTTATTAAAATTTGTATTGACAAACTTAATCAAATATAAATTCACAATGTCAAATAAGTTTCCCATGAATTGATGTGTATTGGAGAATTTTACTGCGGTAACTTTGTTATTACTAACTAATATACATTAGCCACTTCTGAAGGGGTCGGGGTTGAAGGCTTGGCATACCGACTTCACAGCCCTGGCTATAAGAATGTAAAAAGAGGGGAAAGTGTGTTTTCAGCTTCCTGAGTGAGAATGGGCTTGTCCTTGAGCTGGGTCCAAAATTCCGAGTAGAAGAGGGCTTCAAAACTTTGTTTCAACACTTTGTACTGTCAGCATTGGAGTAATTCTTCATAATACAACAGTTTGATGACGTGTTTGTAATAATTGTAATATTTCATAATTTTTGATAATATTTTAGAGACCTTCCCGTAATCCTAGTTTGGGTCGTGACCCAGGGTTAAGATCTTAAGTCTTATTGAAAAACGGAGAATGTCATTGAGGTGCAAATACATATTTGAAACACCAACACCAAACACGAGTAACGTCTACAAGATTGCGTGACAAGTTTGAGAAGGCTGGAACAGTTCAAAATATAAATAAAGGACAACCTGGAAGACCGAGAACGTCAACGGTTAATGAAAGTGTTTCGGCGGTGCTACAGACACTAACACAATCTCCGGATAGGAGTAAGGGCCAGTTTCATAGTCAGATTTAGAACGCCTCAAGTGCGGCGTTATACTAAATACAAGACGTCACCTACCCGAAATTGAATGGAATGGGCCAGTTTCATATACGTAACTAGCCCATTCCATTTTGGTCTAGGTAGGTGTCGTCCTGTATTTAGTATCGACTCGCACTTTAGGCGTACTAAGTCTGACTAT
Source organism: Timema podura (assembly GCA_033556935.1). NCBI lineage: Eukaryota > Metazoa > Arthropoda > Insecta > Phasmatodea > Timematidae > Timema > Timema podura. The sequence continues at coordinate 13,411,511 of JAVRXN010000008.1, forward strand.
GAAACTGGCCCTAAGTCTGTAAGACAATGTTCTCCTGAAAGAGGTGTTAGTAAATCCAATGGATAGGACGATGAGGATGTATGGAGTATCCTCTTAGATCTCCTGACCTATGACCACTTGACTTTTTATCTGTGGGGTACTTTAAAGAACATTAAGAACAAAATCAATAACACTGCAGGACACGTGACAAGAAATTGAAAATACCTGCGCTGCTATTTCGTTAGGTACAATAGAGCGAGTATGTCGCTCTGTTTCACATAGTTGTCAATGATACATTCGTGCTGATGGTGTTCATTTGGAAAATGTGTAACTTTGCGGTAACAAATACATCAATAAGATTATGTCTGTACTTTATAATGTTTACAATATATGGTGGTAAAATATGGATACATTTTATTATCGTAGGCCTGTGTGTACAGCCCGAACGGTTGTTAAGACAAGGAGTAAGGTAAAAAGTAGTAAGTGTTCTTAGGCTACCCGCCTCGGTGGCGTAGTTGGCTAACGCGCTAGTCGTGTTGAGCTCGACCGCCGAGGACGGGGAGATCGAGGTTCGAATCTCGGTCGGGTGAACTGAGGGATGGTTTTTCCTAAATGATTTTCCACTCTCCCTCCACGCAAATGCGGGTTCACTTCCTCTAAATTCAACCTTCCCAATTCCTAATCCATTAGCGTAATTAGTACTTAAGCGTATAACCCGAACGAGTAGTAAGATGCGGTGCTAAATATTAAATTAAATTAAATTGTTCTTAGGTTAAGTTAATTTGGGAGCTGAGTGCTGAACATATATGTGTTTAGAAAGTAGACATTAAATATCTTATAGATCACGTGTCGATACAGAATTGTGTTGAGAAAATACACGTTAAATATCACAAGTAGATATTAAAATATTAAATCTAATTCAAATACTTTTTTTTACCAACCCGGGTAAAACAGATTTGTAAATGACTAAACCTTGCTTAATGTAATCAACATAAAACCATTCCTGGGATTTAATTAAATATTGTCACAACAGACACAATTTAAAATGTGCGTTTTTTTATTTAATCTCTCTTACTTCAAACGAATTTTACATGCTACAAAAAGGTCTAGGTTTTATTACTCCTGTATTATAATTGTTTAAGTTTTAAATGTGTATCTAATGTTTACTTTACAGGCACACGTTTGTATTAAAACACGACTTCAAAACCAATTTAATCAAGAATAACAACACCAACACCGACTAACAAACATTCAACTCAGCCACCTATCCAAACACACATATCCTAAAACCAACCCTATCTAATACCCATCCCAAAATCTCCCCTATCTCAAACCCTCCCCAAAACATCCATCACCCTCCGAATCCCCACATAATATTCATCTAAAAAACACCTCCATCCAACACACATCCCGAAACACCTGTACTTAAAACACCCTCACATCCATTCAAACCACCCTCAAATAACACCTATCTCAAAAACACCCTTAATTAAAACTCATCCCAAAAACATTCACCCCTAGCACTCATCTCAAAATACCCTCAACTAACTCCCATTCCTGCGTCCATATACTTTCAATCACCTCCTCCTTACCCCTTCCCCAAACACATGATGTGTTTCTGATCCTGTTGCGATGCTTTTATTTTTTTAAGATTATAAATAAACTGGCTATTTTCATTTTCCCATGAAAACGACCTTTAGGGTAATTTACAGAAGCTGAAATCTCCGTATCTCCGCAACTATTTGAGATACTAAGTAACTTATCATTGCAAAATTGTAGTACTATTAAAAATAATAAACTTTTATTTGAGATATATTTTTATAAAATCAACAGTTTCTGAAATATTGGCAAGTATATTAATACAATTTGGTGAACTTTAGTTGTAAGAAGATACTAATTAAATTTTAACGCAATAACTCTCCAATGCCATAGAGTAATTAAATATAAGTAAGTCTCTCAAAAAGTTTGTTATTTATTTAAAGCTCTTAGGAGAAATGTTTGTACAACAATGATCTATCTCCATTTTAGACTCATTAGTCAATATTTACATTTTTATTGGTCCAAATTTATAAATGAGGAATTTAATAGCAATGCGATGTCATGAAGATGTGCAACACCTAATAAAATGTCGAAAATTTTAAATGGAAGTCGAAATTTTAATACGAAGTGTTGAGCCTTGTGGACCCAATATTGATCTTTTTTTATCGGCCAAACATATAAATGAGGACATTAATTCTTTAAAAATAAAATTATAAAATTTAAAAACGGAACTCAAAAAATGTTTTACATAAAAATAGTGCAATTTATGCTTGTGTTTCTTAGTGTATATTATTTTGTTTCACATATATTACGAGTTTTGAGTAAATATCTCTATTTTAAACAATAGAGCGAGAAAGTCCGTGCGGAATTCCGTTCCATTTATTTTTCCTAAATTATTTTCTACTCCTACTCCACACAAATGATGGTACAATACCTCTAAATTATACTTTACTCATCCCTATCTCAATGGTGTAGTTAACGCGAACAACCTGGGTGGGTAGTAAGATGGGGAGCAATAAAAGCAAACAAGTTGGCCCTTTACCACGAAATCTGGGGTTAGAATGTATACAGAGCCTATTGGGCTAGAGGGGAAGGACTTTCACGTGTGGTTTTTCAATTCTCTCTCCACGCTAATATGCGCAGTTTTAAAACTACTTTTCCCATCCCTAGACTTTAAATTAAACTGTTTAAGCCAATCATAGAAACGATATTAATAAATAAGCACAGTTTTCAAACGGTAATATTTTCCCAAAATAGCTGTAGAGGAGACGAGGGTTGAGTATATTTTACCCCTGTAACCCTCCAATACCACCATTTTCACAGGCTCCGACGTGGCTGATCCATGCACAAGGCACCCCTAACCCTAAATGTATTCAACGTTCAACCCCATAATTAATTCAACCCTCGATCACGATTTTATTTCCCTGGCCCGATGCGGAATTAATTGTAGCACTACACAAACGGCATAGTTAAATATATTCACATTATAACAGGGATGATTTGATCCCAAACGAACCGAGTAGATTTCATGCTTGGTTTACAGCAGAAAAAAAAATGCGTTTATCTTTTTCATTTTCTGGTTTATTTTTTATCGCATTTAAAAAAAAGGATTTTTGCTGTGTCTACCAATTATTTATTTAAATATTTTTAGTATTTATTTCCCTTTGGAAACTCTTACTGCTAGTTACAAATTGAAATTATTGTTGTTTATAGGAATTTACAGTTCTTAAAATCTTGGTTATAATAGTATTAATAATGAAACTAATCCCTACTAAAAACAATCTAGTTTTTTCCTTTGATTTTATTCACGCTTCGCTCCGGGCTATTAGTTTATTTACATTAAAGGGACGGTATCAGAATGATATGAATTTTAGAGGATTTTTACTAGATCTACAGGATGTTTCGCTCATCGGTCCCTGAGTTTCCCTTATAACTTTCAAACTGATGGACGTAATTGGTGTATGAGAAGCACTCAGGGACCGAGAGTGGGAGAAACATCCTGTAGTACCTATTAATTTATACCAAATTCCCAACTCACACGTTAAAAGACCTCCACACATCAACGAGATGACGATGATTGTTTGGATGTAACCTACCGTTATCTAATAGACGAGTTTAGATCGGCAGTGGACAGTCAACATTGCGGGCAGTATGGTGCATTACTCCGCAGTGGAGATCATAGAGTTTTGTTTGACCTTGCTGCCTTTCAGTGTACAATGATTAGGTGGTCTGAAGAACTCATAGGAATAAATATGTTTTTTACTGAAAATAGGAATGTACAAGTGTTTCTTAAAATAGGAATGTACAAGTGTTTCTTGATAAATAGGAATGTACAAGTGTTTCTTGAAAATAGGAATGTACAAGTGTTTCTTGAAATAGAAATACAAGTGTTTCTTAAAAATAGTAATGTACAAGTGTTTCTTGAAAATCATCTCTGCTCTTAATCCAGTTTACTGTGTAATCTCTATAGTATATAGTGTAAAGTGTACTTTTACACAAAAAGCCAGGGTGAAAAGAATGTCGCTAACCTTAGGATTTTTATTTTTAGCCACCGTGATATACTACCCGTTTGGGTTATACGCTTATGTACTAATTACGCTAATGGTTTTATGGATTTGGAAGGTTATAACTCAAGAAGTGTACTCACATTTGCATGATAGGAGAGTGGGAAGCCATTTAAAAAAAACACTCTCAGTACACCCGACTGAGATTCAAACCTCGATCTGCCCGTGATCGGCAGTCTAGTCTACTGCGAGAGTGGCGCGTTAGACCATGTGGCCGCCGAAGTGGGTCTGAGATGTTAAATAAATGTCTTAGCACGCCATCACATTAATGCAGAACAATACTTAGCCAACCCTCCTAAATATGGTAAGCGCTGAATTAGTAAAAATATCCCTTCTCGGAGGATGTAGCGGTTAGCTAGGGGAGCAAACCGATCGATGGGAGGCTAGCCCCTTCAAGATGTCGATTGTGAAAGAGCCACGAATCTTTCGATTCCTCTGGATGAGAACTTAAAACGGGGTTCTATAAGGCTTCGTTTATAGAGCAAGTGATTTGCTCGGAGGCTAGAATGTAGAGGCTTGCTTAGCAAGAGCGCAACAAGAACGAACACACAAAATAAATAAATTAACCAGCCCTATTGGGAGATCGCTAAGCGATTAAACTTATCGTATGACATCGCTCAGTAGTATACTTCATTCACGGTAGGAATTACTCTCTGAAAGGTCGTTTTTCCTACCAATATCCTACTATATAATAGATTTCTGGTAGGGAAAAAGGCCTTTCAGAAAACAATTCCTACGCTGAACAGACTTTAATTAAGCAACCGTTCAGTTAACAGCAACATTGTATTTTTTCTATTTATAATAATGGATACTGGTACTTTCACAAGAGTGTGGGAGTACTGAAAAAACTTTGGAAAGAAATATGTATCTTATTAAACTCATGAACCGATCAAGATCGATGAGTTTATAATCGCGTTCTAAAGCTACGTTTTCTAGTAACATTAATTTCCTAGAGAGTTTTGACAGTGGCATGATGAATAAACGCACTTCACTGCACTGCGACTGCCTTTGACGACTTGGGACCTGTGTAAACCACAGCACAATTGTTGTTGATATTCACTAAGCCAATCCTATATCAGGTGCGTGAGTGACGATCCGAAAGGTCATAACGTTGTGTCTGAAAAGTACCGGCTTCTGTCATATACCCTGTCACGGCTTCTTGGGACACTAGTTCACACCCATTCAATACATACCATCTAACCTTTACTCACTGTTTGTGTCGTATTTGTTCACAAATATATCACTACTTTATAAAGATTAATTTCACTCACTGAACAATTTTGAATGCACGATCAAAATACTCTATACATTTATAGATACAATTATATTAAATATTTTATCTTTTATTCAAGAAATATGTTCGTTACCTATCCACCCGCAAACACATACACACATACACATACACATACACACATACATATATACACATATACATACATACATACATACATACATGTATACACATAATACATACATACATACATACATGTATACACATAATACATACATACATACATACATGTATACACATAATACATACATACATGTATACACATAATACATACATACATACATACATACATACATGTATACACATAATACATACATACATGTATACACATACATACATGTACACACATACATACATACATACATACATGTATACATGTATACACATACATTATATACATACATGTATACACATACATTACATACATACATATTATGTACAATATCATACGGGTATGACAGATTTGGATTAATGTTGAAGCTTAGACTGCGTGCCTTTAGGTATGGATCTTTAAAAATACAAATAAGTTATTTTATCACCACGTCTTACTAACAGTTTAGGCTACACACATATATATTAATTACCCTAAATGGGATAGGAATGAGGAAGGAAGCAGTTTAGAGGTAATATACTCACATTTGCGTGGAAGAAGAGTGTGAAATAATTTAGGAAAAAACCACCCGGGATTCGAGCCCAATCTCTCCATCTCCAGCAGGTCAGTCTAACACGAGAGTAATACTCTAGACCAGGGGTTTCCAACTTGTAAGTGCTCGAGGGCCACAGTCGAAACCTTAGGCATGTTTGCGGGCCGCACTTTAATAATAGGCCAATTTTAGTATAATTCTGCAAATAGAACAGAGTACCAGTATGAAATAATATGCATAGTTTAATTGAAACAAAGGTTTAATCATTTTAATTGCTTAAAACACTATTTTACAATTGCATAAAAGAGTGAAATTAAAAATAAACAAAAACTATTATACC